>CM039531.1:17058706-17110629 GCA_022433055.1 Begonia peltatifolia
TGAGTTTATTAGGTACATAGAAAGTGCACAATCATAGTGCTTCTATCTACCTAACAAAGGCACATTCTTTTAAACATCCTGCTAGTGACAATAATTAGCCGTTTGAGAACTTCTACTCTTTAATGGCAAAGCAACCACGCAAAATGATTTCCCATTTTGACAAATTAGATGAGAGAGGCATGACTCATATATCAGACAAGAACAGTGACAGAATATCCACCACCATTGAAAATCAAATCCAAAAATCACAAATTGAGGAGTCTATCGTGAGCATGGAAATCAATTTTTTTCTCTACCACTAATCCCACTTGCCTCTGTTCCACCATAAACATATTCAAAACAAAAATGGGATTGAAAGATCAGAACCACCCATAAACGCAATCGACAGAGACTATTAAAATAACAAAGCATATTATAGATAAAGGCATACAAGCACTGCTACAACACAGGAGAATTTCTTTTTCCTTTTTGGGGAGGGGGGTTATGTACACCAAAGAGGATGATATTGAGTCTCCAAATTTCTCGGATTCATTTGCTCTCTCCTCGAGGGTATCCTACTAATTAAACAAGTTTCACAAATAAGAATTAAAAGGGAAGACTGATGATGGTAGGATAGTGTCACCGCGCTTGGGGGCCTTCTCAAGCAACTGTAATGGTGCTGTCACCACCACTAGAGAAGCTTGACACGGCCGGAAAAGATGAGTGTCTTGACAACGAGTCACTTAGGTCTGATGGCAGGGAAAGATTGAGAGATAGAGCTGAATGATGCATTCCTGACTTGGAATTCAAATCGATATCGGCTAGACTTGTGACACCAGGAATATTTTTCACATCAGGTGGGCAGAGATACTTCAAAGATGCATCGCTTGCTTGGTTTCTTCCTCCTATTGTTAGCTTCTCCATTGGGTGTTCAATTGGCAATGATAATGTTGCTGGCCCAACAGCTTGAGAAAAAGTTGTAAAAATAGGGAATCCAGTGGTACTGCTAGATTCAGTTAAATAAGGTGGTGGCAAGGAATGCAATTGAGAGACATGACCTAGTGCTTCCTCTTCTTCCATTGGCATTGGTTTCACCTACCGAAGGGCAACAAATAAAAAAGCCAAGAAAAGTTTATTCCCATGGAGTTGTTGAGAAAATGCAAGTAACAGAGACAGAAATAGAATTTTACTCACACAACAACATTAAACCTGTTGTCAATGAAGGATCATTCAATATTTTGAAATTAGGTGCCGATATTATTCGGCTGTCGATTTTACCATATTAGAGTACATCAGATAGAATACAAGTAAAAAGGGTCGAAGAATAATATAAACTAGCAACCAAGTACTAAACGAATAAGCTCCAATTCAATCCATTCTTAAGTGAATGGGGAACGATTCAAACCAAAAGAAGAAAATCAAACTTCCAATATCATATCTCCATAAAAACTGTCACAGACAAAGAAATTACCAGCAGATATGAAGTTATAGTAAATTTATTCTGATTAGTTACCGTTTCGGTGGTGATGTCGAAGAGGCTAGATCTCCTTCGGCGGCGATTAAGATTTGTTTGACGGAGAAAGTACTTCTGAGCGTGGCTCGCCACTTGTGTTGGCGTTCGAGTTTTCACAAAATTCCTTGAGATTCCTCTCCAATCACCTTTTCCTACTTTCTGCAATCCCAACAGAAATAGCTTGTGCTCTTCCTCTGTCCACGGCACTCCTACTCATCATCACAAGCAAAAAGCCGAAAAATATCAAATTGTAAACCCCAAAAAAGAGCACAAATACAAAAAATTCAGGTAAAACAATATAAAAGCAAGATAAGAGAGTAGTCGGCAATCAATCCAACCTCGCTTGCGTTCCCGCTCGCGATTCCCGTCTGAATTCGGAACGACATCGTCTGCAGACGCATAACCAGCTGCAACTTCATTTTTTCCGTTGCTGCTCCTAACTTTGCAATTAGAGACGTCGTGAGGATGCTCGTACTGCGACAGGTTATTCAAACTCACGCTCTTCCTCATTGAATCCACAACCACTCTAACCCCAAACAGCATGATCTCTCTAGCACCGTCACCAAACTCACCACCGTCGGTAACAGAATCGACGGCGACGTTCGTGTTCAGCATCTCTTCGGCGTCGTCAATGACTTCGACCGGCGTAAGAAACTAGAAAGTGGGAGCAAATGGAAGGTGAGTGCGAGACGAACAACAAAAAGCGTGGAAGGCGCACCAGCGAATATATACGGTGGATAGCAAGTGTGGCATTTGGCAAAGTATTATTAGTTTATTAAATTAAATTTTATTAATATTTAATACCATCTAAATAAATATCTATCAGAATCTTTTGATGAAATAGACAAAATAATTAAGAAGTTAGTGTTCATACATGAATAAATAATTCAATACTTAAGATTGTATCTCTACCGATTAGTACAATACAATCTTATTCGAAGCCTTGTAGTCGTCCTGAAATAGATTGATTCTGATGACTATAGTTTATTAACTTATTATTTGGATGATTGTCCAATTAAAATAGGATTACGAGTCAAGTTTGTGCGAAATAATTACAGCAAGAAAACACAAAAAGACAAAAAAAAAAAAAAAAAAAACCACCCCCCTGAAGTGTGTCGTGACTTTAACAAAAGAGAGCATCATAGATTTCTGAAACCACAAATGTCAAATATCAAGCTTATTGCAAATCAAAGTCAAGTAAACTTCGGGAACAACTCTATAAATGAGGCATAAGAAGGAGATGCTCAAGTACCATTCAATCAAATCTCAATGGAAGCTTATATGATTTAGCCAAAGTGACACCGCCAGTTCAATCTCCCGAAAAACGCACTTGTTAAGAGATTAATCGAATGCTACTTGAAAGCAAGAATATACCAGGGATAAATCCCAATGATTGTTTGAACTAATTAATCCCATATTTCTTTATCATTTAATAAGTAAAAGCAGAGGTAGTCCTAGTCCTAGTCCTTGTCCCAATCCTAGTTTTATCAAAATCAAGCTACAAAAAAAAAAAAAAAGAGAGGGCCAAAATGGGTTTACTTTTTGAACCAAAATTATGGACCATTGGCATAGCATATTCGGTTTGAGAACGCAGAAGAATCAAATTTTTGTTTATCAAACATCCGTACCCACTTGTGGAAGGCCTATCTTGGCTTTAATGGGTGGGTTGCTTTGTTTCGAGGATAAGCTAAGATAAGATGATGGTGGGGCAGGGGGCTTCACCACCACACTACCACCACTGCTTTTGCTTCTCTCCTGTCTACACTTCCTCCCTTAGCTTCGTTTTAGTCCGAGTTATTGATTTTGACTAATCGAAGATGACTCTTGTGATCCATAATTTATCTAATTTGTGTTTGATGTCCCTATTGATATCATCTATGTTTATAACAAAAACAACATTTGGTTTGAAATACCTACGAGTTTGTGTCTCCGACTCTCCAGAGCTAAATGTGTTTCAAATATCTACCTTCATGTTTTAAATCTTCCCAAACATTTTGCAAAAACCTGTCAGATGTTGAGTAGAAATGAACACAAATAAACAATAACAAAATATAACATTCACTTAATCTTACACACTGAAATAATATTTATACATTGAAAATATAAATAGTTAGAATAACATATTATAAATATTAATAAATAAATTATATAAATGCATTACGTCAAAATAGAAGATTAAAATGTCAATACAACATTACCTTCTATCACAAAAACATAGACGAGAAGAAAAGAAAGAAAATTTTTTATTTTATCACGAAAATCAAATTCTTACAGTTAAAATAAGCTAGCTATTTCCCTTGATAGCGAGTCAGCAAGTCACTACCAAAAGTTAATCTGTGCTTTGTCGAACTAGACAAGAAACTACAATATCATTCAAACTTGATAAAAATTCGTTAAAAGCACTTCTAGTCATCCAAAATCTAAACATCTGTAGATTGTTCAACGCACCTTTTCTCTGCAGTGGACAAAATGGACTGTGAAGACTTTCACTTTCCTTGTTCTCTGTCCTGACAGCCAAATCATATGATGCTGCAATGATGGGAATCTCGTTCACAAGAATAATATGAACAATTGTTGTTGAAATTGAGAATCAAAAGGGCATAATAATACAAAGCTCTATAATGGGAGAGACATGCTTCTTCTGTTCAAAAATGCAATCATGTCTCTGACTAGTTCTCCCAAACCCCCACTTCTCTCTCTCACACACAGACACAGGAAAACAATCGTGGACTTGAGTATTCCACTAATCAGTTTACGAGATCAACTTAAATTTTTTTAAATTTAGTAACACTTCACAAGTGGAACAATATAAATTGTCGATGCTAATACAGAAAAAAGTAAAATTATGAACTTGGGTGTGACAACTAAGATCAGCAGAGACATAAATGTAGCCAAATCCCGAGAAAAAGTGCATGGATTTTGACTACGCTAGGAGTCAGAACTCAAATGAATAGAACTTCCTCTTAATTGTTAGAATCTCTTCTAAGAAAAATGGTGGATACAGGCGCAAATTTTCATTCTTCGCAGAAAAATTTTCAGCTTTGATTACAATTCATGATTTCATAGATGAAGAACCAATTTTCGAACTACTCTACTGACCTGAACCAAAAAAATAGGCCATGTTTGATATTTACTCTGCATTAATGGCCTCAAATCTATTTTGTAGTTCAGGATCACCTATTGATGCCATCCTACAATTTTTAACACAAGGAAACAAGTTAGAAGAATTTGTGCTAACTTGAAAATAAACTAAAAGGATAAAAATTAAACATATTTGACAAATTTATTTGTATCTAGGCTTCAAAAAACACTGGCCTCAGATTACCTTTCACTATACCAGTTAGCAATACTCTCCGATGATTTTCGTCAAGATATCGCCATCTTATAATCAAGAATCCACCACCTGGGCAACTGTTATTTGGAGGGTGATTACAATATCTCAGATCAATTTCTTTCAACCCGCATGGGAGAGGAGAAATATTAAACAGACAAATAGAAATTTTGGTGGAAGCCTTTAAACTCTACTAGTCAGAAGCTCTGTTATTGTTCTGTTGCATGATTCAGGAACACTGTCCTCGTGTGTCTCATAGTTCGAATATAGTTATCCTACATTTATTGCATTCTTTAACTACCCACATTCGAATAATTATTTAATTGTATCTTAGATTTGTTGAGAGATGTACAACAAATATACCATCTAATGCGTGTCTCCTAATTGCTCGTGATTGAATAATAACTTCTTTAATTACGAGTCATATCTTCTCTTCAAATAATGCATGATAAATAACACCAAATAATTTCTTTTTTTCTGGAAAAGCTGTTTGAGATGTATATATGATTCCCAAATTTAGTTTTGCTTTTGAAAAGATGGAAACAACCTTATGCAGACACGAAATAGACAGAACTAGTTCTAGCTAATAACGGATTGGAATGTAGATTTTGTGCCCACAAAATTCATATGCATCTGCCGCAGCCGTAAATCAACCAAAACCAGACAAAGTTCCGCAGTTACTGCTCTGCTTCAAGGCGATTTGAAAGGGACACAAGCTAGATATCACGCTTCCTTGTTACTTTTCACAAATTTTGTCTTCTTGCGTTGCTTGTAGAAGAAGAGGACGTCGCCGCATTGATGCTGCGACTATGGCTACGCGACTCTGATTTGATTTTTTTCAGCTTTATTGTTGACCTTGAGTCGTATGATTTGAGTGCTGATAAAGTTCGTTCACAGGAGTTGAATGTTTGTAGCGAAGTGACGCAGCATTCTTGCCAATTGAGGTCATTGAGATCAGCGATTATGTCTTCAACCGGGATGATAGCTGAGGAGGAGACATTATCTTGCAGAGTGGAACGCGAGGGATCAATTACATCCAATTTACTGACCGCAGCAGTTAGATCTTTCTGTGCAATTGAATTTGAGAGAGATACCAGTAGCATCAGTTTATCACTGGCAAAACTAATAGTACTGTGCAGTTTAACATGCTTTCAAGAAACTGAACGAGGACATTCCTAATTAGTAGCATTTTCAAATTGCTAATTCGATCTCACCTTTGGAATATTACTTATCCTGTATCCGTGCATTTTGACGATCTGCTAAATTTAAACAATAGAATGCAATCAAGATCTAATCGATGAAAAACAATTTCCACAGTAGTTCGAGAAGGTATAACAATACAAAAATCATGGAAAATCAAACTTAAGTTAGAGAAGAAGAGAGAAGAGAAAAGAGAAGCAAACCTGACGGAGAATGTTGACGGTGAAAACGTCTTGCTCACGAGAAAGGAAGAAACGAAGGTAAACCTCGAGTGACATTCTCTCTGTATTCTTCGCCATCGCCTTTCTCTGGAATCCGCCCCCACTATAGACTTGCCTTGGGAGTAGTTTTTAACAAAGACTCTGCTCACTTTTAGAGAAAACTTGGTAAAAATGATATTAAAATTTACGTTTTTTTTTTTCAATATAGATTTTTTTTTAAAAAAATCTTCAAAATTTATTATTCATTAAAAAAAAAAACTTAAAAATTTGAACATAGAAAGAGGGTGAGGAGGCCGGTCTCTCTGGAGGTACTGGATTCGAGAGGTAGAGAAGATATGAAACTCTCTCATCCAGGTAAGGAGAAGGTCACAAGCATAGTTCGTGGATCTTGCCTAGTGTGGTGGGCGGGGCTGACAGTTCGCAGATCCTGCCTAATGTGGTGAGCTGAATCGCACGATTCACGGATCCTCCTAGTGCGGGGGCAGAATCGTTGCAGGGGACGTCCTACATATGACCACTTGCAAAGGTCGAGGCTCACTCATATCCTTGGACCTATTATCCCTTGAAACACCCATGTCCTGTCGATTTCGATAGTCTCATCCAAAACAAATGGAGCCTTGTGTGCGCAGCTTGTGTGTCTGTGCGCGCGACTTGTGTGTGTGTGCCGTGTGCGTGCGTGTGTGGGGTCGACCCCCGATCTATGAAAGAGGATGAGAACGAGGGGTCACAACCTCGGACCAGCCTCCCTAATTTCAAACATAGAGTTTGAATACGGAGGACTGATCTTGGGTGGTAACTCCTTGTTCTCATCTCTCTTTTTTAGATCAGGTGTCAATCCGGAGTGGTAACCTCATGTTCCTTAGAGCAATGAAAAATGAAAAAACAAAAAACGTGGGGTCGATTTGTGGGTGACCCCCTATTCTTAATTACCTACGGTGTGGAATGGAGAGTCTCCACCCTCCACCTCGATCTTCCGATCTCGGCTTCAATATGTGATCAGGGATGATGACACTCCGCTAGGGTTTATTTTACATAGTTTAGGGTTTTATTTGTTAAAATTTTTAGTTTGAAGGTTAATCAAAAAAATTCATAGTTGAGGGTTTAATTTGGTTTAACCCTATATTTTAACAACAATACGTATTCGGGTTCTCTCAAATAGAATAGAGAACCAAACCGAGCTAATCGCTTGTTGTAGATTGGGTCACATATTCGATTTTTGCCATTTTGAATTCCACCCAAACCGGCCAGGAAATCGCAGGGCATCTTCTATAGGAGGCTCATATGGCCACGTCATCTTGGAATATTTTTCGGGTTTTGATAAATTAATAATATTTTTTTTGCTAAAATACTAATTAATTTAGAAGAACATTTAGAAGCAAGAATTAGAACAATAATGATAAGTGATTATGTATTTCCATATCATTTATAAGATAAATATTGCAAATTAGTATGCTGTTAAACATGACATATGACATATCATATATCCCTCTCGTTGGCATGGAGCTACATTTAGTTTCCTTTTTATTATATTATGAGCATAATTGGAGTTGTTTTCAAAGGCATTGAAAGTATTTATTTGATAACTTTTATATAAACTAAACTAGTGCAGCGACTAAACAAATATAGTATTTTTTAATAACTTGATTTCCAAAATTTATTTTTTAATAATGTGAAATCCAGTTATAAAATAATATCTTTTTAATTTTTAAAATTTTTGGATAGTTGTATAAATTTATATTTTGATAAGTAATAAGTAAACATAATATAGCTTAATTTGTAGTATAGTAGCCTAATCAAACTGTAATAAGTAATTTTAATATAAATTAATATAAATTTCTAGAAAAGAACAATCCAGGAACATATTAAATAATATAGCTTGATTTTTGCACAAGAACAAATCAACCAAGGAGACCCATAATCGTGGAATATTATTGTATAAAAATAATAATTATAAAACCTCAACGTTTTAACGGTCAATCAACTCCTAAAAAAATGATTAACCAAATGAGAAGCTTAGGTTGATGTTGCCTTGCTATGAACAAACCTTCATTAGGCGTCAAACATGACGGATGGATCATTTGTTTGGTCACGTAATCCCATGGTCCCTTTCAAGGACTAGAGAGAGTTGGAGAGGAAGGTGAAAAATGTTTTGTTTATATAAATGGCTCAATAATCTTGAGTGTTGTATCCAAACTCACTACATCTCTATTCAAACCTATCACCAATCATGGGGTTCACGAGCCAAATTCAGTTCATTTCTCTAGCTGTGCTTTTTGTTTTAGGAGCAATGACTACCCGAGTTATGTCTAGAACTTTGCAAGATGTGCACATGTACGAGAAGCACGAGGAGTGGATAGCTCGCTATGGGCGAGTATACAAAGACAGCTCGGAGAAAGAGAAGCGGTTTCAGATTTTTAAGGAAAATGCAAAACGTGTTGAGTTGTTCAACCGCATTCCAAACCAATCTTATAAGCTGGGTCTTAACCAGTTTGCAGACCTCACCAATGAAGAGTTCACAGCCTCCAGAAATGGGTTCAAGGCTCATATGTGTTCTACGGAGAAAACGTCTTTCAAATACGAGAACGTATCTGCAGTGCCATTGACGGTGGATTGGAGAAAGAAAGGAGCTGTAACGCCTATCAAAGATCAAGGACAGTGTGGTATAGTATCATATTTTTATGTAAGGTAATAAAATATTTTTCTATTGTTCATTTCTCTTATGGATGTCAAAATACAGGATGTTGTTGGGCTTTTTCGGCAGTGGCAGCCACAGAAGGAATTAATCAGTTGACAAATGGAAAATTAATTTCTCTATCAGAGCAAGAGTTAGTTGACTGTGATGTTAAAGGTGTTGACCAAGGCTGTAATGGCGGTTTAATGGATGAAGCTTTCAAGTTCATCATAAACAATAAAGGACTCAACACTGAAATTAATTATCCATACGTGGGCAAAGATCAAACCTGCAATTCCAAAAAGGAATCTAGCAATGCAGCAACCATAAATGGATACGAAGATGTTCCTGCAAACAGTGAAGAGTCGCTACGAAAAGCAGTGGCTCACCAACCAGTTTCCGTTGCCATTGATGCTGGCGGATATGACTTTCAATTATATGCTGGCGGAGTATTCACCGGAAGCTGTGGCACAGACCTTGATCACGGTGTTACAGCTATTGGGTATGGAGTCACTTCTAATGGCACCAAATATTGGCTAGTGAAGAACTCTTGGGGAGTGGAATGGGGCGAAAAAGGATACATAAGAATGCAAAGAGACGTAGACGCAGAGGAGGGGCTGTGTGGCATAGCAATGGAAGCCTCATATCCTACAAAATGAAGCTATATCTGAATTTTCTCCTCATATAATGGTTGAATTTTCAACTTTATGTTAGCAATGGCGTGTGCATGTGGGACAGTTCCTAAACTGAACATGCAAATTATGTAATTATGTAAGCAGTACTAATATTTAAAGTGGGTTTAAGTTGATGAGGTTGGAACAACCCTCAAGATTGTGGGTAGCTTTGGATAGAATCACTGTTCTCGCACTTCAATGGGAAAGTACTTGTTACTTACCTTCGCTTGTTTGTTTCTTGTTTTCTTTTATATCAACTAAAAAATAGTCATAACAAAATTCTTAAGCTTTTTCTTCAACTTCATCACATGATTTCAAGCACTTTTTTCAATCCAAGTGACCTTGAAGCAAGAAAAAGACAACTTTTCCGACAACATCCAAGAAAATAGACAAGAATTCTATTGTTACCCGGCGCAAAGGTCAGCTTCGTCTCCTTCGATCAACTCTATTTTCTCGATCAAACTTGAAAGTTCTTTCGCAATCGGTTCGCCGAATTTGAGTCCCCCGACAACCTCCCATGCTTTGCTCGCGGGCACATTCACCTCTAGATCGTAAGCCAACCGGCCAAACATTCTCGATCATATGAAGTTGTTTAGGCTAGAAATCTGTCTATACAGAACAATTTACATGCAAAGACAAGGGTGTTCCTTTAGAATTTTTCACGACTTTAATTTAAAAGATGACTTTGTCGTTGGCCAGCAATTAAATTAATAAATTTGTCTTATTAAAAAAAACAATTATACGGATGATTGCCCAATTCAAATCGCATTGTGTGTGAAGTTTATGCTAAATATAAGAACAAATGGACAAAAAATAAATAAACACCCCTCTAAAGTGTGTCGAGACCTTAGTAAAAGAGAGCATCAATGACGAACCAATTTACCGACTACTTTACTGACCTGAGCCAAAAAAATAGGACATGTTCGACATTTACTCTGCACTATGGCCTCAAATCTATGTTGTAGTTCAGGATCACTTATTGATGCCATCATACAAATTCATAAGTTCTAATTCCTCAGTCACTGTCCTGGATAATCGACTGTTCAGAGCTTTGATTGGGACGAAGACGATATGTTGTTTATGGGCCGGTTATGGGTCATCCACCCGATTTTCAAACAGGCTTTTTAGACGAAACGGGTTTCGGGCCCGCTACAATTCATATGCAGCACGCGTTCCTTCCATTTTGATAAACACAAAAAAAAAAAAAAAAACAATAATTATAAAGCAAACGCAAATAATTAAATTAAAGGATTTTTTTTTAAAAAAATCTTAAAGTGGCAAATTTTACTATTTATTACAAAAACCTTAAACTTTGATAAATAAACAATTTAAACCTGGAAAGGGGGTGAGGAGGAGACGGGCCGGGTAGGAGTCTTTTTGTAAATTTTTTTTCAGTTTGGGCCCTCTCTCATATTAAAAAAATAATTAATTCGAAAAAATATGTAACAATATTGGATTTACTTGAAAATTTTGTCACATGTGTATTATATTATAGGAAGATAATATAAAAATTTTTCATTATTTTTTAATATTTGTACGATTTATTATAATTTTTTTACGTCAATTTTATGAAATAATTCACTAAAATTACAATAAATCGTATAAATGTTACCAAATCACGAAATTTTTCATGTTATATTCTCATGATGTGTTGAACATGTGATAAAATTTTTAAATAAATCCACTACCGTCTTATATAGAAAAGAATTCTCAACTATTTAAATCTTTGTTATTTACTTCATTCATAATTGATTGATTTCTAATACGAATATATTTATTTAAATTCATGTCATTCACTTTGTTCGTCTCAAGATAAAATATCAAATATTTTTTCATAAGAGTACTTATGTAACACTTAGAACTCGATTAACAAATTTTTATATCTGAATATGGTAATTGTTTTCTTTTAAAGTGAAAGGATTAGCATTAAAAGGGTAAGGTAACGCGAGTACATTATTTTTATACTAACTATGTTATATTGTTTATTAATTAGGAATAGTTTAAATAGAAGATAATTGATACGTAGACAAACTGGTTTTCTTCGAAGGGGGCGGGGGGTATAACCGAAAATATAGGCGAAATTATTGGGCAACATTTTATCGGAGATATTTATATGTTTCTTGGAGAGGTCACACCTTGTTTTATCAGTCTCTCTGTGAAACGGTGAGCGGACCAGAGGAGTTTCAGCTCTCCATTTTGTTTCCCTTTCTTGAAAACAAAAAAAAAAAAAAAAAAAAAGACCTCTCCTTTGACGAATTTTTTCGCGAATTAGGGTTTTGACAATTCTCTGCCATGCTTCCCGATTTCAACTCCAATACCGCGCCTCACTCTGTTTCCAATGCAAGAAGAGATTTAGGCCGGAAGAAGAGGGTGAGAATCATTTCTTGCTTATCTTTCTTTTAAATTCGTGTTTTTTTTTTTTATCTAGACTGTTCTTCCTGTGTTGAATGTAAATTTTGATGAGTTATCCTTGTTTTTTCGTTGCGATTGTAGGCGAGGTTTGCGAAACTGAAGCGGTCCAAGCTCGATGTGCGTCGTGAACAATGGCTTTCTCAAGGTTTTGACGATGAAATTTCATTCTTTGCTATATGCATTCTTGTGAACGTCCTCTGTGATTAAGGTATGCTTTTGTTTATTGACTTAGATTGATGCGGTGGTAGGTGCGGTAGAGGACAGGGAATTTAAGGAGATACCAAACAATGCCGGTGCACCAATTAAGGAACATCTCGGAGAGCTTATTCTCCCATCGGAGAATTTTAAGATTCCACAGAGAGGAAAAAATAATGAGGAATCAATCTCAATCAATAGCGAGATCTCTGAGTCACCATCAAACAGCGTCACAAGTCTGATAGGCAGTTTCATGAGCAGTAATGAGTCAGGCCCAAACATTGCCGAGAGTAGTTGCAACAGCAGCAGCCGTAGCATTGGCAGATGCTACTCCTGGAGCATATCAGAAGAGGATGAGCACGTCGAGGATGGAGAGTGCTTTGATGATTGGGAGGCCTTTGCAGACTCCATAGCCGCAACTGATAAACATGAAAATCATTCTTCAGAATCATTGCCGGAGCCTGAACCAATTGAAGAAGTAGTACCTCTCTCTAAGATGTTAGATGAACTCAGTTTGGAGACTGTGGAGGCTGATCACAGCAACAGAGCATGGAGGCGTGATGATGCTTTTCGTCCTCAGTGTCTACCAACGCTGCCGAATGGTTATGGCAATGGACCTGCTTCTTTGGGTATTAATAGTAATATTCTTGCAACTCCCACTGCGGCTTCTTCATGTCCAATATGCTATGAAGACTTAGATGCCACGGACTTGTGTTTCCTACCTTGTCGATGCGGGTTTAGACTCTGCCTTTTTTGCCATAAAAGGATTCTTGAGGATGACAACCGCTGCCCCGGCTGTAGGAAGTCCTATGAAACCTCTCCTTTTATTACTCGCACCTTTCCATTTCAGTCAACTAGTTCGCGTAGCAACTACAGGTCTTAGGATCGATTCAATTTCCATGAATCTTCATAATCAGAACAAATGGTATTTCTTCTTTCTTGAATAGATTCTGATTGTGATATAGGAGGTTTTAATAGGATATTTGTGTCTAGCTATGGGTATATGGTTTTGTTTTCAAAAAGAAGTCGAGGTGATTCTGTTTCGCTCTTGGTTTGTTTTTTTTTTTTGGAAGAGTTTAGAGCTCTTGGAGTGTGAATAGTCATGGGGGTATAGACATTGATTTCATAAAAGTAATAATACAAAATACTATTGCATAAGCAATTTTGCTACCTTATTGCAATGTACTACATTTTTATGTCCAATTTCAGTTTGAATTGAATATGTTCAATTCCATGATTAGAATACAGAAAATTGATTTTTATCCTTAAGTTCTTAGTTTGAAGGAGATAGTAGCATTACACATCAGAAATCACCATCGGTATCACTGGATGTACGTGACATGTCTGGCTTTAAATGTATATAAAAGTCTGGGAATCTCACTGCTGATCTTTTCAAAGGTGAGAGTGGAGGCGATGAGTCGATATCGATCACTCCTCTCGGACCTGGATTTTGCTGTTTCCGATCAATGTATATGCAGGCTTGATCAACTAGTTCGAGAAAGTCTCTCACAATGCAGAAAAGCTGAAACGGGTGAGCTCTCTTATCCTGTGAAGCCCCTGTTTGGAAATATTCTGATGTTCTATTGACTAATTCCATAACCCTACTCTGCTCTTCTCTCACCGCCTTTAGTTCTTCGTCACATTCCTCTAAAAACCCTTTCATTTCCCTCACAAATCCACTTCTCTCACCATCGCCACATTGTTTGACGAGTCCACTGGTTTCCGAGGCTCGAGCCTCGATATTGGAGCTCAAATTGATGAAACTGTTGTAGTCGAGGGTAGCTGCTTTCTTCACATGAGTTAGTTCCGTTCCTAGCTCTCTCAAGATTAGTAATCCTAGATCTAGATATTCTTTGTTAATCCCTTCTGGTAGAGAATTTTCTGATTCAGGTTCTCCAGTTCGAGTTCTTTGATAGCTGAGGTTACGGTTAAGGTTTTTCTGGCATCGTCTTCCCTCAGATCGAGCTACTTGTTCAACGACAAAGTGAAGAAGAGTGGTCTTTCCATCATTGCTTTTCACATCTGAAAGCTTCTGTAGAGCACTGAGATTGAATCCCTGAGCATTGCCTTTAGCAGTCCCGGCATTCATTCGATTACCAGCCCGGAGAACGGCTTCGAGAAGCTTAACAAAGAGCTTGCAGGCTCTGAGCTCCTTACATCCTGATTCAACTGTCTCCAAAGACTCTTTTAGAAGAAGAATTTCGACATCATAATTTTCTCGGAAAAGCATCGCCTTAAAACAGGAAAATGCAGAAGGAATGGCTCTAAGAATCTGATAGAGAAAAGATTCAGCATCTGCAAGTTTATTTGGGTTGTCGTTATATTGCAGGATCTTGATTTCTTCTTCTTCGGTTGGAGAAACTCTGGTAAGTTTCTCCAACGTATCTGAATCAAGTCCGTGGCCATTGATGAGGGCATCGAGAATTTCTTTGAGAGAAATGGCAAGAGATCTCAACACTATCGCCACATTTTGAGACTTCCGAGGTTCCAGCAGAAAAACTCGAGATTTCAGGCCAGTATTGGAATTGACTGAACTTGATAAGAGATTGTTTTTTCCAGGAAATTGGAGGTTATTGCTTGTAGTGTTGTATCCAAAGAGATTCTCCATTTCATCATCATCAAACCTGGGCAGGGAAAGAAATCATTCTATTGGAGACGGAAGATTGGTGATATTAACTTCAAATGTTTTTTTCTTGGATTAATGTATTACCTCAAAGATCCATCTTCGTGGATCTCATGCCACACTACTGAATGGTCAGCCATTGCCAAAGTGAGTTTATCCCAGTGCAACGGCTTCAGCTTCACCTTTTCCCCTTCCAGTCTCAGCTGCAACCCCGTTTTCACTGCTGAGCCTGAAATGGCATTCTTACTATCCGGAGATGGCTTCATAAGACTTCTTTTTGATCTGAAAAGTGGCAGAGGTGGCGGCAGAGGAATCTTCTCAATCTGAATTGGTGGTAGGTCAGTAAGTTGTGATTGAGTTTTCTTTTCCAAAACCATTGGTGGAGTAGGATCTTCAATATCTGATGTAGGATCTGTTTCATTGGATAGCCATAAAGATTCTTGAGGATTGAGTTTCTTTTGCAATTCTTTTGGGCTGTTCTTCACTCCCTTCTCTTCTTCTTCTTCTACATCGCCAGGATTCTTCGAAAAACTCGTAAAATATTCATCCTCGTCTTTTTTTATACAAATCGCATTCAGCTCGTTTTCAACAACACTTCTCTCTCCCAAATTTCCTCCAACTTTCTTCAGTCCTGCAGGATTTGATGCATGTTCTCTTTGAAAACTCGTATCAACCTTATTCCCCCAGGATTTTGGCCGAAGAAGAACAAAGATTAAGAGGAACAAGACAAAGATCACTACAACAAATAGAGTGGTAAAAGCCATGGAAAAAATGACCTTAGAAACCATTTTTCCGCTGGATTTTGGTGCCCGAAAAAATCAGAAACCATCTGAGGAACAAGGCAACAATTGGAGATTTTGTATTGGAATGATCTTATAGTTCTTGTTTTGATATGGATTGCTGACAATTACAATGAAGATAGCTGTATCTTCAAATCATTTTTGCCGCATCAAAAGACTAAAATACATTTATTCCATGGAGTTTTTTATTGGACAACTTGGTTGTTCTTGTCATTTTGGCTGCCGTCCCTCCTTGTTGCCATTGTCGTCCCCATCCACAATGCAGGCATCACATTGACCATTGCAGTTGCAGAAGTAATAAAAATGGAAGCTTTCTGCAGAAATTTATTTATTTTCGAGAACAGATGCTGACCAAATGATGGCATTTTTAACTGTATGTCTGAACATTAAAGAAAACACTTTCTCCATTAACGATGACGCTTAAAATTTGAAAAAACTAGTTTAAACCTTAAAAAAGAATCCCCCCAAGATAGAGTAAATCAATTCATCTTGCATAACATCTCCCAATTCCGCATTGCCGGCATTGGATCATTCGAGAGCCCATTTTTATCGGCTCGAATCTCCCTCTTTGGCGAACTCTGCTCTCTAGTTTCTTTGCCTTTTCTCTTCGTCATCAGGAAATCTTTCAATCGCTTCACGTCCGATAGTTTCACCGGCTTGATGATAAATTCCTTGGCCCCTTCCTCCAAACACCTGATAAAGAATCAAACAATGAAACATAAAACTACATGCACCTTTTAAAAAACCTGCGTCGACACATATTATAGAACTTAAAAGTAGGCATTTTTACTCATTATTACTAAAATGTGCTTCAATTATGAACGCTTGAAAGAAGGGAATTACCTGTGGATATGAGCTAAAATGTTCTCCGAAGACATCACGACGACCGGGACATCTCTAAAATCTGATGATTCCTGCTTAAAGATCGACCGGCAATTAACATTTGAAAGATAATTCATAATATTATCTGAAAAAACTCAGAGCAATTGTAATGGAAAATGAAATCTCAGCCCACAAACCTTAATCCTTTTCAGCAATTCATATCCTGTCATTCCAGGCATTGAGTAATCTGTCATTATCAGATTCACTTTCAAACCCTGAAAACCAAATCAAGGATTTCCATAGATTTTAGTGTTTAGTTGCTGAGGAAGTCGTGAGAAAATAGCAGCAAGAAATCTAAGGAAACTCACATCAATCCCAGATGTTTTTGCTCCGTCCAACCCCAGAAACTGCAGAGCTCTTGTACCACTTTCTACTGCCGTAACTGTGAAACGAAAATCAAATCCACGTTCAACAATAATCAGAAAGAGCAAAGAAAACCCCGATTTTCTCCCCATCCAAACACCCACCTTTACAAGAAGAGATCCTAAGCAGCCTCTCAATGACCTTCCGATCAACATGGCTATCGTCAACAGCCAAAACATGAAGCTGGCCTGAACACTGCGGGGAGTCTTCCTCCACCATATTTCTCCGGCACACTTCAACGGATTGCGGGTTCCGCAGCAAACAAAAAACAGTAGAGAGAAAAGAGAGAGCTCGAAGTCTGAAAATGGTGGGTGATTGATTTATAGATGCAACATTTGCAGGAGAGAAGAAGAAGAAGAAGAAGAAGAAGCAAGACATACATCAGAAGTAAGACTCGGACTTTAAATTTGGTAGGGGAAAAGTAAAAGCTTGGTAGATTCTGAAGAAGATCCTGATTTTGGGTCAGATATTACAATGTCTAATTCTTTTTTTTTCAAATCTAAAACCTTCCAGAAAAGATTTTCCCCCGTCAATCAACGGATTAGAAGAGTCAACAGTCAGGGAGACGGAAGGTAAGCAGGGTCTCCCCTTGTACCTCGGTAGCCCAAGGAAAGTGAAACGAAACGGCGGCGTTAAAAGAGGAAAGCCGCCTCATGGACTCAACTGGACCAAATCTTAACCCCCGATTCGGTGTGCCCCACTCTCTCCTCCTGCATTTGCGTGAATTGCCTTCCTTCTTCCTACCCTTCAAAATTAACAAAACAAATGTTGATAAATAGTAATTAACTGACCATGCAATCTCTGAAACACGTTCGAGAGCGAGGAATCACTCGGTCTATCACAGTTAAAATACGATCGACCACACTTGGTGAATTGATTTGTTAACATATAATTTAAGGTTTATTTTATTAAAAAAATAATTTAAGATTTTTTTCTTGTCACTTGACTTGTGATTTGGTTGTTTTTTTTCGAAACTAAACAAATTCAGAAAATTGGATCTTCGTTGAAGCCCAAATTAACAAGCCTTTGATTTCGATTTCTGCAGGCCCAATTTCATTTATTGGGCTTTCCGGTCCCACATTTAAATGAAAAGTGCTTCTTTATACGACGTCGTTTGAGTAAATGCCATTTTCGTTCCCGTTTTCATCCGTTCCTGAAATTAAGAGAGACAGAGAGAAGGGGGGATGGAGGAATCAAAAGCTGCGGCGTATTACGAGGAGCTCACTCGGAAAGGCGAAGGGGCTGCTAGATTTAAACAAGGTCTTGGATTTTCGTCGTCCGACTCTAGAAATGACTCTTTTCCCAGCGATAGAGGCTCCGCTTTTCCGTCATCGTCCTCCCTCTTTAGCTCCTTTGTCAGAGCTTCGAGTCCTTCCAAGGCTTCAGAGTTTCAGAAGCAAGCGCAGCTCGAGGCCATCCAGAACAAGCTCAAAAGGAAGAAATCGAGCTCAATTGAAGAGGGGGATAGGCGTTCTAGGAACTTGGATAGAGGGTGCAGTGGAACGAGTCCTAAAGAAAGAGATTTGAGTAGAGACAGGGGGAAAGAACGAAATTCGAGGCGGCGGAGTGTGAGCAGGGAAAGAGAGAGGCATTCGAGGCGAAGAAGTGTGAGTAGAGAGAGCTATAGGCGTCGAGATGGAGATCGACAACGGAGAAGGAGAAGTAGGTCTCGAAGTGATTCGGATGTGGATAGGCGGAAGAGGGGAAGCTCATCGCCACAAGAGCGGCGAAGGTTGGAAAAAAGTAGAACAAGTAGTGGAAAAAAAAGAAGAGATGTGGCTATGGAGAAGCAGAGGAAAGGTGGAGCTGATTATTCGCGGCTCATTGAAGGGTATGATAAGATGGTATGCTTTGACTGGCTTCTAACTTTACCTTAGTTTGGCGTTGGTTTTAGTTGTTATTGATGATGAACTATGGATTCTTTTTCTCTGTTCTTCCCCTCTAATGACCTTGTGATAAAAGTGTAGATTCACTTCGCTTCCATGTCTAACTTCATTTTGATGGCGCTACAGGCGCTTAAAATTGATAATTTGAAATATGTCTACACACAGCTCATTGTGTACGAGTTCCAAAACAATGGAGGAATTCATGTGTTGGAGTTCATAGGTGGTGGACGAAAAAACTTACCTTAATACTTGATTTTTTTAACGTATTTAGTAGTATTATTAGTTACCAAGCAAGATAGAAAATCTACTTTAGCTTCAGAATGAATTCACGGATTGAGTTTTTTAATCTCTACATAAAGAGTGGAGACAGATTCCTTTTCTTTTGTGAAGATTTTTCAATTAGTATTTGGTGTCAAGAAGCGAGATAACAAATTAATTTTTAATTCTATTAAGCAATTTAGATCTCATCAATTAATCGAAAATAGATTTCTTTTATATCCAAAAGGAAAGAGCTTTGACATTTGTCTGAGAATGTTCTACTACTGATTGGAGGAATGAAAAAAGGAAGACAAGGCAAAAAAAGATTGTGTCAAACTTCCAAGAAAACATTGACTTGTACCTTGTCTTACAATAGCTGGAACACAAACTTAGATATATCATTTTCATTTGAAAGCCTGTGGAAGTGCGCTGGCTGTTTTAATACAAATAAATGATCTAGGAATGCAAAAGTCTGTGTGTGTGCAATGTGCATGCTATTCTTTGTCTGCAAATGGCTGTTGCTTAAAATGATTACTGTTTTTCTGAGTTCTACAGACGCCAGCCGAAAAAGTCAAAGCAAAGATGAAGCTGCAGCTTAATGAAACTGGTAACTTAAAAATATGTTGTCAACATTCCTTCTTGCTTTTTTCAATAATTTATTGGCTTGAAGTTTTTATTGAAAGTCCTACCAAATATGAATGTAGGATTGGGTGTATGTTTTAGTAACAAATGCTATGAACTGGAGGTGTTAGTATGCAATTATTTTCTCTTTAATGAAAAGAAGAATTATAATTGAAAGTGGGGTGTCTTAGTCATTTAATAAACAATAGTATGGCATGTATATTAGCTTTTACATGTTCTGAGAAAAAAATGCACTTAATCTCCTTTTGGATACAGTTGAAAATGATGAAACAAAAGGCATGGGATCAGGTTGGGAAAGATTTGAGTTCAACAAGGATGCTCCAATTGAGGATGAAGAAGTGGAAGGTTAGACACTTTTAGCTGCCTTTTCTAAATCTTTATTAAACTTTGTTAATGGACTAGATATAAACTTTAATCTAAAAGAAATCAATTAGTACAGATACTTCAATTTGGCGATAATGTATCCTGTGATGTAACTTCTGTTGATGCATTTCACATTTTATTTTTTAATTATGTTTGATGACGACCGTACCATATCTCATTTCTTTGATTTGGATTTTATATTTGGACATTGTTTTTTACTGGTCTTGGCCAATGTTTTCTGAGTTATTTGATTCAGCTTGATAAATATATCTTATCCTACTTTGGTTGTGACTGTGTGAGTGATATGTATTCAAGTGGCATGATGTTTTAAGGTGAAATGAACAAAGTATTGATAACAATTGTCTTTAATTCTTTGCTAAGCTGTACATTCTTTGGGATTTTGTCCTTTATTTCCACTCACCCCAATCTTAAATGACACTGCATTCCAGTTGCAGAAGATGATACGGCATTAGTGAATCACATTGGCCAAAGCTTTCGATTTTCTGCAGTTGAGGTACATTTCTCATCTCCTCCGCACTTATCCTAGTATACCTCTGGGTTTTGAAAATAGTCTTCGTTAATGTGTTTGTATCATGGGTAAGGCCAGAAGAGAGGAACAAACTAAAGCTGCTCACGACGAAGCAATGTTCGGAACGCCCAAATTGCAATCACTTAGTTCAGTAGATGACGAAGTTGAGGTGGAGAAGGACAAACAGGAGAGCAAGGAAAGTGACCTTGCAAAAAGTCTCCTCAGTGAGAAGGTAATTTGGATTCATGTATATTTTCTTCCATATAGCGAGAGAGATTACTGTGGGAAACTGGTGAGATATTCCTCCATGGCTACATGTGTTTGCGGAGACAGAGAGATTTAGTGTAGAAAACTCATAATAGTTTTTTCCATGGCTTTAGGTACTTGCAAAGCAACCAAGTTCGTGGCGTGATCGTGCTCGTAAAGTTAAAGAGAGCTAGTTGATTGACGACCGAAGAACGAATCGAGAATGGCAAGCCGCACTGCTCTGACCAAATTGTTCTAAGCATGCATACCCGTTAGTTGATTTGCAATTAGCTTCCAAAGCGTTTCTGTTCCTCACATTATTTCTTTTGATCACAGTTTATGTTCAAGATTATGTCAATCTATCTCCCTCGGTCCAGATTTAAATTGTGCAAATATTGAATCATTATCAAACTGTAAATCAAAACAGAGATCAGAATTTAAACTTGTCATCGGAGAATAAACCAGGAACGGCCAGAAAACAAGCTGATCTGAAAACCGATCCCAAAAATCCATAGACGGACGAATGGAATGATCGCTGTCTCGTTCAATAGATCGATGGTCTATTCTCCAGCTTCTTCCAGCGCGAACAAATCTTCCATAATGAGTAGCTTTTGAAAATCATACAAAATAACTAAGCATCATTCCTAACACAAATTTAACTATGTTATTAAACATTCTATAAACTTGTCTCTAAACTTACATACGAAACAACTGATTAATTAATGTATTTAATATTTGTTAATTATTTATTATTGAAAGAGATAAAAAATATACTCGTATTTTTTATTGTTTAATTTTCTTGATTTTAGTAAGCAGTAATGTTATGTTTCTTATAAAACATGTCGACCAATAATTTATCTAATTAATAAATAATTTATTTATTTAATTAAATATATTTAGAAGGATTTTAAGAAAATAGAATTATACACTAAATTTAATATTTTTTTTTCTCTGATAATAAAATTGTTATATATTATTAGAGTTGGTTCTATTATCTGAGCCACGCGTCCTAAGCAAATTACAAGAGCCAGCCAATCAGCTTTAACTACAAAAGGTCAACTACACGATCTGCTTCTTCTTCTCTCCGTCGCATCCTTTTCCGTATGCTGTGGCGATTCTAATCTCCTCGATCTTTTCCCTAAATTGCGCTCCATCTAATATCTATGGCTCCCACTGTCAATCGATGGCTGAGGCCTGAGGTAACTAATCTCCATTCCATCCTTCTGATTCGTTCTTCGATCCCCGGTTTTTCTGGTTCGTTTCGATTTGACGATCTTTCCCAAAAATATGACTGCATGTACTTTTAGGTTTATCCACTCTTTGCGGCTGTCGGTGCTGCTGTAGGAATTTGCGGTTTTCAGTTGGTCCGCAATATCTGCATCAACCCTGAAGTTAGGTCTGTTTTTATGTCCTATCCGCGTCTCTGGGAAATATTCATGTGATTGAATACGATTTATATTTATCGTCGTTCTATCTTTGAAATTTATTATGACCAATACTTAAAATTTTCCGTGGAAGTTCTTCATTTTGAGGAGTTTACCATAGTTTTGCTTCAAAGAATTCATAATGAAAATCTACATGAATATAGCACCAGAGGAATTTTTTTATAATGGAAATGCTGTGTGGTTGGAAGAATATAGTTTTAGGAGTAGCCGTTTTGTATTACCAAACTGAAAAATTTTCAGCTATAATGTAGAATGAAGCTCTTTAAACATGAAGCACGAGAGGAATAGGGGACGTAGCTTCTGCTTAACAGAATACCACAGATAATTTTCTTAGGGTGTGGGGGGGTTTGAAAAAGCACTATCTCATGGAAAGGTTCTGTACATTCACCCTTTCGCTAGGACTTTCTTTAGACAAAGACTTGGTTTTTTTCTTGTTTGGAATTTGATCAGATCTACTATAGATCTTACATGGACGGTGGTCAGCAGCTCTCTTAGGGTTCCCTTATCTGGCAGCCCTAGACAACACATATTTTACTTTAATATATTTATAACGACTTCTAATCTCTGGTAGAAACTGGTTCTGGAGCTTCATTTTTGGTCCATTAGCTGCCTGCCTAGGAAACAACTTATTACTTTTCCAATTGCTGCACTCGGGACATTTACTCCTATTAACTGATAGTGAAGCCGATGAAAATCAGATGATATTGTTAGCTACATAAGAAAGATGGAGGGTGAAGTGTTTTCACTATTCTAATCCTATCAAAATAGCTTCTTGTGGACCGTCATGGTGGTTCCAAATGTCCATATGTGGACCTTTTTCCAGTCTTTTTCACAGGCTGTAAGTCTCGAATAGGAGGAACAGTCATTCATTTGCAATTACTTTGGATATTGAAAGTTAGGAAGTTTCATATTTGTTGGTTATTTCCTCGCGGAAGAATAAGTTGATACTCGTTTATAGTTTCACAGATGAGGATTTTTGACACATGTTGTTTGTACCTTTTTCTTTATTTAATACAACATTTCTTTTAAAAAAGGATTTTAAATATTATATCAAGTAGTCTTAAGCTATTTTTTGAATAAACGAAATAAACAATCAATTGAGTTATAAATTGAGAAAATATATATCTATTGCGAGAAGGCTTTTCTTTTTCCATTTATTATTTCTCATTTTTTTTTTTTGTTGTGATGTTTTATGTATCAGGGTGACAAAAGAGAACAGGAGTGCAGGGGTCTTGGAGAACTTTGCTGAGGGAGAGAGGTATGCTGAACATTTTCTAAGGAAGTATGTTCGCAACAGGGACCCGGAAATTATGCCATCGATCAACAAATTCTTCACAGATCCTAGTCGAGCCTAGCTGTTCTAGTTATAAAATTTGTGGACGTAAATACCCGCGAGGTTTGTCTACTGGAAAGAAACTACGTTCAAATCATGTTATTGATGTGGTTAACTAAACTTTGGGCTGAATAATAAGTTGAAATCTGATATGATGTGAGACATGATCTATAGAATGGTTGTGTACTTGAATTGATGTTTATCAGATGTTGGGTATGGAAATTGTATGTGTTTCTTACTGGCTTTAGAGATGGAATTTTAGTACTACTCAATAGTCTGTGTTGGCAGGATTAAGATTCAGAAGGTGTAGTTAGTGTTAGCTGCTCTAATTTCAAATTTATATTCTGAAAATCGAAGATGATTCCGATTTTACTTAGATCTCTCATGTGACTGTTGTATAATCTAAAATTGTTTCGGCGGTTCATATGTAATCCTGCAAATTTTCAGGATTTCTTGGTTTTATCTCTTGCACACAACGGAACGATAAGGCAGCCATAGTCCATACTATGAAGTTTAGTCGTTGACCAGATCATTAATTTTGAGTAGCCATGTGTTTTCCCTTTGGAATGTATACTTTAATCTTCCCTAGTTCCGTGACATCTAGATGACTACTAATCGATGTTGTAATTATTCTATTATTTATGTATTCTTAATTATTATACTAACAAGTAAATGTCACATGAGTATAAATATGACAAACGAATTAGTCGAGCTAAATCAACATTAAAAAAATTTGACTCATTGAACTTAGCGAATTAAACGGATCGAAGTGAACTGGGCTAACAAAAAATATTTCAACCCGTGCTACCCGTAAGGAAAAATTAAGCGAATCGGCTAAATAAACTTAACGAGTTTTAACAAATTCAACGCACATAAATTTTTTCAATTTCTATCTAAATTTAGTTATTAAAACGAAATAATTAATTATTATTATAATATCAAAATATAATAACTAGTTATTTAAAGACAAAATTATTTTATTAAATATATAATGACATGTATTTAAAAAAAAATATATTTAAGATAATCTAATAAAAAATTATCACATTAATAATAATATCATTACAAATATTTAACGCTTGCATCATAACAATTTACACACATACTAACTAAGATGTCACTTATATAATTATTAATAATTTACAATTAAGAATGACAAATGAGCCATCCACGCCGACTCGACTAAAAAAAAATTAACTATCAAGCCTGACAAATTAAACGAGTCGGGCCAAATGAGTGATTCCAAAAAAAAAAATTCAATCTGAACCAACTTGCTAGTCGAAGGAACTGAGTTCGACTTACAGTACCGAACTGAGCAAACAGACTAGCTTGTAAGTAGATAAGAGAAGGATGTTAAATTCAAAAACAAACGTGACATTATCCTTAAATTTTTAAAGTGACTTCATATGATCAATCAACATTTAAGAAATACCAATTCACACAAAAAGAGAGCTAGTCTCTCTCAAAAAGAAGTGAAAAGAAGTTTTAGTGCAAAGAATCATGTTAATACTACCTTCTAATTGTTTCCTCCAATCGCATTTCATGACAAAGTAAAATACAAGTGCACAATTACTATTAATTGTTGATCTTGAACCCTACAGCTAAATGAAGTAGAGAATTCAACTCCATATTAAAAATTTTGATGATAAATAATCATTGTACAAGAATATAAGCTGTCTTTTTTAGTATTAGAAATCTAAAGAACTATCAAGTTACACAACTCATTCTGAGATCTTACAATTGTGGGCGATTTCCCAATGTTGGAAATTGCATGTGGGTAGAAATTTGAGAATGTTATGAAGTCGCATCGACAAAAGTCAAGGAGGAAAGTGTTGAATGTCCATTGATGGAAAGCCAGATTGTGTCGTTCTCATTCCTCTGAGTAAGCTCTTAGCTGTTTCCTTCTCCTGCAAAAAGTTGGAAAATAGGCGATTTTAATCACTCATTTGTTTGAAACAGTGGAGAATTATAGACATGGTAATGCAGAGTGAGAGAAATCAAAAGTCCTCACTGGGCCAGTATAGTCGAGAAGGCGAGTACAATACACCTCAGCTTCTTCGAATCTTTTCTGTGATTTGTAGTATGTTGCAAGAAAAAGCAGGGCTTCAACGATATTTGGTCCTTCTCTGTCTTCATCCTGCATTCTCTCTAAATCTTTTTTGTAATAATATGCTGCCTCTTCGGACCTGCCAAGCTCACAGTGAAGCTTCGCAAGCTGGTGCAAGGCAATTGCTTCCCTGTCATTGCAATTTGCTGCCCTTTTATAACATTTGATTGCCTCCTCAAGCATTCGAAGCTGTTCACTTTCGTAACACTGAGCCATAGCAATCCACAGCCGAGAATCCTTAGGCTGCAAGAATACAGATTTCCTAAAGTAGTGGAGGGCATAGAACGGCATACCCATCATTTCATAAGCTTGTCCCAATCCATACCAGGCTCGATAATCACACGAGTTTATGTCAACGGCCCGTCGATAGGCATCAATGGCAGCAGGGGTATTTTTCATCTCAACAAACTCATGACCCATAAGAGTCCACGCAGATAAATAATTTTTGTTCAATTTGAGTGCCCTCCTAAAGTACATAACTGACTTCTCATGCTGACCCTTCAAACTATAGTAATTTCCAATAATGCAACAAGATTCCGGTCTATATTTATCTGTCATAAATACCCTATGCGCAAGGTAACTCAAGGCAGAGAAACATTCTTTTGCATAGAGCACATTGGAATACATATCCATGTCTTCAACCCGATAGGGGTCGTTTCTAAGAAGTTCTTCAAATATTGCTTCAACCTGCTCAAATTCTCTTAAGCTATATTGAGCTTTTGCAATTTGAGCCTGTATGTAATTGCTAAAACTGAAAGTACTCTGTAAGGACTCGTATTTTAACAAGGATTCATTGTGCATCCTTAGTTCTTGGTAGGCACTAGCAAGAAAGAAGTCCTTCATCCAGTGATTATTGAGATTGAGGCTATTAAGGATGTCAATAGTGGTGCACAAGGACTGTAGTTCTGACCAGGCATTCCAATTCCAGGGATAGTTATTTATCGAATCGACAAGAACCGTTCGAGCAAGATTCTCACTTCCTTTCTGTTTAAGTACAAGACCATATAAATACAACGCAAAAGGATCAATGGTGCCGTTCTTACGAAGAGTTGATAATTCCCTCTCAAGAGAAACAAGTTCTCGGTTGATAGCATCAGTCTTACCCAATGGACCCTCAAGTTCAATTATCTCTTCTTCTTTTCGCTTTTCTCCAGCCTTTGGAAGAAACATATAAGTGTTATTTTGACAATAAATCTCAACAAATGTAAATGGAAGAGCAGAAAAAAGAGCTAATGAAAAAATTAAGATCATGAAAGACCTTAAGAGGCAAAAGTCGATAAAGAAAATTTTCTTTATAATCTTTGATAATGGATAAAAATCCACATTGTTTATAATCTTCAAAATAAAGCAGCCAGGTCATTATCACAACAGGTGAGAACTCTAATCAAATACACTACGGGAAATTGCCCAAACTGATCAGTTTATCCCACCTAATTAAGCAGTCTGGTTAAACAATCTGTCAACTCTAACCATCAAACTAGTAAATGGCCACAATTTTTAAAGCTGCTGTGATGGAGATATAAAACAAACATGTGGCACAAGATTCATCTTTCTTTCGGCGTATTGGCCCTATATACCATGAAATGCAAGTATTAATATATTTTTTTACCAATTTCTTGCAAGTTTTCAAGTAGAATAATGCTGCGTTTATCTTTTTATTCTACTTTCTTAAAATACTCACTGATGTGTCAAGCAATGATTGATGCAATTAATGTAATAAATTAACTATTTATAATTAATTACACATTAATTGCACCAATCATTGTTTGTCACGTTATCGAGTATTTTAAGAAAATAGAATAAGAGAATAAATGTAAAATTACTTTTTCACGAATCTTCTTCTCATGCTTGAGTGAGATATAAACATAACCTTCATGAATCACTTGTATCATAGATCTTGGATTCTCTTCATTATTTTTTCATTCTAGAAAAGTATTTATCAAGGTATCCTGAAGTACCCCAGGATAAATATTTGGTTTCCACAATAAAAAATTGTTTCTTCAAGCATTAATAGATTGCAGCATGTTTCTAATCAATAAATTAAACATGGACTAAAATGTAGATAGAGCAAACCAACTTACAAGATAAAGAGCATAACACCGCAAAAAGAGAGATTTTTTTCCACTTTGATCACGGAGTACATGGGCAGCCCTTTTGTATTCCCTGCAATCAAAGTATGACTTGGCCAGAAGGTAAAAATCTCCATCGACAACCTCATCCTCTTCCAGCACCGGAGTGGATACATATGACACACTAGCAATTGGAGTTGAAGAAATCTCACTTGGATGAAATCTCCGCCGTATGCTAGAGCTCCCTCGCTGGAATCTGGTGTTTGAAGGCGTGAACTTGGCTGGATCCTGCTCAATACCCACCAACTGCTCTGCTGCCCTGCAATTGGAAGACACTTTAAGATCTGATACCAATCAAATAAAACAACGTAAATGTAAGTTGAAAATTAACAACAGAATACCATACTAACTATGGAGATTTAGTTAACCATTGACAGCCGTAACTAAGCTACCTTACAAATTTCAACTGAAGCTTTGGTACAAAAATTAAATCTTCCAAATGAAGAGTGATAAAGTCGGCAAGTCTTTCACTTTTATAATGTTTTAGCTTCAAGAACAATTTTAAGCTTAGATTAACAGATGTAAGCAATGGACAATAATCAGGGTGATGAAAATCAACAAGGAAAAAGCTTCAACTTGCTTCACACTTTCAAAAAAAGGACTTAAACGACAGGAGCTGGTCCCATGGGAGAAATACGGCGGAATAGGGTTTGGCAGTTTACCATTTGGAAGCAGAGTAGAGGCAGCGATCAGTGAGCTGACGAACGGCGGTTCGAAGCTCGATTCTGCAATTCTCTGCGGAACTCATCGACCCTCTCACTGCTTCATACACACCTACGGACCACCCTCCCTTGAAAAATAAATTCTGAGAGAGACCACTACAAACTCGATTTCACTTCAATGGCGTCCAATCTAAATGGGCCGGCGGCGAAGCTCTTGTTTGAAATTAATCACCATTCCTGGAGTTTCATTGGGCCGGATAATGAAATTGTTCTTTTCAACCATTAGAATAGTGACCTGAAAAATAATTATTATTATTCCTGCACTGAACGGACATATAATAATTATCAACTAGCCATTGATGTTTTATTTTTATAAACTTTCATTATAATTTATCAATTTCATTCGAATTTCGGTTGACACAAAAATAATGACATAATTGAGCATTCAAAATGGAGCCACCACGGAGACCGACAAAGTGCGGCTTAAGAGAGTGGGAGTGAGTAAAACACTGTTTTCATACTCCTGAAAAATAGAACGAAAGAGGCGTTTGAATTTCATGATGAGATCGTTGTTATCCACAACCTAATTAACGTTGTCACGATCCAAGTACTAATAGATCAAGTGAAAAATCTCGAAATTCCACGAGAGAAAAAAAAAGAGTAGACAGCGAAGAGTTGCACAATAAATATGATCCAAGTCTTGTAACATACTTACAAGGTAGATTGAGCTCTCCCGCGATTGTCATAAGTGACATTTGACCTTATATAAAACTTCAAAGCAATTCCCGACTCGTTCAAAGCAAAAGCTAGTGAAATATATATTAAACAAAGCAATCTTCTATTGAAGGGAATATTGATGGAGAGAGCAATACTCATTTAGCACACTCGATTTTGAGATCGTATTAGTTTGATTAAGTTAACTAACCAAAGTTAACTCATTATTATAGTAAGTTCGTTTTTTATGAGTAAACAAATATTTATGGTAGTAGGGTAATTACCACATCCTCTCCCATGATAGCAGTATTTACTGAGAGGGTAGAAAGGGAATTAAAAAAAAAAATAATTAACGGAATCAAAGTTCCCGCTTTTCCAACTTTTAAAAATCCCCCAAACGTTCCGTAAAATTTGAAAATTTCCGCCTTAACTCCGAGATTTCCCTCCTCCCCTTCTTAACGGTATTCGTTCTCATCTCCCCACCTTCCCTTCATCTCAATTTTCCATCTGCGACGAATCAACCTCAATGGCGGCGCCTTCTTCGTCTTCTACTTTGCCGGAATCTTCTTCCTCCAGGCACCACGCCTATAGCAGGAAGCAGAAGTCGCTCGGTCTTCTATGCTCAAAGTACTGTCATCTGACTATTAGTTAATCTCTATTTTAAGAGCTCGAGTTTCTAGCTTCCTGTGCTGAATTTTGTTTATTTTTTCTTTTAGTTTCCTGAGCTTGTATAATCGCGATGGCATCCACTCGATCGGTCTGGATGATGCTGCATCGCGATTAGGTCAGTGTTTTTTGCTGTTATGTTCTTAGTTTAGATTTTGGTTCACTTGTTTGTGGTCTGAGTTTTGTGAAATTCACAGGTGTTGAGAGAAGGCGGATCTATGATATTGTAAACGTCCTGGAAAGTGTAGGGGTAAGGGATTTGATTTTAACGATGCTCAGTTTCTGTTTTTGCTCAAATCTAGTTGTATTTTGATTTGAGTGTCTGGAATGAACGAATTAGGTTTTAGCGAGGAGGGCAAAGAATCAATACAGCTGGAAAGGATTTGAAGCTATTCCTGTCGCCTTAAAGCAGCTCAAGGTGCCTTCGTTTTCTACGTGCATGAAAAAAATCAAAGCACTTTTGCTAACTGCATACTCTGCTCTGGTTTTTAATGGGTTTGGAGAATAGCTCTAATTCATGTTTGGGTGTATGACAGGAAGAGGGATTGAAGGAAAATTTCAATGCATCTGATGGTAATGACTATGCGAAAGTAAGTGTTTGGATTCTCTTTTACCTTATCTGTGAGCGTGAGATTGTGTCAATGATTTCATTTTTATCATCATTTTATTTAGGCATCTGATGATGAAGATGAAGATGAAACATTATCAAATCCTGCAACCGGAAGCCAAAACTCAATTTCTTCGCAGCCCAAGCATTCTTTGTCTCGATCAGGTAAGATTTTCTCTATGAGTGTGGAGAAGATGAATTTTCAGCAGTGGATCATATACTGGACTTCATGCAATATGACTTAGATTCAGATATAAATTTCAATTATTCCTGTATTTCTTATCAAAGAAAATTTACCACTTCGATTTGTAATTTTGTTCTGATTTCTAAAAGAGTGGGAAGTTTAAGCATGTCTAACATTTTATCATTTTTTATCATATATAGACAACAGAAGAGAGAAATCGTTGGCCCTTCTTACTCGAAATTTTGTGAAGCTGTTTATCTGCTCTAAAGTAAGTTAATTGTTGGTTTTTTGTTGTTTAATCTATCCATTATTTTCTTTTTTCATTATTTAGTCGTTCTCTGTCTTGTATGAACATTTTTTGGGATGCTTACATATCAGGTGGATCTCATCTCTCTTGATGAAGCTGCAAGGTTATTGCTAGGGGATGGTCATAATTCATCAATTATGAGAAGTACAAAATTGAACCTTGATTTATTAGTTATTTACTATTGTTAATTTCTTGAAGTGCTTAATCATAATCTGTCTATGTGTATTTCCTAGCAGCAAAAGTAAGACGGCTCTATGATATTGCAAACGTGCTATCCTCCATGAATCTAATTGAGAAGGTACTGCAATTGTATCATGTTGTAAGGAAAAAAATTAACACTTGGAAACAAAGATTTCCTCCTTAAAATTCTTTGTAGTTGGCAATTTCTGATACCATGCCAACTGATTTGTCTAATTATGACCTCCAGACCCACGCATCAGTCACCAGAAAACCTGCATTTAGATGGCTGGGATGGAAGGATAGAGCTGGAAAGGAAGCCACTTGTAGTGAAACCCCACCGGAACATAGGAAAAGGGCATTTGGAATCGACGTAACAAACATCAATTTTAAGAGGAACAAAATTGAAACTTTAGCTATTGAGAACCCGAAGCAGGATATCAATATTACAAACTCAACAAAACAAAAAGATTTGATATATGAGGTTGATAGACAAGGTTTGGACAAGGAAAGTAAACAAGGTACAAAGAGCTACCAGTTTGGACCTTTTGCACCAGTAACTGTTGCCTTAGTTGGTCCTCAGAGTAGCAGCAACGTGAAGGAAAACCCTGATTGGGAGAGCCTTGCCTTTACTTATCGACCCCAGTATCAGAACCAAGGTACAAATTCCCTCCAATAGTTGACTAAAGCAATCTTCTTTTAGCATTACACATATTGAATTGAGTTTGGAACTTGGTTTCCTTCAACCATTATTTGTCAATTTCTAGTCTTAAATTACCATAAGGTAGTAGAGTTATGACGTATGGTGCTAGAAGATTTATAATATATATAGATTATTTATTTAAACTCCATTTAACACTAATTATACTTGTCTTGTTGCAGCTTTGAAAGAACTATTCTCTCACTATATGGAAGCATGGAAATCATGGTACTCAGAAGCGGTAAAGAAACCTATGAAGATTTCTTGAAGATTCTCCCATCACAAGCTTCCAAGTATTTATTCCAACTACATCTCTACATTTTTATTATTTTTATTTAATTAAGAAAACTCAATAGTGAATTGACATCAAAGAGACGTTCACATGTTGGTTGCATGCCTTTGTGCACCATTTCGAAAGTTTATAGGCAGGATAGTAGATTCTCTACCTTCTAATGGATAGATTTATTTTTCTATCAATTGCAAGAAATATGTAATTGCATGTTTTCTTAGGTTGGTAGAATTACATCATTGCTTGTATACTTATATCAAATGGTAATGAAATTCATCCGATTTCTCAGAAATACATTTTCTGACCCTGCTCTCTTGGTAGTTTTATTAATTTATAATTGTTCCTGAATTGACTCCCCTGTTTTTTGCCTTTTCTTCTGGCAGCTGTGTTTTCTTACTTTTGTTTCCTGTTTGGAGTTAATTACTTCCAAACTTTTGTCTAATCAATGGAATAATATTAGTTTAAAAATAAAAAAATAGCACGTGACATGTTGATCATATTACTTTACTCTTGACTTTAAAGTTGCATTAACTTTATTATAGGAACCTACTGTCTACATAAATTTTCCAAAAAATTAATTATACTAATTTGATTAGTTTCTATGTGATTCAGAGCTTATGCGAGAAACTATTGTAAATTTACATATGAATCAATTATTTTAATACAGATTATATGTTTTTTTAAAAATGTTATTGTATTAATTAGAGATGAAATGTTACAATTACACTTGAACAATGTAATATTATGTATTCTGTTGATTTGTACTATACTCTCAAATTATTTTGATTTTTGGTTATTATAGTCTAAAATAGGATAAGTCACAATAGTTTAGTTTCACTACTTATTTTGTATCAATCTAGTTACAGAATTCAGGATACTGAACTTTGAATGAAATTTAAAGTGGTGGTAATTATACCTTGAAGCTCGAAGCATGATCAAAGCTCTTATCTGTATTATGCAGATTATGAGCGAAGTAAATAAATATGGGGTAGTGATGGCTTACAAAATTACTGTGACAAAAAAATAACAATAATTTTATAATTTATTTTAATTTAAAATAGTTGATTACAAATAGTGAAAGAGAGGCAGCCTACTTTCTTACTTGTAATGATGAAACACAAGATTTTAACACACTAGTTTAAGCTTTAGGGCAGCAGCAGCAGCTTCCCAGACTTGTTTTATTTATTTATTATTTACATGTTTTTCTTGGAAAGAAGAAGAATATACAAGTCTTGTTCATGTGATGCAAAATAATTAGGGATTTTTGGCCTTTTTGTTCGTGTCGCAAATACTCTTTGTTATTCCTATTTTGACGCTAGCTTAGAACCCTAGACTGCAATTCTGTGATGAGTGTATATGATTCCTCTCTCAAACTTCATTTCTTGGTATCTACTCTTGTTTTAATGTCAGAAGCTGTCAAAATTCCTTTTTCAACGAAACCGAATAAAGCTTTTGTGCAAACACTCATAAACAGCCTTTCCAGTATTCTATAATTACTCCAAGCTTTTCCCTCCAAATCATTCGATCAAATAATTCCTCTTACCCCACTGGTTTTTATTTCTTGTCACGTTGCATTATTCTGTGGGTCCAGCCACCTTTACTGGCTATCTACAGCTTATTTGCATTACCCAAATCTGCCAACAACTAACGTGTGTTGGTTTAAGTAATGGTGATTTCTAGCGTCAGAAACAGATTTGATATCCTGAATATACTACAAATATTTGTTTAGTAGAACACAAATAAAAACTTCACAATTTTCAAACTTTTGTAACATTTTTTAAATTCTTTGGGATGGGTAGACTCTTCAAACTCCGCTCGACAAATGTTGATGTTAGTCACAACTTGCACAATCTCTTTCAATCTAGTATAAGTTAACTTTGGGGTTGGGCATGGTGCAGTTCGGGCCAATTTTGGCCTGGAACCGGATAAGATCGGTAGTTTTGGAAAATAATTTTCTAAAATTAGAATTGGTTCCTAGCGAAACCAGTACCGAACCCATTCCCTCCCATGAATTTTAATTTTTTAATTTAAAAATAAATCAAACAGAAAAAAAAAAAACACTTATTATTTCTATTATTTATAATTGACATTAAATCTAACTATCCAACATTAAAATTAAATATAATAAACTAAATTCAACGTCCAAAATTAATTTAACTATCTAGGATTCAAAATAAATACAATTCATTTATCTAACGTTAAAAAATAATCCAACTATTTAAAATATAAATTAAATTCAACTATCTAACATTAAAATGAAATATAAGAAACTAAATTCAATATTTAAAATTAATCAAATTATTATATAATGGGAATAAAATTCGTGCAATTAACACGTAACCTTAAATTTACCCATATGTTTTAACAGTGATACTTTAAGTCCAAAAACTCAAACTAACCATAACAGTTTATTCATCTGCATCATGCCTTCTCTTTTTCCATCTTTCCAACTCATATAGTACTATGTCACTTTTCACACCCAATTCACTCTCTTCATGTATAACAATTCGCGACTCAACAAATATTATATTTTATTTCCTATTTTACATTCATGATTTATGTAGTGAAAAATAAAAAATAAAAAATAAGAGTTTGAAATATGATAGTTAACTTTCTCTTTACACAATTGAATGAACAGTTTTTGAAAAAAAAAAAAACATCATATGAAGACAATTTTTTAGTTTGAATCTGATTGATAAATTGAACTTAATTGATATGAAAGTTGATCTAATTAGAACAACCTCAGAATTACTTTGAATCCGACTGACAAATTGATCTAAACTGATATCATACAATCCAGCCATTTCAATTTCAATTTCAATGGAAAATAGATTTATACCTCAAACTGATATAAAAATTTAAACAACTATTCTTCAAATTTCGGTAAAATTTCACAAAACCATCTCAGATTGTGTGAAATTTGAATTCTGAAATCTAAATACTAGAGGAAAATAGATTTATAGCTCTTTAAACTACAGTGAGATTCGGGTGAGAGAGTCGAGTACCGGGAGAGAGTTGAATCGGGAGAGAGTTGAGAATGAGAATCGGGAGAGATGAGGTCGGGTTGCTAGGTCGGAACTGCGAAAATTGCTGGATTAGGTCGTTGACGCTAGTCGACGAACGACGGGAGACATTGAGACAGTCGGAACTGCAGAAATCGTTGGATGAGGTCGCTGGTCTACGATCGACGTCGGGAGACATCGAGATAGTTGGATCTGCATGAGCCGTGAGGTCGCTGATCGCTAGGTTGGGTCGTCGGGTGCGGTGTAGTGTGCAACTGAGGACTGAAAACTGAAAAGTAGTCAGTAGCAGTTTTTAGGTTATCCGACCCGACCGGGCCAACTAATGGGTCGGTTCTTCTATGGGACTGCTTGGTTTTGGTACAGGGAACTGGGGACCAGATCGCAGTTCTCGGTTCTTCGATCCATGGAACCAGAACCAGTTCCAGGGTAGGTAGAATCTGCCTGAATCGACGGTCCATTACAGTTTTCTGATTCCGAGCCGATTCTGTCCACCTGTAGTTAACTCTTAATCTTTCAATCATATTAGTGCATGAACTATCTTCGGTGTCAATATATTTCTAGTATCCAAAAGCTCTCTACTCCATGCAGTAAAAGTTGATTCTAACACAACTGCCGATATTGACAACGTTAGCAAGTCTCGAGCCATGACGAAAAGCACATGAAAAGTTTATTATTGTGTTTTTCACTTACGTGGGAAATCAATTCTAATATTTTTTTTTCTATGACACTTTATAAATAATTCATATCTAGCCTTTGAAGAGTTAATATTATGTCAACATCATAACTAAAGATATTATCTAAAGTCAAACAATATATTTTTAGTTTATATATTTCATCTTTTAGGTTCTTATAAAAATAACATTGCCTGTAACATTAACCATGCCAAGAAATTCAACCATAAAAATGGACACTTCATAATATCTTTGTCCACGTCTAATTAGCCACAATGTCTTTGACATCTTTTCGGTGCTGGTACGATGAAGGTAGCATAATTATATACATAACACACCGAATTCAAAGATCAACAATTATGTCTAGACTTGTTCTATTTTGTTATAAAATTTCAACATCACTCATCGTATTTCTCTTATTTTATAATTTATATTCCGTGTTCTCATAAGTTTTTTTTCAATATTATGATTGCATTAAATACAAGTGGTACGTAGTTTTATAATTAATGTAAACAAAATGTTCCACATTGTAAGGCATATGAGAGGCATAATTTCAATCTTAAATTTTAATTTTGTAGTATCCAACCTTCATCAAATAGTATAATATTATTCGTTTTGTACTTAGGTTACACGAGTTTCTTTTTGGATCCAATTCCAAAAGTTTGTCCCAGTTGGAATGGGATCTTTTTTATATGGTACACATTGGAGCACCACCAATGTAGATTGTGATCAATCTTATTATTTGGTCTTGGGTCTCAACAAATCCTTACAAGAATGAGTTATCACACTTCACTTTTGTAAAAGTTGAGAGGTAACGTGTAGTTAAATTTTGAAATTTTTAAGTATAAGTTTTGTCCATCAATCCAAAAAATTTAGAGGATTACTATAATGTCTCATTGTTCTTAATACGATATTATTCACTTTTAAATGTAATTCATACAATTTCATGTTCATAGATTATGCAACTTTTTTGTTATGAGCCCATGCCATTACTTTGATGCAAAATAAATAACTAGAAAATTTCTATGAAACAAGGGATATGATTACAATCTCTCTGAGACTACTAGATAATCTCAAAAAACTTTCAAATATTGTATTGTGAATTTTTTGAGATGACAAAAGAAAATTTGACTTGGTGCCGAGTTTCGCAAGTGAAAAATACGTTGTATTATTAGAAATCGAATGATAACTGGAAAAATAACATATGAGTGTTAAACACCATAATTATGTGAAAAAATTCTTGTAAGAAAAAAACTACTGATATAGGATAAATCTATTATATGAAAAATCAAAATACAATCGTGAGTTTCGCGATTTTAGAATACATAAATTACAGAGAAAACAAAAACCAACATGATATTTACTATGCAGTCCTACATGCTCTGTCTAAATAGAATTTGACTCACATCAAACACTTACGATCTCTATCTTGACTAGAATTTTATGAAGGAAATTCATAGCATGTAATCGTTAGCCCGACTAAACAAAATAAACTTAAAACTCAAAATTCTTACAATTTCCATATCAACAAACTCTGTTGCAAGAAACCAAATTTCTAGACGATATATAATAGTGCTTGCGTGCTCATTCTAAAGAAATATACAAATTACCAAACTATAAAAGTCTTTAAAGGTGAATTCAACAACTGATACTGAACAAATTTAAGAAACACTTAAACCATAATAATGACATATTCTAATCCCACAAAACGACGTCAAATCTGTGAGAGCATATTTTTCCTATTGACCTGCCATATCAAATTAGTATTTAAAAACCCTTTACAATTCCACCATTGTAATGCTCCCATAGCGAAGTATATATCTCGAAAAAGATCTATTTCAAAGGTCTCACAAATAAAACATCTGATATCAAAATCATTAGCTTCAATAAAATATCAGCACCTAAAAATTGAAGTTCAAAATTACAGATATCTCCGTATCCTAAAATATATCCCAAATATTCATATATTATTGTGATAACAAAACATTTTCAAATAAAATCCAAAGAAAATCCCAAAATTCACAAATCTCCCTGAAAAGTATCGAAGGATTGATTTTTAACTAAAATTCTAAAACTTGAAATTTTAACTTAAAATCAATCCAAGAAATTTCAGATATTCCTAAAAAAACATAATTTTTACAACAACACTCTTGATTGCAAGACCAAACTATGAATGTTAAAAATCAAAACTTTGGAAAAAAATTCTACTCAAAATCACACAGGTCGAGCTGATGGGTTTCTTCTTTGCGAGAAATATAATCTGGAAAAGGAGAGCAATGACCGAAGATGTCAAATAGTTGACAAAGGGATGTCGATCTTCAATGGGTGAACAGGTGGTTGGGCAAACCATTTCTTTGTGACAGACAAGAGTAGTCTCTCCAGAGAAGACAAATGACAAAAGGAGCAATTTTCCATGTTTTCATCTTCTTTTTCTTTTTCTTTTTCTTTTTCTCAAAAACTATAATTTTTTGAAAAATTATGAAAACCTTGTTTGATGTGGGTACAACTGAAGAGAACTGTTGTTTTGACGACTTTCGTAAACCTAGGTTCTTAAATCTCTTCCTGATGTGATACAGGATCCGTCCATTAACATTCGAGTATTGAGAATTTCTAACGATTTTGTTAGTAGTTGTTTTGTAGGTGATTAAGGGAAAAAAAATATTCAATGTCTCAATTTTAATAATGTGACAAACAAATTTAATCGAGAGTTCAACATGGTGAAACATAAATGGAAAACAAAATACAAGTCAAAGAGATTAATTTGAGCTTTAAAGACTATTTGGTCATTTATGAAATTTTTTCAATCTTAAATAAAAAAGTGTTCTGTATGAATATTGTAACTGACTTTTCAAGATTTACAGAATTGGGTGGCTCGTCAAAAATGAATATCATTTGCTATTGCAACCAGATCAATTACAGAGGACGTCAAACTTCTTTGGCGGATTGGCTTGCGCCTACCTAATGTGCATGTTCATGCTTGGTTGGCGCATGACCATCTGCACCTTGGGCTCCTTAAGTCCAAGGTTGGAACAATCTGTTGGCTTTGTTCTTGATCTATCTATTATGACCCACTTCATCTATGTTATATCTTATGTTATACGTGTCTTTGTTCTTTTACATAAAGTTTGTAATAATGTAGACCTCACTCGGTCGTTCTATTTATGTAGCCAAGTGGGTACATGTATGTGTCATTTAAGTCTAGGGCGTGTGAATGAGACTAATGTGAGTTGATGATAATGGAAAAGCTAAAAGACGTTTGAATGCATTGAAAAATAACGTGGAATGGTATCTTGAAAGATGAAAGATTGACTTAACCAAGTGAAAAGGTGCCTTTGAAAACCATCACATTTGCTCTTTTTCAAAATTGTAACTAATGTTGTTGATCGAATGTTGGATATAAATAAGTCTCATTCCCTCATTTGTAATGATCGGATATTGTTGAATGAAAAATCGTTTATTGTTGTGAAGGATTCGTTTCTTGTGTCTTTAAAATACAAGTGTTTTCGCTTGAACTTGATGAGTCATATCTAAATGAATATTAGCGTAGTTTGGTGAATTATATCCAAACTAGTCTCCACTTGAATTTGGTGAGTCACATCCAAGTGAGTGTGAGTGTTTATCTAACTAGATTATTTACTCAAGTTAGTCTGTGTATGCATCACTTGGCAAAGAGTGCTAAGTCCATTTCTACAAAAACAAGCCCGAGCACCTTCACAGGTCCCCCTTGTTCTCTTGCAGTTTTCCACCCACTTCCTTTCACTAGCATTGGAAGTGTCACCTCCCAACAGACTTTGATAGCACTTGAACGATAACCGGAAAAAACATATGAATTTGAGACACCATAATTATAAAGAGAAACCATTTTAGAAAAAAAAACACGAACATAAGATAAATTTATTATGAAAAATCGGAATACAGCCATAAAATTTACGACTCAAGTTTAAACAAATTTATCGAAAAATAATCCTAAAAAATATCTAGAATACGGGCCTACCGACCCGATCAAATAGAATTTTGTTCATATCTAATTTTAAGATGTATTTTGAAATGGAAATGGAATGAATAAGGTGTTTCCTCTTCTTCGAGAGCAAGAGATGGAAGAAAGAAAAAGCTTATGGTGATGGGTTTGGTTAAATCTTTCGCTCTCTAACCCTTTCTCTCTCTAGGGATAGCAGAGCAGCACAACACTAAATACTTTGGATTTTATGTAAAAACCTTTCAACGCCAGAACCCAACGGCAATCATCATGTCCTCCTCCCTTCTCACTCTTCGCCACCATCATTACCTCCTCACCATCCCCCTTTTCTGCTTCCACCCATCCTCTCTCCACCTTCACCAACTACCCAAACCTCCACAGGAAGAAGAAGAAGAAGAAGTGGAAGTTGAAGTAGAAGAAGAAGAAGAAGAAGATCTGGCAGATGCCGCAGAAGAGAGAAGAAGAAGAACAAGATGAGGATTTGCTTCTGAGAAACCCTACTTTCTGTATTATCAAGATCATCCAACAAGATCAGTGAAATGGTTCTTTTTCGTCACAAAATCCACTCTCTTGGGGAATCAAGCCTTCATGGTCCGATTGATCATCTGATGATCAAACTAAAACTACATAATTAGCGCTTCAGAACTCTTTTTCCCAGCTGGGTTTCTTCATTTTTGTCCATTAAATCATTAAATTTTCCTGTTTTTCTCCATCCTCTTCTAGTGCGTGCTACTACGCGTACATTTTTCTATCGTTTACATAATTGAACCTCAGAGTTGCTTTGGAATATGTTTGTTTATGATTCACAGAATAGCACATGATCGACTTCTGCTATATATCCTCGCTTGCATTAGTTTCTAGATGCAAAATTAACTGGATTTCCTTATTTGTTTAAGAGTAGGTGTAGCATTGATGGCCATTGAAAATTTTGCCTTTCAATAATCTGTGATCCATGATATTTCCTTTTACGTTGTGAACACGAGAATTCATGGTTTCTGATCAAATAGTTAACTGTTCTTTTTTCTTGTTTGTTCTTAGTCCAGTTTTTAAATAATCGATGACTGACTCTAGGGTTTGTTCATCATGCTTGTTGTTCTTCTTCTCACTTTTGCTTCAAAATCTACAACCATCCCCCATTTTTGACAATAGATCTTCATAGGAAGCTCATAATTACATAAAGAGATACATACAAGCATCATACATGTATGCATGGATATATGTCACAATTTTCCATGGAGAAACAGGAGCAGAGCAAGGTTAAGAACCCAGAAAATCTTATTTTATATTATATCCACCATTGGTTCTTCCACCTTCAACGCCCATTTTTGTTCTAAAATGGCGAAGCAATGAAGAAGAAGGCCGTTTTGAGAATTTGAACAAAGAAGTGAAACAGAGAAGAAAAGAGAAAAAGAGAGAATTTCTAGGATTGTGTGCGGTGGAAACTCGAAAGGCAGACCAAGTACTAAAGAGAGCCTGCGTTTTCACATGGTACTTGAAAAGATCATCAGTTCATGTAAAGAATAAACTGAACCGGGGGAAGCCTGCAAAAGACTAATTGTTTTTTCTGCTGCTCACCTAAACAGCTATATTTGTTGGGTTTCGTGCCGAGAATGACTGTGTGTCTTGGAACAGACCTCTTCTCCACGGCAAACAGACTTAAAGAAAATTGGAGCTTTCCTTTTATTTGACTGGAAATTAAAAAAAAAAACCCTCATGCAAAACTTCTACCCGAAGCAGACGATTTTGTATTACTTCATAAAATTTTGTTGTTACTAAGGTGACCTATCCTTGCAAGGATTTTGTAAGTGATGAAAACTAAGCGATCTAACTATAATGTTACATTGAAAAATTGTGGTATTAGAAAACTCTTTATATGTAACATGCTATCTCTAACAAATATAATGTCTTTTAGGATAAAATTCAAGAGCAAAATTGTGTAGGACTCAGACTAAAGTGTATAATTTTGTACTGCTCGGTGTAGCTTGGAGTGTTACAATTACGTAAAATATAGCCAAAATAGAAGAAAACAAGCTAGACAAAGCTCTCCCAAGTCCCCAAATGTTCAAAACCATTTCAGACTAGTCTATTTTCACCAGATATCGTTAAAAAAACGTACAGCTTAATTTCATCGCATATGTCATACGGTGAAGTTTTTTAGTCAGGCATGTGATAATTTATGGTGTGAAGATGATAACAACCTAAAAATCAGTTAATTATGATGCATGAGCACACGCAACAAGAGATCTACAATGTCAGATCACTAGGAAAATGTAAAAGGTATAGTTCATAATTTTGGTTCTTATCTTCGCCATAGCCAAATAGGGATGGACCCATAAACAAATTCGTGGAAAGTGGACAATATTACTTTTACGCCATAATATATATATAATATGGTGAATGTTGTACGTAAGACTTTAGGCAATAGTTGGTTAATTTCATTATTCAGCTGCTATTACTTGTTAACTTTTACGTAACAAGTTAAAACATTTGTCTCCCCCAAAGAATACCAATCGATTTGATGACTTGTTAAAGAATAATATTATTTTTACGCTATAATATATACTTTTTTTTTTTTGACGAATCGAAATAGTATTGAGTCACCAAAGTCGGAAAAATATTTATCAATTATTGACGCCTTAAAAAAATAAAAACACAGCCTAGAAGTCGAGGTATGGCATGTTAAATGAAAAACAAAAGCTTGATTATATAATTAATAAACTAAAACATTGTCCCTATTGTAGGATGGCCTATTTAATGTTGTTCAAGTGCTAAATTGATCTTCTTTAATTATTTAAATAAACAAATATTAAAATTATGTACCTCATATTAAAATTGTAGAAAATTTTTTGGCACCATGTTCATCCGGTAGATAACAATTTAAGTTAAAATCAAACTTGAAATATAAAGTATGAATTTAATTTGAAATAAACCTTAATTTATAACTAAAATTTTAAACTATCTAAAATTTAACAAATTAAACTCTAATGAAAGGTTGATCACCCCGTTCTTAATTTAAGCCGACATCAGAAGGCCGATCTAAAATGATCGGTCCCTTGATTTGTCCAGGGTTTACGTGACACTGGACGTAGTTGATCAGAGAGTCGAGACGGGAATGAAGACCACTCGTTCTATGTGCAAATCATATAATTTTAGAATGTGAGGTCACAACCTTGGATTGGCGCCTAGTTCTAAAAATGAGGCATGAGAATGAGGGTCATCGCCCCAGTTCGGTCACCTGGTTGTTTTCTTCCCATTTTAGAAGCTGTCAGGAGCAAGGGGTCAACACTCCAAATTGGGCCCCCGTTCTCAAAAGTAGGTCTGAGAATGAGGGGTCACTGCCCAAGAACGGCGGGCCGATTCCCGTATCTATATAAAGAACCGACCCCCATTCTTACCCCGTTGCTGGAAAACTCGATTTTCTCTCGGCCCCACTACGATTTTAATTCAAAATCTGACCATTTCATGCCCGCACCGTGTTGATTTCTCCATCGCTAATCGTTTTTTTTCAAATATCATCAAAAAAATCTACAAATCTGAGCCCTAAATTTTGCTTCGGCAAAATTTTTCTATATTAGCGATGTCGATGGATTCTGATTCGAGTAGATTGGTTGATTTAGACGAGACAACAACTTGTGATGCTAATATGGATTGGTATTTGTCCTCCCCGCCTATATATAGTGATTTTCGGGCATTCGATCACCTTGAAAGTAATAAAGAAATAGAGGTGCAATCAACATCGAAAACTCTAAATGATGAGCTTCAAACACTGGTCGACGCGGAGATTTTATCTGGGAAAAAAATATAGTTCCTTTTAGACAATTAGAGAAGAAATAGTAGAATATACTTTGAATAATATTTATGAGATCAAATTCATTAAAAGTGAATCTTGGCGACTGACGGTAGCGTGTGAAGATGGATGTGATTGTAGACTGCATGAGCTTATGTTTACAAATAAAAAGTCTCAACGATTATCACAACTGTTTAAAAAAAATTGAGAATCGACACGCTACGCCAAAATGAGTAACAAATCATTATTTGGATAGATTCAAAAGTCAACATATATAGGAAATTATGTCCATTATCAAGACAGTGAGGAATGATTTGAATGTCAATGTTACACCAAGTATTGTCAGAAAAGCAAGAAGCAAATCTTAAAAACTTAATTAAGGAAAGAACGACAAACAATACAAGATATTGTGGTTGTACGCAGAAATTCATAAATCAAATCAAGGTAGCACATTGCACCTACAGACTTACTTGGTGGGCTCAAGCGATAATGAATTATGTGTATTTGAAAATATGTATATGTGTATGGTTGCTTGCAAGGCAGGATTATTGCAGTCTGTTAGATCAATTATCTGTTTAGATTGTTGTTATCTAAAGAGGTACTGTTCCGACCAATTACTAACAGCCATCAGCATTAATGGCAACAATGAAATATATCCAGTTGCTGTCAATGTTGAACAAGAGTGTTTGGACTCTGGATGTTGTTTTTGATGTTATTAAAAGAAGATCTAAATACTAAATTGGGATATAGATAGACATTTGTTTCGGATCGACAAAAGGTATAATGCATTTTCGATTGTTTTTCAAATATTAAGGCGTTGTGGTAGTTATATTGTTTTATGTTAATTCTATCGTTCTTTCAAATATCATGGGGTTGTTGCCCACAATGCAGTAAGTATTACCGTAAGCCGAACACCGCTACTGCATTTGGCATATGTCCACAAATTTAAAAAACTAATTTCGAGGTAAAGTATACGAGGTGCGATGTGGAATGCGGCAAGGACAACTACAATTTTTCATTTCAAGAGAGTAATGAAGAACTTACATCAGATTATCCCAGATGTCCAGACATATCTTCGAGGCACATACCCTAGATATTAGGCTAATTATGCATCTTCTTCAATTTTTAAGTGTGAACTGAGATTAAATAATTTATGCGAGTCATTCAATGCAATTCTACTACCTGTCACGTACAAACAGACTCTGGCTATGTTCGAGATGATCAAAAAGTGCTTGATGATTATGATAGTGAAAAAATACGAAAAGTTGACCTCATCAACAGATATCTTATGTCCCCAAATAAGAAAAAACTTTTAAAGCTAGAATGTGCAGCTCAAAGTTGAGTCATATGTTTGTGGAAGCTGTATGACTTGAGGTCAGCAACGACAACGAACAATATGTCGTCGACATAAATACGTGTATGTGCAACTGTTATATGTGGGAGCGTACTAGAATCTCGTATGTTCATTTCATTCTTTGCATTTATTTAATGAGACTACTGCTGAAAAATTATGTTAATCAATACTATCACCAGGAAACTTATCTACTGATGTACTCAAATGATTAGCGGCAAACACATGTGGTCGCCCGTACAAAATATGAATCAAATCCTTTTGCCTAAAAAAAAACATCAATCTGGTAGGTCAAAGAAGAAAAGAGTGCGAGATGTCAATAAGCCGTCAAGTTCGACAATTACTAAAAAGAACTCAACAATGTCGTGTGGTAGATGTCGGCGTCAGAGACATAATAGTCACACGTATTCTAATAGAAGATCTACTTCAAGTCCTGCTTCTGCTTCTGCTTTGCAAGACACATTTATGGTATTGCACACATTTGACAGGACACGGGTACATTTCAACACATTTCGCTCATAAACACACTTTCATTATTTTCTAATATAATTTTCATTATGTGCAAGAATCTTCTATACACAGAAGAGACAGAAATGTATGACTATTTGAGCTGTAATTTGGGTACAAATGTACAATTGAGTGAGATAAAGTTATAAAAATATGTAATTTAGTGAGATAAAGCTGTAAAATTGGTCAGAGTTTTCTTTATTTTATAACTCTCCCATAGTTAACTTCAAACAATTCTTACCTATTCAAATTACAATTATATAACTCAAAGCTAGATCCAAAGAGTTAAGTAAAAAAATAGAGTAAAATCATTAAGTAAAATATAACTAAATGACAAAGACAAAGTAAAATACAAATATAAATTAAAATTACTGACCAAAACTTTTCAATACAAACATAAAGTAAAATACATAAATTAAACTACAGTGGGACGTCGTCGTTATGCTCCATCCAATCCATGAGTGTTTGCTTCAGCTCTCGTTGGGACTCAAGTATCTCTCTCTAAATAATAGTTAACTCCTCGACTCTGCGTACGAGGAACTTCATTCTATGTTCCATTTTATCCCACCTAGTAGCTGTTGGGAGGCCAATGGTCCAGCGGGGGCATTCTCCATAGGAATGTCTGCAGAGGTGGAAACCTGCTGATCTCCTCGAGCCTGATCTCTCTAAACACTCAAGTACCGTTGACTTCAACTAAGCCTATCCGAATCAAATGAAACCTATCAAGTACATCGACGAGTCTCTATGCTCTCAGCTGCTTTCATGTCAGTAGTTGAATATGAGCTTGCTCGACGAACTTCTGTATCAACGTGTCGTAAGAAAGATTCTTGTTGCATGTCCAACTGATCTCATGCATGTGATCTAAAATCATGAAGCTATGGTAGAACATCTTCTCATTGTACAGTTTTTCCATTATATAGAGATTCATACAGCTCACAAACTCTTTATGTCCATCCCGAGATAGAATGGTATAGGTTATCAAATTGTGAATAACCCGAGCTTTAGCGTTGAAATCTTTGGATTTTAGCTTCACGAACCCAGCGATGTTGGAATTGTGATGAATTTCCCTAAGGAACTTTAGTCCCTCGGCCGTTCTGAAAAAGTCAACATCTCGGAAACTATTGTAGTATCTCTCCACCTCAAGTCATTCTCCGATAAACTCGAGTTATTCATTAACTGTTTGTGGAGGTATGACAATCTCTGTACCTAGAATGTACGTCTTTAGTCATCCTACCTTCTTGGTAGAGGTCAAATTTGCATAAAACAAGCGAACAATAAGCTCGTTGCTATCACCCCTCAAGTTGTATACCCCGTGTAGAGGATTCTGTTGAACATCTCTTTGATCTCCAACGACTCTCAATCTCTGAATCTGGTAGTTTTCGAATGAATAATCGAGTGGTTTAACATATCTCGGTCAAACTGCTCTTGACACATCTGGTTTCTAAATTCCATGGACACATACCCAGTTAGCGGTCGTCGCTCTTAGGCCGAAGCTTGTGACGACAATGCCCGGTTTGTCGGACCCACTCGCGACAGATCTCCTTCTGACAGATCTCTTTGTGATGGGACAACTTTTCCTTTAATCGCCAATTTGAGGAAAAATTTTAGGGATTTAAATTGAAATGGTGATTTGGACGATTTAGGATTCCCATTTGCGAGCTTTTTGGGGGGTGATATTTGACCAAAATGATTAGGATTGGAGAAATCAACACGAAAATGATCAGATTTTGAGAGAAAACGTAGGTTTTCGACAATGGGAGTGATAATGGGAGGTCGAGAGAAAATGTACGTTTTCGGCAACGAGGGTGATAATGGGGGGTCGGTTCCTTATATAGAGTCGGGGATCGACCCTTCGATCCATGGTGATGGACCCTGTTGCTAGTTCGAATTTTGAGAACGAGTGGTCAGAACCCCAGATTGTCTCATCGTTCTAAAAATAAGGCATGAGAATGAGAGGTTATCGTCTTGGATCGGCCCTCGCATTCAATAATGATGTTTGAGACCAGGGGACCAAGCCGAGGCGGTGACCCCCTGTTTTCATGTCTCATTTTTAGAACGGCGAGTTGATTCGTGACTGTGACCTCTCATTCTAAAATCACGTACTGTCCACATGGAATGGGAGGTCTCCAGCCCCACATTGACATCTTGACCAATTTTGTCTAGTGCCACGTAAGTACTGAACAGATCAGTTCGTCGACGTTGGCTTAAATTGAGAACGAAAGTGTTCGACCCTGTCAGAATTTAATTTGTTAGATTTCAATTATTAAAATTTTTAGTTTAAATATTATTTTAAATTAAATTCATAGTACTTTGGATTAACCCTTAAAATTTTGTTAGGTTTTGGTCAAATGAAAATCATTGGCATTTGTTAATTTTTAAAGTATAAAATATTAATTAGCATAAACTATACTGCTGTCACGTCGAATATTAATTAACAAAATAATTGTTTTTTAATAGTTTATTTTAAATTATATAATTAATATTTTCCATCTTCACCCTCAAGTTGCTACGCCAAACTAGACTGCTCTCTCTCTCCCCTCTCAATATCACATAAAAACCTAGCGTTTCAGATCGGAGTTTCACTTCCCATCTTTCGATTTTGCTGAACTGAAGTTGAAGCATGGATAGCTATGGCAGAACCAAATGGAGCACCTCAAATCGGCAGGATCGCTATCAATACAAATCAAATCCTGGAGAAAAGGAGACCCCTAGAGATTTCATATGCCCGATTTCTGGGTCTTTGATGGCGGATCCAGTTGTTGTCTCTTCTGGGCATTCGTTCGAGCGAGTCTCCGTTCAAGTTTGCAGAGAATTTCACTTCTCTCCCAAGCTTGAAGATGGCTCCAGAGTTGATTTCTCCACTGTTTTCGATAACAGAACCATGAAATCAACGATACTTAACTGGTGCGATGGATTAGACATGGCGTATCCACAACCGCCGGATCGGAGCTCCGTTGAGAGAATCGTCCGGAATTTAATGGAAGAGGAGAGACCGAAGCCGAGGAATTCAGAGACAGAGCTCTTGAGAAACATGGCGGAAAAACCGGCGGCGCAGCTAGTTCACGCAGAGACTGAGTTAGCGCCTCGGATTAATCAATTTCTCATGAACTCGTACGGAGAATCGGCAACCGGGCTATCTAGTCCGAGCTCTTCCTTACCGTTTACAACTCGACCGTCCTGTTACTCGTCTTCGACCTCGTCGACTGAATACACTTTAGAGGTAAATGAAGATCAATTACTCCAGAAGCTTGAGAGCTCCGAAACGTTCGATCAAGAAGACGCCGTGAATTCCCTGAGAAAGATAACGAGATACAACGAGGAATCAAGGCTTTCTCTCTGTACCCCTCGACTGCTTTTAGCTCTAAAATCCTTGATCTTGTCGACACTTCCCAACGTACAATTCAACGCCATAGCCTCACTGGTTAATCTCTCTCTGCAAAACCCTAACAAGGTGAAGATCGTGAGGTCTGGGTTTATTCCGGTTCTGATCGAGGTATTGAGTGAGGGCTCCAACGAGGCAGTTGAGCACACAGTCGGGGCGCTCTTCAGCTTAGCTCTGGAGGATGAAAACAGGACGGCTATCGGAGCTCTCGGCGCGCTGCCATATCTGATGCAGGCGCTCCAATCGGAAAGAGAGCAGACTAGGAACGACGCTGCGCTCTGCTTGTACAATCTGACGCTCACCATGAGCAACCGAGCTAAACTCGTGAAACTTGGCGCCGTTACGACTCTGTTGCTGATGGCGATATCTGGAAACTCGACAAATCAAGCTCTGCTGATTCTGTGTAACCTAGCCCTTAGTCCTGAAGGAAGATCGGTACTACTGGACGGCAATGCCGTCGGTTCGTTGGTGAAGATGCTGCGAGAGAACGAGTTGGACTCGGAGTCGACTCGTGAGAACTGCGTTGCTGTGCTGTACGGACTGAGCCAGGGAGGACTAAGATTCAAGGGGTTAGCGAGGGAGGCGAGAGCAGCGGAGGTTTTGAGAGCAGTGGAAGAAAGAGGAACGGAGAGAGCGAGAGAAAAAGCCAAGAGAATTCTGCTTATGATGAGGGGAATCGAGGAAGACGATGACAGAGCTGGGGGAGAAGCGTTTAAGGACTCGGGCGGGCTGAGTTGGACTCGGGACAGAGTTGGAAACTACAACTCAACCAAGTTTTAAACTTTGTCGGTATTAACATGAGTGTTAAAAAGTGTAAGTTGATGTTAAAAAAAAAAAAAACAATTAAAAAAAGTTTATTAAAAAAGTTTTTTTTGGGGTTGGCTAATAATTAAATGTTCTCTATTTTACACGTAGAATAGTCAAAATTCACGTGCTTAAATTTTTCTAAGATTAATGATTCAATACATCCCAACCCGAGTTTGTCCAATTACAGAAGATATTCAATTATATTTATTTTTTAAAATCCCGTTAGTCTATTTTTCTTCTCATCACATTAAAATACCACGTACTCAATTGAAATGTGATATGATTGTATCGTGATTATTAACCACACAAATCAAATAGATTATTATATCGAGTAGTTGGATTATAATCTTTTACCAAAAAAATAGGCGCTTGGGCAACATCACCAACTAGTAGAAAATCCACCCGTCCACGTATGATACGTCATCATCAGTAGCTAAATATGTTTAATCACGATCGTCTATTTTCTTTTTAAATTATATTAAAATTTCATTTTCAATTACAATATATTTTCATTATTTTTGATCCAACGACCTATTATTATGCTTGTAGTCATAGATATATAGTTTTTTAATCCTATAGTTATAGTGCCCACCAAAATTAAAAAAAAAAAAAAAAACATTAATAAAATTATGATTTTATTTTGTAACATTTTTTAAATTTATGCAATATAACTATTTTGGGCATCCACATTTTTTGCATCTGCGCATGTACGTATATGTTAAATCATGCAAAAAGTATCAAAATTAAACATGAATTTTTTTTATTTCGCTTCCTTTTTTATGAGCTGATGTTAAATGTTAATGGAATCATGATCCCTTTTATTTAATAATGCAACAAAAATTTATATACAATAATTGAAAATTTGTATTTCTAAAGTTGTTTATCCTTGTGCATAAACTCGATGCATGCATTATGTAAAAATTAATGATAACATTGGACAATAATGTATATTAGTCAATTGTACCTTTCGTTGTTGTACATGTTGTCGCCTGAACATCTTTTGTTTTTACTCACAATATGATATCAAAGCAATGACGACTTGTCTTTGGGTATGATTCTCTAAATCGGGCAAGAGCATTTATTGTTACATTTGATACACTATTGAATTGGTCAATAGACATTTGTTATTCTTTCTCTTGAGCCATTCGTGTGCATTCGAGACGCAAAAATTCGGGAGTGGTCTTAGAATTGCAATCTACTTTCTTGATAAATATGTCTGTACTATATTGTTCGGATTATTGATCATTCTGAAACACTAAACTATCTTACGAATTTTGATTTATAATATTAAAATAAAAAAAATTAAACGGTATAATTAGATCAATAATGATGTCATCAGGAAATTTGAGCTACTAGATTCAATTATCGCATCACTCATTTCTCAAACCGAATTCATCAAAATTCAAGTGCTCTATCTATAGTTACTCAGTGGCTCATGTGCCATCTTGGCTGAATGTAAATGCACGAGAAAAGAGGCAACCGTGCCCTTCAATATCAGTTGACCAAATGTTTTAGGCACGTTGACTAAAGAAATGCTGACCTTTATACATGATTTTATCATTTAATTAACATTATCAAGTTCAAAGCACTCAAACCAAAAATCATGAGGAATATCGGAGAGCAAATCTCCCAACGTTGTTGTTTGTCGAGGAACTAATTGTGTGGTACTTCTTTCATTTGAGAAATCAACATCGTGTGATCTAATTATTCTTTTCTTTTGGTTATTCGCATTTTTTATCTATAAAAAAAAACTCGTATCATATCAAATATCGTGTTTTAATTTATTAAAAAAATAATTATGATATACAAAAAACAGTTCAAAATGTAAATTTTTTCGTGTAAATGAACGAATAACGCATTAACGACATATTACACAGTAAGCGTAAAGTTTAAAATAAGAGTCGCGAGTATGCACTGAAATCTGTGCATCAATGATTTGTATAATTGGGTTCGCTGTATTTATGGAATTGTTACAATATACAAATCATTGATCCACAAATTTGAACTTTAGAAATTATAAAAAAAATGACTATAATACAAAAAGTTTGAACTTGCGCCCTCTTTCTCGCTCATTTTCTGCTCGACCAAACGGTCCTACAGACAAAATGTCAGTTCGAGAACGTGCATTGTGCACAAGTGATTGTCTTGCTTAAACTCTTCATAATCTAAGATTACTTATATTAATTACTCTTGAATTTGTAAAACAAGATCATGCAAACTTAGTTCTTTACCGAGTTGGAATCTCAACTCAGAAATTGCAGAGGGAGAGAGAGAGAGAGAGAGAGAGAGAGAGAGAGAGAGAGAGAGAGAG
>CM039531.1:17110639-17399583 GCA_022433055.1 Begonia peltatifolia
GAGAGAGAGAGAGAGAGAGAGAGAGAGAGAGAGAGAGAGAGAGAGAGAGAGAGATTGGTATCTACAAACAATTTCTCTGTTGTTTTTCCTTTTCTCCTTCATCATTTGGAAGATGGCAATGTATGGAGGGACTACCCAGAAACCAGAAATGTAAAGCATGCGAAAAGACTGTTTAGGTGGTTGATCAGCTGACTGCTGATAATAAAGTCCTGCTTCAGATGCCGCCATTGCAGGGGAACTCTCAAGGTACCTCACTTTCTCTCTCTAATTCTCGATTCTTGTTGAATTCTTCTATCTAAACCAATATCATTGCTATGTCAGGTCTCATCTTAAATCTAGATGAATTGCAAAAATGCTTTATTGTTATGAATTAGACTTGATCCATTCTCTTGATTCTGATTCTGCACCTTTTCCAGCTCAGTAATTGTTCATCCATTGAAAGGTGTTTTATTGGAAGCCTCATTTTGACCAATTGCTTAAGATGACAGGAAAGCTTAAGTAAAAGTTTTCAAAGTAATAATCAGCTCTTAACTACTGTTTAATGCGCTAATCCCATTTGATAATTTGACCATATGCAAAAGCTTTATAATATAGGTAATCTTCTTGATGTCTCACCCAATTCCATAAGAACTGATAGATCTACAAATCAGGTACGATCCCAGTTCCTATCTTGGATAACCATAATAACTCTTAAAAACTTGAACTTTATGAGTGTATAAAATCAAACCCGAATTTCGCCTGAGCTGAGAGCATCTTATCGACGAGCAACAATCCAAATCAGTAACCTACATTGATTTTTCGGTTTCTCACTGTATTTTTTATAATATTAGGCTCAAACTATTAGAGCAAAGTTTCAAGCCTTTTTGCCGGAACTCAAGACAAATGCGTTGCTTGCAAGAAAACTGTTTACCCAATAGAAAAGGTAGTTCATGAGCTTTAGATTTTGAACAGGTCTCAGTTGAAATGCTACTTAATTATCGGTTTAAACACATCGTTTTCCCTAACTGCAGGTGGCTACAGATGGAAAATCTTACCACAGAGCTTGCTTTAGGTGCTCCCATGGTGGGTGCATTATTAGCCGGTCAAATTACATTGCACACGAGCAGCGGCTCTACTGCAAGCACCATCACAATCAACTCTTTAAACAGAAAGGAAACTTCAGCCAACTTGATAAGCTTGTTTTAGAGGGTAGTTTTCTGATCAATCGTTATACACATTTCTTACTTTTACAAATACTGTGCGAAAAGAAGACATTGCTATGTAAAATATTGCAATTTACGAATTCTTGGACTCGGCCTTGATCCCAGAGTTCATCATTTTTCCATTCTCGTCGATCTATAACCATTGTTTTAAATATACTTTAATAGAATTGTGTTAACTAAATTGAAAAATATAAGAAATCATATTTTAAATTTACCAATTGGGTGCTCATTTTGTTTTCCAACGTTGAATTCATCATCCCAGAAAACACGTTCAGCTGACCATAAGTTTGACTAAAAAGCTACCTTAAATTAGAGGAAGAAGAAGAGAGTGATGTAATAAGAAGATGTTTGCATGGCCACTGTCTCAAGTCTTCTGTACACATCACCATTTTAACATGAACAAAACTGGGAGTTACCCAGATCTGATTTGTTCTTAGAAGAAAAGTTTAACTTTTCTTGTCCACCCACCACTTTCTTCTGCCATTGAAGTATTAGCTTGCTGCTTCTGAAATACTCTGTAACGAGGGTTGCCATGCTCTTGATTTTGAAGCTGCAGAGCTGATGGATTTACCCTTTCTTCCTCTGTTTCTCCCCTGTTTTCTCTCCTGCAGAGTTTTTCCCCCAAATAGTTTTCAGATCTTACGTTGATTATGTATGATAAAATGAAGGTAACTGAAGAACGAATCTACAGATTCTGAAAGTGCAGAAGGGGTTTACAGGATTTGAAAGATAACCAAGCTCGATTTCTCGCTTAGATCCAGAAAATTATGTAAATGGAAGAAGCATATACCTCCGATCCTTTTTGAGTTCCTCTAGATTCATCAACCACATTTTTCTCTGCTTTTCCAGCTGTTACGAACTGCTTTTTCTTCATTTTCGCCTGCTTCTCCCACAGTCCTTTCATAACTTCTAGAATCAGAACAAGAAAAAGTAAGTTCTCATTTTAAACATTTTCCAATTCAAACCCTAAAATTTAATCGAACGCAAATCAGACCTCGAGTAGTGATTAGTCGATAAACTTGGCCAAGAAGAAGAGACTCTGACGGACGAAGAAGCTTGATACGCGTCAAGCGGACTGAATTTTTACTGTTCTTCAAGCCCTCTTCGGGGGCAAAAATGGCGGAGGAGAGGAGAAGAGCGACGTGATAACCAGGATTCATCTTCATGATCTCACATGCAGTTACAGGGCGATAGAGCTTCTCTTCCTTTCCGTTGGGATGTTGTATAACCAGAGTGGTTACATCGATGGCTTGGCAATTCCCCATTTCTTCCGCTGGCTCTATCTCCTACGCTTTCTTCTGTATAACCATAGCCATTAACCATGAAAGTTGACGAAAGGTGACGAGATTCTCACGCCCTCTGTCAGTGTCAGACATGAACTCATCTCCCTAAGCGCGCTTTGTATACCCTCGATGAAATTTTTATTTATTTATTTCTTATTATTTTCAATAGAAATAAATAAACACACCTTCTAATTTCATAATATAAGATATTACTTATTTCTAGGTATAATAATTAATATTTATATAGAGGGTAATGTACCATTAATCTTATGAAATTATTATTTATTGTTATGCGTCATATAACACATAGTATGAGTTCAGTTAGCTTGTTTGGATTACTGGTTCGATGGACTTGATTATTTAACTCGAGGACCTTTTTGGTCCAGCTTATTTAGTTCAATCTGTTTAACTAACGAGACTCAAACTGCTCGGATCAGTTCGACTCGACTGGTTAAGAGGTACGTCTCATTGATACTTATAAATTATACAATTGTTATTTCAAAATACAGATTATAAACCATCCACTGGATTCAGTGTTTATGATCAACACAAATAAGTAGTCAACTTATAAGAGGCGGACAGTCCCACAAAGGGGAACACTATCTTGCAGAGCTGATAAAGAGTCAATACAGAAAATAGATGTAGACAACCTTTGATTCTTCAGAAATCAGACAGATGGGAAAAACTTGTTCAAATTGTAGGGCAGAGAATAGAACTCCTCGCTCCTCTGATCGCCCTTGAATGTTCGAAACTTATCCCACCATTGTTTTCCTCTGTCTTTCCTGATCGCACCTTCCTTCTTATGTATCGTGTTGTCGAGATGATAAGCCACAACGCCTCCCACAAATGCTTTTGACGAAAACGGGATGTTAACCATATCGTTGAACTGACGAGAAAACAAAACAAAAATAATTGTCAAATCATGTATCCTTGATGATAGGATCATTATTGAACAGAATCGAGAATGGAAGAAACAGAAGCCATTGTTTACAGTAGGAATTAGATTGAATCTGGGCAGATAAAACAACATGATAATTTGTCAAGTTTTGTATGACGTGATACGATTGGTTGGATATTTATTATTCATGTTTCTATCATCGATCTATTTTGATAGTGTATCATCCTGGAATTACTCGTTTATTTTGAAATCGAGGAACTGTATTTCTTGAAGTAACGAGTTATAAGTTAGTTCAATCATACCCATCTAGCTTTGGTGTGGACCGGACCATATCCCTTCACCAAGAGGTACTCAGAGAAGTATTGGGGGACCGACAAGCCGAGGAAGATAGAGAAGCCTAATATAAACTTTGTTCTGAAGCTATTGAGGTTGCAGAACTGAAGAAAGCTAATGCCTCCCGCTCCTGCAAGGAGAAAAAATTCATTAATCGGAAATGGATTTCAGTCAAGACAATTGTCTGGCAAAAAGTTCGAATTTCATACCGACGTAAGCAAATAATACACAGTACAGAGCAGCAATAATGGAAGGTGGAATTGAGGCAAAGACTGCTCCAAATTTTCCTGCCAAATAGGACAGGTATAACGAAACAAAATCCAAGCTTTTGTATTAGAGAGTCAGTTTGTTTTCACATCAAAATCTTACCAAGAATGGAGAAGAAAATCATGAATCCAGCTGAAATTTGCACAACCCTTCGACTGCCTACGCGTGTTAAACCCAAGAGACCAGCATTTTCACTGTTTTTGAACCACGAAAAGTCCTTAACATAAAAAAGAACGTAAAATTCTTGACGAGAAAGATGCATTATTTACTGGTCTTACATAGACACCGAGGATCCATTCAGAGTTCCAAAAAATCCAGAAATCAAAATGGCAACTCCCTAAACGAAGAAGCAAGGATTTAGCATTGATTGGGAGGAATGAGCTTTCAATTAAGACTATCCAGGTCAATTACATACATATAGTTTATCTTCAATCGTTTATGTGTCATTTATTCGGTACAGAGCATTTTTAATCATTTCCCACTTTTGATCAATAAATATATCAATTTCTTAAACAACTTCTGTTCCTTTTCATTTTGTTATTTTACATTACATCAGTAATGCTGCGGAGAGAGAGAGAGAGAGAGAGAGAGAGAGAAGAGTTGGTATGTATTACCTGCCAACCAACTCCACGACTCAGAATTGATGGGGGCAAATGAGTGGCACTGGCATACCTCGATACGGCAATAAAAGCACCAGTTGACTGCTTATATACATGCATATATGTAGTATGGGAAATAATTAAACTTTGGAGAATCTATCAATATAGTTACAATTGAATAACGATTATTATTAGGCGATAAAATTAAATGAGAGTAGAAATCGAAGAATTGAATAAAATAACAAAATGTGTACTTGCTAAAGTAAGAAATTGTGCAGTTTTTAGAAGAATAGGAGAAATGCAAGCTGATTATGATGCATTTTGTTCTTAGCATAAAAGCTGCAAAGGAAAGAGAACTCGAAATAAGAAAAGGTAAACCTCTACAAGAGCGACAAAGGAAGTCATCATAACGGCAAACACTTCACCGGCATTAAAGGTAGGGGTTCCCCATTGAAAAGGATATGGAACTCGTATCCTATATACAAATACCGTTACAAAAACTATAAAAACAACAACCGTTAAAATAAGTTGTCAAACGAAAAAGAAGATAAAATTTACTATAAGAGATTTGCTGAGAACAATTTTTTTAAAAATGTAAAGAACAATTTATGTCTATCATTTGAAATCATTTACAGATTAGATTTCAGATTTTTTATTTTTTTTTACAAAGTGCCTCCGTCTTTCAATTATAAGTAATTTAAACATTGTTATCAATTTATCGATTAAATCCAACACATGTACACAACGTTTTCAATAATCATATGTTTAACCTAATTTCTAACCATTATTACAACTATTTGGACACTATCAATCTCATTTCTGACAATTAAGAAATTTGTTGAGACATTGATATGGTTCAAAATAGAGTTACAAATTGTCGGAGGAATAAAAAATAAAGTTAAAATATCTTATTAAATGAAAAACATGATATACACGTGCTAAATTTAACTAATAAATTGAAGTCAAAATTTAAATTATTGCTAAGTGAAAGGTGGAGGTTCCATTTATTAAAAAAAATATTTTAAGGTCTAATATGTAAACGCTCTAAATGTTAGGGATTAAATTACATTGTATCTTTTTTTTAAAATGTGCGTAGTCCATTAAAATTCTATTTCTGGAATTCTGAGTAAGTATATTAAAAGGAAGAGCAGAAAAATATACCAAGGAGAAGCCTCGATGAGTCCAGCTTGATCTGTGCGACAAGTTGCTTGGGTGATTCGTGCTGCATTTTTATAGGCTCCGCCCACAGTAAGTATGTGGGCATAAATCCACACGACAGCCACTGAGAAAATGACAGCATATCGATCGAAGAAATTTTTCCCTGATTTAATTACATGAGGCATATGCTGCAAGAAAAACAGTAATTGTTTATAGAAAATCAATTACTACTCTGCATGATTAAGAATACAAAAACAAAGAGTATGGAGAAAATTTGCAAGTATGCTCTTTTCAATGATTGTATTATTTTCTCGACGAACATTTTTCAAAAACATGGTTAGTAACATTAATTCAATTTTTTTATATGTTGTTAGACAGAAAAAAGTCGAGAACAATCTTAAACCATGCCCAAAGAACTCCCTTCCTGTACTCGATTCATATTAAAAATAAAAAAAAATAAACTCAGTGAAGCTCAAATGCATTACCTGTGAAATGAACACTACAATGATGAGCTCTGGCAGACCAATCTCGACACATTTGGCAACCTTAAACATACAAATCGTGTAGAATAGTCTTAATGCCGATACAATGATTTAAAGGGTATGTTCCCAAAAATTGATTGGCAGAATGTCGACTTACCCCAGGAAAACCTAACTCATAAAGTCCAAAACCAGTTAGAGATACCAAAGGAACTGCTGCTAATGGACTCAGGAACCTAAAAAAATTGATTAGTTAGAGAGAAAAAGCTGACTTAACAGATACTCACTTGACTAGAAAACAAAGAAAAAGAAAACTCTCAATTTATTTGACTTTTTCCTTTGTTTAGTTCTTTCCTCGTAGCCTGACCAACCTTGCAACATGCCGCCAAATGCCACTAAAGCCTAAGATAATCTGCAGTGTGGATGCAACAATAAGAGCACCCTGGATTGCTCGCATTATGCTTTTAAATTTCTGAATACACATCAAAGTTAAAAAAAATTAAAATCACCAATGGGATAATGTGCTTTCACATTAAGTTATCAATATATTAGGCATAAAACCTCTTCAGGTTCTTGGATATTAATGAATCGACTAGAAACAATGATTGAAATTGTTACTGGGACAAAGGTATATGACGGTCCAATTACTGCAGGTAATCTGGTTCCGAACACTGATTGTATCAGTGTGTTCAAACCAGCAACAAAGAGAAGAGTTTGTATAACCTTAGCCTTCTCTTCCTACAGAAATCATAAATATCATTAATATAACAAATTTGAAAAGAATCACCCTAATTGACATACGGAGAACTATATATATGCTGATTGACTCTTTGTTCTTACGTTTCCACCTCCCATTTGAGGAACAAGATAAGTTGGAATGAGAACTGTTGTCCCGAGTATCACAAGATAATGTTGGAAACCGAGAAGCACTGCTTCAGCTGAATTAGAAGGTCTAAAAATCATTCTGTGAATCATATCAATCAACCCATTTTGAAAATTAAAACGATGTATTTAAATATAAAAATATAGAAATCTGTCCCATAATCTGTTGTTTTCCTTTTCAACTCTTCAGTTTTTGATTCACTAGGCTCTCTCACCCAAGAATCAGGGTTTTGGATTGGACATTCCTAATCCACTGGCAAAACATAGAATCAACTCCTTGGGGATAAGAACTGATGACTCAACTTCATTGCATTTCTTCTCAGCCGACAAAAACATACCACAAGTTCATCCATAATCCAATTTAGTTTGGCTGCTTTGCTCTGCTTGAACAGTAGCGGATTGCTTGAAATAAATCCAGAAGGAATGATTGAGCAACTTTTGTTGATCTTTTATACCAGTTAATTTAAGCAGTTAAGGTTCTTTTTTTCTATTGTAGCTTAAGCTTTAACAGCGGGTAACTCGCTGATTAAGGCATGTCAACTAGTGCCATTCTTGAAACTTCAGTCATAATGCAATATTTTTCCTTGTGCAGTTTCAATGGCCAAAAAGAATTATGATAGCCATGCAATATTTCCACAACAGACACTGTTAATTTCAGAAGAAGAAAATATTATATAGATTAGAAACAGAAATAACTTCGCCAAAAAACTAGGCTTGAGACATAAAGTCAACATAGAGAGAGAGAGAGAGAGAGAGAGAGGTATTGGATTAAAGAAAGAATAAAATCTAGCACACCAACGCCAAATCATTAAACATAGTTTAAACAACCAGATCCAAAGATTCCCGGACAATTCTTTAAAGTATCTTCACAAGATAACACTGAAAAAGAATCTATATTCGATTCAAAGGGAAAAACATGTTTGTCCCTATTTCAAAAGCAATGAAATGGAATCCGCACTTTTTATGAAAGAAAAATGTCTCACCCACCTGATTAAGAAAGGGAACTTAAATAGAAAATTGAAAAAAATAATAATATATTAGTACCAAAGCCAAAAAAAAATCAGTAGATTGAGTAAGAATCGCATAAAGAACTACGACCCACGAAGGAAAATCAAATACAGAATAGAAATCAGAAAGGACTTGAGATTCTTTAAAATTTGAGAAGAAAATACAGAGAAGGAGATGCTTACTCCATGGTGGAGGGCTAGTTATGCAGTAAGAAATGTTGGGTAGCTGTTCTCTTGGTGGGTGTGGCTGAGGCTCCTCGGCTTTTGCTTGAGCGCCTCCTCCTGCCATTGCTGTACAACCCTTTCTCTTTTAGAAGCTATCTTCAACTAAAAACTTTCAGGATTTCTAGAGCTGATAGAGCACTGAAAACTGAATCTAATCATAATACAGACCGCAATTCTCGCATAAACAATCTAAACGACCACCTAGTAAAGAAAACAATAAAAAAACAGGGTGACCCAGAAGATTATGCCAGCCACATGTGGACCATTAATGTAAGCAAGGATGATAGAGATGGGTCTGTAACAAAAGGAAAAGAAGCAGCAAAGCTTGTTAAAGGATTGAAAGGAGTTAAAAATTGGGTTCAAAAGCTGCAAAATCCCACGCTCAATAAATTAGATTAACCCCCCTCTTCTCTATTATCATACTTTCTGCCGACTCTTTCTCTCTCTATAGGTTTTTACTCTCACTGGATGTCTTCGCTCTAAACCGTAATTATCTGGCTAGCCATTCTACTTCTCCAAAGTCATCATCTTTACGTGTTAAACGTACAGGGCGTGGTGGGTGTGCAATTGGGATGTCTCTTTCGTCAATAGTAGTGTCTGTGCAAATAAAAATGACATTTTCAAAGAGAAGATGCAAATTTAAGACTGGAAAAGATAATTACTTGCTCAATCTTTCAGAGTTGTTTTGATTTTCAATATGATTTAACTGTTTCTAAATGTACTTTTCATAAATTTCATTGATGAAAAGTTTTTTTAACTAGAAAAAAATCAAGTATGAGATAACACACAAGTTAATCGGATCCGGTCTGAAAAAAAAAAATCAAGGACTTCAATGAAAAAAGTGTTTGTTGCTACTTGGTAACGTCTCAAAATACGAGAAGGCAATGGATGAAATTAAAAATTTAAACGCTCGCTTCAAAATACATCTTTATTACAAAAAAAATTAAGTGTTTCCTCGTATTTAATGCAGACCCTAAAATGGTTATTAAAAATCAGTCTTTTTCATTGTCCTGTTAAACCCTCCCACTTTCTGTTAAAGGGTTACTTTCCTAAACTCCCCCGTACGCCCTCTGTATCTACCAAGGTCACCGGAAATTATTGACCGGTAATCTCACACTTTTTGTCTTCGCTTCGAACAACGATTCATTCTAGTTATTTTCCCATGGATTTCTTGTATTTTATTTAAAAGATTGGATTTTGCTCGTACGATGAACTGTGCTTTCTACGATTTACGATTTTAAGGTATATGAAAATTAAATGGCTCTGCTTTCAGATTTCCCTTCTTTTTTTATGACCATTCTCTTTACTGATCGAGTTTGTGCATAATTCTGATCAATAATTACTCATTGTTAATTTTCTTCGTGGTAGCTACCTATGAGCAATGAAGTGAGTAAATAATAGCGAAGAGTTACACAGAAGTATAGTACTGGTGGATCTTTCCTAGCATGAAATCCGTTCTGTTATGAAATCTGTTCTATATAATATATATCTCAATCTGTATTGAATGTTTGGATTCAAATAACAGTGGTTAGATTGTGGGAAATGAAGTTAAATTTTCTGTAGAATCTAACTTGTTTATGCACATACAACTCCTGTTGATCACATTTTTTGTTAATATTATGCAGTTATTCAACGTAAATCATGTTCCTCGCTAGAGTAATGGGTAGAGCAGTTCTTACTACTGCTAGATCAGAAAGCTATTCTGCTACTGCTGCTACGACATTGCATAATCCTCTTGAGCAGTTCTTTGAAGTGGATAGAAGCCCTGATGAAGATAAACCTGTTGTCTATGATAATTTGTTTGGGATGGATATTAGATGAATTAATATTTATTATAAATTTGAATGAAAGGCTAATTTTATTGTTTGAAATGGCGGCCTAAGCCTGTCTATAGAAGGGTTCTTTACTATTCTTGCCTTTCTTTCTGACCTGGAACTCTGATATTTGTCACGAATTTTGTTTCAAACTTCCGGTGCTATCAGGCCGAAGTTGGAAGGCTTCGGAGCTGCATCTGAAGTCTTGGGACGATCTTAGTAAATTGTGGTATGTGCTATTAAAGGAGAAAAACATGTTGATGACTCAACGGCAGATGCTTTACTCGCAGAACCTACGCTTTCCTAATCCGGAACGCATGCCCAAGGTTAATCCCAGTTTGTTTTAAGTTGAATCCACTCTCACTGTGTTTTTGAGGTCCTACTTTCTCAAATGTGATTCTGAGTTTGATTGTTGTTGAAATTTAGGTGAGAAAGTCAATGTGTCGGATCAAGCAAGTCCTCACAGAAAGAGCAATTGAAGAACCAGATCCTAGGAGAGCTGCTGAGATGAAAAGAGTGGTAAATGCTTTATAATGGCCTTTAACTTCTGCTCATGGACCAATAGATCAAATGGGTTGTGTCGGTAGTTTTCCAGAGGCTGTTACCGCGGGAACAGGCGATGCACATTTGAGCTCTTTCTTTAGCCAAACTCAAAGTTTTGCCTTCTGCCATTTGTGGACCCTTAGCTTCTGCAATGACGTGTGTTGAATTAAATCTTCACGGGGTCGGTTCAGTCGACTCAGACAGTTGGTCAACTTCATTGGGTCAACCTTATCAAATTATCTTCTAGGTTGTTAATGAAGGGTGATTGTTAATATTATTTTGGCCTCACAACATCTCGAGGAAGCAATATCGTTGCAACTAACCAGGGCAACTGATCATTGCAGCTTAATTCTAAGTGTTTTGTTTCGAAAGAGTAGATTGTCCTATTTAGAAGTTCGTGATCAAGAAGTATCGGATTCTCTTTCAGGGGAGCTGAAATGATAACAACATGCGAATGTAATTGAATATATCCGACCTTATAATACCCACTTTTTTGGAAATTCAGTGACAATGTTCATACCCAATTTTTTGAAAATCAAAATAATTATTTGATTTGAAAAATTGAATAATTAAGACATTACAAAAAGGGTCTCAAAATGTGTACTTTGAAATTTGAATGTAAGAATATGTTATTTAATTTAAATAATTAAAAAAGGGTTGGGGAGAAGAGGAAGGTAGTCGAAGTTGAGGATTAATTATTGTATAAAAATAGTATATTTTAATAACAATTAACGTTACCTTTACTTTTTTTTTTTTTATTCTACTTATTTAAAATAAATGTTGACATGTAATAAATATAAAAATTTATTATATTTTAATTGCACGTTTTAAGACTAAAAAACACATGCACTCTCGCTAAACCCTGGCTTTCCAACTCTCCACACAGGAAACCCAACGAAAATCTGCGGGCAACGGAAAACTGAATACCCAGTTCAGCAACCTTATTTTCCGATCGCTGTTCACCAGAAATGGGCGAAACTAAGCGCAAAAGAGGCCGGAAGCCTAAGAATCCCGTTTCTGAAGCCCAAGATCTTCCCCCTTCTTCTGCAAATGCCACCGTCATAGCCATCGACGACGTCTTCTCCGTCGGTAACGTTGAGCTTATTGACCCCGCCTCCACTTCCTCTAACCATGACGGCTGTGGACGTGGTCGTGGCCGTCCCAGGAAGCTTCCTAAGCTTCCTGATATACCCGACAAGTCCCCCCTCATGTCTCCGTCCAGGCGTCTCCCTAGGGCAATGGACAACGGCGATTTCAAACTCGTTGGAGATGTGGTGGCCCCCTCCGTTGTATCTGGTTCGGAACCAGCTTGGGCAGGAGTCGCTAGGGTGCTTCCGGCTATGGACTCCGTGGTGAAAGTGTTTTGTGTACATACAGAACCAAATTTTTCGCTCCCATGGCAGAGGAAGAGGCAGTATAGCTCGAGTAGCAGTGGGTTCGTGATTGGCGGGAAGAGGGTGCTGACCAATGCACATTCCGTGGAGCATTATACTCAGGTTAAGCTCAAAAAGCGTGGCTCTGATACTAAGTATTTGGCCACGGTTTTGTCCATTGGAACTGAATGCGATATTGGTAACGTTAATTTCTTACATTTCTTTTTTGTCTTTTTGTTTCTTTTTTATTTTTCTGCTATGAGAATATGAGTGATTTGTCAAGAGATGGAAGAGAGAGAATATTGATTTGCAGTAAATGTTCACAACTGGTAATTGATTTATCCAATAGAATAGGGTATTCATGTAATATACGGATAACAAATTCCGTATTAAATGTACTCTTGCCCTTAACCAACTGTCAGAGAATGAAAAGAATAACTAATTACAAATGGTATCGTCGTAGTGTATGATTTCATCCCCCGTGGAGTTCAAGGATGTAAGAGAAAGAGCTTGGATGGTTATAGTTGAAATCGAGCTGTAATTAGTGGTTTGGTTACGGCATCAACTATTTGAGCTTCATAAGGTATAAGGTGGGAGTCTTGTTGGTGACTTTGTCGTGAACAAAACAATATAAAGTGGAGGGGGAGGGGAGGGAAGAGGAAATGCTATAATGTAAATAGGATTGACAAAATAGATGATGGAGGAGACTCATAGAGGTGAATGGTTGGAAAGGAAACAAAGACTCATTGACCACCACATTCTGATATATGTAACGACAGCTAGATCTATTATGAAAGCAGAGATAGCCGTTATGGTTTGAACTGTACATGGGAAAGACGCACTTGATGGGATGAGGTTGAAGTTTATGGCTATTGTAAGGATGAAAGTGAAGGAAACATAAACAAACAAAATCACAAAGGATTAGAGATTTGTTGGGAGACTTTTAATTGGGACAATATATTGGTAATCTTAGGTCGAATGTAAATTGGATATGTTAGAGTGGTGAAGCATGAGCAACCCCATTTCAACTATGTGGCAATAGTTTGCTCCGTGGGTTTATTTTTAGCAGAAGTATAAGAAAATGAAATCATATAATAAATGCCTAGGAAATTAAAAAGAGAGGATGTGATCTTATATTCTTTACCGGAATCAGATTGTGCAGATTTGGTAGAGATGTCATTGAGTTTTAACAAGGGCATGGAATGTAAGAAACTTGGAGTAAACTTCATAATTTGTTTTAAAACAATAAATCCAAGTAAAAATATTATATTCATCAATGAAAAAAAGTAACGAGAATCGATCAGGAAGGACCCCAAAGATTAGTATGTATTGAAACTAAAGGTGTCGAAGCATGAGACAAGGACATAGAGAGAGAAAGCTGATGGCATTTTCATGACACAATCATTACAGAATTGTGTAAAATAATTCACCAAAACCTCTAAATTGCATGAGGTGGGGAATTAGTTAACTATGGCACAAGCATAACGTCCTAAGCATTGGTGTCATAAAGTTGAAGTTGATTGTGAAGCTTGGAGATAGAAACTGTTGATGTCCATCTTACAGTGGAGAAGGAATGTGATGGTAGAATTGTTTGATTTGGGTCATTATGCAAATGAGCCTAAATAAGAACTTTCTTTGTGTTCTGATCCTTGACAAAGGAAAAGAGGGCTAAAATTTCACTAACATGTTATTATCATAATTGAGTTTTGTGACTCTAAATGAACTATGAAAGTGTGCATTACTATTAACGTGAAGAAGATACTTGGTGGCAAATAGTGTTGCATGACTATTACTCAAATAAACATTGTCTTAACATCACTTACCATGATCTCATCATTGTCTATCTAAGGAGTGGCTTTTTGGAGGCTGCTAATAGCTAGAGTAAAATGATGTGTTGTCCCTGCGTTAAGATATGATAAAGTAGTTACAGACGCAGTTATGAGTGAAGTTGGCAATGTGGGAGAAACTAGGTGAAAAATAGGGAAAATTATCATAGTATTTTAATTATTTTTTGGTGGAAGAGGCTTGTAGAATTAATTTGAATGATGATAGAGGATGTAATAAGCATGGACAATTTAATGGAACATTTGGCGTTGAGCTTTGTATGGGTTCAATTTGGATGATTTTCAAGAACTTGATTTACCAGTCAATTTACATAGCAATCTGATAGAAACCCACCAATCTAGTTCACTTATTCTAGGAAGAAAAGAGACCATCGGAAGTTGCAAAACAAGGAGGCTAAATAGTTATGTTTCTTTTACCATTTGTTTCTTTGATTTTCAACAAGGGAAGAGCAATGTTTTAATTCTATTGGGTAAAGAGGGGATTGCACTCTATTGTTCTGTTATGGGGAGAATATACGTAGAGGAGAGAGGGGAAGGAAGAGAGGGTGGAAAAACTGAAAGATAGGGAGAGATGTAGGGGCTCTAAAATTCCTCTTCTGTATTGGATGCATTGTTGGAAAACTATTGTGGATACATTTGTTGAGTTTGAATTACAAGGGATATCTAACACAATCCTTGTGGATTGGAAAGAGCAGTCAAAGTGGGATGAGTATGGAAGGTTCTGGATGGATGTTGAGAAGGGAATTGTTTGCAATTGGGTCAATTGAATTGTATAGAGACTAAATTAGCTTGAATAGAGTTCAATTGAGCATCTAAGTTTTGCTGGTCTTGTGAACTTCATAACTCATAGGAGACTATAAACCTTCTTAACATTGGATTCATTAGGTCAACTTTATTGATGTTAAAAACGGGTTATAATTGTTGTTGAGACCCCCGAAGGGGTAGAGAAGGTGTTCTTGAGAAAAAAAAGTTCACCAATAATTGAAACACTGTTGTCAGAGAAGTCAAATTTTTGAATATACTCTTTTGTTTTGAAGTCATCGATAGAGATCATATGACGCTAACTTCAGAGTTCACTGATGTCTGGGGTGAAGGGGTAGAGAAATTTTGTGTTGATGCATTTTTTATCTTCGTTGCATTGAAGTAAATGATGATTTGGTACAGCAAAGTGTCGGAGGGGGATATGTGGATTCAACTCATGAGTAGTCGACTGTAGCGATATTGTACTAGGTGTTCTGGATTTGGTTAGAATAGATTCTAATAGAAAAATTTGAAAGGAAATGGATACGTTTATCTTCTGATGCCATGTACGGGGGGTTGTGATTGTTGAAATTAGATAGTTTTGAGAATCCAACTTAAGATTTAAGTTTTGATTTAGAGAAAAGATTGAGGAAGGAGGAGATAATTGTCTCTTTTCAATGGCGGGATTTTTTCTTGTTCGGCAAGAGAATTAATTATGTGGGATTGGGAGGAACCACTTGTTGAGGCCATTTCTTTTTGAAGGCAAATCAAGTTGAACGTGCAGTGAGGGAGTCTTTGAAGTCAATTATATAAAAGAATAGTTGCTATTTGAAGTAAATGATTGATTTATGCAAAAGAATAATGATTTTATCAAATAAGAAAATTACAAATTCCTTGTATCCTAGCCAACTTGTAGAAAATGAAGACAACGAGTAAATGAGATAATTGTAATTGCTTTGGTGGTAATATGTAATTTATCAAAATTGATGTGAACTTATTGTACATTAAATACATAGATATATTTTAACTGTTTGTATGAACTTTTTGGTGTTTGGGCAAACTTGTGATAGCAAATAAACGAGAATTATTATATGAAAATTGAACTACTAGTTATTACATCACGTTATGCGAGGAAATAACTTTTGAGCATTTTTTTTTTATTTTTTTAATCTTTTTATTTATTTTTTGTTAAATAAAATGCTGATTAATATGATCTTGCAGCGTTGCTTACTGTTGATGATGATGAGTTTTGGCAAGGAGTTTCACCGGTAGAGTTTGGAGAGTTGCCTGCACTCCAAGATGCTGTGACTGTAGTTGGCTATCCAATTGGGGGTGATACTATTTCTGTCACGAGTGGTGTTGTATCTCGGATAGAGATCCTATCTTATGTCCATGGATCTACTGAGCTTCTGGGTTTGCAGGTTTCTATGCTTTGTCGTGGCATTGGAGTTGTGTATACAATTCCTACTCATGGATAAAATCTTCTTTCTCATAAATTTTCTTGACAGATTGACGCTGCTATAAACTCTGGGAATTCTGGAGGGCCTGCCTTTAATGACAAAGGAAACTGTGTTGGCATTGCTTTTCAGTCCCTTAAACATGAAGACGTGGAGAACATTGGTTATGTCATTCCAACCCCAGTCATTATGCATTTTATTCAGGATTACGAAAAGAATGGATCATATACAGGTAATGTGATCAACTTATTGATTTTGTTATGTAAATTTTTCGACTCATCTACATTACTCTGATTGAAAGCTACTTAGTTCGATAACCTTCCGATGGAATCTAGGATTTCCAATTCTTGGCGTTGAGTGGCAGAAAATGGAAAATCCTGATTTGCGTTTGTCAATGGGTATGAAACCTGATCAGAAAGGGGTACGTATTAGAAGAATTGACCCCACCGCCCCAGAGGCCAAAGTGTTGAAGCCATCCGATATTATTCTTAACTTCGATGGGGTTGATATTGCAAATGATGGCACAGGTTCATCACTTTTATATTGCAGTCATGCTTAACAATTGAATATAATTTACATGTATAACTATTCTTAATTTTACATGGCAAAGATCAAGTCTTCAGTGTTTGAATGCTCAAATTCCTTATGTAATATTTTTTTTTTCTTCTGATAGACATGTGGATGAGACTTGATATAATGTTTTGATATGTTGATTTGTCTTCTGCTGTTATCAGTTCCTTTTCGACATGGAGAGCGTATAGGTTTTAGCTACCTTGTTTCTCAGAAATATACTGGGGATGATGCGCTTATAAAAGTTCTGCGCAATTCCAAGGCTCTTAGTTTTACCATCACACTCGGAACCCATCGGAGGCTCATTCCAGCGCACAACAGGGGCAAACCTCCTTCATATTACATTATTGGTGGATTTGTCTTCACTACTGTATCTGTTCCTTATCTTCGTTCTGAGGTTCGTTTTCCATCAAACCAATATGTTTCAGACTTTCCTTTCCTTTGTTGATGATATTATTTTGTACTTCACTAGATCATTCTTTATCTGAGTATTATCAGTATACTTAATGAATTAACTTGATTAATGCTACGCAATATAATTACTTGTTCAATCCTTTGAAAGTGGCAATCATTTGTTTAGTTTTACATGGAACTATGGTGTGGTTGCCTTTGATCATAACATTGGAAAAACAAAAAGAATGTGTTGATCGTGAAAAGTTTTGAGGCTGAGGTGTTGTGAAAATTGAAATGTATTTTCCCTTTTCCTTCTGGACTGACTCGAAAGTTTTTGTTTATTATTTCGTTCTTATATGTTAAACTGCGTTGGTATCTGGGAATGTTTTTTTTTTTTTGTTTTGCTTCCGAGTTATTCCTTGTGCTTTCTTTCTCACATGCTATTCTATTTACAAAAAAAATTCCCTGTACTTGTGTTTGTTATTTAAAGTTTGCAAGATTCCTACCGGGTTATGTATTCTTATGAAACGCTCTTGTACTCATCACAGTATGGAAAGGATTATGAATATGAAGCCCCAGTTAAACTTTTAAACAAACTATTACATTCAATGCCACAGTCAGTAGACGAGCAGCTTGTGGTAGTTTCGCAGGTCTTTCTCTTCATTTCTACGTGACACAGAATTAATGTTTTGCCTGTGCTTTATTCGTTTTCTTCTTCCGTATTTTTTATATGCTCTTATAGGTGCTTGTGGCTGATATCAACATTGGTTATGAAGAAATTGTTAATACCCAGGTCAGGATGTTCATGCCACGTTGGTGCTTGCTTTAGTTGGTAATATGCAAAAAGACTTCATTATTAAATGCCTTCACTCTCTGGTTCTGTAGGTTCTTGCATTCAATGGTATGCCTGTGAAAAATTTGAAGAGTTTGGCCACGATGGTTGAAAGTTGTAATGATGAATTTTTGAAGTTTGATTTAGAATACCATCAGGTGCGCTCTCTCTCTCTCTCTCTCTCTCTCTCTCTCTCACGCACACAGGGTATGCTTCTGCATTTTTTTTAATTTGTTTTCCCATCTTACCCAGATTGTTGTCCTTCGATCCAGTACTGCTAAAGCAGCTACTCTAGATATTCTGGCGACACACTGCATACCCTCTGCAATTTCGGATGATCTAAAAAATTAGCTAGAAAGGATTGGATGACAATGCTTGAGCTATATTTTCTCTATTCTGCTGTCCAACCCCATATATTTTATTCTCTCCGCTGGATTATAAGAATAGCCATTCATCTTCTGGGTTACCATTTTGATTGTTTTTCCCATCCGAGGCGAGGTTGGTTTTCCAGAAACAGCCGGAGATCGCCATAGCAAGCGAGTATTTATAATTTTGAAGTTAGTCCATAACGGAGAGGCCTAGTATTATTAGGTTCATATGTCAAATGCAGTAGTACGCAGAAAGGTGGAAGAATTTGTAATAGAATTTAGTTGCCCGGATTGGCTTTAGATTTGCTGTTCTCTATCTTTTAGACATTACATCGACCTATTATGATCAAAAAGCTTCTTCATTTTAGAAGACCAATGATGAATTTTACACTAGTTTCACACTTGGACATTTATTTAATCATTAATTATGAAAGATTATAAAGCTAAAATGTAAAGTTTTAAACTTTGGAGGCAGAGTTGCCAGTAATCATCGAGTACAGAGAAAAAAGGGGCACTTGTCGCCACGTGTGCTTCCTCACACCTGTGTCTTTTTTTCAATGATTAGATTATCCTTTTAATAACATTTATCTACAGTAATGAATCTCATTAGTCTAACTGAGATTGAAATGAATAAATACTAGACTGTAATTTTAACCTCAATTTGTTTGTTTTTGTTTATTTTTTTTTCCCTTTTTTTCTCTGATAACTATTCATTGTTTGACATAAAATTATTACTTTTTCTATAATTTACTTAAAACTCATTTTGTTTTATAGATTATGTACTGAATAGTTTTGTAATTTTTTGCCAAATTCACTAAATATTAAAAGAATTAAAATAAAAATATTCTGTACCCGAATTCAACCCCACAGCCAGTGAAGCTTCACATGCTCAGTTCTATAAATCCCAACCAAATTTCTCTCACAATTCAACCCATTTCTTCTTCTCTCTTCAAACCCCATTTAAAAGGGGAACAAATACAGGTGAAGAAAGTCGTGATCTTCCTCACAGAATTCGATTGTTCGTGGCTGAAAATAATGGGTTTGAATCCCAGCACAGATTTCTTCAACTCAAAAATGGAGGGTTTGAAAGCGAAGAAGAAGAGGAGAAGAAGTGGAAAGGAGAGAGAAAGAAGATCAATGGTGGTTCATCGGAAAGTGCAGAGGCTAGAGCAGCTCGTACCTGGTGCAGAAGGGCTGAATCAAGACGAGGTTTTGCTGGAGACAGCTCACTACATCTTGCGTTTGAGGCTCCAAGTTTCTGTTCTTCAGTCTCTTCTTCATTTTCAGAAACCCTGATGTATGAATCCCATTTTCTTTCTGAAACTAGTCGAAATCTTTGTGTTCATATATGGAAGATCGTCTGTAATCTTCTGTCTCGATGGCTATATCCACTATATTTTCTTTTCTTTCTAAACCTAATTATGCCAAGTCTCCAGTGTTCTTGGTTCATAGTTTTTTCCTAGGTTTTAACTTGAACTAGAATGCTGATCCATTTATGGACATTCTATAAATCTTTCCTTTTCAAACTGAGTAAGATCATTAATCTACTTATGCACCAAATTATATGTATATATATATATATATATGTATGTATGTATTATATATCTACGTATGTATGTATTAAAATTTCTCATATATTTTACAATAATATTAGTAAAATCATGAAGTTTATTGCTCCATCATTAGCTGCCAAAAAATTAGGCAAATCCCCACCTGAAAACTTTTGACTTTTAAGCACCAAAATACAAACTCCTCAATTAAATTATAATTAAATAACAATAAACTCAATTATGTCAATAGTCACCCGTGCTCCTTCGTTAAGCAGCCCAAGGTCAGTCTAACGATGCGAATACCCAGTATGAAATTATACCGTGTATATTTTCAATTTTACGTTCAAATATAATATTCCAAAGTTTCGTTTATTTAGTAGCAAAATGATCCTTGCCTTGATAAAATTCGTTAAGTGTCAGTTTTTCTTCTTCTTGTAGTCGTTTTAACACACTCTTGTTACCTTAATTCAAGGCTTTCTAATATACAGTCAATTTTGAACATTCTTCTCTGTCATTGGAATTGCAATTGAATGAGATATCGATTTAGTTCATGAAACTATGAAGCAGTGTTCGAGGTGGCAAAAGGAAACACATAAGATATGTGCATGGTTTTAGTTCATAAAACTATTAGCTACTGTTAGAAGTACCAAAACGACAGAAGGCAGTGCATGCCCACCTGTTACAAAAAACTAGCTTCTGTTTCTGTTAAAGCCGTAACTTTACATTTGAAAGGAACACTTGTAATTTTGCTTTCAGATTCTTCTCGATAACTTAACCTAAAACCTCTACAACTTTGTAAACGTGAGCCATTTAAACAACTTGATATGAAGTCTTTCAGATTTCCAAAAATCTGAACATGGTGATGGAAATTATCGTATCTTCAGTAGTACTGTTCGTGGGTATTGCTGTTTTGGTATTAATTCATCTTTGTATGGGTGGAAGAGATTTTGGAAGAGGAATCGATGGAGTTACAGTGATTGAAAGAGGCAACATTTCTGCCAAGAGAATGACGAAGGAGGAGCTTAGAAAGCTTCCTTCCTATACTTTCACGGCGGTAGAAGAAGAAGAAGGGATTACAGGCAGTGTGGATTGCGCTATTTGTTTAGAGACTTTCGAGGTTGGAGAGAAGTGCAGATTTCTTCCGAATTGCAGACACAGTTTTCATGTTCAGTGCATAGATTTTTGGCTGTTGAAGACCCCCATTTGCCCGATTTGTCGAACTTCTGCAAATCCTTCGAAGACTGATTTGAATTTGGAGAAGGAAATGCAATTTGCAGAGTTCTAAACATCTGCTTCTTCCTGGTAATTTATGGATTTTTCCAGATTCGATCATTGTTCATAGTATAAGATTGAGGAAGTATTGTCTTAGATCATAAAGAAATTCGATAGTAGGTGCTAGTTTCCCTATTTCTCTCTTGTTTCTTTGAATTATTGGAAAATATGGGGACTCAGAAATTCAGCAGAAGGATTTCTTGTTGCATATAATCAAAAGCATTTCTGAAAAACAAATTTGAGCACCGAAAAAGAGATGAATTTCAACAACTAAAACATAACTGGAAGTGAGTTCTGAATTCTGATGTTCTCTCCAGATTTGAAAAAACTAGCATCGCCAACATGAGCTTCAACAAAAAGATTCATAGATCAGAATCACTTCTATGACAGAACCCATTTTTCTTACTTCAAAAACAGGCAAGTCTGGGCTCATCACCGTCTTCCTCTTAGTCTCCTCCTCATTGTTGAAGCTACCTTTTTTCTCCCTTGTTTTGTTTTCTTCAGGTTTTCCACTCTTTCTTTCAGTTGCTTTACGTAGGCACTATGGAACTAAGCTTATCTCGTTTAGACACCACTTTCTGCAAATAGAATTTCTTTCAGTGTAGAATCTCTCTCTCTCTCTCTCTCTCTCTGCTGCTTCTTCGTCTACGTCCTCTTCATCAGCTTCAAAGATTGATCGCACAAACCCAGATGTAAACACAGTGTTCTGGAAAAGCAATAAAAAATGGGACCCAAAAGTGGAATTTGATTCATCTACAGAAGCCGTTAATAAGACAGAATTGCAACTTTCTAGAACATTTTCGAAGATTGACTTTTCAAAGCTGTGGGCACTTGGTAGAAATCAAACAATAACATGGTCTTACAATTCGCTCGTGTGGAAATTGTTTCGAAAGTACAGTACCTCGATTCTTCAAACAAACATAGTGCCAACTATATCCACGAAGTATTCCATCCTTTAATAGTAGAACATATATACCATATCATATATATATATATATATATATATATATAATAAAATGAAAGACTTGCATGCTGGTCATGTGCTTGTACTGATGCACTTTCTTAAGTTTGACGTCTATTTTGCTCGTGGTACCGAGTTCAAGAGACTATAACCTTTTTAACATAGGAGTTACAGCCTCAATCAAATGGGCTGCTCCTAAAAAGCCCATTGATTAAACCAAGATCTAAAAGAAGAAAACGACGTCACACGCATATCAAGATATTGCATGGCGCATTGACATCGTTAGAAACATTCTTAATCAACCACTGATTTATTTATATTTGAGACAAACCCTCCTCAATGATGCGTAAAAAGCGCGTTGGATTTCCTCCATCACATCAAATTTAGTAGGAAATTCAACCATTTATTTTCAAAGATGATAAATTTGTTTAACTAATCACCCTATCCCTCCATCCTACATTTGGAATTAATTAATTAATTAATTAATGTCATTGACATCAATTTAATGACGGATTAAAGTCTAAGAGCGCCCTTAAAGCCTTGGAATATATAAAGCTGTAGATATTAATTTTTAGAATAAAATATTAATTTTGATTTTACTGAAAAGTGATTGGCTTTGGGAAAGGCAAGAGATTAAGGCCAAATACGGAAGAGGACCATACGGCTTGTCCGACACACCCACGGATTCTGTTCTCTGTACCTGGACCCACACCAGCTGTCTTGTTCCCACCATTAACAGATGGCCTCCTCCTCTGTTTCTGTTTCCAAACTCCCTCCGCGACCCAACTGCCATTGTTTTCTTCTTTGACGTTTCTACCCCTCCTGACCTACGAAGTTACCAAATCAGTGTTTTATTTTATTTATACATGCTTTGTTAATTTCTAAAGAAGGGTAAGTAAAAGATGCTTGAAAATGTGAAATTAAACTTGATAGATATCATATTTCTTTTTATGGAAAATAAGAATAAATAATATATTAATTATCGACAGATAATTTAAATCAAAAGATGAAGAACTACAACGAGAACATCAAATCATTATAACTTTTATGCTCAATCGTCACACTTGCTACAACGATTGAGACAAGTTGTGATTCCACGAGGGTGAGCTCATTATAACTCGTCCCGGATAGACTACGAGTATTGCTATTAGTAGTGTTTAGTTGTGAGGTAGGAAAAGGTCCACAAGAGATAATGAAGTTGGAGAAGAAGAGGAAGGGCAGGATGGTAAAAAGACAATTAAAAGTAGAAGTCGCCGTCGAAGAAGGCCCGGCTTGTCACCTCAGAAGTGGATCTTTGCACGTTACTAAAATTTCAAGCTGAGGTAGATAGCATTTGCATACCCCTTTCAGTCTTGCACAAAGAAGACACTCAGACAAGCAGGGAGAGAGAGAGAAGCCAGCTCGTCCATATGCTTTCACTGCACCACCAAAAACAACAACTACATCTCAGCTAACCCCTCTGTGGACGGCTAGATGTTATCTCTATATTCGTGAAACCATTCCTTGTTTTACCCAATTCCATCTCGTTTAGATCACGGGACTCTCTCTCTCTCTCTCTCTCTCTCTCTCTGTGAAGATTTTTTCACATTGGTAAATGAAGAGCTATTTCTCTTTATGATTATATCTTCCTAGCTACCTGAAAGATTCAGTTTTTGAGGTTTTCTGGGTTGTCTTTATGCAAGTATCTCGACATTCAACTGGAAAATCAAATGGTCGAAATGTAGTTGAATGAGAAGCATTTTAAAGATAAAAAAAGATCAAAGCTTTCGCACCTGGGTCTCTTTCAGATTGCATATTTTCTGGACTTTTACCAATAAAAGGAGGTGAGATTGATGATTTCGCAGAGTTCAAGCTCGCACCCATGAAAAGATTGAACTGTTTCAGGCCCATTACAGAAGATGGGAAGTTGGCGAGGAGGCTGTCGTTAGGAGAGTACAAGCGAGCAGTGTCGTGGTCCAAGTATTTGGTTTCTTCAGGAGGAGAGATAAAGGGAAAAGAAGAAGAGGAATGGAGCGCCGACATGTCGCAGCTGTTCATTGGCTGCAAATTTGCTACCGGAAGACATAGCAGAATCTACAGAGGAGTGTATAAACACAGAGATGTGGCAATTAAGCTTATGAGTCAGCCTGAAGAAGATGAAGAGTTGGCTTGTATGCTTGAAAAACAGTTTACCTCTGAAGTGGCTTTGTTGTTTCCTTTGAGACATCCCAATATCATCACTGTAAGCTCTCTCTCTCTCTCTCTCTCTCTCTCTCTCTCTCTCTCTCTCTCTCTGTTGGTTAAATGACTATACTGTCATGGATAAAACAAACAAAATAAAACAGTCTGCGCTGTAAAAAGGAGATTTCTTTGGATAAAGCCTCAATCAGAGCAGCTGTTTTGAAAGTTCTATTTCATGATAATGGAGAACTACTTTCTTGCATAATTGCTGCATAAACTCGTAAATTTCTTCTAAATTGTTCTTCTTTTGCTTACAAGGGTGGAAATGCTAAGAAAGCAAGAAAATAAGGCAGTGCTGTAGTCTTGGATAGTCGTTTTTTGGGTTAATTAAGCCGTAAACGAGCCACTTTTCCACTTTCTTCTTCATTTTTCCTGCAGTTCATAGCAGCTTGTAAGAAACCTCCTGTATTCTGCATTATCACTGAGTACATGGCCGGAGGGTCATTGAGAAAATTCCTCCATCAACAAGAACCTCATTCTCTTCCACTTAATTTGGTTCTGAAACTTGCACTGGATATCTCTCGCGGAATGAAGTATCTCCACACCCGGGGAATCCTTCACAGAGACCTTAAATCGGAGAATTTGCTTCTCGACGAGGACATGAGCATAAAGGTAGCCGATTTCGGCATATCGTGCTTGGAATCTCAGTGCGGAAGTGCCAAAGGATTTACGAGCACTTATCGTTGGATGGCCCCGGAAATGATCGAAGAGAAGCACCACACGAAGAAAGTCGATGTTTATAGCTTCGGCATCGTCTTGTGGGAGCTTTTAACGGCTCTTACCCCCTTTGATAACATGACTCCAGAACAAGCTGCCTTTGCAGTCTGTCAAAAGGTATAGAACCAAAATTTTTGTGTATCAAGAGCTATATTGGGATGAAATGAGAGGAGCATGATGAGGAGGACTTGGCCTAAACTCATCTGCTATAAAAGAACTTGTTAAGTTATCATGATGAATATACCCTGATTTTGAAGTTATCCTAATGCAAATTTCTGTGCAGAATGCAAGACCACCTTTACCCGCGGATTGTCCGGTGGCGTTTAGTCGACTGATTGAACGGTGCTGGGCAAGCAACCCGAGTAGACGTCCGGGATTTGACGAGATAGTTTCGACATTAGCGAGTTACTCGAGGTCTCTAGAACAAGATCCTGAATTTTTCTCATCTTTCAAAGAGGAGTCCGATCGAGCCCTCTCAACGTGTTGTCCGAAATACATTATGGGGTAGAGATGGGCCTCATTAAAAGACCACCAATCAAGGACTTTGTGGCATCTTCATCGTGGAACCTTTGTTCTTGTTTAAATCTTCGAAGAAGGATGTGATATGTCAAGTAGGAACGTGTTTTTTGAGGAAACAAACATATTGTTTTTCATGTACAATTTTACGATGAATCCATGATAAAACTTAAAAACCGTTTCGATATTATTTAGTTTCATTCTGGTCGCAGAGACGACAGTTTGGCCGAGTGGTCTAAGGCGCCAGATTTAGGCTCTGGTCCGAAAGGGCGTGGGTTCAAATCCCACAGCTGTCAATTTTAATCTTTATTATTTTCTCACGGGCCTACTGATTTAGTATGTGGGCCAGGCCCATACTTTAAACAGACTTAGGCCTATTAATTTCAATCAATTTTAAATATTTTAATTTTTAAATAATTGAATATGACCATATTTAACTATATCTCAAGATACATTCTATACCCAATTGTTTTAAAAGAACTTTCAATCTTCACCAAGTGGTTCAAAGCTTGTACATGCTAATCAATAGTTTATTTCATATTCTATTTTATTTAGTTGTTTATTATAATAATTTTTTTTAATATTTACCTTATTAATAGTTTCTTAGTTTATCAATTTCCTATTAAGTTCTTTCTTTCATGTTAGAGTAAAATTTAAAATATTAGATTAAACAAAATTAAAGCATGAGTTATCTGTACCCTTCAATTCATTAGATTTCACAAAAAAAAAAAAAAAAAAAAAAAAAAAAAAAAAAAAAAACCGTAAATTGACTTGCTTCACGTGTTTTCCATGATGCTACAAATTCAATTTTCTAAATTGGGTATTTTTGTTTTGGCTAGAATTATCCTCGTCTCTAAGCCAATGAATGAGAACCACGTGGCTCAACTCAGCCAAAATAAGAATGAACAAGCGAACCAGGAGGTGAAGGAAGTCTCGATTTTTCCTTTTTCCCTTGTGACATTGTACTCTTTTTCTCTGCAACTTTTATAACTACTTTTTCGTTCCTTTCGATTTCCCCTTTACCCATTAACGAAGACCTTCTCTTCTTCCCCGTCTGTCTCTAGACAGTCGCTCCGCATCCCTTTAAACCATTGGTTTCTTCCATTGCTGATCTTTTAGGGGTACGTCTTTTATTTTATTGATTTGTTCATCTTCCTGACTTCGTGGATCTTACTACTTTTCGCCCATTTTCTCAGTTTTCCGTTCGATTGCGGTGGTCTAAAACTTCTTTCGTCGCTTTTGCTTAGTTTGTGAATATTGGGTGATTCTGTGCTTTTAGTTCGATATTTATGAGGATCTAATTTCGGAGATTTTGGTTTGTGATAGCATTTTTACCTTTTTTTCTCTTGAAATATTGGGAAATTACGGAATATAACCGCATCTTATTCATATGGATCGAACGGGATTTGTGTTCATAGTGTCTGCCTTGAACGTTAATCAAGAACTAGAATCTTGATTTTACTGTTAGTAAATGTTTGGATTAGCACCTGAATTTGATTTACAGTCCCGGTATTGATTGAACTTATTCTGGGCTGGATCTAGTGCAAATTATGATAATATGACGTGCTTGAACTAATGTTGCAGAGACTAATTTGGATGCGTAGAGATGCCTGAAATCACAATGACGGGCGTTGGTGAATGCGTAGTTAATGGATCGGGGGGAACTTCGACAATGGTGGTCGAAAATTCAGTTCAAATCAAGTTGTCAAACAATAATTTGAACCCTCGTGATGGTCTCCCTGCTGATGGCCTGGTAGATACTTCGATCAAGAGACTATATGAGAACGTCTGTGATATGCACAGTTCGGATCAATCTCCCTCGAGATGCAGACAAGTCTAGGATCGACTTGGAATTGCATGATCTTGTTGGAGGGGAGATGAGTGAATTGAAAATAATAGAGGAAGAGATGGACAAGCCAGAGGATAATTCTCATATGATTCAAGTTTGAAGAGGGGAAGCCTATCCAGTGGAGAGATATCGGTAAATACGGAGAAGACTCCATTGAAGAAAGATTGTCCGTCTCAATTGGATCATGGAACTTCGTCTAAATCAAATCTCAATGGGAAAGTTTCAGCTGATAAACCTCCAAGTCCTTCCACTAAAAAGAATGAGAAGAATTTGAACAAGAATCCAGCGGCATCTAGTTCTCCCTTAGGAGGTCTTAAATTACAGAATAAAGTTCAAGAATCAGGATTGGAAAATCATGATCTTGGACCACGTCTGCTCAAGCAAGCAAGGGATCTGTTTTCTGCGGTCAAAAATATGCATTAAGCACGTGTACTTGCTCTTAGAGTGTCCAAATCATTTGAATTATGCATGAAAGGGAAACCGAGTTTCGAATTGGTCATGAGTCTGCATGTTGCAGCTGCAATATACTGCAGTTTAGGTCAATACAATGATGCTATCCCTCTTCTGGTGCTCTCAGTCGAAGTTCCAGAAATTGAGGAAGGCCAAGAGCACGCCCTGGCTAAAGTTGCAGGCAATATGCAGTTGGGTGATAGTTATGCGGTGATGGGTAAGCTGGAAAATTCAATAATCTGCTACACAACTGGGTTGGAGATCCAAAAACAAGCTTTGGGAGAAACAGATCCTCGAGTTGGCGAGACTTGTAGATATGTTGCCGAGGCTCATGTTCAAGCCATGCAGTTCGATGAGGCCAGGAGAATTTGTCAGTTGGCTCTTGGTATTCACAATGAGAATAATAAGCCAGCGTCTCTTGAAGAGGCTGCAGATAGGGGGCTGATGGTTCAAATATGTGAAACAATGGGAGATCATGAAGCTGCTCTTGAGCATTTTGTCTTAGCCAGTGTAGCAATGGTAGCAAATGGCCAGGAAATAGAGGTGGCTTCTGTTGATTGCAGCATTGGAGACTCATATTTATCTTTATCTCGATAAGATGAAGCCGATTTTGCTTATCAGAAAGCCCTCTCATCTTTGAAAGCCACCAAAGTGAAAATTCACCCCACTGTTGGCTCTGTCTTTGTTTGTTTGTGCGACCTATACAACAAGACTGGTAAAAGTTAGAGAATTGAAGTCATTCTGTGAAAACGCCCACCGAATTTTTTAAAAGCCAATACCTGGGATACCTCCTGAGGAGATTGCTAGTGGTCTTATCGATGTCTCAGCAATTTATGAGTCAATGAATGAGCTTGACCTGGCTCCAAAGTTGTTGCAGAAGGCATTGAAAATATACGGTGATGTTCTTGGTCATCAGAGCACGATGGCAGCAATAGAAGCCCGGATTGGAGTCATGTATTATATGTTGGGGAAGTACTATGAATCTTACAATTCTTTGAAGAATGCAACTTCAAAACTAGGGGCAAGTAGAGAGAAAAAATCAGCCTTCTATGGCATTGCCCTTAACCAAATGGGGCTTGCTTGCGTTTGGCGCTATGCGATAAGCGAGGCAATAGACTTATTCGAAGAAGCCAGACATATCTTAGAACAAGAGTATGGCCCTTATCACCCCGATACTCTTGGGATATATAGCAACTTTGCATGGCAGGCAACCATGCTAACCTCTTTGAAAATAATTTTGTTTTTATTTTACTCATAGTTGTTTGATTTCGAACAGGTTGGATGATGCAATTGAGATCCTGGAATTTGTTGTTGGGATGAGAGAAGAAAAGCTTGGAATGGCGAATCCTGACATTGGCCGGTGAGAAGAGGAGGTTACCTAAGTTAATGAAAGAAGCAGGCAGAGTTCGAAATAGGAAAGCAAAATCACTAGAAAATTTACTTGATCACAACTCTCATACTAGAGAAATTGACGGCATTTAGGTCTGATAAAGATCATTGACATGTTTTGGGTCGTCGGGTTGATCCTGATTGACAGACAAACAGCAAAGACAGCAGAACAACAAGCGGTGGATAGGAGTTGTATTAATTGAATTGTGTAGGAAAAAGAAAAACTTCAAAAAGTGTGATTCATTTGTGCAATCATTTATTCAATAATTATGCAATTGCTTACACAGTGACATGTAAATTCAAAGAGTTAAACTTTTTTGTGTTTGTTTAAAAACACTATCTTACAGGGTGATGGAGTGGTAGACTTGCTTACCGCAATGCTCTGTTTTTCATGTAGAGTAAATGTTGTTAAAAATGGTTATGTTAATGCCTATCCTCAATGATGGATGATTTTTCTTGATATACATTAGAATGAACAGTTCAAAATCCCCATTAAACATTTAAAAAGTATTGATTCCAATCTAACTCGCTTAAATTTTGGATTGAATTTACTAGGAACAATACCTCTGAACTTCAACTAACATGTTATCTGTCATAAATGAAGCCTTCTTCCTCTTTCAAATGGCACCGCTACTCCACTTCAGCAGCCAACATAGTTAAGCCGCAAGGATAAATGGATGACTTGAGTGATCTGCAAATGCAAATCTAGCATTCCACAAAATACCAGATCATGTGCATCTTAATTGAAGAAAACTAATTAGTAAAAACAGTTACTATTTTTCAATTTGGATACAATAAAACATGAGAAGAGTTGAACTCAAAGAAGTTAGTAGTTTATGATAACTATCATTTCTGCTTTGAACGAGGCTTCGTAGTTTATACTACACTTTGCTGCAAGGTCGTGTATAACACTTATAATCTATATTTTGCTACTGATATTTATAGTGGATACAATTGAAAAAAGGAAAAAAAAAAAAAGGGTTAAATAATGGAGGAAGAACCAACCAGAATAGCTGAATCTCCAGGCAAAGTGCAAGTAGCATCCTGGTCCCTCAATGGTTCAATCTAAAATGACTTCAATTATACGCAGGCCTTGAAAGTATGAGCAAATCAAAGGAGCCAGGAACTTCTTAGTTTCTAAGAATTGAATCTCTCTTTGCTGAATATGTTAATACTGTTGATCGGCACAACATTTAACCATCCCCAATTGTTGAGTCGCAGCTCACCTTTCCTATCTCAACAGTCAAACTTTCTAAAGTAGCATAAATCTCCCCAAATTGAGTATGAGAATGATCACCAGCTATAAATATGCTAATACTGTTGTCTACTTCAACCCAACTACATCCTGGACTCTTCACAAGCCCCCTGCATTTAATCTCCGATCTAACATTTCTTTCTTCCTTCCAATTTCCATAATCACTGTATATATTTCCTAGAAGAACACGATAACCGATATTATTAGGATCGAGTCTGAAAATTTGATCAGCCACAACTTCAGCAAGTCTCATATTACCATAACTCTTGCAAGATCCAAGCAATGATCCCCATATACGGTCATCTGGGACACATGGCATTGACAATATCAGATCATATGCTTCCTTCAGATGGCTTGCTCGGCCTAAAAGATCGACCATGCAAGTGTAATGCTCGAGTTGAGGCTCAAGTTTATAATAATCAGTCATTCGTTTAAAATATTCCAAACCTTTTTCAACCCTCCCTCCATGGCTGCATGCCGACAAGAGAGCTGTAAATGTTGCTTTGTCAGGTTTAATGCCTTCCATTTCCATCTTTTCAAATAAACCAATCATTTCATCAGTGTGCCCATGCATTCCGAGGCTAATCATAATTGAATTCCACGAAACTTCATCAAGTTCGGACAATCTTTCAAATAAATTTAACGAGCTATTTATCTCCCCACATTTGGCATAAGTAGTTATTAAAGAATTATTCACAAGAACATTAGATTCAAACCCATGCCGCAATATGTAACCATGGGCTTCCTTGCACATAATCAAGACTGACAATTCAGAAAAAATTGAGAGAAGATGTGATATAGTCACTGTATTGGGTTTAACCTTTTCAGATAGCATAGCATGGAAAGCATTTAAGACATCATTTGATAGATCATTTTGAACATAACCACATATCAGGGCATTCCATGAAACTAAATCTCTAGCTATTAGTCTATCGAAAACTTTTTTAGCAGATTCAATATCTCCACACTTACCATACATATCAACCAGAGCACCACCAATGTACACATCGAAATTATACCCATTTTTTACCACTAAACTATGGATTTCTGTGCCCTTGGATTTGAGCGCCAAAGATGAACAAGCTCGAAGAGCGGCCAAAAGTATGATTGAATCTGTGTGCCCATGTTCTATCATGCAGTTATTAATCAAATCCAACACTTTATTTGGAAGGCAACTCTGAGAGTAATTTGTGATTACTGTGCCCCACATAACCAAGTTTCGATATGGCGATGCTTTGAAGATTTTTAAACCGTCTTCTGCATTGCCACATTTGAAATACATGTCTATTACAGAAGTTTCAATTTGGACGCTTTTCATAAGTCCAAATTTCAAAATTAACCCGTGAATTTGCTCGGCAATTGACAAATCCGACAACTGAGTGGACAAATTTGAAACAGCCACCATGGTTGTAATATCAGCTACAATACTGTCAGATAACATCATGATGAACAAGTCTAATGCCTCGAACAGATGTCCATTAGAAACATAGCCCAATATCATCACATTCCATATTACTGTGTTTTGTTTGCTTGACTCTATATTTAGAATGCTGTCAAAAATATATTCTGCAGTACTTAAATCTCCACATTTCATGTACATTTCAATTAATCCACTGACTAAAAACTCGTCCACATCCAACCCATTTTTCACCAGGAACCCATGAATTTCCCGCCCATGAATCAAAGAATCAAGTGAAGAACACGCTGAGAGAGCCATCAGGCAACCTACTCGATTTGGATATATGCCACATTCCCAAATCATGTGGCGAAACTTGATTAAAGAACTATTGTAATCCCCTGATTGAAGAAGTCCGGACAACACTGTGTTCCACGAAACTGAATCTTTTTCCGGCATTTCATCAAACACTTGCAGTGCTTTGTCTAAGGCTCCACATTTCCAGTACACACCAGAAAGAGCATTAGCAACGTATATGTCATCAAGGAAACGCAGTTTCAAAACATGTCCATGAATTTGTCTAATCATTTCTACATCATGAAGTCCTCCAAAAGCCTTGATCAAACACGGAAAGAAACGAAACTCCTCAACTCGTAAACCATGTTCAAACATTTTAAGATAAACTTTGATTGCATCTTTAAAAAACTCATCGTCTACATACTCTCTAATCAATTGACTTTGCTCGGAAACTTCATTAAAATTTAAATTCCTCGAAATCGAAGGTCCTGAAATTGACTTCTGAGATAAATTTCCTATGGATTCTGTAACAGCTCTTAAAGTTCGAGACTTTGATGAGGTAGAAAGCGGAGAATCCCTCCAGAGAAAATGGGTACGGGTGATACTTACATCAGAAAAGTTACATGGCGTCGACGGGCGATATTGATCGGTGCAAGGATGGTCGAGGACAGATTTTAAGTTTGTTGGATTAAGAATCGCCATAACGTTGAGCTCCAAAAAGTTGCATTAAGATGTACATCTCTCTCCTAATTGCAATTCATAACTCCATTGCAATCCTTTCGGCGACTGGGTCCTGAGTCCTCATTCTAAGCCCGAACGACCGAGTTCGGCAAGCCGTAAAAACTGAAACGAACGCTGTTGAACTGCTTATGTTGTTCTTGTTTCTACTGATGAACACTCAGAAAGACTAAAACAACCCTCTGCTTCTCCTCCTTTCCCTCCTCTGTCGCAATTTGCTGTTTTTATTCTCAAGCAATTATTATAATTATTTATTAAATAATACAAAAGTCATAAATATTGACTGAAAAATAACAAAGAAATATGAATTAACAACGTATAATGTAATAATTATTCATTTAGCTCGTATCTTAACAAAATTTGTTCTATTAGAATATGTCTAACGTTTGACCCGATCGTTATTTAAGGTTCTGGAGTAGGGTTAGATGAGAGATTGGTCTTTTTTTTGTTACAGCAATGAAAAGCTGGTACTGAAACTAGAAACAACGGCCACTAGAACACACTAACAAGAATTCACAGAGCTTTGGGGCCCCTTCCTTATCACCTTCCGAAACGGGTGGTAGACGTGTCCGAAAGATTTGCAGAGATAGAGCGAGAAAGGACACACAACCAGACTGTCATGCCAGTTCATACTGATGATGCAAGAGATATAACTCCGGTAGACGAACTCGGTGAAAAAAGCTGGAAAATTCATGGAGCTCTTTCTCTCTCACCCGTCTTAATTCTGGAGCTTCATTCTACTTACAGTCTCTCTCTCTCTCTCTCTCTCTAGTTTTTTCTCTGCAACAATGAATGGTGGGAAAGATTACAAAAAAGGGTTGTGGACTGAGGAGGAAGATGGAATTCTAATGGAATACGTTAGAGTCAATGGGAAAGGAAGGTGGAATCGCGTTGCCAAGATGACAAGTAAGTAGATTCTGTCAGCGGAAAAATAAAGCTCAACTGTTTTTATAAAAATGGCGGACATTCTCACGTTCGGATCATTAATGTGTGATGTAGGCTTGAAGAGGAGTGGGAAAAGTTGCAGGCTTAGGTGGATGAACTATTTAAGCCCACATGTCAAACTCGGTGGTTTCTCAGAGGAAGAAGACGACCTAATCATTCGACTGCATAATCTGCTTGGAAACAGGTTCTTCAATCGTTTAATTTTGATCGTCAGATCAACTCTCAACGGTCTAGATGTAGGACTTATAAATATTCATATCAAATGTAACAATTATGGTTCAAATAGGTCTCATATATTGTAACTACACGATATAGGTGGTCATTGATAGCGGGGCGAGTTCCGGGACGGACGGATAATCAAGTGAAGAACCATTGGAACACATACTTGAGCAAGAAAAGATTTAGTGCGACAAAAGATAAGGGAAGATCTACGCGTTCTCTTAATCGACACAAACAAAACGTCCAGAAGAAGGTAATAAATGTTCCATCCGAATCTCTCTCGGAGCGTATTTTCAAGAGTGGCGGTGAATCGAATGGGGATGAAAGGATAAAAAGCTTTGGAGAAGAAACAAGGAGAGATGGTTTTGAAAGTTCTAATATTTGGTTATCAAGTGATTATATTGATCTCCATACTTACGAAATGGACCCATTTTCTGTTGCCTCTAGCTTTGATTTTTCAATGTTTTTTTTATAATTTTGTTTTGAATTTGTTGGATCGAGCCCCAACTGAATAAAAGTATATTTGAGTTAAGGATATCTTGAATTGTTAGATTGGGCCTTAATGGGTCATTGTTGGGCTTGGGTTTTGATGAAATTGAGCCCAGTCAACCATCGTAAATCTAGCTTGTTTGTAATTGTGACGTCGTGTATGGCGTAGGTTGGAGATGAGAATTGGTGGAGTGTAGGTAAAGAGAAAAGATAAAGGTGAAATCTTTAAGAACATGGCCAGCTTGGAATCTCATAAAGGAAAATAACCCACCTATCAACCATACACCCTTTGCAACTTCAACAACACCCTCTTTTTTGTATAGCATTTATAACAATTTCATACCCGATGAATAGCACAATTCGCGACATATCGTGGGCTAATAAATCGACCCGTTCTAGATGCGCACGCATGATTCTCGAGTAATTAGACAAACAAAAAACGGGAAAAAGCGCCAAAACTTGAGGCAAGTTAGACATATAATACTGGTGTATGCATAGACGAGGTGGGTGTGGGTAGTGTGAAGAAGAAACAAAGGAATCGGTTGCGACAAGACAGAGAAGTTGCTTTCTTTTTATATCGATGCTCCAAAAGAAGAAAAGAGAAAGTGGATTAATGGGCATCAGAATGATTGTTGTCCAACCAATCATAGAAATTGGATTTGGAATATCAAAGTTAGTGAGAAAGAGACGTCCATTAATCATCTTCATTAGTCATGTGAGAGTTCTAAAAAGATAAATTACAATTCCACGTTCTAAAGGTTTGTCGTTATTTCTTGATTAAATTAGTTACGAAAGTATCAGCAATTTTAATATTTTCGTCAATTTATTTATTAAATTTCGAACGTAGATATTATATTTGTCTTTTACTAAGTTATTTTAACTCGATTTTTAATGTTTCTGATAATTTATAAATTAATTTAAAATTCTAATATAATGATATTTATAGAGGTTGAAATTGAGTTAAAAATTAGTAAACACAGTTAAATTAACTTATTGAGTGAAAAAACGATACATACTTGTGTTGTGTTGCACTCAAAGAATAAATTGATGACAAATTTCAATCCCACGAGAACTACAAGATGAATGTTTTATTTGTTAAAACAAAAAAAAAAAAAAGGTTTAGGTCTAGACTGCCATGGGTGTTAAACACTGGCTCTTTTGGTATGGAGCATAAAATGCTCGCTGGTACTCTTTTTGTTAGGTAGAGCGACTGCGAGAGAGTTTTCAATAATTCATCTTTGGTTGTTTCAAGCCTGTAAACAATGGCTAAAAGATTATGCTGTAACTGTAACCATTACACACAAATATGATGTTCGTGTTTGAATTTGAAATGAAAATGATGAACACAAACTTGCAATCAATCGCCATGTCCAGAAGATCAAGTTTTCTTCTGCAACCAACCATGAATCGTGCAAATACGGGAGATGATGCCGAGTGTAATATAATCTCAAAAACATCAACTCATTTCAGATGGGAGTTCTTGTTCATGGCGTTGGTGTTGGAGAAGAATCCTACCAGGTCCTGCTTGTAAGCCAAGAACGATCTCCTTCTATCTCCCCCCTTTGCCGTTCTGCTCTTCCATCGAAGGCCTTCCTCGTTGGCGCTGCCTGAAGCGATACCAACTTCGTTTTTCTTCACTTTTACTTTCTCCTTAGAAACCGGTCCGACTTTGTCCCTCTTGTTCTCCGGCGTCAGAAACACGAATACATTCTTCCCGTCGCTGTTGCTCCGGTTCAAAATTTGTAGAAGTTTCCACCGCTTCGAGGATCCGGTCGAGTTGCTCTTCTTCCATTTGGCCGGTGAAGATTCCTCTGCAGATTTTGGGGTCCAGACACAGTACGTTCCCGGAGAAATTCCTTCGAGGTCATCCGCTTCCGAGGACGAGCACGACGCCGTTTCGCGGTCTTCGTTCAAGAGCTTCCCCAGTGGTGTACGGTGAACCTTAGCCGTCGTCAATTTCTTCAAATCTTCATCGTCCCGAGAATCTTGCAACAGTAAACCGGTGTTGAAAACCGGATAAACCGACCTGATTTCGCCGTCGTAAAAAATCTCCCCGGCTGAGATGGAAGAAGCATCTAGCTCTGCGCTAACTAAGGCGAATTCAAACTCATCATCGCCGTTGACGGAGTTAGAGTCGTCTCCGTAACCTCCTTGCCGTAAGCCTTCGGATTTGGAAACAGAATTATTCTGCCGAAAACTGGAAAGAGGACTCTCGGATTGCCAGTCGAAGTCTCCATCTTCAGAAGTTTGTTCCAGACGGAGTTCCTCAACTACCCTGGCAGCAATTTCAGCGAGTTTGCCAGATGAGTAGCTGTTGAAGCTCGGAGAGAGCGATAGAAGCACCCGCCCCTCATTCGGTTGCATTCTAGAGAGAGAGAGAGGGGGAGACGCAGAAGAGGAAGTTGAAGAAGAAGAAGAAGACGAAGGTGGAAGAGGAGACCAACGATGAAGGAGCCTCCTTCACAAATAAGGTAACAAATTTGACATATTATTATTAATTTATGTCAAATTATCTTTTAAATTAAAGTAATTAATTATATTAAAAGAGGTTAATAGAGTTTCATTCCAAAGCAACTGGAGCTTTCCATGGCAACTGGGTTGGGTTGTTTTATGCTCTACATACACGATACATGTGGATGTTATATTCTTTGCTTTTCCAATTTTTATTTTTATTTATCGAGTGAACACGTGTACGACCATGATTACGTCTTGATCACATTTTACAAACGATGGACATTCGTACTGGAAAGTTGGGGGGCCAGCCTTTGGGCCTCGCCTGAATAGATGCTCCCTTAATATGAACCGTCAGATCTTAAACTCATTGTGGTGATGAATGACCTCATCATGCATCCTAATTTCTTTTGAATACTGAAAATGAAAGATTAGATTTATTTGTATTAAGATGATTGGGTTACAAATTAAATCCAGTGACTGATATTGGAATATTGTTTGTAGTTGCGGAATTCAATTGGCTAATCATTGTCGGCCAGCATGTGGAGAAATACGACAAGTAGTTCAGACGTCCAAAAGCAAGCTCAAAGCCACAATAGTGGATGGCCACTTAAAATGGAACACGTCAGGCTCTAAAATTGACTAGCTTTCCTACGTGAAAAACCTAAGATTTTACCAAGTGAAGTCCTTACACTTGTAATCCATTTAATCTAAGAAAAACAAGAGTGCCAAAATTAAAATCTCTTCGGCCTTCTAGGGTGATGGTTCTATCTATAGTAGAGTTATTCAACCGAGTTTTTGATTTACGGTATTACCTTAAAGTTATCGTATTGTCATTATCTTTAATCATAGTTTGCTTGAAACTCTACGATATCTTCGGCCTGTAATTTATTTATTTATTACAATATGCATTTATCAATTTCGTTTAATATTTTTATAAAATTAATTTTTTATAATGTGTAATGTACATTTGTTTTATAGTTTAATTTACTAAAATAATAATAAATCGTACAAGTGTTATAAAATCACAAACATTTTCAAATTATCTTCCCATGGTCTGGTGAACATGCAGTCAAAATTTCAACTAAGTCCAATATCATTTTGTATTTCTTTAAAATTATATTTTTATAATGTGTAATTTAGTGAAAAAAAAATTAAAAATTTGGACAAAGTTTCATTTGTTTTATGACTCCCACATCGCTAGTTTCAAACAGTTCCTACATATGAAATTCACCAAAACAGTTCCAGATTATTATAGCATAAACTAAATTACATCAAAGTAAAGTACATCAAATAAATTACAAAAAATAAATTACATCAAACTAAAATACATAAACTAAAGTGACGGCAGTAGGACACTGAGTGGGACATCGTCATCATCGGTCGACAGAGGTGGGACATCGTCGTCATCGACCACCATCCGCCTCGTATCTAGCTGATACTTCATCATCCTTGTCTTACTTCGATCTGATGGAGTCTGTTTGCGAGAGCCTCTATCTTTGTCCTACTAGCCCTCTAGTGAGAGCTCTAGGTAGACCCTTGAGGAGACCCCGACCACGCCGTGACTTCTTCCATATGAACATTCCAAGAAGTAGAGGCCCATTGATCTCCCTTCAACGTCTAAATCTCGTCGACTTCAACTAAACCAATCTGAATCAAATGAAGCTTGCCAAATACGTCGGCGGTATGTTTCGATCTCATCTGCTCTCCAGACGGTAACTAAATCACAAATTGTCCAATGGTCTTTTGAATCAACACACCGTAGGGCAAGTTATTGTTGCGTGTCCACCTAATCTCACCCATGTGACTTAAAATCACAAAGTCGGGGTCGAACCTCCTTCCGCTGTACAGCTTCTCCATGACATAGAAATCCATGCGGCTAACGAGATCTTTATGTCTATGCTGCGGTAGAAGGGTGTGGGAAAACATGTTGTGAACAACCCAATCTCTGACATTTAAGTCTCTGATTCTTGGCTTAATGAACCTCATAATGTCAGAGTTGCGATTAATTGCTTAATGAACTCTATTCTCTCAGCTGATCAGACAAAATGATAGTCCTATGAGGCATGGTAGTATCTCTCTGTCTCTTATCTGGAAAACCCGATCAACGCATTGACCATCTCTGGAGTAATTTCAATTTCCGTACCTAGGATGTACGTCTTTATAACTCCCGACCTCTCGGTAAAGTTCAGGTTCGCAAAAAATATGGGAACAATTCTGTCGCAGCTATCGCCCCGCACACTGTAGACCCCGTGTAGGTCGATTCTGTCGAACATTTCCTGAATCTCCAAGGACTCCCAGCCTTTAAAATCGATGTTCTTCAGATGCATCACCGAACAATATAATACATTTAACTCAAACTGTTTTCGACATATTTGATTGCGAAATTCAATCGACAAAAACCCAGGCTGATTTCACGACACGTCTGTCATTGACGGTGTTTGATGTTCTGTCAGGCCACCTTGTGTCGGACATCATTGCGATATTGACGGTTCCCGACGTTCCGTTGGCCTAACCTTTCGTTTAATAACCAATATCTCAGCCATTTCAGAGGGATTTTTGGGAATTTAGGTCGAATTTGTGATTTGTGGATTTTGAATTTTGAAGCTCGGATTTGTGAGGTTTTAGATGAAAATCAAACGAATCAATTGAAAATGGAGAAATGAATAAAGAGGATTTTGCTAAAAAAATTCGCAAAATGGCCAAAAAGCTTCAAGGTTTTCTAAAGGTTTCGTAGGTTCGGCTGTCTGTTTCCTTATATACTGCTGGGGAAAGGGCGGTCGCTGTAGGGGTGGTGACCCTCCATTCTCAGCGCTAATTTTAACAACGGACGACCGTTTTAGGGGTGGTGACCCTCTGTTCTTAGCTTTAATTTTAAGAACACGACCTTTAACAACATACGGTCGTGTTCTTAAAATGATCGTCAGTTTCAGTCTCTGATGATCAAATAAGAGGTCGTTCCATAAAATGGTCGGTCGTGCTCGTAATGCTTCGTGGAACAGACGACCATGTCTCGAAGAATGGTCGTCTGTTCTAGAGTCCCATGTATCGTACATGAAAAAGATAGTCTTCACTCCCCTAATCATCTGGTTGGTCCGTCGTGTTCAGTGCCACGTAGGACTGTAAAGAACGGATGTTCATTGTTTTTATATTGGTCGTCCATTTTTGAGTGTATACAGTGAATGAATAGTGATCGGTCGCCCGTCAGAGTTTAATTTATTAAGTTTTTGATAATTTAAGGTTTAGATGGTTAGGGTTGAAAGTTTATGAATTTGTTTAAAAAAAATCATAATTTAAAGTTTAAATTGAAAAAAAAAAAAAAAAAAAACCTTTAATCTAAGAAAAAGAAGAGTGCCAAAATTAAAATCTCTTAGTTGACCTTCTTGGGTGGAGGTAGCAGAGTTATTCAATCGAGTTTTTGATTTACCAGTAATACCTTGAAGTTATCGTATTGTCATTATCATTGATCATAGATTGATCGAAACTCTACCATATTTTTACTTTTAAGATAAATGAATATTCTAAACTAATACAAAAACTTCAAATGAAATCTTAAAAGTAAAATATTTGTTGTCGGAGAATCTCTACAACTACTAGTCATTTATGATTTTTTAAATAGACTTAAAATACTATTATCTCAAACTCATTCTACCATTTTTTTCCGTTTTAGGTATTTTATTCTATTCTTAAAGAACATACTACAAAAAAAAAAAATAATATCAAGTTTCAAATTCAACTATAATCTTAACTCATGACATAATGTTATGTTCAAGCATTAATTCATATATTAATTAAGATAAATTATAAATAATTAAAATGATTTCACCAATTAATAATCATCACATCATAAGATCATATGGGTGTTCATGGCCTAATTTGATTTGGTTTGTGATAAAATCGTATCAGACCATTAAAGAATAATTTGGTTTCATTCAGTTAATTTTTCAACAAAAAAAGTGATTATTTTTAAAAGCAATAATAATTTAGTTTCATTCGGTTAATTTTGATTTCACATATGTTAAATTGAAATCAAATCAAAATTTATCAATTTTCGAATTTGAGTATCGAATATTGGTACTAGGGGTGGACATGACCGGACTGCAGATCGAGAACTGGATCGGACCAGTTGTTTTGGTCCGGTTTCGGTCCCAAAGTGATGGACCACGGTCCGGTCCGAGGTCTGAGGCCGCTGGAACCAAAGACAGTCGGGCCAGTCCTCAGTCCACTAACCGAATTCCCGAAGAACCGGGACTTGACCGACAGACCGAACTTAAACCAAATTCGTTCAACCTTCGGCTTCGACGACTGAACGAGTCTTCAGCTAACTCTTTAGTCTTCACTCGCCAGTCGCCCCTAAATCCCTAATAGGCGAACACCCGAGTTCGAAGTCTCTCGAGCCCCGACCTCCGCACACCCGACCTGCTAGTTGCAGTCCCTGGTTTCGATCTCCCTTGCTCCGAACTCCGACCCCCGAGGTTCTACTTGTCGAGCTTCAGAATTCCTGAACACCCAACCTCCGACTTGCGAGTTGCGACCTCCGAAGTCCGAAGTCCCAACACTTGACCTCCGACATCTGAAGTTCGCACAACCGATCTCCCTGCTCCGATTCGGCTTGCCTGTATAGTCTGTCCAGTGTCCACTCCTACTCCTCACGACTCGTTGTATCATACAGTCTGTATGTTTTATGTATTGATTTTCTGTTTTTGGTTTTTCTTGCTTATTCGCATTTCTCATACAAATTATTCAATGTATGTTGGTGTCTGCTCTGCAAAATCTGGTTATCCCCTTTCTGTTAAAGATAGAAATATAGAATATACTAACTAGTACTCCATCGTTAAATGACCTTTCAGTTTCCTTCTCAATCTTTGTATATTCTAATGTTTTCATGAACAAATAGTTTGTATTGATATTTAGTTGTGTATTACTTAATTCTTAATTTTGTTTGGGTAAAATGTTTAATCTTAATTCTACGTAAAAATTGCAGACGCTTCTAAGTGCTCACTGCTCAATTCTTCCTTGCTCAGTGCTCAGTGCTCAGTGCTCACTGCTCACTGCTAATTGCTCACCTCACTGTATGTGTTTATTTTTTATTATGTAATTTTTGTGTTAGTAAAAATTAAGTCTGGTAGGAGATTCTTTGAAACTGTTGACCGAGAGCATTGTGATTTTTGTTTGCTGTTTAAAATTGTGATTTTTGTTTGCTGTTTAAAATTTCTAGCTAAGATGATTATAATCAATGAATTGGCATTGAAAGTGATAGAAAGAATTGGTTTCAGGACATTTTGTCTGTATCTAAACCTGAAGTTTATTATGTCATCTCAAAAGACAATAGCAAAAGATATTCGAGACATATTTTAGAAAGAAAAACAAAAGTTGAAGGAGTATTTTTTTTCAACATCACAGAGGGTGTGTTTGACCACTGACACGTGGACCTCTGTTCAGAATTTGAATTACATGATGCTAACATGTCATTTCATTGATCAGGACTAGCATGTACAAAAAAAGATCTTGAATTTTTGTTTGATTCTGAACCATAAGGGTGAGACAATTGATAAGGAAATTGAAAACTGTTTAATTAAGTGGGAGCTTGAAAATGTTACCACCATCACCGTTGACAATGCGTCTTTCAACGACATCGCTATCTCTTATTTGACGAAGACAATTAGAAATTGAAAGGGGTTGATTTTAAACGGCGATCATATGCACATGCGTTGTTTTGCACATGTCCTAAACTTGATCGTTTCTGACGGTTTGAAAGAACATCAAACGTCCATAGCCAGAGTAAGAAAAGTTCTAAAGTACGTAAGGTTTTTTCCAGGAAGATTGCAACTGTTTAAAGTCTGCGTTGATGCAATGAAAATTGCTTGCAAATGTAATTTGTCGCTCGATGTTGCTATTCGTTGGAACTCAACATATTTGATGTTGGCAAACGCTGAGAAGTTTGAAGCGGCGTTTGAAAAACTTGCAGAGAATAAAAGCTCTTTTGTTCAAGAAATGGGAGTGTAAGGTGCACCCACAATGGAAAATTGAGAATGCATTCGAGAGTTTATTAAATTCTTAGAGATATTTTATAAAATGACACTTCATGTTTCTGCTTCTTTGTATATTACAGCAAATATGTACGTAGGCGAAATCTGCAATTTGAAGATTGCTATTGAGAAATATGGTAACGGCGAGAATATAAATTTGAGATGAATGGTCAACGAGATGATTAAAAATTTTGATAAATATTGGGGATCATTCGAAAAAATAAACATGTTTGTCTATATTGCACTTGTTCTTGATCCAAGTTGTAAAACAAAATTTTTACGATATTGTTTAAATATTTTATTTGGAAGTGAAAGAGCTGTAGAATGTAAAGCAAGTAGAGGATGTAATTCAAATGTTGTATACATAATATAAAGGTGATACAACCAATGAAGACCAGCCTCCTAGCAGCAGTAGTCAACGAAGTCTCCAAAGTCAATGAGTTTTTTTGCACAAACTCGTTCAAGTGTTGTGTACTCTATGTTTTATGATCCGGACAATTCTTTTGAGATAGGTGATGAAACTACTAAGTCATAGATTGATCTATATATGTCTGAGAAGTTAGAGATTGTTCAAGGTAATTTTGACATTTTATCGTGGTGGAAGAGGCACTCCTAGAAGTATCGAATTTTGAGTGTCATTGCCAATATATATTGATCATTCTCATTTCTACCATAGCATCAGAATCTATTTTTAGTTGTGGTGGTCGTGTTATTGATGTTTTTCGCAATTCTCTCAGCCCACAAAGTGTTGAAGCTCTAATATGCTCACAAAGTTGGATAAAAACTTTCAATTCTTTTAAAGTTTCAATAGATGATTTAGAAGATAGTAGTACTACGACATTGACACATATACAAGAATGTTTGAACGTTCTAATATTTATTTGTTTTACATGTTTATCTTTAAAGTTTAACTTAATGATTAACTAATTTTTTCAATATTGTCATTTTGCAGATGTCGTTGACATTGACCCTTTCGATGATAATTTTCTAGAAGTTCAAGGTGACATATCAAGGAGTTGATATTGTGGTTGTGACAATTATTTACATTGATTGTTTGGTTGGTGTTATGAAATTGACTATGTATTTGGATTTATTATTTAGATTGTACTTTTAAGTTTTAAGGTACTTTAATTAATTTTGGATGTTGACTTTAGTTTTTTATCTTACATTTTAATGTTTTGACTATGTACTTGGATTTTTTTTTTATGTTGTATATTAGTTTCTTATATTACATATTTAGATTTATTTTGAATGTTGTATTTCTTTTCATTTTAATGTTTGATCGTTAAATTTAGATTTTTAATTTATACATTACATATTTGTATTTATTTTGGACTTTGTATTTATTTTGTTATATTTATTATTTTTTAAAATTTTATTGTTTTTCTTAATTTTTAGTTTAAAAAAAACTATATATGTGTGTGCGCGTGCTTTTTTTTTTTTAAATTAAAAAATTAAAAAAAATTATAAAATTTAAAAAAAAGGATAAAAATCTCGAAACCAATCCGGCTAGTTTTGGTCCGGGCTCAGGACCCATCCCTATTTGGTTCGGTGGATTTTGAGAGCCGACCAAAGCCGAGTCGAGCCAAACAGTTGGGTTCGATTTGTCGGTTCTGAATCAGGGTTGAACACCCATGCCACATCAACCCAACATTTCTCGTACAATATAATAAAGAATCAATTATTAATCAGCAAAATAAATTCACTGGAGTAAAGAGCTACACTCTTTGGTCGTGCTTGTCCCATTTCCCCTATTCTCTTTCCTTATATATTTTATAAATGAAATAAATATTATCTCTTACTTATCTTGTTTAAAATATTGATTGATCAAATCTAAACTATTAGTTTTGAATTAATTAGGTTTACATATTAAAGAGAGTGACGATAAATTCTCTAATAATTCAAAGAATAAATAATCTAAAGTAAGACATGCTATATTTATAGATTCTACATTTTTTTTTTCTAAATTCAACTCCGGCTTCATCATCCTACTCTATTAATCTCGGCACCACATTAATGTCAAGCTTAATAGATTTCCAGTCATCTAGTTGAATTTCCCATGTTTATGAAAGTTGTGGTAATACACAGTGGCTGCAGCCACTTTTATATCCAGATTTTATTTTTTGTCATTTGATAAGTAAATTTGCAATACAATAGTTTTTCAAATGAAAATTTGTGAAACATTTTTTTATTAATATACGTAATAAATAATTTAGTTTGATTGATTAACATTTTTAGTTTAGATTATACCATTTTCAATTGCTTAAATGTTAATTTATGTAATAGTTATTGATTATTTGTCTAATATTGTAACAAACTCCTTCGTCTAAGTAATATAATGTTCGCTTTGGATCGCCCATACAACTCTCACAAATTTGTTTAGCGAGAAATTCTCAGTCGGTCACCCAACATAGTACTACTCTCATCGACGCACTTTTAATTTTAAAATTCTCATAGAATTTATTTGTCAGTTGTGCTCCAAAACACGTCTTATTATTTTGGGAGAGTTTACTTACATATGTTTCATTTTCATACACCTCCCCAAACGATGTGGGATTGTGACGACCGGCTTTTTACGACTTGAGATTTGCATATACTCGACTCCAAGATATTTGCCTACATTCAACTTAATTCCCGAGTTTTGCCCCACAACTTGAGATTTGCCACGCAGTCTTGCTCATACGTATATAACTATAACATTATGCAATAATTTATCAAATTTAAGAATAAAATAATAAGAGTGAAAGATTAGAATTTAAAATTATAATTTTCTTTTCGAGATTGACTTACAAAATATTTAAAGTGTAAAAATAATTTTCTCAATATTTTCTTTTCTTCGTCATTTCTTCTCTGTTTACTTTGATAGAAAGTAAGAGAGTATAACTCAGCATAAAAATTAACTCAATGAGTAAGATAATTTCATTCATATTTATACAGTAGCTAAATATTTAGTTATGTCGACACAAGATAACGTAATTGAATCAATATCTTCTTCTCATCCACTTCTTCCCTTCAGTTTCTGAAATAGAATAGAATACTAAGCCATGTTTCTCATGCTTCTCAAATACTATTCTCAGACGATTGTTCTTAGATTCAATATGTTAACAGTAAAAAACTGTTTTCAAAAACAGATTTTTGCTTCTGTTTAGACAAGAGCTAACTGAAGAAACTTTTAATCGACTTTGTAAAGCACAACTGTAATACAGAGAGAGCAATTGGAAGAAATGAAACCGAGGTTCTAGAAAATATCCTTTAATTTGTTCTTTTAACTATATCGAATTGCAAGCTTTTCGGACTGGTCGTTACCTAAACAGAGTTCGAGTGCCTAACTGTACCAAACTTTGTGTACGTTTTAGTTATGTTGTTCATGGGGTAGCAAAAGTAGATTCTAAATTGCTTAGCTTTTAAGCACTCTTAAAACATTGAAATACTTTTCCAGTCCCCTTTTGCACCAACAAAAAAAAAAACTAAATCTCACAGAAACACCTCACACTAGCACAAACAAAACGATTCTCAAAAACCATTTGAGTTCTGCAGATTAGACATCATAACAATCTAAACTGTTAGAATCACTCAGAGTATACCTTGCCCCGAGAAGATTTAATCACTTCTATCAACAATTCATCGCCTGCAATCTTCCGCACACGATGTATCAGTTCATGCCTCGGAATTTTGTTTTGCTGCAAAACCATAGAAAAGTGAGAAAATGGTATCATACATGAGATAAAATCGAGAGGGTGAGAGTCGAAAAATGACCTTGTGATCTTTATGGTACTTGGCGATCAGTGAAATTTTCTCAGCAGGCAATGACTTCGAAAGAGCAGATATAACAGTTGGAAATGGCATCCAAGGTGAAGATGGCAGCTTCTTAGGCTCTTGAATCTTTACAATACCTGCAAAATTTAATCAACCACATTGATGTATGATAAACCACTGCATCTTTATCAAAGAAGTGGGTATTGGGAAGTGTTGATTTGCTCACTTTTCTTCAATGGGGCTCTGAAAGTTATGAGAAATTCAGGTAAGATATGAGAGTTCATGTGGCTGGTCCATATTATGAATTTCTTTGGCGCTGAAAAATTATCCACACCAGAATCAAACTCCTCAGACTTTGGATTACTCTGATTAGAACCAGGCGGCACAAGCTCAAGATTTCCCAAAATGACTCGGCAAAGTAGTAGATGGTGCAGCCCATTTCGATCGGCATCCAAGTTTTCAACACTGCAAATTCAGAAACTGGTTGAGGTGTTTTGATGGTCAAATGGTAGGCAAAAGTATGTAGAGTTTACCTTTCCAAAGGAGAGTGATCTGGGGAGAGATAGATTCCGGAGCCGTAGAGCCCGGAATTCTCAAGCTTCCTGCAATTGCTGGAAGTAAAACCATGGAGAACGATCTTCCTTATTTCTTCCTTTGAAGCACCAAACCATGCATATTTAACATTAGCATTGCCATCATTTTTCTTCTCTGTTGCTCGAAGATGAATCTGAAATGAATTCAATCGAGCTTTCGAAATAAAACTGGAGTAAGAATTTCTGTAAATCCCCACAATGGAAGATTGTGGTCCAAGCAAGCCTAAACCCATCATAAACCTCCTCTTGATTAGTTCGTGAAGCTTATCCACTTCATCAAGTCGAGCCAAACCTTCATTAGACCACTCGCGTAGCCCAGAATACGGACCGGAAATTCCACTTTCGGAGTCTGAAACCAACGATTCTTGATCCCCTGAAGTAACTGAATACGAATCGCAGGAGTCCGAAAACCGATCATCAGCATCAGCTTTCGCTAAATTCGTTGGAGGCGAAGTATCCATTCCATTCAGATCACCCTTACAGTGAAAACTTCCTGTTTCTGCCAACGGAATCGCCGACGAACAACAGCCTGGGTAATACTCCATGAAAGAGAAAATGAAGGAAGGTAGAAACGAAACCGGTCACAAATGGATCAGAAACTGAAATCAATTAAGCAAGTACGCAAGAGCCAATCGGAAGACACAGCAAGCCCCCGCGAAGAAAGAAGAAAATCCATGGACCCAATAGAACAGGAACCCAATCCAATCCAGATCAAAGAACCATAAAACCAAAGAGAGAAAGAATCAAAGAAAACACCGACACAGAAACCCAGCAAATTCAGAAGAAGACGCAATGGAGGCTGGAAAGAGAAAGAGTGTGGACAGGTTGAGAGAAAAAAGTAACTTGGAGAAGAGGAAGAAGAGAAATGGCAGTTAAAAGGCAGCCATTAAAGTCGGGGTTTCGAAGGTCATAAGATGGGCGGTCTGATTTCTTATATGCCCGTTGATTCAAGGCCAACAGAAAGGCGGTTACGCAGCACAAGGAATTCATATTTCACACGGACAACCCAAATTACCTTTCTACCCTCCCAATTATCTCTTCCTTTAGACCGACCTCGCTAACAATATAGTTTAATTATACACGCTTGGAAATACTCTCCATCACATTAAAAATTAGCATTAAGAACATAATTAAGAGAGACTAATCCAAATTAAGAAGGCATTAATATAATAATTGTTTGGTTTTGCTTGGATATTAAGAAATTGGTGTGTGGGGAATACAGGTATTTATCCATTCCTACTTTTGGAATTAAATAATAATTATTTTGTTTAATTGTATAAATAGTTTGATAAGTTGGTGGGTGGACGAAGACAGACGCAGCTGGAAGGGGAATCGAGTTCCCCTTCCACTTGCTACAAATACATCTTTCTTGCTCTCTACTTCTAATTTGCCCTCTCTACCTTCCCAACTTTGCTACATTAATTATTCCAATAATATTCTATCCATTTGTGAGAAATTAGGCTCTCGGTTTTATCTCGAGTATCAAAACTTTTCAAACTTTAATTAAAATTAAAATACCGAGATTTTTTAAGATTTTTTTCAACTCAAGACAAAGTCAAGGAATAATTTTCAAAAAGCGCTCGTTTTTTTTTTTTTTTTTTTGTAATTCTATGATGAGGTTTGAGATGAAGATAAGGAGTAACATTAATTAATTAATTAATTAACAACCATTATTAGTGCAATTAGTAAAGTCTATTCCAATTGCATTTGGACTCATGATATCAAATAATTAGGTTCTTCTATGTTTGTGGATAGGTGAAATGTTCAAGCTCAACTCCATCGTCTCTATCTTGGGCTCCAAGAGAATGAGCCCAATTGCATGTGTCTTTTGACTATGTCCCGTCGTTCTAATTTGAAATCAAAAGAAGTGGGGTCCACTGCAATGTTTGAGTAGCCAACCAAACATAGCAGTCCCAATCTTGGCATGCATACTTCCTATTTCTTTTCGAAACTTAATTCTATTTTATTTTGTTACATTATCTTACAATATGCAAATATTACGAGAACGATTTTGTGGGTAAGATTGACTGAAAGACCTACTTATGAAGTTGATTGAGTTATTTTCCGACAATATCAACATCGTTTGTTATTTTTATGACCATCGCGGTGATGAGATGACGATGGATTTGCATTATGCGCCCTAATAAAGAACATAAAAGAAAAGGTTGGATGACATATCTAATGCGTCACAAAAACGGAAGTGGTGTAGGGAGCTCTAGGCAATTCTCAAATGGTCCTAAAACTCAAGTTGGCGTAGGATGGGTGCTCTTGTTTGGGGCCTATAATTTTATCACACATGATGTGTTAGTGGACTAAAGGCTTAGCCTACTTCAATCCAATATGTTAATTTGGTGGGGACGCATTCCCTATTTCATGGGCTAAAAAAAAAAAAGAACCACATTTGACTGCATCAAAATCGAGGTTTTCGGCCTTATCTTGGAGTTTGACAACATCATGGAAGAGGACCACTACATTTATCTGACGATTGATCGATCAGATGCTCTTGCCACCCTTTGATTTTATGTAAAACATCCGACTTTAAATAAGTTTCCAATTATGTATCAAAGTGACAAATGCTACGCAAGTGAAATCTATCATTAAATGAAGTTGTAATATGCATGAATAGATATATAATATAAAGTTTCAATTAGTTGAGTACAATATCTCTTTTGTTTCTCCGGGAGTTTTGATGGTTTTATTTTTTTGAATTATCCCAAATAGCCTTTTATTAGTTGGACAGGAGAGCTTTACATATGAATCATTATTTTTTATTTCTGTCAATCAATGTTCGATTGTGCAAATAGAGATTGAGCTCTCAGAATTACTGATCTCGGATTGTCTTGGCTTTCCTATGTTCAATACTCATAAATAATAAATAATTTATTTAAGTAAATTAAACTGTAAACAAAAGTGAAAGAGTCATAGGATAGGAAATGGAGGCTATGACCTTATGGTGTAGGTATTTATCAACTATTGATGGATGAACTTAAAAACAAAAAAGAGCAAAGAAAAATATTATAACAATCATTTTTTCCAGTAATATACTGTCCGCTCTAGAGATTGGAATGTACCCCAATATCCTCCCCTTAGTCGATCACCCAATATAGTACTGTTATCGCCGGATCACTATTAACTTCGGAGTTCTTATGAGATCTGTTGCCAATTGTGCTTCAAAACACGTCTTGCTAACTTGGGAGGATTTCCTTACATATGTTTCATTTCCATATAACTCCTCAAGCGATATAAAATTGTGACGACCCCTTTTTTATGATCCGAGATTTGCTTATACTCGAGTTTGGAATTTACCTACACTCAGCTTAGATCCCGAGATTTGTCCCACAGTCGTGCTTATATGTACACATTCGAGTCATCATAATCATCTCCACTCGGGGGCCCAACGTCCTCGTTGACTACATTTCCAGTTTGGTACATGCTTTGATACCATTTATAACGAACTCCTTCATCACAGTAAAATATTATTCGTTTTGGGTCACCCATATAGCCCTAACGGATTTGTTTTGACGAATACTTCCCAGTCGGTCATCTAATATGGTACTGCTCTTGTCGGAACACTTTTAACTTCGGAGTTCTTATGGGATCCATTGTCAATTGTGCTCCAAAACGCGTCTTATTATTTTGGGAGAGTTTACTTACATATGTTTCATTTTCATATATCTCCCCAAGTGATGTAGGATTGTAACGACCCCTTTTTTACGACCCGGGATTTGCCTATACTCGAATCTAGGATTTGCCTACACTAGAATTAGGTCCCGAGATTTACCTCGCAACCCAAGATTTGTCCTGCAGTCGTGTTCATACATACACATTCAGATCATCACAAATATGATCAACATTGACTAGTATGTAGGTAAATAATTGCAATTAAAGTGCGTATTGAACTTTATCAATTAATCTCTTACAATTTTTTTTCAACAATATATTACTAATTTTTCGAAGTTTAAATTTGAAAATCGAAGAAATTAAGATTTTTCGTTAATTTTATCGACACGGATATATCATTTTACTCATTTATTTGGTTCTAGCTATATAAAAAGAAGAGATCTTTCAAATAAATTTTAGATCCATTTAAGATAAAAGAAAGTCAAGTTTAAAAGACGAATCATTTGTGAAATATATTCATTTTGAGATCCATCTTCAACCCTAATTTAAAAAAGAGGAACCCTAAAAAGCTAAGGTCTGTATGAATGATTTAGGGTTTTTTATGAGAAGATGAGAAAGAAGGGCATGGATTTTGAAGAGGAGAATATATCCTTTGCTTGTAGGTGGAGGAGAAAGACTTGGTCCCACTTGTGTTATGGGACCTGCTGGGTCCCACATTTGGAGTGCTCTTTCGGTATACCTTCTTTAACGAGGATCCAAATATTCTCGACTGCTGTCATGTCATAAATAGTGATGTCATCAAAATGAGAGGGGTCCACAATCTCACTAATCATCAGATAAGGACCGTTGATTTACCAGATCGGACGACGATCATGCCTTGCTAAGTTGTGGGGCCAATTTACAGAAGGCGAAGACAGAGTTGGGAGTTGGACCCACTAAATGTAAACAAATTGTGTATACTCTCTCTCTAGATCAGGTTCTGACTTACTGCCCCGTCTCTCTCTTTCTCCTCGTAATCCGATTTTCTCTCTCTAAAACTGGCTTATAAGTAGAGGGACAGAAGGTGAAATGGAGTGACTATGCCGGGAAGCTAAAAACAGTCTTCGTCTTCTTTCTTCGTCCATTAGGTTTCAGAGAGTTTTGTTTTCATTTTAATGGGCTTTTAGTGCACTGCAAGTCTGCATGGACTCTTCTGATTGGCTACAGGTAAAATTTCCTTCGTCCATGCATTCAAAATCTATCCTCTTAGGCTTTTAGCTTCCGCAGATCATCACATGAGAAAGATCTTTTAATCAAGAAGTTATATTTGCAGCGTTAATTTTGCAAAGAATTTCATGAAAAATTTGTATATCAATCTGATAGAGTAAGTTTTGGGCAATGTAGGGCAGCATGCTGGAGGAAACTGGAATGGATTCGTCGTCGCCGTCGGGAGAAATGTTGACGTGTTCAATGCCAGTGATGGAGAGAAGACTCCGACCACACCTTGACCAACCTCTCAAGTGTCCTCGATGTGACTCCACTCACACTAAATTCTGCTACTACAACAATTACAGCCTCTCTCAGCCTAGGTATTTCTGCAAAACCTGCCGGAGATATTGGACAAAAGGCGGAACTCTCAGGAACATTCCGGTTGGTGGTGGTTGCAGGAAGAACAAGAAAGTTTCTTCGAAAAAACCCAATGGAAATGATCCGCTTATTGATCAAAATCACCATGGTTCTTCCTCTCATAACCCTGCTGATCTTCACAGTTCGTATCCTGATCATCAGTTTCAGTTTTCTCACATCAACAATCTGCTTGGAAACACTAGCTTCCTCGAGACGAAGCTGATCAATGGCGATAATGCTTACAGAAACTATGATTTCATGGGAAATGCTGAAATGGGTATGATGGGTGGAGTAGGAGTTGGAGATCTGAGCGTTCGAACTCAAGATTTGCATCAAAATTTTCATGGGTTGGGCTCGCCGTATGGAATCTCCATTGATAGAAATATAAGCAGCGGTGGAACTAATTTCATGGATACATATCAAAGGCTGATGCTTCCTTATCACGATCACGAAGTAAACTATGATCAAAACGGCGGAGTTGATGTGAAACCAAATGCAAGGATCTTAGCCGTTGATTGGCAAGAACAAGATTGTTCAGATTCTGGAAAAGAGATTTTCAGTTACATAAATGGCTTCGGATCATCGTGGAACACCATGGTTAATGGCTTGGCTAAGGACCCACTTCAACGAACCCATTAGTTTAAGAATAAGAGATCAACGAATCAAATTTCAGGTTTCATCAAACATTTAAAACTTATGATTGAGCCTTTGGGATCTTCATCAATGGAGAAATGTTGGCGATGCAGGAAAGGGTTGTTGTGAGAAGTGAAGGGAAAAGAGGAGTGAGGGAAAGAGAAGCTTCAAAGTTTCAAAAATGGCTGCTTGACGGGGATTTTTTTTTTTCTAATTAAGCGTCTGCGGTTGGTAGGATATAGGTGTAATGACTGACCGAGGAAGATATTGTGTTTTTTTTTGTAATTTAAAGTTGTGGAATTTTGAGCCTCCTAATGAGAGGAGACAGGCTAGAGTTTTCTTTTGGTTCTACCGTTGTTGGCTGGCTGACTCTGATTATTTAATTACTCCCAAATCTACATTATATTTGGCTCTTTTTAATTTGGCTTGCTCCAGCTACTCTGTCCACATCTTCCGGCATTCCGGCCAGCAAATACAACATCGACCTCATTTTATTGATTTTAAAATCTCAAATCATATTAAGATAATGCATAATTTCATATCAATTGACAGAATAAAAATTTAGTACTTACTTTACGTTTTGAACGAACTCTAAGAATAAATTTGTCGGAACTTTAACTAAAACGGAAAATTTGGGGAGACTCAACAAAATCACTGCACTTTGAGTTGTTTCCATCTATGCAAACAAAGTCCATCTTCATAGTCGATGGAACTCATGATTTACTCAATTTTTAAACCCATCAGCAAGTAAAATAATCAGAAGTAGATACTCAAAATAGGCTCTTGCTATGCCATTGTATCAGACCAGAAAATTACAGGAAGATGAATTTAGCAGACTACAAAGTTCTTTCAGCTATTGTTCTTCACAGAAACAGTGAATTTTACAAAATCAGTGATAATCAGATGCATGCATAAAAGTTCCACTTTAGTCGGACTTGCAGAGGAAAAACCAGTTAACCTGCTCCTTCTTGTCAGTTTTAACCCTCCAGTTTCATCCTGTATTGATATCGTCGCCGTCAGATTTTGACTTTTCCGGCTCTTCTTCATCTGTGTTTTGCTTCCATTCAGAGGAATTTGCAGGGGTCATATATTCCTCCATTGAAGTGGAGCTTTTAGACGAATAGTAGTCAGAAAACCCAGTTGGAGCAGAATGATTACAGAGCTGATATTTGACAATGGCTGCACCAAATGGTTTGTTCATTTCCACACTCCGAATTGCTTCTCTGGCGTTATCAGCTTTCATGAAAACTAGTAGAGCATTTGAAGAATCTGTAAACTGACTCTCTGATTCCCTCAATGGGCCGAATTTTCCAAATGTTGTGACGAGCTCTTCCATTGAAGGCATCCGAGCTTCGGGGGAGAAAGTCAATAGAACAGTATCCAGACCTCCATCTATATCCAGATATGGTTTTCCAGGGGCTGAATCGCTTATCTGATCTCCCGAAAAAGTTTCGTTTCTCCTTTCCAGCTTGCTTTGTGCTTGAATGACATTACTACATTCAATGCCAGTTCCATTTAAATCTGGAACTACATTGGCGCATGAGGTCAATTTTTCTCTGTGTTTTCTGGCAGCAGCTGCAGGAGACATTACTTGTAAATCTATGAAAAAGGATCCATTTTTACTGCCTTCATTCACATCTAATAACTCGGAAGTAACGGTTGAGCGCTCTAAAGCAATACCATTCTTCTTTCTCTTCTTCTTCTCAACTTTTCCATGACCTCCATTTAAATCCGGTAGAGAAGTTCTCTGTTCAGACTGTTCATGAACTGAAGATCCTCCCGGCTTCCCCGTTTTCCATTTTGGCCTACCATTTGCAGTGTGCAGGCCATTCTCCAAGGAATCTTTTATAAGTAAACTATTTGGCTCAATATTGTTAGATTTGCATTCTTCCATCTTGGGAATGGAACTGCTTCCGCCTTCATTTTTTGAAGTTGCTCGTCTCTTCCTTTTTGTTCCTTTGGATTTGCTCGCAGAAGGATGTTCGCCGTCGACTAACTCTTTCCTCAAACATGGCTCTGCAGCTATATCTTCATTCTCACATATATAGGTCGATTCATCATGAAATTCTGAGACTCTAAATCTGGAAAAGAACCATCCAACTGAAACAAATTTTTCATTTGTACTTGGATACAGACAATTTAAAGCTATAAAACGAAGCTCAGACAGAAAGTTAGCAGATGACATATTGATCAACTCAGAATCATCAAAAACCTCATTCCCAGAGGAGAATTGTTTATACCACTTCCTCCAAAACTTTTTACCACTGCAATCTGGAACTAAATGGGGCCTGGAAATGTAGTCATCATCTACTGTCGCCTGCACACTTCCATGGGAAATTTTCTGAGCATTGTCTTCTAATTCTGCTATCATGCTGATCTGGCCCCAGTTTATGTATGGATACGATAAATACTTGCTTCTCTTCCGCTCTCTCGACTCAGGACCATGCTCTCTTTTCTTATAGCTTCTATCATTCTGCTCCCTACAAGTAGAATCCGCACTATAATCAAGTTCTTGATTGAAATTGATTCTGTTTCTCTTTCCAGATTTTAATTTAATTTCCTCTTTTTCATCAGCACCGATTGAAGAAGTTTCTGGTGGGCTGTCTCCTGCATCACTTGTTTCACAGAGCTCAGGCAAAGGCAACTGGAAACATCCCACTGAACAATAAAAGGCCGACAAACGATGCTCCATGACAATTAATTCAAGAGCATCAAATAGGAAACCACCCCGCGCAATGTTCTTAAGATATGCTAAAAATAAGTCTGGTTCAAAATTCCTGACAGAAAAATCAGCAAATACACTAGATCTGTTTGGAAATGAAGCTATTTCCTTGTGATTAGCTTCCTCTGTGCAAGAACAAGTCATTTCCAATTTTATATGCCTGCCAAACTCACTAACAGCTTGTTCTACGGCCCCAAGGAAGGACCTCGACTTGCTATTCTCCGATAAGAGCTTAAAATTTTCCTGGAAGGGCATTAATTGAGAAGGCAGGCACTTTGTGACATTGCGGTTTCCGAAATGCTCAACCATCAAAGAGCCCCTTTCGTGATCACTCTCAGTTTCTACCTTTCCAGGCCACCATTTCTGATTTCTGATCTTTAACCACACTACATCACCCTCAGTAAAATTGTAAGTTCTATCTCCATTTTCAACAATCTTCATTTCCTCTTTCGCTACTTTTGGCATATTTTCACTCGCTATGATCTCTGGATGCAATACGTCATCATTAAGGTCGGTAAAATCAACATAAAGTGATAAACCATCTCCAGAAACTTCAATATTCATAGTAGAATCATCTCTGGCAACATCAACTGTTTTGCATCCTTTCTCCACAATCTTCTTGATTCCAATATCAGATCCTTTTTCACAGTCAACACCACCACCTTCATTTAAACAACCCTTCTCTACCTCATTTCGTTTCCCACATTTCACCTCATCTTCAACTCCAACCATACACACAGATAAGCATCCAGCTCTAGAACTATTTATTTCCTTCTCAAATTTGATCTCTTCTTTATCTATAGCCCCACTCTCGTCCTTAATACAAAAATCAACCATTTTCACATTTTCTGCAGCTACATTAGCTACGGTTTCTGGAGTTTTGGGGTTCTCCATTCTTAACCAAAAACCAAAATAGCTCTATATCATTAAAAAAAAAAAAACATGACGTCGAAGCAACTGATCAAACAGAACAACGGAAAAAAATAAACTTTTTTTTCGTTTCAAACAAACCCTCAAACAAAATAAAAAGACAGACTTCCATAAAACCCAACAAAAAAAAAAGAAGAGGGAAAACACACCGTAATACTCAGATGAACAATTCGCCGGTATCGATTTTGATCGGGTGGAGGAAACAGAAACGTGATCAACGTGGTGAGAGAAAAAACACTAAACAAGGAAAAAAAAAAAATTGGAGGGCAATGAATGAAGAAGGATAATAACGGGGAACAAGAACAAATTATGGACGGACATGGGAGCATAGAAATTCGGGAAAGAGATTACAAACAAGAATCGGAATTTAGTGCGGGAAGACTAAGAAATAGCTCCTTCTCCAGTACCGGCCATCCGCATTTACCCACCATTGCTTTCCACGGGAACTGTAAAATTTAACTATTTCAAAATATTATTTAATTAATTATAAATAATTAAAATAATAATTCCCTTGATTTGAACCATCAGATAAATAATACCACTTTGAAAATTATCACACACACATGTATATATAGCATCAAATTATCAACTGTTATCGTAAAATTAACTTACTTTTAACAGAATAATTATTAGTGCTCGTTGTTTTAGTTTTGACCAAACTTAAGAACATTCACTGCATGGTCAGTGAGTCAAACTAGATTAAGATTTCTTAATCCAGATTATATTAAACAAAATCAAAGTTTAATCTTTCAACAATCACTATTATCAATTAATTTGTTAAATCTAATATTCGCATAACATGTTTTTCTGATTTTTAATATTTACTTTGATCTGTGACATGATTTTTAGGTCCCACCGTGGGATTGAAAGAATTCTAAATTAAAACATATTTATAAGAGAAAAACTTGATAATCATGTATAGATTTTACAGATACATAAACCAAAAAATCTTAATTGTCTAGTTTAATCTGTAAATGACCCAACTCCAAGACTAAATTTCATCCATTTCAACGAAGACGCATCTTGGTGTTCCTATTTTCCAGAAATAGTACGTCGGAATAAACTGCAATAGTCATTCATTTATAAGCTAAGATATTTTTAAAAAATTAAAATGCGGATTTTCTTTTCTTTCCGTCAATCAGAATGCAACCCCGATATACGAGTAATGAAATGCAGGTAATGTTAATAGAATAATTTCTATAATTTAGATGAAAGCAATGATCTTGTCACTAACAGGGGAGGAGGATACTTTCCAATATTCCCCACTCCTGGATTTGATAAAAACCCAGAAAGGGAAATTTAAATAAGCTTAATGTCTTCCCAGGATCAGATGATGGAACTACTAATCGTCTGGGTTTCCGGCAGGATCGTATCGACAAACACAGTCATATATGTTTCCTTTAATCAACTTTTCTGCCAATCTCTGATTTTTCACCATTGCAAGCTGCAAAATATTATGTGATGATCACAGTCAGTTCAGAATTTTTAGATCACAAATCATCTTGACAAATTGGGGATAAATTAATTTGCTGGCTAGGATGGAAAAACAGAAACTTGCCTTCAATGCATCACATTTGAAATGAGCATTGAAGTTTGTGTGAAGAGACCTGCCCATTCCTTCCAAGATTATCTGCATTTTTCAAAGACGTTAAACTTCCTCCATCAAAATTCCAGATCTTCAAACTCAACAAGGAATAAAGGAGCAAACTAATGTTTTAGCACATTAGACAATGGTAAGGGGCCAATTTTTGACAGTTGGAACCTGGTTCTTACCAAATCGGCGTCTTTTGCAGCAGCAGCCAGGTCGGAGCTGACCTGCCTTAAGTCAATGCATGGACTTCCACATCCATTCTCCACGACCATTAATGGGACGTATGATGAATTTTCTTTAGAACCCTCCGAGGAGTTAATCATTGCATCCACAATTAATCCTCCTGCCACTGCAGCTTTTCGGAGTATGTCACAGTGCTGCCAACAACAAATTCTAATTTGGTTCGACGACAATCCCAATGTTAATTACAGATAAGTGGATATTAAATTCTAAGAGGTCCAAATTTATTTCAGATTCTCCCAGCTAACAGGTCGATGATAGAGAATTGGAGCCCCATAGCATGAACAGAAGAACGAAGCAAATTTATGAAAGAGCAGGAAAAGATGAGAGAATAATGAAAAATAAAACTACAAGTGAAATGTAATGGTATTTAAGATCTTTATGTTTAATGGGAGACGATCAATCTCTAAACAGTTCAAGGCATAGAGATGCACCTTGGCAGCCTCAGCTACAATGTCAGGAAGCTCCAAAGCAGTTACATCGTTTAAAGCAGGAAGCGAGTTGGCTACCAAAACAACCTGGTATTAACAATCTTCGCGTGCTTAAAACATGTTTCAAGAAAATTAGAACATCTATTCTACATACAGAGAGCCTTGGCTTATTCAATAGAATAGTAGCTCTATAAAGAAGAAAGGAAACTTAAATGCCAAATGTAAAATTTTTCAACATTGTGAAGAAACAGACTCACTTCAGTTCCACGTCGAAGGAGTTCCCTTGCAAGGGGAAGCATTCCTAGAACAATGTCAGCACCTGAGTTGTCCACAAAGAGTAAAGCTCTTTTATGTGGTTGAGGCTTCTTATCTCCAGACCCTAACATTCTCTCTCTGAATACATCAAAATCATCTACCTGAACCAGAGAAACAAAAGGCGCCATTTATTTTAGAAAATTTGGTTAGAAGAGTCCGAATAAAAAAAAAATATTTGGGGTACTTTCAAACAAAGGTTTTGGTTCACATACCCGCCATGGTCTTTGCATTTTATTTCGGCTCATTCTATATATTTCGATAATAGTTCCTTTGTGATAGAGATCCACACAAGCGCGGGATCCCCAGTCAAAGATATTTGCAGCTAGAACACCTTCAATTAGCATAAGGAGTCTTGTTTCCTGCAAATTGAAGATTGGATGAGTCATGACGACATTCTCCCTAGAACCACATTGCTTTCATTGATAGGTAAATTAATTATTGTACGGATTAAAAGCCAAGAGAGTTGTGTGCAAAAAAAAGGGAAATACATAAAAAAGTCACTTTCCAAGCACAACTTCATTATGCAGAAGACATCTCAAAACTAAGACCTAGGAGTGTCATTTCAACATTTATAGTTTTCAACATAGAAAAATTCCAAGCATATTTTTAATAATCCACGCTATCAAGCTGCTGAAATATAGTAAACTAACGGGAATTCAAGGAGTGAAGTCATCAGCCGACCAACCTCACTCATACCGTCAAGCTCCATCAGCAGGTCAGGTAACACAGTAAGTGAGGCTTCATTCTCCCTGGCAATGAAATGGAAGGGTGAATTATCATGATAAACGCAACGAGATTTTTTTAAACATAAAATTCATTTTTATTTTTCGCTGCTGAACTATCAAACAAAAGAGAACCACAAAATAGTAAACACCCATAACAACCCACATGTCTAAACCAAAGACTAGGGAAGCTCCTCGGTCTGTGCAGAAAAGAAAACAACAACTATAACAGGATGATGTGGTCTTGATGAGAATGATCCATCTCACAAGGAATGTACATAAGAAAGTGGACCGAATGGCTGAGTTGGCTGGCATCTTTGGTCACATGGAAATCATCTAATGCAATAACCATGGTAACGTATATCCCGTGAAAAAAGGAAAAAAGTAAGAAATTTCAAGATCATGTCGTGAATAAAATATTGCAAGTCTCCATTTTCAATTGTTTCTAAAGGAAGATACAAAAAGAACTGAGAGTAAAGGAAAGAAGAGACAAAAATGTGACAGAGAAAAAATAATCGCTACCTCTGTTTTATGCTTCTGTAGGCGTCAACAAATTGAAACTCCCTCAAGCACTCCTCCCTCAGCTCCAACAAATTTGCCAACCCTAACTTTCCATATGCTGCAGGTTCTTCCATCAACCTATGAATTCAATGGTAACATAGAAACAGATAACTAAAGAATCTGAGGAGTTGCAGTAGCAAAAGGAATGGCCTTTGAAAGGTCACTGGTATTGATATTAAATATAAAGATAGCAATCCATAAACTAACAAAGATGTAAGATTATCATAATCATTAAATATGTATAAATTATTAGATTCAACTACCTAATATTTGAGGCTGTCCCGATTAAGATTTGCACATTGATAAAAAAGAGATTCTTCTAACAAAGTAAGAGTGAGGATCTAAAAATGAACAACATAAACTCTAATGCCATGGAGTTACCATTATATACTCCTTTTTATCAGATATAGTAGCCATTGTATACAGTATCGTTTTTGAAACCACAAATATTAGCGAATGGTCTAGCCCAAGAACAGGATGCGCTAAAATCTTTTTCATTTGACTTAGTTTCCTTCTTGTTTTTATATTTGAAATTCCAACAAAAAAAATATAAAGAGTGTAAGCTACAGGTAACTAGCAATTGTAAACTGACAGAAAACAACATGCAGAATTCAGTTAGTTGATTACATAGTAAACAAAAATGTCCAATGCATAAGCCACTTTAATTTTTTCTAATAGTGCAAACAAAAAGAGGCAAACTTGCAGTTACAATTGATACATATAGAAATAAAATGGTATTGAAGTATTAGAGTAAAAATGCATCAGTTTCTAGTAATTGAAAAGAATCATTCACCTTCTCAAGTGTGCAGAAAATGCACGTGCAAAAGCATCGCCCCTTCTCTTAGCATCATCGGTTCCCCCTTCACTTGCCACCGCCTGCCAAATTATAGAATTATCAAGTGAACATTTTTTTTTACATAACAGAAAGTATGTCTTAGGTGACATTGCCATATTTGGATTACACCGATGAAATCATTTGTTATATTTTTAATAAAAAAAGGAAACAAGGAATTTGGATACTAAAACCATTATTAATCAACAGACTGTCTCTTTTATTTATAGTATGGACCGAGTTTGCACTTTATTTAATCGTCAACTGACACCAAAACAATGGGACAAAGAAAAAGTAAAGAATATTAAGGATATTAAAGCAACAAAAAAATCTAACTACCATGTCACACAAAGTTCAGCTTTCTTCTTTTTTGCAATCAAATAAGATGCAAATATCATGGGAAAGATGCAATCAAACTTGATCCAATAGAGCAGCAGATAAATTTTCACAAATCACTGGAGAAATGGTTTGTAAATTTGTAGCAAAAATACAGTACTAAAGGTCCGACTCCGTTTTAATTCATCCAAGACTATCAATGACTTTCAGAAATAACTAAACTTATGACTGAAACAATCAACTGAATGTATTCATAGTTGTTGCCGCTTGATTACAGACAGAAAACATTAGAACAGATATGTACTGATAATTTGGAAATTCACGATGAAGATGAAGCTTTCTATCCGTGCGTGTGTGCGAGGAAGAAAGAAAGAAAAAAAGAGAACGTTCAAATTACCTTATCCACGAGGTCTGGTAAATGCCCTGACAGTACAGTAAACCAATACCTGCACCAAAAAAAGTTGAGTTCCCCACTTTAACAACCATGAGAACTTGATTGTTCAATAATAGTGTCGCACAAATCATAAGAACAGTAAATAAGTAAAACAATGGAACATGTTTTTTTCCAATCAAAATGGTAAAAATATGTTCTTACTCTAATTCACTGTGGTCAGCGAGATCAATAGTGTTAGGTTCATACCTGTAAAGATACAGGTCAAAATGAGTTACAAAACAAAAGAATTGTAACAAAATAGTCTCACGCCGAATACTGCATTTATACAAAATATATAAATACAGAAGATCAAATCAGATAAAAGACTTCCATTATCTCTTGTTGTTTCATTTATTTTAAAGAACACACACCCCAATCCTCCTGGTTAAAAAAGCATTCTTCAGAATTTATAGTTACTTTCTAAGAGGATTGATTTTTAACTCTACATAGGGGGAGCTATAGTGAAGCCTAAAGAGACGGAAGCAGCCAATCATTTCTCACAAGTTCTCCAACAGCAGCTTAGCTTATCAGCTAAACAAAAATTCATACAAACAAATTCAACACCTTGGACCTACCATTTCAAAGAACATTAACCCCTTTTGTGTTAATTGGGTTTTACAATCTTGATCTGTCGCCACCCCTTTTGACATGAGAGTGGGGGCTCACTAAATAAGAAAGCGAATTTCTTCTTATTACGAAACTTTCTCCACTAAATCTTTCTTTTCAAATCTCACTTCAAATCCTATTTCCATAAACTTCCTTATTACTGAATTTTTTAGAATAAAGGAATTCTGACCAAAATATTAGTGTTTCTCCATAGATCGTGCCGAAAAGAAAGCTCAAAACAAGTCATTACATTCTAAGGAGAAACCCTTCAAGGAAATTTACCGAATTGTTGTCCTTTCTGCGAGGGATATGGTGAAATAAAGAAAATGTGACTAAAATATAAGTGTTTTTCCATGGATCGTGTCAAAAGGGAAGCTCCACACAATAGACCACATTCTGAGGAGGAACTCTTCAAGGATACTTTAACTGAATTGTTGACCTGTCTGTGAAGGATTAAATATCCATATTATGATTCAATGTGAATTCAGTAAAACAACTCTATTTAGAGTTTGAGATAACTTTTCTTCACGTAGGCAAAACTTTTTTACAGCCGCTTATGGAAGAGATAATAGGAAACTCAAAACTCTTTGGAGAAATGGATTTTATGCGACTTTTGAGTCATACAACTTCATCGCAATGCTATCTTTTTGGAGGATATGACACCAAATCATCGTGTTTTGAGGGATGATATTATATTCCACGTGACAAAATAGTCACATACTGTACAGGATTTTAGTAAGTTCCCTTTTTTATTGTTCATTTTGGATGGACAGAGCAAAATACTACTGTTTATTTTCTTTTCTTTTAGTAGAGTGAATTTCTTACCCTCCCTCCTCATGCACCTCTTTTAACTATTACTAATACAAAGTTGTTTCTTCTAAAGAAAACAAGAAGACTATTGCTTCATCTTTTAGGCTACCCTCTAACAATGTAGAATATTTGTTGAAACTGAATAAGAACAGTAGACTGTAAAAATAATAATCTGCTACCTATCACAGCCAATTCGAGTATTATAATCTTTCTAAACTAAGGAAATTACTAACTATTCTAAACTAGCAAGAATGACCTAAATACAGGGATATAGAAAGAGTGGGCAGAAAATAAGTAGCAATTATACTAAGATATTAACAAAATAATAATTCAGTAGATATGAACGTTAACAAGAAAGATAAATGCTAATTCCTCAGACAATTTCGTATTTCTCTATAAAGCTACAAAATATGTTTGCCAAAAAATAAAGAACAACAACTTCTTCCTAATTGACCAACCAACAAAAATACCAGGCATACGAAAAACTTTTACTCTTTGTACCAGTACTTTGTTTTTCCTTTCACGAAAAGTGATTATGCAATAGAAAAAACCAATAATGTATTTTAACAGTAACAATAGTAAAAGAAATGAGCATTCAAAATGAAAATAAAAAATAGGAATGACGAAAACTGGAGTTAACAAGTGATTAAATTAATAAAGCAAATCAAAGATATCCATCTGAATCAGACAAAAAGGTGCAGAGTAACTATATGTACGTTTTTGGATCTGCCAGCAAAGGAAACACGTCCAAGGTTGGTACAAGATGCAGCACACCAACATTTAACGCGCTTGCATCAGAACGCAGGACATTTCCTTTAGACGAAGGGACTTCAAAGCCTCCAAGTCCAGTAGTTGCTGAAGGGGCCATGGGCACAGGAGCAGTAATCTCCGTTCCCTTCTGTATAAACTTCTCCATCCAAGAAATCTAGATATAAAACCACATGAACTCTATAAAAAGTTGCGCACAGCATGAAAATAGAATACAAACCAGATTTCCTGCACAAACATGCACTTGTGGTGCCGAAGGAGATAGGATATTAAAAAAGATGACGAACTAGGAGATCAAGGAAGTTTAGAAGGCTAATGTGTAATATTACTATGCGCTTGAGCATCCTTCACTGCTCATCGACCACAACAACAGTGGAGCTTATTGATCACTCAATGCAACTCACACTGAGAAGCCTTGAGAAAAAGAAAGTGATGAAATGGCCAATATATTAATCAGACAAAATGTTCCTTCTTGGCCGTATTTGTTCCTACTTAAAAGTTGCTTACTTTTTCATACTTTTTCCTATCAGAGAACTACTCTTTTCCAAACTTTTTAAGATTCTAACGTTTCTACCTTTAAAGTTATGAGCAACCCCACTGGTCACTTTAAAGGCAACTAAGGAAAAGATATTGCATCAAAGAATAAGAATGGAATTTGATTCCAGAAAACAACAGCAGTTGATATTTTTATAAGACCCAAAACCAGAGGCCTCAGTAGTGAACTGGACCATCTATCCTTGAGCCAAAAACTTTTATCAGCCAAATCTAAAAACAAGCCACCTTTTTTGTCGCTGTTGACCTATAGAGATATTTCTCTTATTCAATCAAAAAATTCCATTCTTGAATCTCATTAATGCGACTGAAAAAAAAAATTGCCTGATTTCTATGTGTATAAGATACTAAAATCTCATACATTTTATGACTTTACTCTTTCATTTTCTTTCATGTTTTCTCCATCATATTTACTTCTAACTTTTCTTCAGATGATAGAATAGGAAACTTTTCATCAAAGAAAAAAAAATTCTTTCGAGGAGGGACGAAAAAACTCGATTTTTTTATTTTACTTTTTTCTATAGTTTTAGATTTTCCAACTTCTCTCGTTGATCTAGTCCAAGTTCAGGAGTTATCCCAGGGATTTTATCTTTAAATTTCTTTGAACTTCATAACATCAACCAGCACAAACATCACTTGCCTTTTCATTTAGATCCACAAGGGGAGGACCATGAATCTTTCCTCCAGTGTAAGGTGCACCCATTGGAAATCTCTCAACTAACTGATGGACCATCAAGTCATCAAGACCATGCTTTTCATAACTCAAGAATGCACCTAAGGCTCCCAGAAATCCTTCATGCCGTAAGAACATAGCTTGTGCCTCTCCTTTTGACCTAAATAACCCAGAGAAGAAAAAAACTCTTGATGTAAAAGATATCTAGTTTCGTCCTTATTTACATTTTTTTGTTTGCGTTATAGAGAGAACAAACAAGTTAATATCAAGTTCTGAAACCCGAGAAAGTAAAGAAATTACCAAAACTGAATTGCAAAAGAGATTGTGTCCATAGTATAAGCATGACCCCTGATAAAAAATCCTCCGAAAAAAATCCGCTTGAGCCCAAATCTTAATGCATTCAAATATGATACCTACAATGAATGAAAATTGTAGTTCAATAGAGATTCATCATCCAAATAGATCAACCTAAAGAACAGTGAACTAAATAACAATGAGAAATTTCTTAAGAAAATCAATATAAACTTAAAACAATCTGACCTGGCCAATATTATATGAAATCATTCGTAAGAGAGATAGAGAGATGTCTTCTGGTCTGTAGTCTTCAAGTTCCTTGTTTTCTGAAATGGCCTTGCCAAAACTAGAGGCAATAGTTGATGCCGAAAGGCCGATCTATATGAATTGAAATTACAAAGCTTAAGTCACTCCAATAGGTTTGTTATCCAAAAAAGCCTTTCACACTTAAAGTGAACAACTTCAGACCAAATACACTACGGCAACAGCGAGAAAAAGCTAGACATCTTATAAAAAAAGCAAATAGATAATTAGACATGCCTTGGAATAGTCTGTCCCACCATAAATGTCCCCAACAAGCATGTCTATGGTTCTATTATCTCCCCTTTGACTTAACTCTAGCAACTCATCAAAACTGCAAGACATATCCATGTCAGAGCTCAACAAAATCTTAATTGCAAAAACATAATTTGTGAAGAATGACAAACCGACTTCTTGCATTTGGTTAACAGCCTTCCCAGTCCCCAGTAAGTTCCACCTCCAACATTCGTCCCACTAACCCGCTCAAATCTTCCATCTCCATCAACCTAAAACAGTCCCACCATAGATCTTGACTATTTGGAAATGGTAAGGCTAAATTATAAATAGTTTGCATCACCAGATAAAAGCAAGTACCTTGATCATACTAACTCCCGATCCAATATTAACAAGAAGATAAGGAAACATCTCGTTATAGTCTAGTTGCACAAATTCTTTCTTACCCTCCATATGAGTGAAAGCTTCATGACGAATTGCCTACTAAAGAGATAGTAAACATCTGATTATTTCTTAGAACTTTATTTATTAGAACCAGAAGCAACGTATCAGGATTTCACCTTAAGCAAAAAGTTTGCTCCCGCCACGAGGCAATCCATTTCATCTTCTTTGTCAAGACTTACCCCGAGTTTTTCTTTAAAAAGATCTGCAAACTTATATGCCCCACCACCTGTAGCCTTTTCACAACAGCCAAGTCGATACCACAATACTATTTTCGCATTGCTATAATTTTAATATCCAAAACACTAGTAAAAAGTTCAATGAAGCTTTTATTATCCAGAAGCAAAAACACAAATTTACTGATTTTCTCACGCTTAAAATCAAACTAATTAAATATGTTTTTATCTTGTCAAAATTCAGTTCTATATAATTTTGAAGGGGGATAGGGGGAGGTAATGATCTTCACAGCCAGCTAGCTTTTTAAAATATGAAATAGAAAGGGACATGTAGTACCTTAATTATGGCATTTTTATTTGATCCCCCAGGATTCCAATTTCGCAAGTCCGTTCCTATGAAGAATATTATATGCTAGAGTAATTAACTCCTTAATTATATATGTATTAACAAGAATAGTATATGGAACCAAAAATTAAATGGTGACATTCAAAATTTTTAACCACAAAAGATTAATATAAAAAGATATACCACCACGGTGGAGCTGCTTGGAACAAATGAAGTCTAAGCACTCATTGATCTTGCTAGTTTCGAACTTCACAAAATGAAGCCTCCCGCCAAGAATTGGATAGTTTCTTCTATTACCGTTTGAGACATCCAATCTATCTTTCAAGATTTTTTTCCTCTTATCTTTGACTGATTGGTCCTCACGTCTTGAAAAATACACCAACTTGATAAGAGATCCTACAAATCAATATATTAGCAACCCAAATGGTCAGACAATCTACAAAGGGTTCTTAGATCATAAACTTGAACTTGCTACTTTTTTTAATACACTGAGAAACTGGTCCAAAACATTCATTGCATGCAATCTCTGAACATAGTGATGATACTCAAAACTGAAAAATTTTAAAAGAGAGTGAAAAGGTTGATTAAAAGACAGATAATCCCAAAAGGAGTTATATCATTGGATAACAAAAAAATAAAACAAAATTAGAATGAAGGAGACGAAGCAGAAGATGATAAAAAGTGACATGCATTCTAACCACGCAATCAAAAAGGTTTTTCTTTTTTTGAAATGGTAATTAAAGAAGTTCTCTTGAAATTGAAAAGGTAAATCTCACACGATGATGATCAAAGTGGGATCCATCCGGCGCAAGAAAAACATGAAAATCAACAAAATGGAACCAATTAAATCCAGATAATTGTTAAAAGTACATTTGCAATAATACCTCCAATGTCTAGAGCCAGGTGAGATAGATCATCCGACTGATTAGGCAGGAGAATTGTAGGGTCTCTCTCTTCGAAATTACCCTGAATTTCAGCTTTACTAAGGTCTAGCAGTGGCCGAGAACTGGACCGGTGAATGGAGTTTCCGGCATGCAGAGGCATGTCTCTGTCAAGAGATAGACCGCCCTCTTTGTCGATATACTGGTTTCTCAACTCACTTTGCTCCTCTCTCCCTATCCCGTCAATTTTATGGTCTTCTTTAGGTCCAGCCATTAATCCTCGAAGCCTACAGCACTAAGCTCGCTAGCCCACCTTCCCAACAGTGTTTGTCACTTGTCCAACGCTCTTCAACTAACGTACACTTTGAGAAATTATAAAAAAAAAGACAACCATTGTACTGCCTAAACAATCTCATAATTATCAAATCCAATTGAAAAGTCGAGAAATGCGATGCATATGATGATCGAGCATAACAAGAGACAAAAATTGATTTTTCATTGGGAAATTAAATGGTTATCTGACCCACCCAGAAATCCGCTTCCAATAAATGATGTAAACCCATAACAATCAAAACCGAAAAGGAAAAGAAAGGAACCGGAAGCCGTAAAGCTAATCTACCATAAACCTACTCGCTGCCAAATTATTTAGATCAACAATTATTCAAAAGTTAGCAGAAATTTAATGTCAGAGTTAGGTGAGGAGCTGAAAATAACGAGTCTAGATAGACAAAAAGAAGAGAAAAACAAAAACAGAGTTAAGAAAAGGCAGACCTTGCAGAAACAGCAGTGGAACACGGCGAAAAACGGGAGGGGAAAAGGAGATTGGTAGCGGATTTGTTGAAGAGAAAGCTAAATCGACACAGTGGAATGGAAACTACCGATCTGCTAAAAACTAGTTGGAAACTACCGATACGCTGGTAGAATAAGCATGATGCCGTGCTGAACTTTTGGTCGCGCAGCGACGTCATGAGCCCAAATATATTAATCTTTGGTCGTTCAATTCAGTTGACTAGTCAACAAAAGAACAAGATTATTTTTATTTTTACATTACTTAATAACGGTTTTTTATATTTTAAACCCTTAAGTACGGGAATTTTTTTAAAAAAATTTCCAAACTTTACTATTAATCGAAAAAAATTTTTCAATAATTTAAATCTTTTAAACCGGTCTAGAGACCGACCGCCATAAAGAGGCCGGCTAGTCTAATTGGACCAACCGACCACAAGTTTTTCTCCCAGAAATACAGTATAAATCAGGTAAAGACTTAACGGTTTAGTTGAATTGGCCGGCCTTCACCCGATTAACTGGCCAAACCTGTGCCTAAAGTCACGGATCTTGGATTATATGGGGGAGGGACCGGACGGCCTCCTCCCCCCTATTTAAACCTCTCTCTTCCCCTCATTCATCATACTACCAAAAATTTTAAATCTTATACAATTATTTCATTGCTCCGGTGATATTTTTTCATGTTCATTGGTGTAGGTATGAATTTTTTTTTTTTTCATTTACTTTAAAAATTCTAAAAGAAATAGACATAGGTATGAACTTTTTTTTTTCATTTACTTTAAAAATTTTAAAAAAAATAGATACTTTATTTTATTTTATTTTTAATATTTTTCTTAAAATAAGTTAAGAATTTTTACTTTATCCAGCGATATTTTTCCGCATTCACCGACTAGGTGAATAGCATAATAAAATTATATATATTTGTTATTATTACATGTTTTTTAACGTATTATTTTTGTTATTATTACATTTTACCCAATTATGTCTATCTCTCCATGCTATAAATCTCTTAATGCTCTCTATTATTCTTGCTCCGGCGATATTTCTCTTCATTCACGGCTAGGTATGCATTTTTTTTTATAATTTAGGTTGATCTTATCTAGATTTTAATTTAAATGTGTTATAGTATTTATTTTGCTTATGTGAATTTAATTGTTATACATTTCCATATAATTTCAATTTTATTGTAATACATTTTATTTTATTTTTTACATATTAGAATTTATGTCAATTTAATTGTTATAACTTTTCATATAGTTTCAATTTTATTGGAATATATATTATTTTATTTTTTAAATGTTAGAATTTATGTCAATTTAATTGTTATAACTTTTCATATAATTTCAATTTTATTACAATACATTTTTTAAATGTTAGAATTTATGTCAATTTAATTGTTATACATTTCCATATAATTTCAATTATATTGGAATACATATTAATTTATTTTGTACCTATTAAAATTTATGTCAATTCAATTATTATACATTTTCATATAATTTCAATTATATTGGAATACATATTAATTTATTTTATACCTATTAGAATTTATGTCAATTTCATTGTTATACATTTCCATATAATTTAAAATTTATTGGAATACATATTATTTTATTTTTTACATATTAGAATTTATGTGAATTTAATTGTTATACATTTTCATATAATTTTAATTTTATTGGAATATATATTATTTTATTTTTTATTTTTATTATCTCATTATTTATTTTTATTATCTCATTATAATAATACATCTTTCAGATTATTACCAAGGAAAATGAATACTAATTTCAGTAGATCGGTTAGTTGGACTAGCGCAAACGTCATGGAATTTTGAAATCAAGAGTGTAAAGAAAAGTTTGAGAAGGATTTGCGCAATTACTCAGTTAGTCATTGTATGTCTATCAATTTTACAGATTGGGAGTCGTTGAGAATAAAAGATATGTTTGACCGCATTTGTGTACGCGAGGTCTGTACATTGACGGGTCATGTCTATGAGAGAATAGTTCGCTTGTTTCACGCGAACTTGACAACAACTGGGAGATTTGGAGCCTTGACTGGTATGAGGATGTATATCTTTGGTACAGAGCTTATGATACATCCAGAGACAATAAATGAAGTACTGGAGTTCCCCATCAAATGTGTGGAGCAATATTATAATGCTTCGAAAGACGCCCCTATTTTCTCATTGCCCGAGAAAGTAGAGTTTCTTAGAGGAATTCATTTCAATTCCAATATTGAGGTGTTCGTCAAGCCACGAACCAGAGGTTTGAATGTTAAAAGTCGGGTTCTTCGCAACATGCTAGGCCATACACTTCTGCTACGAGAGGAACATCGAAATCTCGTGAGCTGCATGGATCTTTATGTCATGGAGAAGTTATGCAACGAGAAGTCTTTTGACAATGACTTCTTGATTTTAAATCACATGCGTGAGGTCAGGTGGGTATTCAGAACGACCCTATCGTAAAAATTTTTCCGATGAATATTAAATTTTGAGAGTTTTTTTTTAAAAAACTCTTTATTTTGGATTTTAAAATGAAAATAACTCCAATAATAATTTATTTTAACTATTTATAATTAATTAAGTTAATTTAACTAATAAATATTTTTCCCATCATGCATTAAGAATTCAAAAATAAAAATACAAAGTAAATACAATATTACTTGATAGGAAAATAATAAACATATTTGGAAAAAGTTATTGCAGATTTTATTGTATGGAGTTATTTGTTATTTGATCTCTAACATTTTTTTTTTTGCCCAACCAGATCCTATCGTATACAAAACTTTCCGTTTAATTTTCCGTTAAATTTATATTTAAAAATTATAAAGTTATAAATTAATTTTAAAAAATAACAAACGATATTCAATTTACTTAAAAGTTTTACTATATATTCATCACATTATGAGAAGATAATATGAAAATTTTTGTGATTTTCTAATAGTTGTATAATTTATTATAATTATTTTATAACTAATTAACTAAATTTATAATAAATCATACAAGTGTTAGAAAATCACGAAAATTTTCAAATTATCTTCTTATAATGTGCTAAATATGTGATGAAAATTTAGAAAAAGTTCAATTCAAACCATATCGTATGGGGTCACTTATCATTTGGTATCTAAGGTTTTTTTTTTACCCAATCAGACCATATCGTATATGTCGTTTGCAATTCAAATCTTGCCGTTTAAATTTTCATTAAATTTATATTTGAAAATTCTAAAAATTATAAAGTTATATATTAATTTTAAAAAAAATAACAAACGATATTCAATTTACTTGAAATTTTTACCACATATTTATTTCTTCCCATATGAAAATTTTCGTCATTTTTATTATAATTAAATAATAAATTAATTAACTAAAATTATAATAAATCGTACAAGTGTTAGAAAATCACAAAAATTTTTAAATCATCTTCTTATAATGTGCTGAATAAGTGATAAAAATTTCAAATAAATTGAATATTGTTGTTTGCCATGAACATGTGAGAGGATGGTCGATTCAATTGGACCAACCGTGCTCTCAATCTAAATGATAAACTAATTTAAAAAAAAACAAACGATACTCAATTTACGTGAAATTTTTATTACATATTCAGCCCATTATAAGTAGATAATTGAAAACTTCTCGTGATTTTCTAACATTTGTATAATTTATTATAATTTTAGTTAATTAGTTTATAAAATAAATATAACAAATTTTACAAGTATTAGAAAATGATAAAAAAATTTCAAAATTTCTTCTAATAATGTGCTAAATATGTGGTAAAAATTTCAAGTAAATTGCATATCGTTTGTTATTTTTTTAAAATGAATTTATAACTTTAAAATTTTTAAATATAAAAAAGCAGGTCACGTGCTTAGCAGGTCACGTGCTTTGCACGTGATCAATTTAACGAAAAATTAAATGGAAAGATTTGAATTGCAAACGACGTATATGATAGGGTCTGATTTGACAAAAAAAAAACATTAGAGACCAAATAACAATGAACTAATACGATAGGGTCTAAATTGAATTTTTTCAAAAAAATTTCAAGTAAATTGAATATCGTTGTTTGACATATACATGTAAGAGAATGGTAGGTTCAATTGGACAAGTTGTCCTCTCACGCTAAATGATAAATTAATTTTAAAAAAAATAACAAACAATATTCAATTTACTTGAAATTTTTATAACATATTTAGCACATTATAAAAAGATAATTTGAAAATTTTCGTGATTTTCTAACACTTGTACAATATATTATAATTTTAGTTAATTAATTTATAAAATAATTATAATAAATCATATAAGTATTAGAAAATGACAAAAAATTTAATATTATCTTCTCATAATGTGTTAAATATGTGATAAAAATTTTAAGTAAATTGAATATCGTTTGTTATTTTTTTTAAAATTAATTTATAATTTTATAATTTTTAAATATTAAAGCAGATCACGTACTCTGCACGTGATCAATTTAATAGAAAATTAAACGACAATATTTGAATTACAAATAGTGTATACGATAGAGCCTGATTGGAAAAAAAAAAACGTTAGAAACCAAATGACAAACGACCTCATACGATAGGATCTGAATTGACTTTTTCCCAAAATATTTTGTGACAAATTTTAATATTACATCTTGAAAAATACCAACCTTTGTTTTTTCTATGTATATTGTTTTTACATATTTCCTTCTAAATAAAATTCAAAAAATTATCCAATTTTCGTCGGACTAATCACAACCCTCATAGACTGTATTACTTTTGAGTTTTTGATACTACAATGCAAAAGAAAAAAAAAAAAACAATTAAGAACAACATGAGATGTTCGTTACTCAAGAATACAAAAACAAATTGTGGTTAAATTAAATATACTAAAACATGTCAAAAGTACGAGTCCGTGGAATCAACATCGATTATAGATCAATCTTCCATTTAGGAAAAACATGATTATGACTTCAGATGAGATACATATTCTATTCAAATTCTTACTTAAAAAACAAGAGCACAACTACCAAATTTATCTTCGCATATGAAAGAGATGGATCAAATATAGTAATTAAATTGATTTATTTAGAACTAGAAATGCTGTCGAACGTTGTACTAGTTTTTTATGAGAAATCCGTAAGGAAAACACTTACCAATTCAAGTCAAACAAATCAAACTTTGGACCAAATAGACTGAGTATAGATGGTTTAAACATAATTTACAGTCGTTCACAATGGTCATCAAGCAGAGGCCACGCTATCTACGGTGGTGTCCTCGCCACTTCCGGCCTTTTTAGAGCGCTTTGCTTCGTAGTCTTTAACAGCTGCTTTGATTGCATCCTCGGCAAGCATGCTGCAGTGCAACTTCACAGGTGGAAGCGATAGGTGTTTTGCAATCTCACTGCCTCAGTACACCAGAAAAGATTTTCAAGTAATTGTGATAGGTTGATGTCATTATCATTCATAACATATATTCCCATGGAAAGATAGGCATGAAATAATCTCATAAACAGTAAAAGGGTCTTACTATATCGGTGAATAGATCAACTTCAATTAATTGATCTCGCCAACAATACAACCCCTGAAAGAATACTTCAAAGATGTACTCCTAAACACTTAATGGAGATGACCTCTTACAAACAAGCTTTGGTAAAATGGAAAGGATCCAGTGATTTTTACAAGTAGTCAACTCTTCATGGCACAGTTTTTCAAACAACATGTCATCCCATTGTCCAGGAATTGACATCAACTATAGGTAGTAAAGGAACATAATCTAAGTTTATTAAAAAATAATAATACTAAACGTAGTAAAAACGTAATACTCCTACATGTTGGCGATCTTACCAAATCTACAATTGGTGGCTTCACATGAACGACAGTAAACTTATAAATAATAAAGAGAAATTTCAGAGCTAAAAGGACTTACGAGTTCTTAATTGATAATGCTTCTTCCATCTGTCTCCCTTTCACCATTTCAGTAGCTGCGATATGAATAATGCATCAATCAGTGAAACACTTGATGAGAAGAAAAAAAGACAAACAAATTGGTAAAACCTGTGATTTTATTTCTCAAATTCATATACAGTTGAATACAAGAACTAGAATAGGAGAATACTCCACACTTCACACACAGGATATTCAAGAGCCTTTTGTCTCCAATTGCCAAACTCCGCTTCTTAACCCTTTTCCACTCCCTCACATCAGCTACTTCATTACTTCACTGATGAGGGTATTTATAACTACTCCCCTTTAAGCAACCGCCTAGATTAAGTAAAACCTCAAAGGATGTTTAGAATTATCATGAATCCCTATATTAAATTAAATGCACGGATTTAGAAACCTCAACTGCAGTCTATGCTCCGTTGACTACAAAATTGTAAGGAACATAATAATGTTAGCACAACTACTATTCCATCCATAACTTTTTTGACAGCAATTCCGTCTATAAATAATGAGACACTAAGATGACATTCTAGGGTGGTAACAAACTGAACCATAAAAAGAAGTCCAACAAAACCATTGGCTACCTCAAAAAGGTTTGGTTTTACTCATTACACACAATCAGTTACTGCATGAGAAGGATCAACATAACTAAATCGGGTATAATATTAATCTCTACGTAAGTATTTAATGGATGAGTTCTCACCCCCTCGCCCATTGTTGGGACAACCAAATAGAGGGAATTCACATCTACAACTCTGAGGCTCGGAAGTGTTATAGCAATGGAGAGACATCCAATAAAATAGACACTCAAATTACTCGAAAATCTACTCTATCAAAAAATTTTCTGAACGGTCAAGTCAAAGACATTGAGTCACAAATGAGATTCTTTTCTCCAACCTTCAGCAATCTAAACTAATAAAATTTACGAAATAAATAAATAATGCGAATTTCGCAAACCTAATGAAGAAGACGCAATAGCCGAACCGCAGCCGAAGGTCTTGAAACAAGCATCAACCACCTTCCCAGTCTTCTCATCGACCTTAATCTGAAGCTTCATGACATCGCCACAGGCCGGCGCACCGACGAGGCCGGTACCGACCGTCGGATCGTTCTTGTCGAACGATCCTACATTGCGAGGATTATTATAGTGATCGATAACTCTCTCGTGATAAAATCGAGGCAAGATTTGACAGGCAGAGGACGAAACTCCCGGCGTCACGAACCCTGATATTCTCTTCGTCGTCAACCCCAGCATCTTCGCTTTCGTGCGTTCTTTCCCGACGATGCTCCAAAAATCTGGGATTTTATTTACGCGTGTAGCGGTGCATTACGGGTGGTGGTGCCCTTAACACGTGGATTGTAGGCTCATTTTGGGCTTTAAGTGGGCCTTCTTTAGAGCCCAATAACAGATTGCCTTTCGGTTCAAGGCCGAAATAACTTTTTAATTCCAACCAATTTATCGGCCGTTTCCTTCGGTCGACCAGATAAATCCTTTCTGCAATTCCCGAAACTACAATTAATTATAACACTAATACTATGTTTATTCTCTTAGAAAATTTATAAAATTAATTTATTACATTAATTCAACTTTAATTATATAATCATTATTTGGTAAAATTTTAAAATATGAGAATAAAAGATTAAACGTATAAATATTCTAATTATAATAAAGTAGTTCTGGGTTAAGAAATTACTGGCTTGATGCGTGTTACAATGATGCCTAATTATTAAGGGAAAAAAAAAACAATAAAAGAGTACCGATACCCAAAACCGACACAAGCGAGCAAGTTCGATGCCACCCAAGGGTGCGAGAATAAAAGGAATTTTCAACTAAATAATTGACATTTAAAAGTGAAATTATCAAAGTATGAGGCTAATGCAACTAATAAATTAATTAAGACTACAGATTGTGACCTAATTTATAATGGCTAGAACAAAATTGTATACCTCCCCTCAATAATTTAATGCTATTATATCATAGTCTCCATCCCCTCATTCTCTTTTGATTGGCTTTATATTTCAATAATTGACATCGACCCCTTCCATTTTGGAATTACATAACAATATTTGTGTACCTATTTTTTAAAATATCAATATATTTTGTACTATCTCTCTTTAGTTAAAATAATATTTATTAAATTATTTATCCCGTGATGGAATAAGTCAAATTTTAATACAAAGATATCATACTTTAATTATTAAAATGAGAGTACCATCTTGTATGACCTTCTTTTTTCTATTTTAATCAAACTTTTATACTAGAATTCACCTACGCAATAGCTTGAGATTATATCATCATGATCACTAGATAACTATATACGAGTAATATTAGATTTATTTTTTTATTTATACATGCTAATTACGTACTAATACAATACGGATTTATATCCAGAAATAAGTTCAAAGTATAAAATTATAGACTAAATCTAACATTATTCATTATATAATCTAACGTTATGCGTTAATTGTACATTATGTGTTTATCATCTTCATGTTTTACTTAATTTTTCTTGAATAACTTAATTTACGCACTAAATATTGCGAAAAATTCTCTTAAAATACAAGTGCATGTTTCCCGGATATTAGCTTTCACAATTGCGTTAAGTAAATTTATAAACTGGTAAATAAATTAAAATTGTTTTTAATTTGAAAATATGGAGTGTTTAAGAGGCCAGTTAAGGTGAAAGGTCAGAATTAGACCCTCGTCAAAGTAGAGGGCACGCGAAAAAGTGTACAAGACTTATCTAAAACTAAAAAAAATCAGCCTCAAGATACACACAAATTTGAAATTTCTTTATAAAAATAAAATATTATTTAATTTATTTTTTTAAGAAAATCCAAACAGACCAACATACCAAGTTGACATCAGCCAATTTGGATAGCCTACTTATTAATAAAATTATCAAAATGTGCATATTTACCTACTACTCATTAAAAATATAAATATATATAAATATTAAACATAAAAGTAGGGTGTAAGTTTAAATAATTTTTTCATATATAATTAATTTTATATGTTAGTGTATGCTTTGATCTTGAGAATAATTTAGTCGTGTACCATTTATTAAACTAGTAAAAAAATGATAGAAATACAGCGTTTTGAACCTCATATCGTCTTATTGTACTATAAATAATTTTGTACATTTTGACGTGATAAATGTGAAATTAATATAAAATAAATCATTAAAACCAGATGATATTAAAATTATGTGATAGATTTAATAAAATAGAAGGAAAACTTAAGGAAATTGTAGATTATAGCAAGCATAAACATTGAAGAATTAGGAATAAATAATGCACCAGTCCACATTAAACACGTATCCTCTATATATTTATAATATAATGTCAAATGTTTATACATCCCATCACGCACTATGAAAAGCATGACACTTAGCTACCTTGTCACTAAAAATAGCCCTACAAATTTAAATAATTGTGTGCTTTACACTTTTAATAGTTCGATTTGATGATTCATTGAACTACAACCAAGTCTTTGCACAAGGATCCCAATTTAGAACGAGAAAATTTACACAATGAGAATAGAAGTCACCTTAGCTCTAACTCTATCACCGAGATTCAAATATTCTACATTCTACCGACCAACTTGAATTTTTTGACTCAAAACTCTCGCGGAAGTTGTCTTTTTCGAAATTCTGGTGTAAACTAGAATGTTGGAAGAGAATTTACGAATATATAATGCGTTTGGGGCCACTCGTGGGAAGTCAAATATTATTTGTCACAAACTACCGCCAAAATAAATTATTAATAATAAAATAAGTTTGAAAGTTACCTCTCTTTTTTTCGAATTTTACAAGTGCAACTCCGCCCTGCTCTAGTCGTCAAAACGCCTTATGAGGATTTACAGAGGACATAAAGTTATTCTCTGTTTACAAACCATGACCGCCCTCGAACGCATGAAAGAAAGATAGTGTAATGGTTAAACATTGGTTCATGCATCACTAGACCTAATAAAAGATAATAAAATAATGTTCGTGTGTATTGACATTACAAGAGGCACATGTGCTTAACATATTATTGTATGTTCGTTCATGTGTCATGATTGCATGATGAATGCATGGATGGTAATTTGACAAACATATAACTTAATATATTATCTGGTATATTAGGTAGTGAATGTCGCTTGATCCCAGTGCTTAATGTGTACGTAACTTTCGTATTTAATTGATGAATATGCTAATATCATTATTAAAGTTTGGTTACAATCTTTGTTGTTGGGAGATGTCCACACGTAAACATAAGAACTTCATCAGTTAATCACAATTGATTAGTCAATTTCTTGATTTAAGCCTTACAACCTCGAATAACTTACATTGCAATGACTTAATTTCCAAGTTCTAGTTAATTCAACTTATTATCGTTTCTATTACACAACTTAGTGTTCTAATCGTGATTAATATATTGATTTAAACCCAGGCTATTACAAAATATCTCTCAATGATCCTCTTTAGGACATAATAAGTTGTAAAGAGGCCTCATGTAATCGCTTAATTTGTCAAGCCGAGATTTAAAACCTCATCGGACGAGAAAATTTGTCAGAATTTTTAAACCTAAATAAAATAATGTCACTGGAGTTCAAAGAAAGATAACAAAAACAAGGCAATGCCCATCTGGCATCTTTCCCATAGAAGCTCATGTTCGTCACAGATCAATGATGACTGTTCTAAAAGGATTAAATCTGCTTAATATCAGATTAGTAAAGCTCAGAAAATCATTGACCAAATCTTTCTGTAATTGGTGGAAAGTGTCACTTCACTTTTTACCTCAGAAATAAATAAATAAAAAAACAAAAACAAGAAAGTTTGATAAAGTCGCAGTTCAGTAGCCGTGGAAACCAGGAACTTTAAAACTTTAAGTGCCGTGCATGGATGCTGCTTACGCATTAACAAATGTTGCTGTCCAATTCCAAGTTGATGTTTTTTTAAGAAAACGAATTCATGAATTTCACTCAAACTTCTTGTCTGAATCGATTTTGTTTTTTTCCTGCCGACCACTGTTGCAATGCCAGATCAAGAATTTGTAGTTTCTGGTTCTCTTCTGATCGAATGATATGAAATGGGTTGTTTGGATCTGGTAACAAAAAAGGAGAGATTTTGAAACAAATTATGTAATTTCCGTTTATACTTTCTTCGATAGATGAAAAAGAAATTGAAAATAGTGGTAAGAAGCTGACTTGGATTCACGAAACGAGGTTCGTTCATAGGAGAATCATGTTGTCTGCTTAAAGAAAAAAGGCTGATCTGGGTATTTTAGAGGGCCCAAGATTGTTCTTGAATTCAGTCTTTGAATCTACTTTTTGAGTTGGAGATGAAAGCTTTCCACTCCCCATCTTGTTTCTGTTTTTCGCTATGGAATTTCCCACCTTTCTGAACTAGCTATATGGAGTCAGCCTTTTGGCCGGGTTGAGTGGCAAAGCTTTGAGCTTTCCATGAACGCCTTTTAGAAATTGTACAGTCTCTGGAGTCTGTGCTAAATGGTGCGATTTTTGGGTTATTTTTAAATATATTATCTCACTTGTTTCTCTATCCTTTCAAAAGCTGGCAGATTTGTTAATTTTTTCCCACTACACACTCTCTCTCTTCTTTCTCTCTCTGTAGTCTCACATGCGTCTCGTCCCATTTTTGGTTGGAAGAGCTATTTATGTGCTTCGTCATTCATACACTACCTCATTCACGCGAGGATCCTTTCCCAGTACAGAGTTTGTTCTCAAATTCTCCATATTTCTGCTCGTCTATTGTTCAGAAACGATAGAAGTTCAGTACGTCAAGTTTTTGTCATTTTCTTACTCTGGTTTTCAGTTTCATGTAAAGGGTTGGACTTCTTTCATCCTCTCTCATTCTCACTTTCCCAACTCGTTTGCTTCAGATTTCCGTCATTTGATAATGTAAACAGGATCGAAGGGTTCTTGTTGTTTCTCTTCTCTGTTTGATTAATGCTTATTCGCTCACACGTGTTCTGAATCAAATATATGATGATTTCGCTCAAGGGTTTTCGCTAACTTCCAGGTTTTCATTTTCTAATTGCCCATCTTCGTTAAGTAGTTCTGAATCTTCCAAATGCAATTTCTTAAAGTGGGTTTTCGTTAGTTTAGTTGTTTTTGCTTCTAAACGTAAGAAGTAATTTATTTACCCAGTAAGATTTTTCCCAGTTTTAAGATGTAACTTCCTCTCCTCGAACTTATATCCTACTTCTGTGATCTGATTGATATTTGTTTTCCTTTCGCCGTCATGTAACTGTGGAAATAGAGTTTTTCTTCTTACATAACAAGAACCATGAATGTAAGCTTTCAGAGAAGTAGCCGCTAATTGTGATTTAATCAGATGGAGAGCTTCTTCTTCTTTCGTTAACCAAGCCAAGGACTTTCCAAATCTTTATAACTCAACCAGCTGATTTCCTTGATTTTACCAAACTCTTTCCCACTAACTGATTCTTTTGACCATGTAAACTTTTCTATTTCACTCTTGTTTGTGACCTTAAAGAGTGTCAGTCATAGTTTCACGATTTATACTCATTTATCTCAATTTTGATTCAATTATACAATGGTCAACATCTTCCGTATCCCCTGCCCGTAGCTTTTTTCTCGCTTAATGCTTATACAAATTTAGTAACCATATTGGCCTCTCGAGTCGCTTGGATTTTTTTTATTACAGTATGTAGTTGTAATTACTCTACCGTGTATTATCCAAAAAGCTTTCATATCACCCCAGACACTGAAAACTTTAAAATCCATAGTTTTGAAAGTTTTGAGTTATCATGGAGGAGACGTTTGTTCCCTTTCGAGGCATAAAAAATGACTTGAAAGGAAGACTTCTCTGCTACAAACAAGATTGGCATGGTGGTTTTCGCTCTGGTATCAGGTTTGTCACAATCTTATTGCTTCTGCTCTGGGGAAACATCATAATTAAATAATCAGTACTAACATTACCATTTACTTTTAGGATCTTGGCCCCAACAACATATATATTCTTTGCTTCAGCAATTCCAGTCATATCATTCGGGGAGCAACTAGAAAGGAATACAAGTGAGACTGCTTTTTGGTAGCTAATGACTCATAATGAATACTATTTTAGAGGGTATTTTTCTTTGACAATTTTTGTTTATTTTCTTAGATGGAACTCTTACTGCTGTGCAAACTCTAGCATCAACAGCGCTTTGTGGCGTCATCCACTCTATTCTCGGTGGTCAGCCTCTGCTTATCCTCGGGGTCGCTGAACCGACGGTTTTGATGTACACATTCTTGTTCGACTTTGCAAAGGATAGAAAGGACTTGGGTCAAGATCTTTTCTTAGCCTGGAGTGGATGGTAGATTTTTTAGTTTTCTTTAACTAGATTGTTTTTATGTTTTGTTAGTTGACAATAATTAATTGTTTTTCTTTTCGCTTCATTGGGTTTCTAGGGTGTGCTTTTGGACAGCTATTTTGCTCTTCTTATTGGCCATTTTGGGTGCATGTTCCTTAATCAATAGATTTACTCGTGTTGCGGGTGAATTGTTCGGTCTCCTCATTGCAATGCTTTTTATGCAACAGGCTATTCGGGTGAGGATATCGCTTCACGATCTCAAATTTTGGATGAAAACAATCCTATATCACTTTCCTTGAATAATCTTATCGAGTTAATTGTGTAGGGAGTGGTAGAGGAATTTGGCGTACCCCAGAGAGAAAATCCTAATCAAACTGCTCTCCTGCTATCTTGGCGATTTGGCAATGGAATGTTTGCGTTGGTTTTGTCATTTGGTCTTCTTCTCACCGCATTAAGAAGCCGTAAAGCTCGATTCTGGCGATATGGAACAGGTATAACTAAATCTTTTTTGGGTTGATTATATAGATTTTCATCCAACTTCATTTTTAACTAAATAATCTCCTAGTATTTACAATCTTAATTGTTGGTTTAATTTAATTAAGCAAGAAAATGAATAATGTAGATAGCCTACGAGGTTTTATCGCCGATTATGGGGTCCCGCTTATGGTGCTTGTATGGACTGCAATATCTTACATTCCAGTCAATGATGTCCCTAAAGGAATCCCAAGGCGACTCTTTAGTCCTAACCCGTGGTCGAATGGTGCACATTCTAATTGGACAGTTATGAAGGTTAATTTCTAATTAAAGCCCCCTAATCACTTTTAAGAAAAAGTTATTTTTCCAATCAAGGAAGGGAAATAAAAACCTTCTGCTTTCCAACTATTCAGGAGATGTTGAATGTTCCTCCATTATACATAATCGGAGCATTTATCCCTGCCACCATGATAGCGGTGCTTTACTACTTTGATCACAGTGTTGCATCTCAGCTTGCCCAACAAAAAGAGTTCAATCTGAAAAAACCTGCGTCCTATCATTATGATCTTCTACTCTTGGGTTTTCTTGTATGCATTTTGATAGAAAAAAATATATTTATAGTTTTTTTTTCTTTTTTTTTTTGGAATTTGTGATCTAAATTCTTTCTCCCCCAGGTTATTCTATGCGGGCTGATAGGTATTCCGCCTTCGAATGGCGTAATTCCACAGTCTCCCATGCACACGAAAAGCTTAGCTACCCTGAAACATCAAGTAAATTATCTACACACTGATAACTTTTCTGAATCTTTTTAGAGTATGCCTTCTTGCTGTTTCACGCTTTTTGAAATGGAATTCTTCTGTTCATGGTCGACTGCTCAATTTAGACGGAATCCATAGTTCAATTGTCAAATGATCCGATTGTTTTTATTATCAGTGCATTAACTTCGGCTTTTCAGATAATTTGAACCGTTTCTACCTTTTCCATTTACGTAGATTTTGTGCATTTGTGGTTTTTGTTGGATTAGCTTTTGCGGAATAAGATTGTATCAGTGGCTCGGAAAAGTATGCGACAAAATACAAACTTGAGTCAGTTATATCGGACAATGCAAGAAGCATATAATGAAATGCAGACTCCATTAGTTTATCAAAATCCACCTGCTCTGGTATGTGTACTTAACTTTCAAATTTCTGAGTAAAATCCTTGCACTTTCTTATCAACATTTTTTGTACTTCCAAATAGGGTTTGAAAGGGTTGAAAGAATCCACAGTTCAATTAGCCTCAAGTCATGGCTACATTGATGCTCCAGTTGACGAGACTGTTTTCGATGTGGATAAGGATATCGATGATCTTTTACCGATCGAGGTCAAAGAACAACGCCTTAGCAACTTTCTTCAGGCGTTCATGGTTGGTGGTTGTGTGGCTGCCATGCCGCTTCTGAAGAAAATTCCAACTTCTGTTCTTTGGGGCTACTTTGCTTTCATGGCTATCGAAAGCTTGCCCGGAAATCAGTTTTGGGAAAGAATTTTATTGCTTTTTACCGCTCCTAGTAGGCGATACAAGTCAGTTCCCTTCTAAAAATTTTCATTACGAATCGTGATTTTTGGTACTGATTTATTTGTTTGTGAAGGGTGCTGGAGAAATGCCATGCAACCTTTGTAGAGACGGTGCCGTTCAAAACAATTGCAGCCTTCACCTTGTTTCAGACGGCTTACTTGCTCATGTGTTTTGGGGTGACATGGATTCCGATTGCTGGAGTTCTTTTCCCCCTCCTAATTATGCTTCTCGTCCCGGTTCGTCAGTATTTCCTTCCTAAGTTTTTCAAAAGTGCTCATCTTCAAGATCTGGATGCAGCCGAATACGAGGAAGCTCCGGCAATTGCTTTTAATCCATCTTTTGAAGTAAGCAAACTAATAGTCCGGTTGTTATTGGTCCTTTTTTTTTTTTTTTTTTCATAAGAAACGAACTATATTAACAGAATAAAGATACAAGGGAAAAAAGAAAGACAATATTTTTCACGAAAAATCAAAGACTTAATTATATGCTTTGTACTTTATAGGATCATCAAGAAAGAGCTGTTAGCATGGACTGTGGCGAATTGCTGGACGAAATAATCACAAAAGGCAGATGTGAGATTCGTCAAACTCGTAGTCCAAAAATAACGAGTTCAACGCCAACTTCTGTAGATGGTATAAAGCCGGCTTATAGTCCTCGAGTGAGAGAACTGAGACAAGGGGGAAGCCCTCGATTGGCCGGAAAAGGAGTTGCTATAAGAAAAACTCCCAGTCCCGGAAAGTCTGTGTTTAGAGAAAGTTCACATGGTTCTTCTTCAACATCTTTATAATAACATTATGTACTAATTGTGCTCGAGAGGTCTTGTACTAGATTTGTATGGCTTTTATTACGAGTAAAATGCGAATACTTTTATTACACAAGTTCTTAACTTTTGTCTCTCTTTGGTTGTCCCATTTCCCTTGGTCTCGATGACTATAAAATAAGAATAAAGGATAACTATAATATTGTTTTTTTTAATTCCTTTTCTCAAATATTGTCGTTCTATTTTAAAGACTACTAAAACTAGATTTGTGATGACCCGAAAGATCAAAAGTACGATGACATCGAATCTCATAAAAATTTCAAATTTAAGAACGTTCTGACGAGAGCAGTATCAAATTGGGTGACTAATTGAAAAATATTTATTCAAAACAAATTCGAAGGAACATGAAATTGGACAAAACATACATTATTTTACTAGAAAGAAAATATTTGTTACAAGATCACGTGCCGATATAATTAGTGTGGTATTTGAATAATTTAATTAAATTCTTTGGTGTATTTGAAAAAACAGTGAAATTTTATTTATTCCATTTTTTAAAATTATTTGAGTAGGATTTTTATCTAAATTCAGAACTGACGCCACGTGTCGTTTATTTCTGTATCCCAGAACTAACCTCAAAATCTCACAGCAGTTTTCATTACTCGGTGGGTATTTACGTACTTTCCAGAATTCGTTCAAAACCAATGGCTAATAAACCCGCACGTGCAAATCCATGCGCTTGATTAGCCACTATCCCGTAAAATACGTGCGAACTTGCAGCGCCTTCTCCGCAACACACCGCGCTCTCTCCGCCGTTTCTTCTCAAATTGAGTTCATCTTCCTTCGTTATCCAGAAGTTTCCTGGAAAATCTTATTGAAAGTATAGCAAATTCTCCGATATCTGAAGAGAGTAATGCATTCGTTGAACTTTAAAGTATTGACTGATTTCACGGTGGGGAGGAGAAGGTGGTTGCCAAGACGAGGACCGTGCGATTTTGCGGATTTGGAAGTTAGGTCGATAAGGAAATGGATGTACCAAGGAGAATTGGGGAGGAAAAGTGTAATGATGACTTGTTCTTCGGAGAGGAGTTGTAATGGTGGCGGTCCGAATCATAATAGCCGGAATGCTAGTTCGAATACGGGTCGGAGCTCGTATTTGTCTCGGAGTCAAACATATGCGCTCTTGAAGCAGCAAATGGAACTTGCAGCCAAATCTGAGGTTTGTCTTATCTTTCGTTCATGTTCCTTTTCACTCGTATAAATCTGTCAATAAACGTCAAATCAGAGAATCCGATGTTCATATTTGTCTCGCAAAGTGCTTGCTTTAGCAAAACTTCTGAACTAAGCAATTTTCTAATTGTAGGAACTAAATAACTACGAGGGATGGTAAAATGAGTATAGGATTTTGATCAGTTGGTTACTTGCAGAAATTTTCATTGCAAAAAACAATAGTTACTTTTTTGGAATTTTCCTCGTTAGTACTGAATAAGAAAGGTTAATATCATTATAAGATTTTTTTTTATTAAAATAATATTCACGTATGTATTTTTCCAAATGTTAGGATTACGACGAAGCAGCAAAGATACGTGATTCATTGAGGCTGTTTGAAGAGGAGGAGCCAGTGTTGCGTCTTAGGAGATTGATGAAGGAAGCTATTGCAAATGAAAGGTTTGAGGTCAGACTTTTACAAATGGAGTGACTTGTAAAAGTCTCCAAACTTCAGAGATATTTCGATTGGCTTTTTTTTTTTTTTCTGAAAATTCTCATAAGCTCTCATCTCTCAATGAGCAGCAATGATTTTAAAATTTATTTTTTCAGGAAGCAGCTCAATATCGTGATGAGCTGAAGGAAATTTCTCCTCACTCTCTTCTTAATTGTACAAGCGATGCAACAACTTTGGTAAGACTTTCCTTCCTTGCCTATTTTAAAAATATTTGATTTTTCTGATAATTTTGGATTTAATTTTCAAATGATTGTGCACAACTCAGCTATATGTTTACATTGAGAAGGGTGAGAAAAAAGGAAAAAGTTGTGCACTGTTGTTTGAGATTTTTATCACTCTTTGTGACCTTTCATGATCTAAAATGTGTACTGTCTAACTCTTTTAGGGAATCAGGGTTCAAGTTAGGAGCGTGTATATAGAGGGCCGTAGTCAACCTTCAAAAGGTCAATATTTTTTTGCTTACAGAATAAGGATTACCAATAATTCAAACCGTCCTGTTCAACTTCTTAGAAGACATTGGATTGTAACTGACTCTAATGGAAAAACAGAGAATGTCTGGTAAGTTATTTGTTCATTAAGTTTCAATTTAATCTCCGAAGATTTATTAAAGTTTAGATTCCTTCTCCTTCATCATATAACTGCTGTCATTTGTTTGTTTATCATCAAAGGGGCACTGGAGTGATCGGAGAACAGCCAGTAATACTTCCTAAGAATGGTTTTGAATATTCATCAGCTTGCCCATTACCAACTCCTAGTGGGAGAATGGTAAGTGATATTTGTCGATTCTTCTGTCTATATAAACTATCAGCTTAGAAAATTGGGAAACTGGAGGCAAATTCAGTTTATAGGTCGACCATCTCATCATTTCTTTGAAGTAAGGAATGATATAGATATAAATGCTTGGAACTGCAATTTAGCTGGCTATTCCGGGACATTTGATTAGTAGATTTACTTTCAAGTAAAGGTGAAAAAAATTAGCGTAGACAAAATTTCGTTTCAAGCTGGAAATTCTACCAACTTAACCTTTCTTGGTTTACATAACATGAATGGGAGAGACTTTGGTCTTGTACTCTTTTTAGATACCGTGGGCTATCTACGGAAAATTTTCTCTATCAAATATAGGTTGCATATCCTGCAATCGGGGATTGTTGGGTGTTATTAACCTATTAAGCTTATGGTTCTTTCTGTCGAAGACTGAGCATGGTCTTTAAATGAAATTCTACATATAATCAGCTTCTTATAGTAAACTTTTTACTTACTTTAAGTTGTTAGGAATGGCAAGTCTTGAGCAAATCAATGTCTCTGAGTTTCTCTTCTTGAAATTTATGTAGGAAGGCGATTTTGAGATGAAGCACATTGATCGAGCAGGTGAACAATCTTTCAATGTAGCTATTGCTCCATTTTCTCTGTCCACATTAGGAGATGACTCTGAATCATTTTGAAATGATGTCAACTGAAACATCTTAACGACTGTGGGAGAGAGAAGGGAGATGGATTGTGTGTTTCATGAAAATGACCTTTAGGATGCAATTTTACTACTACAAATTAATCATGTTGCTCTAGATGTAAAAAGAAGAAGAAAAGTTGTAAAAAGATTTGATGAATGCTCATTTGAAAATTTGGTTGTATAGTAATGCCATAAGTTTCAAGAAGTTTTCAGGTTGCTCTCATTACTGTGAACCTAGTTGTCAAGGACAATGAGTAACTTTTGATATCAATTGGTGATGAACCTATTGTTCCGATTGAGAGAAGAAATTGTGATTAGCTTTTTGGGAAATTTCCAAATGAACAATTTCTTATTTTATTATTATGTTCCACTCTATGTATTTCTCTTTCCATAGAGTACATTGAATATACAAAAATGAATTCGTATTAACAGTTACTTTAAGATGAATATTTTTATGAAGTGCGAATGATTTAAAAACTATCTTTGTAGTTCTAAAATGTTTCAGTTTATGCTCTTACCTATTATCTGGAAGTATAACTCATTCCGAATAATCGAAGTCGCACCTGTTTGTTCAAGCAAACGAATTCACAATCTCTGACGTTTAATGTTTTCCGTACATTCCCACACTCCAAATTACTTGTTAAAGCTTTGAAGAACCAGCCCAGCTAAATGACATCCACAAAACTTCAGAAAAGAGGCCGTTTCAGGTACTCCCGCAATCCCTTTTTACAGTTTGGAAGAATTATTGGCAATGGCTTTGACCTCGTTAAGAAGGGGGACGAGCTGACCTTGCCCATGCTTCCATGAAACAACTGCAAGGACCCAAAAGTACACAATGGAAATAACAAAGACTCATCATGTCTAAGTTGTAACCAAGTCTGCCATTTTTTTTTTTTTATGAAATACAGATGAAGGCGTAGAAGAAGTAAACTACACTTACTGTCACAACCACCGATATGTTTTCCGCCGATGAAGACATTAGGCACAGTTCTAAGGCCAGTCCACTCAGCTAAAGCTGACTGAATATCGGCTCCATCAACTTCAAATAGCAGAAGATTCACTCCTCAAAATCAGTTTTATAGAAAGAGTTGCACACACTAAGAGAAAAACAATTGTTTCTTTCTACATAGCCTCAAAACCATTAACTGGATACGAAAGTGAGAATGAAAAAAAAAAAGATACAAGCTAGTCAAAACCATAAGTTAAGTGCTTGGAAAAATTAGCCTATAACATGGGTCTTCTTCGTAGGGTGGATAGGTTTGGCTACGAGAACTTTCTCAAAGTAAACCAGTAATGTCCTTTGAAAATTATCCAATATAAACTAAAGCAATTAATCAAGTAAACAAATTAACCACACCAACGAAAAATACATGAAGTAGAAATAGCACAACGAAAATTTAAGAAACTATAAACATTCAAAGCCTAATTCTTATAATTTTGCATTCAAATTGAAGTCATCAACAAAATGAACCAGACTTAAAAGTGAATAACCAATAAAAATTTACAAGTTTCAAAATGGTAGTAGTCTCGTTTGGTTTTGAAAATTGCATAAATCGGAAACAAAATCATAAAAGTTGGATTTTTTTGTTTCGAAACCAACCAAACATATTGGATTGGTTGTGGTAAGTTTGCAAGTTTTTTTAAAACACAATCAACATATCGGACCCCATCTTTGCACTTACAATTCTATTTGTTTTGAACCCTTCCAGTGCTCAAATGTAAAAGATTAAGTGCGAGATTCTCTTTGTACTTCATTAAAAAACATTATCTGAGTTGAGCTTAACAAGAAGGTTAACGTGATCGTGAAGATGTTTCATTCCATAAAATAAATCCTAGCCACCAGATCAAACTTAGTACCAGTTTGGATCGCATGAAATAGCTTACAGATTCAAGTTCAGTGTGAAACTTAATCATTGAACAGCAATTGAATGGATAATATAAAAAACTCACTTTCTTTATCTAGTTCAATCACCTTGTAGCTCGCTCCTAGCTCCGTCAGAAGCTGTTTAACCCTCCTGCAATAACCACAATAGGTTTTGCTGCAACGTAAATCACCATGTTAGCAACATTTGAAAATATCTCAATTTAGGTAAACATACATTGAAGCAACAAAAGGGATCCACTGAAATTCCAGATTTACATTACTAGCAATTGACTAAGTGAAGCATAATTATCGCCCTCACGGATCAAACTTAAAATGACGCAATAGCTATTAGCTAGCGTATAACTGAATTATCTGTGGATAATTCCTTCTTTGATCAGGATCAATTGTGCAATAATAGGTACACGATGCATTCGTGTGACTTTTCTAGAGTGTGAACAAAGGAGGGAGAGAGAGAGAGGGGTGCGCTAGTTTTGTAGAGTGTGAAGGTCGGTACGTCCGAGGGGGAGGCAAGGTAGAGAAACACGAAGTTTCTCTGCCGTGACTCATGGGGATTGTATCCTTTCTACTCTAATATACTACTGATCATTCCTTCTGGTTTGTTGGCGGGTGCGAGTTAACGTAAACATCGTCCTAATGTGTTATTGGTCTCAGATAATTAAAAGGCCCAACAGGAGATATTTAAAATTAAGAACATGAAAATCGAAATTGGAATGAGAATAAGGTTCAAGGATTCCTCCACTTACTGGAATTTCATACTGGAGAATTCTGAACAAGTTTGGTAAAAATGAGAAAAATGAAGGGAAATAAGACCTGAAGACGACGACGGGATTGGAGGAAACGATTTCCTTGGCACTGTCAAGCGCCATCTGAAACTCTACCTCCAACTTTTCTCCTGAAAGAAGCACAGACACCAGTCTTCTCCTTCAGTTGTTCCAGTCGACGAGACGAAGACGAGCTCCGAATTCAGGAGTTGAAAGCTCCCCCACATGCTTCAATGGCGAACCACACCTCACACGAGTGCAAAACACTTTCATCAACTATCAACTAGTAATTTGCAAATCTAACACTTATTTTGTTTGGTTTTTGAAAATTACTACTTGTTCTAAAGCTCATTAACTTAATTATAGGCAATATTTTACATTTAAATTACACATTATTTATCATTTACTTAATTCTTTCTAACTTGATGTAAAAAATTTGTTGATAATTAAAATATTTAATTTATTGTGTGAAAAGGACATTATATTGTCTAATAAATAAACGTTGTTAATGATTTACTTATTTTATTACTCCAAATTATTTTATTTTAATTTTAGATAAAATACAATGTAAATTTTAATATTGAATATAATTTAGAATTAGATTTTAAATTATTTTATTGACAAATGAAATTTTTATATTTTAATTGTCATTGTCATTAACGTATAAAAAGTCTAAATTTTTACATCTAAAAAAGTAATAGTTTTTATAAACAAAAATAGTTGAAGGTATAATTAGTAAATAATAACAAATTTAAGGATCCGATTGCAACTTATCTTTAATTTAACTGGTCAACAAGGTGAGAGCGAAAAACCCAGAGCACAGAATCGAAAAAGGGTAACTGGGGGAGTGGATCTGGTAATGTATCGTAGTTGGAAATAGAATGTTGTTGATGAAAACAAGTTCTAATTTTTCAAACAACTAATTCTGGGCTGCTCATATGAGAAGGTCAGTTATCTAATTAGGGTAAAGAGAAACAGAGCACAGGTCATTTCTCTTTCTTTTCTTCCAAAACCAGAGCTCTCAAGAGCCATCATCAATGCCCGAAAAGACAGATAAATACAACAGAGTTGACAAATTCGAATACCTGTTTTCTCTTCGACTTAGAGACAGAAAGAGGGAGAGGAAGAGGGAGAGATTCTTCCTCTTTGGTGTCAACGTCTTTTTTCTTGGTTTCAAAACAGAGAATACAGGAAAAAGAGCAAACCCAGAAGACCGATTGCTCTGTTTTCAATTTTTATTCGATGTCAATGCTGAAATTTGGAAGAAACGCAGGAACCCATTACAGATAAATGCAAGTCTTAACATGGGTGTTCATCTTATTTCTTATGTTCTTTCCCTCTCCCGCTCTCTCTGACCCTGGTTTCTCTGAAGCCGGTGTTTTCTGCGGGTCGAAAAAGGAACGTACTGCCAGCAATTTCATTCCTAATCTCATCGATTTAATGGAGAAGATAACGGATAGCGTCAATGAAAATCGCTGGGGCGCATACGGCGTGGAAGCTCCCCCGTCGGACGTTTTCGCCATCGGAGAGTGCTTCGGCGATCTCTCGCCTTCGGATTGCTCCGATTGTTTTTCGCAAACAAGGGTTAGGCTTCCTCGGTGTCTTCCTTCCGATTCAGGTCGAATTTATCTAGATGGTTGCTTTCTCCGCTACGATAATCACGATTTCTTTCATGAGAGTGTTGACACTGAGCACGACGTGATCGTATGCGGGCCTCGAACTGACATCGCCAGCGACATTTTCATGGAGGAAGAGTTCGCGGAGAAAGTAGATGCAGTGATTATGAGTGTGACGGAGAATGTAATGAAGAATAGCGGTTTTGCAGTTACGGAGGAGAGAGGAGGAGTCGAAGGTGTATATGCTTTGGCGCAATGCTGGAAAACAATGGATGCAGAAGGATGCAAAAAATGTGTTAAAAATGCCGGTTCTGAACTGAAGACATGTGTGCCGTCGAAAGAGGGAAGAGCTTTGTATACAGGATGCTACTTGAGGTATTCTACGGAGAGATTTTACAGATTGAGCTCTGAAGAAGAAGCTGATCATGGTAGAGCCTTAATCTCTCTTAGTTTCACTTGTTATTCCTTTTGGGTATTGAAATTTTTAACTGGTTTTTGTTCTTTTTTTTTTTTTGTAGATTCGAACAAGATTGAGTTTCTCATAGCAGGCATTTTTTCAGCAGCTTCTATGTTCATTCTGGTTCTATTCGGTGCTCGTATAGGCTACAAGAAAGTATCAAAGAGTAAAAAATTATTCAACTCTGTCCAACAAATCCATTTTTCTTCCTTGATCCTAACTCGATCTTCGTTTACTTTACATTAGTGGACAATAATCTTGGCGGGTCTACGAATAATAAGCTGAAGTTCAAATATGAGATGCTTGAGGAAGCTACAGACCACTTCGATTTGTCGAGAAAACTCGGGCAGGGTGGCGCTGGTTCTGTGTTTAAGGGGATTCTACCTAATGGGAGGGTTGTTGCAGTTAAAAGATTGTTCTTCAATAGTCGGCATTGGGTTGATGAATTCTTCAATGAAGTGAACTTGATTGGTGGAATTACACACAAGAATCTCGTACGGCTCTTGGGTTGCAGCCTCGAAGGACCCGAAAGTCTTCTCGTTTATGAATACGTTCCCAACAGAAGCCTCGATCAAATCCTTTTCGGTGAGCATTCCAGGGTTTGATTGTAGTACTAGAATCAGAGTTTCTAGTAAAGAGTTTATGAATCTATTGTTTTCTGTTTACACAGTGAAGGAAGAAAGCAATATTCTAAGTTGGAAGCAACGATTCCATATCATCTGCGGAATAGCCGAGGGCCTGGCTTATCTCCACGGAGGTTCTGGTGTTAAGATTATCCACAGAGACATAAAAACCAGCAATATTCTGCTGGATGAGCAGCTTATTCCAAAAATTGCAGATTTTGGGCTTGCTAGATGCCTTTCACCTGATAACTCACATATTAACACAGGAATTGCAGGAACTTTGTGAGTAAAGGATCATCTCCAACTTCTTTTTTCAGTTCTTTTGTTGACTGAAGTTTGATCCTTGAAAGTACTGTTCTTGCAGGGGATACATGGCTCCTGAATATCTTGTTCAAGGACAATTGTCAGAGAAAGCGGATGTTTATGCATTTGGAGTCCTCGTCCTCGAGATTGGATGCGGTCGGAAGAACAGCGTTTTCACGCAAGGCTCGAGTTCCGTATTGCACTCTGTAAGTCCGCGTTACTTCTGTATGGATGCAGTAATCAGAACTGTTTCTCTAAACTGCTATATTAACTTCTACTAACTACTTTAGGAATGAGCTCTGTGGGTGTGTTCTCATTTGTATCTTTTTATCAGGTATGGAAGCATTACAAAGCCAATCAAATAACACAGGCAGTGGATTCTATGTTGAATGGTAAATTCTCGATGAGAGAGGCGTCGAACGTGCTTCAGATCGGGCTTTTGTGCACACAAGCGAGCGGCAGCCTGAGACCATCAATGTTCCAGGTAGTTCAGATGCTGACGGGCGAAGAACGTGTAATTCCGACGCCAACACAGCCGCCATTCCTGAATGCCAGTGTTCTGAGCGCAGGAGAAACAAGCAGAAGTTCCACCATGAATACGACACTAACAGGTACACCCTCAAATGTCTCCACCAATGAAGCTACGCCATTGTGTTTGGTCAAATAATCAATAATCTGGTTGTAAATATGTGGGATCACGTCCATGATGTCTCAGAGAAAAGCATGGGGGAAATAGTTGTCTGATTTTGACTAAGACATTGGCAGACGAATACAAATGGATTGTTCGTTGTGGGCGAAATGGGGATCATCATCGGAAATCAGTCCAGAATTTGAAGCTTGCGAGTAGAGTCTGGGCCGGGCCGGGAAAGTGGAATTAATATTTCTTTGATTTTGACGAAGACCATTGTCGACGAATTGTTAATGGTAGATCGAAAATCAATCTTCAACTTCACGAGTCTTCTCTTGTTCAAAGACTGTATCTACCCGCTGGCCGTGCGTTGCCCTAGAAGAAAGAGTGTATAAAACACCATCGATCGCCGCCTTCTTCCTTCTTCTGTTCAAGGCTCTCTCCGTCTTTAAAGTCCCTGTCCTTTTCTCGTTCCTGAAGGTCAAATTTTTAGTTCTTGTTTCTGGGTTTTTTTCTTTCTTGTTTCTGGGTTTTTCATTTCGAATTCTTGTGTCTGTAATCGTGTTGTCGAATGGGATTGATTTGAGTGTAAAAAACTTCCATCCGCATGCGACTGATGAATGGGCAGAATGGCCATTTTTTGCACATATCGATCGAAAAGGAAGCCAATAGGCTTTAGCTGTTTTCCGAAGAGATTGATGGTTTGTTTGAATTTTCTCTCTTTCGGATTCTGCAGCCTACATTTTGCTCCACAATGATTCTTTCGAAGTCGAAATCTCCGTTGAAGAAGTTAATTTCCTTTTCGGGGACGTTCTGATTTTTCTTCTTTTTTCTGGAAATTGCTCTAACAAAAGTCACCATTAACAGCCATGAAACTCTCCAAATTGAAACAATTAAGGAAGCAATTGTTTTCTCGACAGAAATCTTCACTTTTTCTTAAATTCTATAAAAACTAATGTCAAGAAAAAAAAAACCAGAGAAGAAATTCCGTAGCACAGTGAAGGAATAGAAAAAAATTGAGAATTTAGATCAAAGAGTGGTCAATGGCTTCGGCTGCATCCATTTTAAGCTGGAAAATACAAGGTTTATCTGAACTTGGCTCATCTTTTCCAGGAACCAGAGCCACTGTGTCCACTTTCCAATCCTCACAAATTCTCTCCTCATTTAGATTGTAAGCCTGTTCACTTCCTACCCCATCCAAGCTCGAAATCCAAATTCTTCTCCAATTACACCACATTCTTACCATGATATAAATCATTACCAAACATATCACAGTGGAGCTGAACACAATAGCTACTATGATCCCCCCCACCTCACTATTGGACAACTGAGTTTTCTCTGATTGCACAGATTTTGAACACGATCCTAATGGTGAACCACATAGTTCTTCATTACCACAAAACGTGTTTGATGGGAATTCTGCAAATTCTGCAGGGATATGGCCACTGAGATGGTTTTTTGACAGATTAATCATGTGGAGGCTAGTCAGTGTCGCAAGTGAAGAAGGAACTTCTCCTTGGAGCTGATTTGAAGAAAGGTTTAATATTTCTAACTTATTTAGATTTCCAAGAGATTCTGGAATTGTACCTGATAAAAAATTGTTGCTTAAATCAAGAATCACTTGCAGTTCACTTAGACCTCCGAGCTCAGGTGGTATGGGACCTGTTAAATAGTTTTCTGAGAGTCTCAACTCATAGAGCTTTTTGCATTGCTGGATTGACAAAGGAATATAACCCGAAAAATGATTGCTTTGGAAATTCAGAACGTAGAGAGACTTCAGATTTCCAATCTCATTTGGGATGTTTCCAGAGAAATTGTTGTTGTGGATAGAGAGTTTAAGTAGCTTAGAACAGTTTCCAATCTCTGCAGGGACTATTCCATTCAAATTATTGAAGGAGACATCAAATTCTCCCAGCTCTTGCAGACTTCCTACCCATGGACCGAATATTCCGGTCAGTTGATTATTGCTAAGTAGAAAGTGCTCAAGCTTTGTACAATTTGAGAGTTCAGGAGCAACTTCGCCTGAGATATTGTTGAACGATAAGTCAAGATATTTGAGCTCTTTCAGTTGGCCTAATTCAGAAGGAATTCGGCCGGCAAGTTGATTATGAGCTAAGCGTAGTCGGGTCAAGTTTCTCGACATGGTTAACTCAGGTGGAATCAGACCAGAAAAGCTGTTATTTGTTAAATCGAGTTTAATGAGAGAAGTAGATCCACAAAGAGGAAGAACACCTCCATTAAACTTGTTATGAGAAAAATTTATGATCTTGAGGCTTTTGAGAGAGGAGAGCGATGGAGGAAGAGGGCCTTCAAAGGAGTTATTGTAAAGAGTAATAATGGTGAGTCTAGAGAGAAATCTGAAAGTTGGAGGCACTGATCCTGAAAATTTGTTGTCAGCCAATGCTAAAATTTGAAGTTTTTTGCAGGAACCCAAGCTAGCAGGGATAGAACCGGACATGTCGTTTTGCCTCAGATGAAGCAAAACAAGGTTCTTGAGCTCTCCAATTCTCTCTGGAATGGACCCTACCAAGTGATTTCCGAAGAAATCAATGAATTCCAAACTTGAACAGTTTGTTATCTCGCTCGGAATTCCTCCGGACATTTGATTGTCGTAAAGATAAATGGTGGTCAATCTCTTCAGTTTTCCAATCTCAATTGGGATGCTTCCTGTGAGCTTGTTAGCAAACAAAATGAGAATCTCCAAGCTACGCAAGCTTCCAATTTCACGAGGCAGATTTCCAGAAAAGGTGTTGTTGTTAAGTATAAGATCTGTTAGATTCTCCATTTTTCCAATAGAAAATGGAAGTTCTCCATCGAAATTGTTATCAGAAAGATCCAACTGTTTTAATGAAGAACAGTTGAGCAAATCCAGAGGAAAATTGCCGGAAAGATTGTTCCTCGCAAGAAAAAGCTCCTGCAGACAAGAATTTTTAATGCAAAACCCATCTGGAAGACTCCCTGTAAAAGCATTATCTGATAGAACCAGAGCTTCAAGATTCTTCAGGTGAGAGGTAAGAAGATTAACGGCCCCAAAAAGTTTGTTTTTCGAAAAGTCGAGCTTTTGAAGCTGATTCAACTGGTTTAGCTCCAAAGGAATTTCACCAGTCAACCTGTTTCCAAGCAAATTCAAGTAGTTTAGATTGGTGAGGCCACTTAGAGCAACAGGAATTGACCCAGAAAAGCTATTGTTTGCAAGATTCAAAATTTGCAGGGATTTAAGCGATCCCATTGAAGCTGGAATTTCTCCTTCAAGCTTGTTGTTCGATGCTGCAAAATTTTGAAGTTCTTCGCAGCCATTAATCTCTTCAGGAATGAGGCCAGTGAGAGAATTGTTCTGCAAATCGAGAAACATCAGATTCTTCAATTTATCAATTTCAACTGGAATGCTACCGTTTAGTTGGCAATAAGCAAGACCCAGAACTCTCAACTCAGCTAAATTTCCAATGCTTGGAGGAATTTCGCCAGACAACATGTTATTGCCTATTCTTAGGACTTGCAAGTTCTTCAAAAGTCCTATTTCAGGAGGGATATAACCAGAAATGAAATTTGAATACAAGACAAGTGTTCTGAGGTTTTGAAGCTGTCCGAAATCTGAAGGGATTGGTCCCTTGAGCAAGTTTGACGATAAATCAATGGTTTCAAGAGATGAAATACGCCATATTTCACTCCAAATAGAGCCTGATAATCCTGAACCAGATAGATTCAAGCTCACAATCTGGGTTTGATCATCTGTGCATAAAAGGCCATTCCAAGAACATATATGAGCTTCTGAGGACCAGTTTTCGAGTACTTTCAAAGGATCAACTAGTTCTGATTTGATCCTCAGAAGCCAGAAAGAAGCTGTTGAATTATCTGCGGCAGTTAAAGGAAGAAGAAGAGTAGTGAGTACTGAGACAAACAAAATGGAATGAGATATCTGAATGCTACCCATTTTCAAAGAGCAGGAGATTATCTATTTCAACTGCAAATATCATTTTCCAGGTGCAGCCAAAAAAACTGAGCAGCTTATGTGGGCAAAATCCATGGAGATGGAGAAGATATTGTGAAAGCAAATGCTGCCAGAAAAGCAAAAAGGAGAGAGAGAGAGAGAGAGAGAGAGAGAGACAAGTTGTGCATTGTGATAGGAAATTCAAAGAGCGAGGGTCTGTTTTACTTCTCTACTTGGCTACTTGGCCATGGATTATCATCAAATATTAACAAAGGATTGAACTTTTCCTAGAAAGATGATGTCAATCTTAAACCAAGCTTTTTTTAAGCAATAGAATAATAGAGATCTTTGTGTTGAGTATGAACTTCAACCAATTCGACCCATATTTAGAATTTCATTATGGATGAGATTCTAGTTTAATATATAAATATAATTTAGAGTGACAAAACTAATCGAACTAATTTTTGTGATAGTGAAATCTTTTGCGTAATCGTTTTTTTTATTGGAAGAGTATTTCACGTTTTGTCTTTTTTTTTTTTAAAGTGGGTTCGATTTTTCAATCGGAAACAAAAGTCAAATGAAATTTCATTGAGTTATTGTATAATCTTGTAGTTGACTTGAATCACAATGGCGGCGGCTTCGTTCTTTTGAGTGGAAACCACCTCAATTGATGCGAACCGAGTGGGCGATGATTGGGGAACGAATGCACACACAATACAAGGCAAAGCCAAAGAGATCTCCATGTATTCCATCTATTCTTTTGTTGCTATTCGAAATAATAAGATCAAAAGAAATGTTATTAATTTTGAGAAACATGGACCCAAATTGTAAGAGTGCTGGTCTGATCAAACTGTAGAGCCGACGAATAAGACACAGGCACTTGTTTTTGGACCATTGCCATAGAAATCAAACCTTGCATCAAGTGCTAAGCATGCGCCATTTTCAGAAAATGGTGAGAAACGTCTTCGTGAGTGGAGATTACATGTTCCCCATATGTTCATACCCCACTTTCTTCAATTTTTTATCAAGTTTGATTTCTTCTTCTTTTTTTTTTAATCAATTAATACATAACGTTACTACCGACGATTACGCTTCATATTTTATCGGTAGAGTGGGTGACTCGAATTCTGATTAAACCTGTAATAAACAATTTTAAGATTAATATTATGAATTTTTTTCAAGGACTTGCAGTGGTAGCAAGAGGATGGAACTAATAGTTTTTAGCCTGAGTTGTTTTTTTTAGGTTTATATATCTGCCCACGTAGGAATTATTTCTTATATAATGAATTTCTCTTCCTTTTTTTTATTTGCTAGGATTTTTCATTTAAAATCTAGGTGTTTGTTTTTTGTTTATTTGTTAGGATTGAATTCCACTCTCAATAGATCGCCACTAAAAGCTTTAATAGGTTTTCAAGGATGGTAGGCTAATTTGTGATAGACTGGGCTGGGATCAATTTTGTTCGGTCTGGTTTTAGGTAAAATTGGCACCGAACTGAGTCGGTTTGGTTTTGGATAAAGGAAATCGAAACTGACCCCAAGGAGAACCTCGACTTTTGGTTCAGTTTTCAGTTCTTCTTGATTTGGTTTCGATTTTTGTTTTTTTTATTTAAATTCAGTTTTTAGGTCGGTTTTGTTCGGTTTGAACCGGTTTTAAACGGTTTAAGTCTATAATTTTTAATTTTTAATATAAATATTATAAATTCAATTCGGTTCGGTTTTCATCGATTTTTGAAAGAAAAAACCGAGAACCGAAGTTCAGTTCCAAAATCAATTTTTAGTTTCAAATAAACGAATTGAATCGAGATTTTCGATTCGGTTCAATCTTCAATTTTAACATAACCGATTCCCACCTCTAATGAAGGCAAAAGACCTAAGAACATATGAAACTGTACAATCTTACATAAATACATTGCTCAAGAAAGATAGAAAATAATAGTCTATAAATAAAATTTTCATCTTCAGCTACCACAATACATTTTAATGTAAGACCTAAGAACAAAATCATTAATCTTTCTTGATATTTAATAATATTTTTTCTTTCTCAAAAGATCAGCGATATGCAAAGACATTTAAAAAAACGGGGAATCATCTATATCAAACAGGTGATCAATTTCTAGACGATCTTCGGAAAAATGTGACAAACACGACTAAAAGTGTGTATGTTTGTCTACGACATTAAAATTTCTATTAAGCAAGTTTTCAATAACAAGAATGAGAGGAAAGATTTAGTTTCACAATGTTTGAGTATATGAACGATTATCTAATGTTATTATGGAAGCTAGAAATAGTTGTGTTTTTATTTTCTTTTTTGAAAAAAACTGTTTTTGAGAACATATTTAATTATGCATTCCATTGTTTCACAATTTTTATTTTTAAATAAAAGCTAAGTTCTAAATTTTTGGTAATTTCAAAGAATGTCATGTTTCTTTTCAAATTAAGAATATTTTATTTTTTAAAAAAGGAAAATAAAACCAATTGTATTTAAAAAGTCAAAGAAAATTTGGTTTCCTTCCAATTTTGAAAATGCCATCACAACTTTTTGGAAGGTCTTTTGTTCGGTTCTTCCTCCGATTATTTTACTCGACTTTTTTTTTTTTCGTTCTTAAGTAAGCAGCAACCGACGTAGCGAAGAGTGAAAGGAAATAAATAAGTTTGAATCAATAAAGATTTTGTTGTGCTCTAAAAATACACGTTCATCGCATAAATATTGAAAGATGAGAAAAGAAGGGAGTGAACATGAGAAATGAATCAATTTCAAATTTTCTCAAATGAATTTCCTACAATAATGCCGAGCCACGTTTGTAGCTTTAAAAATTCATCGCTATATCTCCCATATTTTTATTATTTCGGGTAATTTTGCTGGTCTAACTCAGGGCATTAATGTGTTTAACCTATCCTGGACTATACTTTTTATTAAATCCCATTTCTGATAATTAAGCTTTAGATTCAACTAATGTCTTTGTTAGAAATATTCATATATGACAGCAAGAAAGTCTCACGTGTCAGAGATTGAAGAAGAAAGTGGGGTTAAAAAGGCTGCTAAGCATGCACTTGCTCAAAAAGCCTAGTAACGAAGAGAAACAAGGAAAACAGATAAAGGTGAAAAGTATCAGATCGAATCTCGAGAATGGAATCTTGAGAATCGAATCAGACCAAAAGTTTTGGTTCGATCCATTGTCTATGATTTTCGGTCTGGGTCCGAGACCCGTCCTCCTACTACATTTACTGTGGGACTCGATCCTCCCCACAATCCAGTTGTCAAAATTTTAAAAAATCATGGATCAAGATTTTAACTGCCAATTAAAATTTGAAAATTTGGATTGTTGTGACTTCGTGTTCCAGATCCAGACTTCCAGTCCACTGTCTAGAATCTCTCAATTCAAACTTGCAGTAACCAGAATACCTCAAACCAATCATGTTCGCCCTCACCTCGCCTGCTACTGCTCGCCCTCGGTGCTCGCCTCGTCTTTTGGAGATTCATCGAGCCTTGCAAAACCAATTGTCATATGTTTAACGCGAGTTGTCAAAGGTGGTTTCTCTTCCTTTCATCTTGATTCTATTTTGAGTTGAGAAAGCTTCCAATTTCCAGTTTATAATAATGATCAATGAAGGGAACATCCAAGTTGTATTGTTTACTTTTAGATTGGTCAAGATATATGATATCTAGTTTCTAGGAAATCAGATATTTCGTTATTGCTGTTGGAATGCAGTAGTTTAGTGTACATTCTTGTGAGTCAAGTATTGTTAAAAGGTATCGTAAATTGGATAACAGTTAATAGAGAAAGGTAGAGCTTTTAATGTGGACAGTGGATGGATTTCTTAAGGAGATTAATAAATGCTTCAAGATGTAGTTAATTTATGTACTAAATGCGTTTGTTGTTGCTTCATTGTTAGTTGATAAATTTTTGTCTGTTGGTTGATAAAAAATCTCTAACTGTTGGCTGATAAATTTAGCTTAATGTGTTGGCTGATAAATTTAATTTAATGTTTATTATTTTTTGTTCTACGTTAAGATGGGTACTCCTCAAAGTGAAAATTGACATGTAAAATTGAAAAGAACTAAATCTTTAGATTGGATTCACTTCAGTTGAATATCAGACACCGATTCAACTAAATGTAATTATTGTAAGCAAATTTATACAACACACCTGATGAAAAATAAGACTTCTAATTTAGTAAAACATATTAAAATATGTAAAAAAATTTCACAAAATATAGACAATAAGCAAAAAACTTTGATCTTTAAACCTAATGAGAGCAAGATTGCTAGTATGCCCATATTTACTATACTGGCTGCTAAAAAACTTTTGGTGAAAATGATTATATTGGATGAATTGTCACTGAAAGTAGTAGAATGAATTGGTTTTAAGACATTTTGTATGTATCTAATCACAAATTTATTATGTCATCTAGAAGAACAGTAGCAACATATATATGTAACATATTTTAAAAAGAAATAACCAAGTTGAAGAAATGTTTTTTTACAGTATCACAGAAGGTATGTTTGACCACTGACACGTGGATCTTTATTCAAAATTTAAACTACATGATGTTGACATGTCATTATATTGATCAAGATTGACATGTGCAAAAAAAGATATTGAATTTTTATTTGATTCTGAATCATAAGGCTGAATCTATTGGTAAGGAAGTTGTAAAATATTTGTTTAATTGGGAGATTGAAAATGTTACAACCATAACCATTGACAATGATTCTTCCAACGACGTTGTTATTTCTTATTGACAAAAACAATTCGAAATTGGAAGAAGTTGATTTTAGATAGCGATTATATGTACATAAAATGTTTTGCATATGTCCTCAATTTGATCGTTTTTTATCGTTTGAAAGAACATTATGGGTCCATAGCGAGGGTATGAAAAATTGTTAAGTACGCAAGGTTTTCTCCGGAAAGATTGCAACAATTCAAAGCCTGCATTGATGCAGTTAAAATTACTTGTAAAAGTAATTTGTCGCTCGACATTCCTACTTGTTGAAATTCTACGTATTTGGTGTTGACAAGCGCTGACAAATATGAAATGACTTTTGAAAAATTAGCAGAGAATGATAGATCTTTCTTGCATGAAGTGGGAGTAGGTTGTTCACCAACATATTGGTCATGCATTTCAAAACACATAAAATTTTTAGAGACTTTTCATACTATGATACTTCATGTTTATGTTTCTCTCCAATTTTTATGGCGGAGTCAGAATCTGTTTTTAGTTGTAGTGGTCGTATTCTTGATGCATTTTGCAGTTCTCTAAACCTCCAAAGTGTTTAAACTCTTATATGCTCCCAAAGTTATCTCAAAACATTTCATCTTTTTAAAATTTATACAAACATTGATGTTGATTTGGAATATAGTATAATCACTATAATAACTATAGAAGAATTTTCAAACATTCTAATATTTATTTGTTTTACATGTTTATCTCTAATGATTAATTAATGTCTTCAATGTTTTCATTGTGCAGATTCTGTTGACCCTACCGTTGAAAATTTTATAGAAGTATAAGATGACACATTGATGACTTGATATGATTCCAATTATTGACTTCATTTTAATGTTTATCTCTAATTGTTTAGAATTGATTGCTAAGCAGTTTGATTGAAATTGACTATTTAGTTTGATTTACTAGTTAATTTGTATTTTTAATTATAAATCTTGAATTTAGTTTATTAGATTTTATTTTAATATTTGATAGTTAGATTTATTTTATATGTTAGATATGTGAATTTATTTTGAATATTGAATTTAATTTTTCAGATTTCATTTTAATAATAGATAGTTTGATTGATTTTGTTAGATTTAATTTTAAATATAAATAGTTAGATTAATATATGTTGATTTTATTTTTCATTCTTTCGATTAAAGGTAGAAGCAAAATCTGTATGTTGATTTTATTGAAAAAGATATATATATGCAATTTATTGTTTTTTAATTAAAAAAAAATTAGAATTATAGTGGGACAAACCAGTCCCTCACACGGCCAGTTCCGACTTAGAACCGGACAGTCTCAAACCACGCCGACCACTAGGTGCCACTTAGCCAAATACCTTTTTAACCTAAATCAAACCCGATCGATACATTTTAACATTGTGTCACTAAATAGCTCTATTCCAAAAAGTGACAGTGCAAATGAAACGTAAGTACAAGATTTAAGAAAGTTCAAAAATTAAAACTATACTCGTATCAAACGAAATGTGCAAAGAAGTGCAAGATTGATCAAAGATTATTTCTGAATTATTTTTCTTTCATTCTCTTTCTTTAATCATTTTTTCTTTGCACAACACGCGCTCTAAAATTTCAGCCTCAATCTCGGAAGACTTTCAAAATTTCTGCTTGACTTCTAAATGAGATTATAGAGAGCATAAAGCCCACAAGGCTTTAGCCTAGCCATGACTAGATACTGGCCACTACGGACCACCTTGGCTTGAACCTCCCGCCAGCCCAGGCAGCATGGCTAGGGACAAGACCAAAAGAGATGGTCCCTATCTGATTAGGACCTTATCACAATTCCACACCAAAATGGGGCAATACTGCGAAAGCTTACGCATACCTGAACTAATTGTGCACTTATCACCTTTCCTACAGCATCATGATAAGACAATGACAATCCACAGGGTATAGAATACCAAATCTTAACAATTTAAAAGATTGAACCCTAAAAGCTCAAAATATTACAATTTCAACATACAAGTTCCCCACAAGCTCTTTCGCGTTGTCACCCGGTTTGCAAGTGTTAAGCACACTGCTAAGTTCATTTTGAGCCAACATCAAAGTCCACGTGAGATTTCTAGATGCATTACTTACGCCTTCCTAAAATCTCAGGAGATATTGCAGCCATATGTAAAGACTGAGTGAAAGAACTCAGCGCGTTTCTTTTATTTTACTCAATTAGAGAAATTTCAAACCATAGATTAGATCTTACATTTAAAGTTTACACCAAAATATGCATAGCATGATGTGTGATCTACTCAATTCCAATGAAGTTTCATATAAATGTAGACAGAGTTGAGTGATATTTTTTCTGGGAAAAAGAATAAAGACTAATTCATTTTCTCAAAAAAATTTTACGGGAAACAAATGGCGAACCTTTCTCTGCAATGTATATATACTTCATATTGGCATCTCAAGAATGGAATTGCATTACTTCAATCAGCCATGCACTACCCGAATCCTTCTTGCAATCAGCCATGCACTACCTAAATCCTTCTTGCCCGTGTTTCTTCTTTTGTTCTACAATTTCTGCCGATAAACGGAAAATAAATAAAACGTCTCATTTTGACATTATTCTAATCGTATTGTTCTAGTTTTCACTGGATAATCATGATAAAGGATTCAATAATGCAGAAGATAATATGAGGATAAGTTATTGTGTCTCTCTTCTTTTCCACTAAAATGATTATAATCGACATTGGCTCACACCTTAAGTGACAAGGATGATAGCGCGGCACTTAGTTTTTCAGTCTCTGAAGCTAGCAGGCACTGTTGCTTCTGTAAAATATTCAGTTCTAACAGTTTCCACTGAACAGAATCTAACCTACTCCAATTCAAAATCATTAAATACTTATGGTCAAATGGCAGAAAAAGAGATACAACCACAGTACCTAACAGACAGAAGATTAACAGCAACTTGAAGACTCATAAGAAAAGGTCTGATAAGTGTACCTTCACCGATTAATGGGAAAGCCAGATTTCTCAGAAAGATTTAAAAAAGGATTCTGAATTTCATTGAACATTTATAACTGATGGCAAGGAGTGATAAAATGTAAGATGGCTTACTTCTTTTTACTGTTTAAATGTTTTGTATAAGGTGCTGACAATTTGTTTTCCATTTTTCGAATAAAGTTGATCATTTATACAGTGAAATGAAAGCTATTATCAAACTTGACTGGCAACATAAATAAGAAAACAACACAGACAGATAAAGAAAAGAAAAAAGAGACCTATATAAACTAAAGCACACCCAAATCATCAAGAAGGAATGCAAGATCTACAGAAGTAGGGAGGCTGGAGGACTAGAGAAGCATCATGAATGAATTTAAGCATAAAAAAATCAAAAAGGTAATGTCCAATAGACCAATGTGCCATAAAAAACAGTAAAGCATATTAAACTCTCTACACCAGATTTGTACTGTGAACCAAACAAATTATCAACTTCCACCACAGAACACTGATTTAAAGGGACATATATTTGACTGTATAAAAAAATTGACTGATGTACCAGAGAAGCATATGATTTCAACAGAGGTTTGGCAAGCTGCCAGATAGGCTTGAAAACAAATGGAGCTTCCACAAAAAGTACTTGGCCAAGCCGCTTTGGGTAGTAGTAGTAAAATACTTCAAACTGCCAAAACAATAGGGCATGAAAGGATTCACAATGTGAATATCACAAATAAATGTTTAAAGTTCGTGTCCTTTTGAAACTTGTTCAAAATGATCAATCATGCAGTTCGTTGCAGCAGCACGACATTTATACTATATACCACAGAATACTATGATCATCCCGTCTTTTTTTTTTCCTATCAATGAAGGCCAAAAGAAAAGAAACTCGTCGAACAAATGATAGTTTTGCATTTTTCTCTGAAAAAAGATGCCATCAAAGCAGCGAAAAAAACTCATTACATGAAAAACCAATTTTTCATTAATAACAAACTAAAAGAGTTCGTAAAATTACTATAAATGTTAAGAACTTGAGATCAGCATTCTCAGCTCCAAAGGCTCGTAGATCAAATATTCCTAGAATTTCCTCCTGTCCAGGTGGAAGCTTTCCCAAAATCTTCTCTATCAAAAACACACAAAGTCTCTCATTTTCAACTGGATCATGCACCTGCAGCCAAGTTTCTTGGGCATAGAAATTAATAAAAAATGAAAAATATATGTATAAATTAGCATAGAAACGTTATAATGTCTTTCAGACAGTGTGGCTATAAAATTTTCAAATGATTCAAAGACATAAACATCATTTGCATAGCTTATCTTTAATCTTTAATTGCAAAGTGAAACTTACAGCAGGAAAGTGCTTTGATGCCACAACTATTAGTACTGGCCTATTATTGATGTCAAATGATTCATGCACGTAAGCCTTTCCTGTTAGAGCTATACCCTTCACTGCATCTTCAGACAAATTGTGTACTCCAAACTCATGACGCCATTTCTATTGGAGGGTTTTTAAAATAAAACATAAGATCACAGACAGAGACATAAATTTTTTTTATGGTAAATGAAGGCTTTCAATTATAATTTGGTCTAGAAGAGAAGATTTTCAAAAGCAAAAAAAAAAAAAAGATGAAAAGAAGTAACAGATTCAGAGAATTAAGAAAGGAGAGCAAAGAATTTCATAGTTGAGGAATACAATTGCTTTGGTCAATTTGGCAACAGCTTCATCAACAGCGAATTTTCGGTCCTGTAGAAACCACAGGATCATATCTTCATCATCTCTTCCATTTTTTCCTACAGGAAGCGTAAAATGTTCTCTTTCAAGCTTTTCCTTTACTTCCAGGACAAGCTGCATTGTAAAGGATATGATTCCACTAATTCATAACGTTTCAAACAAAAGGAAGTCCAACTCAATCAAAACCCAACATTTTAACACATAGTTTTAATACGTATAAAAACTCAAATTCAATTCTCATTTCAATACTACATTCGTAGAAATAAAACAAAAAAGTAAACAATGTTCAAGAATTCACCACAAAAATCACAACTGAATTTTCATTTCCTGAAGTAGTATCCATATCATTGATTTCACTCAGCACGTCAAGCTAGATTGCTGAATAACGAAAAATCTTGACACTCAGCTTCTTTGGCTCCACTCAATTCAATCTCTCAAAAATTCAAAGCAACTAGCAAAAAAATTCATTATTCATAGATGAATGAAAGAAAAAACATGCAAATAAAATTAAGTACCTTACGAGACTCTCTAGGCTCTAAAACGCTGTTCTGAACTGAAACCCTACGAAGTGAGGGAGCCTTCAGAGAATAACAAGAAGAGACAAGCGGAATACGAGGAGTCCGGGAAAGCCGGAAAGCCATTTCTGAAGGAAAATGGCAACTCTGCTCCGCAGAAACGACAAGAACGACAACCTCCATTTTTTTTCTTATTTACTTATTTTTATTTTTTCCGGGATGCCAACGATTGGATAAAATGCCACGTGGAATTGACGATGCCTTTATATAGATTACTGCATCATTTTAATAAAGGGTAAAATATCAATTACACTTTAAACTTTGCAATTAGGGAAACTTAATCCGGGAATAAATAAAATGACTGTTAAGCTTATTCGCTGCAGTTTAACTTAAATTTAAAATTTTTTTAACCGAAAAAACTTTGAACTTTGCTCCACTAATAAAATAATCTCCGATATTTTTCAATTTTGCTTAGTTTGGTTGTAATTTTATTTATTAGATTTGAGTGCTTTTCGAGTTAATTTTAGTTGGTTTAGGCTCAAAATTGGTTTAAGCTCTATATGAGCTGCTTTTCGTTGGTTCGGTTTAATTTTTAGTTATTTTTAAAATTTAAAATATATAAATATTATAATATCAGTTCGATTTGTTCCGCATGGAGCGAAATTAGAAGTGTCTAATTTTAATAATATAATCTAATTTATTTATAATACAAAATTTAAGATTTTTTGTTTAAAGAAATTTAAAGTTCATGAATTTCAAAATTTGAGTTTCATTTTTTTAAATAAAAGTTTAAACTTTAAATGGAATAGAACTCTAAAATTTAGAGTTAAGTTGGTCCTTGATCATCTAACAAACTATTAATTGTCAGCTAATAAATTAATCAATAAAAAATACCAAACTAAGTTTTAAACAACGTAAGATATAGATGAATAGCAAATATATTTTAAACAAATAATCCATTAACTTACAGACATTAGCAATTAAATTTATATCATTAGGCGCATCGTTCAAAAACTTATGTTTTTGTCACGTATTCTTCTTTGTTAAGTGATTTCTAAAGAGAAATCGTTAAAGTTGACAATTTTTAACGTCATGTACTTTAACTTGTTTCTTTTTAAAAATCGTTAAAATTACCCAAACTATTATATTTAGAGTTGTTTCTCTCACTAAAGTGCTTAGAAAAGAAAATCACAAGACCCGGCAAATGATTTCTTTGAGGGCTTAACGACGAGAATTTGATTGATAATACCTTTAGATTTAAGAAGATATTTGCCTAAATAAAATTTTAAGGACATATTTACTGTTCACCTCTAACTTTAAGAACAAATTTCTACTTTACTCTTTAAAAAATTGTTAGTTAACAAACGTACGATGAAGGTGCATGTGTCTTACGATATACATGCAAGTAGTAAGGCGATGGATTCATGTATTATCATGTAAAGCATTACGTGTGAAATAATTTTTTTCAAAAAAATAATTTTTGTTAGAGTATACAGTGAAAATATTAATATAATGTTCAAATTAATAACATTAATATATAAAATAATTTTTGTTAGACTAATGAATTAGCGGGATTTCGGAAAAGATTTGAAAGTCACTCTCCATTCACTAATGACTAAGAGTTAATTGTATCAATCTTATACATTCGAACCATATTTGATTGACGATTAAGAATAATTCTAACAGAGTTTGAAAATGATATGATTTTGAGACATGAGATTGATCCACGATTTAGCATTGTCAAACTTTATAATATTATAAAATAAACGATGAAAAGAAAATACAATATTAGATATATAATATTATAATTTATTTATTAGTTGAACAGAGAGAAATTACGATCCGCACCAACCGACCAATCTCTACCAAAAAGTTCAGTGTTTTTGGGGATTGATCGAAGGACCTGGGAATTTTGGAGATTCAAATCCCAGATGGGTCTGCATTTAGTGTTGTTTGTTTTGAAGAGAATTAGTGAATATAGATTAAAGCAAGATTTCCATTTTACAGACATGGCCGATGAAGAACTCTGCAAGTTAATGGAGCTCCACAAACAGAGTTGCCCTGGGATGGAGGGAAGCATCTTGGAGAGACATCTCCATCTCACTACCTCCATAGACTCTTCTGGGGAAGCTCGAAACCAGTCTGTAATTCTCGACACCGTTTAATCGGAGCGAGTCGATGTATCGGTAAATCGATTTCACTTTGTCTCTGCTCGAAAAACTCCGCTCTCTTCTTTCGCCATTTGGAAACCTGATCAGTATCTGCACATAACAACCTCAGGTTGTAAGCTGAGTCTTCTTTTTCAATGGCGGTTTTACTTTTATACCTGTGTAGTCTTCGTTTGATCCTTCAATGGAGTTTGAGTAGCCGATACTGTTTCTTTCGCGTTGATTTGCTCAATTTTTGCGGGGTTCTTCTTCAATTTCTGGGGTTTTGCTTCGTTTGAAGCTTCTTCCACCTTTTTACTCCTCTCCACTGCAGAAGAATTCTTGGATTTTTCTTTTTCCTGGTTTTGTCGGGTAAATTAGGGCTTGTAAGTCTAAATTCAGTAAATCTTAAGCAAAGTAAACCTTATCAATGTGAAGAGCTTTAAAATAAGCTGCATCTTGCTCTTCTCTTATCCTTCTATCTGCTTTAATCTTCTCCCCATTCTTCTCCTTCAAGCTACCAAAGGCCAAACCTTGCTCCTCCATTGTTGTCTGCAGAATCTCCACCATCTCAGCTGGAGGGATCGGCCCTTCCATCTGAGTATGAAATAACCAAGAAAGAGAGCAGCTTTTATATAATTATTTCTTTATTTTCGAAAATTTCTGATGTTAAATTTATATGCATTTCTGACAAACCTGTTGTAATACTGTCATGTTATGATCTGATGCAGGAACAATCACGGCGCAGAAAGGGAAGCACGAAGGTTTTAAAATGGAAGCCATTAGAAGACCCTCTCCTTCACTTTCCAGAGCCCCCCAGGAAATGAAATTAGCGTCCAGAAACTGGACGACCAGCTCAGAACAGAGCGTATCTCTGCAGAAGGACGGCGTAAAAGGGTGATCTGGAGAGTGAAGATAGACGAACAAGAACTTCTTTTCCATCTCTGCTATTTTCAGAACCTCCATTAGAGAACAAGCATAAAAGAAAGGATGAAGACAGCCATTTTGCTGCTGAAACTTTGCTAGAAAATCCCACTCTGAAACAGGTAAAGGAACTTGTGGGTTTGGAAAGTGGAAGTTCTGTTGTATATTTTGGTTTGATCTTCTCCTTCCTAGACCCATAATGTCTATTCCTTGCCCCATCACTCTTGAAAATTCTCCTACAATGCTTCTTGGAAGGCTCACCATCCTTCGAACAAAGGCTCTAGATGATCCTTCAATGGCTGCCGAGCTTTCTCTCATCAAGTACGACATAGTTCTAATTTCAGATATGCGAAACACACAAATTTCTGACTGTGCACTTGTTCTTCGCTTCAATGGCTTGTGAAAGTGAATATACAGGAGAAGAGAAGATCTCTATTCCCTCAGTGTAAACTTTAGTCAGAGAGTTGTTGTGCAAAGTCATAAAGTGAAGGGATGATGCTTTGCTTGTTAAAGAATCAACATTTACAGGAAAAACGGCAAAGAATTGTGGAATAATTTGCTATCTGATCGAAAGAGGACGAGGCCGAGGTTGAGGCCAATTATACAACCAAACAAAAATTTCAAAGACCCAACTCTCGAACTTTTGTCTTTTACATGCAAAATTACAGTAAATAAAATGAAATTTGAAGCTTAAACTGAGATAACACTCTCAGCTCAGGTAAGTTGGCAAGAGATCTTAATTAACTTAATGAACTAGTATTTAGCTAAGTTTCAAACCAAAGACAGAATTCCTCAGCTTGTCTCAGCCAAAGTTCTTCCAAGTTCTTAAATCTCCTGAACCAGTACTATGCATGCAGTAATTTCGTTTTAGAGGGAGGGAGAGAGAGAGAGAGAGAGCGAGAGAGAGTTGAGATGGATGAAGAACAGAACCAGTACTATGATAAATTTTATGTTATGCTTAATGAATAAGCAACACAAGCCAACAGATTGATAAAGTACAGGCCCACTTACGTTGTTTTTACTCTCTGCTTCACTAAAACTTTACCCGAGAATCAAAGAAATCCTAATCTTTTTTTTATTTTAAACCTTAAATTATAAGTTTTTTGAAAAAAGAATTCTTAAAATTTATTTTCTTCAAATCAAAATTCAAAATATTATAAATAGACTATTTGAATTTCGAAGTGCGGCCGGTGACCGGCACTAAAAAAAAATCAAGAGGCTGGCAGGTCCAAATGGATTGGCTGGCCTCCCTCTTCCTATTTAATTACTCCAAATTTTTTTTTAAATCACTCCGAAAACTTTCAATATTCTCTCGACTATTTGCTTGCTCCAGCAATATAATTCTATTGTCTGTTAGGGACAAACCAATCCTGACCGTGTTCAAGATTATCCAAAAGCGCTTGATGACTTGCACTGTGAAAAAATTTGAAAATGTGACCCAATCAACAAACCTCCTGCGTCCACAGATAAGGAAAAACTTGCAAAGCTAGCAAGTGTATCTGAAAATTGGAGTGTTGTGTTTGCAGGAGCTGGATGATTTGAGGTCAACAACGGATACGAATAATTCGTTGTTGACATGAACATGAGTGTATGCAACTATATCAGGTAAGAGCTTATTGGAATCCTGTATATCCATTCCATTTCTTGCATGCATAAAATGAGAGTAGCACCGGAAAATTACGAGCATGTATGCTATCATCAAGTAACTTGCCTGCAGATGTACTCACACTATAGTCATCCTATTAGTGGCCAACAAATGGGGTCGCTGTAGAATGTATGTACGAAATCCTCCTGCTCAAAAGAAGCGCAAACCTGGTAGGCTAAAGAAAACAAGAGTACAAGATGCCGAAAAGCCGTCAAGCTCGAGAATTAGTAAGAAGAACTCCACCGTGTGTTATGGTATATATTGGCATAATACTCGCATTTGCCCTAACAGCGGATCAATTTCAGACACTACTTCGCAAGACACATTTACCAGTTTCAACACATTTAATGAGATGCAGCTACATTTCAACCAATTGCTCCCATAAACACACTGTTATGTTTTTTTTTTTTTCATTTTATTATATGCAGAAATCTTCGATACGCGGCCACGACAGAAATTTTTTACTGTTAATTAGCTGAGAATCAAGTCATTCTATTTTTTTTTTAAATTTTATTTACTTTTTTGGAATGTATCATGTAATTACAGTTCTTTCTGATACAGAATATTCCATTACTAAATTTATATAATTTCAAAAAAATAAACTACATGAGATGTAATTAAAGTATATAAAATTTACAGAATAAGAGTAAAGTGCATGAAATTAAATACAAAAACTTGTCCTAACAATGCATGAAATTAAGTAACATGAAATTAAATACAAAAACGAGTCATTGTCGTTGGTCTGCTGGTGGTCATCGTCGTCTTCGTCATTGTTCGCAATCCAACGCTGGAACCTCTCATCCATTTTTCGGTAGGACTCAACGAGATAATTTTGTGTCTTATTCACTTCTCTCTTGAACGCGATCACCCCACTCTGTCTCATAGTGAGCTCATAGACTCTGCCTATGAGAAGCTGGATGTCCTGTTATTGGCTCTGCTATATCTCAAGCACCTGCTGCAGATGCTGGTGGTTCGTCTGCTGCATCTGATACATCTGTTGGTGGTGCGTCTGCTGCATCCGATACATCTACTAGTGGTATGTCAACTGCATCTGATACATCTGCTGTAGATACTACCTAATATCTCATCCACTAATCTTCTCCTCCTTGGGGGCCAATGGCAGCGATGTAGTCTCTTCCATCGGCACTGCTCGAGGGGTGGATGCTCTCTGATCACTCTTCAGCACCTAAGTGCCATTGACTTCCACGATGCCCATTGCTATCAAATGAGTCTTGTCAAATACGTCGGTGGATCTGTGAGCTATTCTTCGTTAGCCAACCGGTAGCTGAATCTAAGGTCGCTCGACGATCTTCATAATCAGTGCACCGTATCGGAGATTCGTACTAGATGTCTGCCCGACCTTACGCATGTGACTTAAAATCAAGAAGTTAGGGTCGAAAGGCTTCCAGTTGCACAATTTTTCCATGACATACTAGTCCATGCAGCTCACGAGATTTCGATATCCATCTCGCAGCAGATGGGTATAGATTAGCATGTTGCAAAAAACCCCACCCCTAACATTCAAATCTCTTGTTCGTGACTTCACGAATCCCTCAATGTTGAAATTGATATGAATTCCTCGTAGAAAGTCTACTCCGTCGGGCAATATGAAAAAATGTCAGTCTTGGGAAGCATGGTAATATTGTTTTTCTGCCCTTTCCATGGCAAATGTCATCACTTCATTCACCATCTCTGAACATATCATAAGCTCCGTACTAAGGATGTACGTCTTCAAACCAGTTAAAACTCAATTTCTCCATGTTGCTGCCAAGTTCGCGTAGAACAGGGGAATTATTCACTCGTAGCTATCGTCATTCAATGCATAGACTTTGCGTAGTTTGATCCCCAATGACTCATAACTTCTAAAGTCGACAATCATGCAATAATTAATTGAGTGTTTTCGCAAATTCTACTAAAACTTTTTCGGGCAATTTTCATTCCAAAATTCTATGACAAGATACTATCAAGTACACGTAAAACAAAATTTGATATGTTATACAAGTATGATATTATAAATAAACTTTGATAAAATTAAAAATTCATCTTCATATATGAAAATATTCTATTATACCATTTTTTAAATAAATATGAAATTAAAAATATGTTATGAAAGTATTTTATTATAATATTTATTAAAGTACTACTTAATAGATAAACATTTACTAAAAAACAAAATATATATGACTAACCCAACATTTAGTATAATATATTTAATGTTTTATTTTTTTATATATATCTTTTTTTTAAATAATGAACTAATTATAATTCAATTTAACACCTTAGTATGAATTTTTTTAAAAAAAAATTCATGAAGTAAATGATAAAATAAAAAAAACTCATACCTAGTAGGTGAACGCACAGAAATATTGCATGAGCAAACAAATAGTCGAGTGAGTATTGAAAGTTTTCGGTATGGTTTAAAAAAAAAATTTGGGGCCATTAAATAGGTGAGGAAGGTTGGCCCGTACAATTGATAAAATAAGCGATAAAAAAAAAAAAAAAAAAACTCATACCTAGCCAGTGAATACTGAAAAATATCGTCGGAGTAAGTAAATAATCGAGATAGTATTAAAAGTTTTCGCTATGATTTGAAAAAAAAAAAGACTTGGGTCATTAAATAGGGGGAGGAATGCCAGCCGATCCAATTGGACCGGCCGACTAACCTGCGGCAAAAGTCACGAGTTTGTCCTACAGTTTTTTTTAGAGGTCGATTACCGGCCACACCTCGAATTTCAAATTGCATATTTATAATACTTTGAGGTTTGCTTTGATGAATGATAAATTTTTTAGATTTTTTTTAAAAACACTCGTACTTTAGAATTTGAAATTAGAAAAAAAAAAAAAAAAAAACTCTTGCTCTTAATTACACTGATAAAGAGATTCAAAGTCCATAAAGCCAATGAACATTAGGAAGTTGTTTTTCTCCTAAACATGATTATTGTCTCCTTAATACATTCAACTTTAGCCGAAAAAGTAAGCTTTCTTAGAACAGTTTAGCTTCCCCACCACAGGAATTCTTTTGACCCTCAAAACCAGTATGCAAAGATTGATTGAAATTTTATGATGATTGTGTTTACAAATCAAAGCAACTGGGTCGTATGAATCATTTAATAATATTGCTTTTAAAAAGTCACGAATTTTCCAGCTTTTCTTTGATAAAAGACTGAAATTTCAAACCCATCTCAGACCCATCACCATCTTCAACCTCCTAGTCCAAGCATCTGTCAAAGGAAAGAGTATAAGCACCCGCATATTTAAAGCTCGTAGATATTGTGATATTCCCCTACTTTTTTCGTCTTCATTTATGTTCAATGAATGTCTGTTCTTTCTTTATTTATATGATATAATTTATTCTTCAAAATTATTCTCCCACACATGAGAGTCACTCAGATTTCTTATTTTGGGAAGAGCAGAGCATTAGATTCGTGGGTATAATTATAGCTTTTTTACTTTACATCCCATGCTTTTGATTTTCTTTTTCAAGTTTGCTTAGTTTCTAAGCCTGGCGTGTTCTCTCTTTTTTACCACAAGCATGCCTATAGACATAGCTTTATGGAGCTGCAAATAATTAAATTCGAAGAAAGACAGTAAAAATCATAAATTTTAATTGTCCAAAAAGACAACAAGACGAGGACAAAAATTTTTTCCGCTTATCTTTTTTGAAGAAAAGATAGATATAAGAGCGAAATCTAATTTTGAGATAAGATTATTTGACTTTATTATAATGATATTCTATTCGATGGCGAATAGTCATCTTAATATGTTTTCATAATACGATAAGGCCTCGGAACAAACTGGGTTTCGAGCAATACTGAGGAAAGTTAATACCATCTAAAACAGCACCCAATTAGTAAGATTGGGGTGGGGGGCTAGAATGTAGGGAAATATCTACAGCAAATGGTTTTGTTTGAGTTGTGCAGGAGAGGGATGATAGTGACTCAGTGTAGAAAGAGCATAAAATGGGTGACGGGTGAGAGAAGTTGATGTTTGGCAAGTGAGTGGGGCTTCCATCCATCTTTCTGAAAAGAAGAAAAGAATTAATGAAGACCCTGGCCTGAGCTGGTAGTGAAAGCTACAAAGCAGTCTTTCCCGCAACCCAAAAACCCTATTGTATTTAATTATTTGGATTATTCCCATGTTTTTTTGTTCCATCATCTCCATCTCCATCACCTGGCAAAGCAATATGATTCGATAATCAACAAAAAAATGAGAAAAATGCTTTAAAAAGAATTAGTTTTGAGATTGATCTGATGTTTGGTTTAAGAAATACCGATCGATCAGAGTAGCTGCATTATGGATTGTCGGCCAGCATTGTAGCCATTCGCTTGCTTCTTCCTGACATTATCTATTGATGATCATGATGTCAATTGCATCAGACGGCTGCCCTTCACTGTCTCTTTTGTACTCTTTTTTTCTTCAAAAAGGAAACCAGGCTATTCTACTGCACAACTTTGGAGATCTAGAATCAGAAAAACTATTATTGTACTGTAAAATGTAAGAGCATGATCATCATCAATTTCAAGGCTACATACATTGAAATGGTTACTCCCAATAGCTTTCAAGTGGGCACAATGAGCACATGGTGCAAAAGATTGTTTGAATTTAAACTGGTCTACCACAGATATCATTACAATTTACAACACCCATTTTGATTAGGATGATTAGTTTTTTGGGTCAAAAAGATTGAGACACTGCAGCAGAAAGCAGCCTCTGATCCTAATTTTTTTTTTAAAGAAAAACTATGCAATATAATGATTTAATGTGACCCACCAGAAAATTTGTTGAGTTGTTGTCTACTTCTAGTCCACTTTAGAATAGGGAAAAAGGCAGAACAGGGTATCATTTTTCTTGACCACATTTTTTTTTTTTTTTGAGAGGTTTATTGGGAGAAGATGTGAAATGTACTGCATCTGCAGAAAAAGCATTAATGGGAGGAAGAAATGGTCTGGTGTGGTAAAGAGAGTGTTTGGGAGGAGGAAGATGTACACTTGAACAGAATCTTGGTAAAATTACAAAGGGTAAAACTCAGTTTTTTTTTTTTAATTCTTTAAAGCAAAATTTTGAATTATTCAAATCTTAAACTATAAAAAAAAAATAATTTAAACTTTGTGTTACTATAATTCGATGGTTTGATCACTCGACCTTACACCTGTGATCAATTATTGATCACAAGTCGTGACCTTTAATGAGACTGTTCAATCGATCTTACAGACCGGTCGATCATTCTCCTATCTTGTTTAAGGAGATATTCTCCATTTTTACTCTCTAGTTCTCGAAAACTTTAAAACCTCTCAATTATTTTATTTCTTTAGTAAAATTTCTCTTGGTCAACCAGCAAGTCAATATTTGAATTGTTATTTTTTTAATAGTTTAAAGTTTTATTAACTTTTATTTTTTCTAAGAGAATTTTTTTTCTAATGTAATCTTTATTGTTTAATACTTTTACAACATTTTCATAGATTTATAATGAAATTGAATTGAAAAAAGTTACGTGATAATTTTACAAATTATATAATTTTATTAAAAAAAACTAATTAAGTTTCAATTATTTTGTTTTAATATATCACTGCTATTAATATTTGAACTTGATAGTATCTGACCATAGAATTTCAAAATGAAAAGTGTTAAGAGAAGTTTGAATAGGATTTACTCAAACATTTAATTATTTATTGGAAGACTGTCAACTTTAAAGAGTGTCACGTACCTTTTCAAAAAGTAGTTTTATGGTTAAATTGTTAATTCACCAAGTTTATCCTTTTCAAAAGACTAATTTGCCCTTAATTTCTTCATTATTTACCAACTAACCAAACTTAATTAATCCTTAATCATAATTAATTTTAATCTAATTTTTATAATTAATTAAAAATTAAATCTGTAAATTATATTTTTATAAAATTTTATTTTCAGAATAGGCTATCGATCGACATCTTCTCGGGTCCGAACGTTCTGTTTTTCTTGAATTTGGCCATCGATCGCCCACCTTGGGCGATCGATAGGCCCTATTTATATATATATCCAATTTTTTTTTTCAAAAACATCAAAATTTACCTTTTAACTTATCATTTTCTCAAGATAACTTCTTAAAACGTATATTTACATATTATTCATATATAAACATACTTAATTACATTTTCAATTTTGTTTATTTATTTATTTTTATTTTATTTTATTTTTAACTATAAATGTAATTAAAAATTTGAACCAATAAAGTAATAAAGTTCGAACCATTACAGCGGCCACATTTGGTGGCCGCTCACAGATTGAATAACCTGTGAGTACATTTGCATTGTGGCCGCTCACAGATTGAGTAAATTATGAGTACATTTGTATATAAGTCTCCCGATAATAGTATTTATGCACATAATTTTCCAGTACCACCATCAGGAAATGCATACAGGGAATGAAGTGTACATAAGGGATTTCGGTAAGCTCCTACCTGTTACAATTGCACGCACTAGCATTCATATCGACAACATATTGTTTGTAGCTATTGCTGACCTCAAATCTTTGCTTTCTTGTAAAGATAGGGCTCTAATTTCGAGCTACACTTTCTAGCTTAACAAGTTTTATCCTTATCTGTAAACACAAGAGGTGTGTTGATTGGTCAAAATTCTCAATTTTTTTCACAATGCGATTCATCAATCACTTTTTGATCATCTCGAACATGGTCAAGATCGGTTTGTCTTTGACAGAAAATAGACCTAAATTGAATGACTCGCACAAATTTTTTAACTCCATTTCGCACTTCGGGATCGAAGAGAAGACATGACTAGCGTAATATCTAGGCTTTTTTCCTCGAAGCCATGCGTGAGCATCCGGGTTAAGCTGATATAATTTCCTTATTTCTATTTTGAAATGATAACTTGTGGTTGCCATGGCTGCATTCCAAATCACATCTTTTTATGATCTACCCCGAAATTGACCTTTGAAATTTGGTTACATAAGCCGGAGGTAGTAGCAGTTTTCAACTTCTTTAAATTCATTTTCCATAGCCTTCACTAAACCTTAATATTTGAAAGAAAAATAGAATTAACATAAAACAATATAATCATCACAACAATCCTATTTATAAATAGCAATTGGAAATGTATAATATATTTTGTCGATCCGAAATAATTGTCCATCCGTCTCCAGATCCAGTGTTTATGTCTCCCTTCAAATGTTACAAAAACCACGTCCATGTGTCTGTGTACTCTTTTTCGATGTTGCCAACAACAATGATATGCATTCCATCATTGACATCAATATTGACGACTGTAAGTAATTGGCCGAGACACGAGTTCCTTAAATTACAACCATATAAACAGATAATAAAACGACTGTACTGTAGCAAACCTGTTTTACAAGCAGTTATGCACATATACATTCTTTGACATACTAATGAATTAGAGTCCATCTCGTAAGTATGTGTTTTTAATGTGCTATCCTGATTTAATCTATGTATTTCCGCTGCATAAGACCACTGTAATTTGTATTGTTCGTCGCCCCTAACTTCATTAAGTTTTCGATTTACGCTTGTTGCTCTTTTTAGAAGATTGATTATAATGTTGACAGTCAACTCATTCTTCACTGGGAAGAGATTTCCCACGTAGGTTGACTTTTGAACATTTTGCTGTATCGTGTCGATTCTCAATTTTTCTTGAACAACTATAATGAATTGGTCGAACTCTTTATTTGAAACGTAAGCTTGTTTTACATCTTTGAAACATATAGTCGTCACTCATATCCGTCTTCACACTCAGTTGTCAGTCGTCTTTTTTCACTTTTGGTGAATTTTATATCATAACTATTTTTCAAAGAATATTTGACTATTTCTTTTTTAATTTTGTTTAAAGAATTATATTTTCTAGCCAAAAAAATCTCATTGAGATTTGTTCTATTACCGGTATGTTTTTCACATCATCATCCGAGTCGACCAGTGTTCTAAGATCATCGTCTAAAGTTTTAAAGATCGTATGCATCTCAATTTCTTCATTTACATCTAAGTGATCGAATACTTGTAGATCACAATATGCAAACGTGGCTTAAGAATACTAATCCATATCGACATCACCAGTTAATATCTCGTCTAAATTCATTGATATACTTGAATCAGAATACATCGTCGTCGCTAAATGATAAAGAGAAATTTTAACCGATCAAACAAGAGAAATTTCGCCAGAGCAAGAAAATAGTAAAGAGATTTTAAAATTTTTGACAGTTGTGGAATAAAAATGGCAAACATCTCCTTAAATAGTACAGGAGAACAGTCAATCGATCGATGTTTCCACTAAAGGTCAGCCAGATTAGTGGTTTGGGTTGACTAGTAATGTTTAAATTACTGTGTATATATATATATATAGAGTGTAAGTTTTGAATTGTTTCAAATTATATTTTAAGTATGTTTTAAAAAAAATTCATACTTCAATATTTAAATTGAGTTTTACCCCTTATAAATACTTATAAATACTGTATATTACCCAAAATACAGTCCTATAATTTTTCAAAAAAATTAATTTGGAATTTGCAGCCAAACAAACAGGCCGTGAAATTGCTGTTTATAGGGAGTTTATATTGACTCAAGCTTTAGCTGAGATGGGTTAAAAAAAAAAAAGAAAGCAGAAGCGAAGCCAATGGGGGTCTATTTTAAAAATTCTTGGGTGTCAGTGGAGAAAGCCAACCAGTGGAGGCCATTTTTGAGAGAGTGGAAGATTGATTGTTCTGAGTGTTGGAAATAGTGTGGCATTCTGCAGATTTTTGTTTTTATTTGAAGTAATTTCTCTCTGGTTTTGTCAAAGATTAGTGAAAGGGAAAGGGATGGATTGAAGTATGCTTTCTAAATTCACTCCGCAACAAGACAACTCCAATACATACAAACATAGCGTTGTTTGTATCAAAAACAATCTTCTCAGAACAAAAAACATTCCTCTAAAATGGCTTCTTCTTCGTTCCACTACAGAGTTTCAGTACTACCTACTTTTGTTGCTTTCCTTGTTGGTTTTGCCTTGGTGTGCTCTGGCCTTTCGATTTCTGGAGACGAAGATTCCGTCCGCCGGTTTCCTGCCAACCAGACTTTCCGGCCGGTGGGAGAGTTGAAGAAGTTGAGGAGTGTCAGAGGTTATTTAAGGAGGATCAACAAACCTGCAACCAAGACAATTCAGGCATTTCCCTCTTGTTTTTTTGGTGTTTTTCTTACGAAATAATGGAAATTTTTCATCTTTCAATGATGAAGAGTTTTGGGTTTTTTTTTTGGTTTTTCCGTCTCCTGTAGCAGAGCCCAGATGGCGATGTTATTGACTGTGTTCTTTCGCATCTTCAACCAGCTTTTGACCATCCTCAGCTCAAAGGCCAGAGACCACTGGTAACATCGGAAAACAAAAATCTCGTTTCTAAAAATTTGTTTTCTTCCAAATCGAGATTCGTGTTTTATAAATTGTTTTCTTTGCATACACTTCAATGGGCGAGATGAAAAAAGTTTCTAGTTTTGCAGGATCCACCAGAGAGGCCAGAAGGCATAAACTCCAATACCGCAACTGAAGAGAAACTTCAGAAATGGCTAGATTCCGGCGAATCATGCCCGGAAGGAACTATTCCGATACGGCGAACGAGGGAAAAAGACGTTCTCAGAGCAAGTTCTGTTCAACAATTTGGAAGAAAACCAGTCAGACATGTGAATAGAGATTCAACCGGAAACGACCACGAGGTTAGTTATGGTAAATTTGATTACCCAATTTGGAAAACTTCCAACTGATAATCAATCAGTTCATTCAAGGCATAAAAAAATGAAACCATTGAGAGCAGTAATTATGTATAAAAGTTTCAAACAGATATCATTTTTCAACTAAAAGAAGAATATTCTTTTTTCTGACAGCATGCTGTTGTATTTGTAAATGGAGATCAATATTACGGTGCAAAGGCCAATCTGAATGTATGGGCACCTCGAGTGACCGACCAATACGAGTTCAGCTTGTCACAAATATGGGTCATCTCTGGTTCATTTGGAAACGATCTTAACACCATCGAAGCCGGTTGGCAGGTTTGGATAATCTAATAAACACATTGCTGAATTGTTGGAAGCTTCAATTATTTTGTTATTGCAGCTCAAATTTCTTAATTTTTACCAAGATTTTTGTTTAATCTTGACTTGTTTTTGTCTTGTCAGGTCAGTCCAGAGCTATATGGAGATAACTATCCTAGATTCTTCACATATTGGACAGTGAGTTGCACTTGGAATTGTATTTTCCAAAGATGCATTAAAAACACAGCTGAGAACATATTTGATTTTGCAGACTGATGCATATCAAGCCACTGGATGCTACAACTTGCTCTGTTCTGGCTTTGTCCAAACAAATAACAAGATTGCAATTGGAGCAGCAATAACTCCAATGTCTTCTTACAACACAAAACAATTTGACATTGGATTAATGGTTTGGAAGGTTAGTTTTGGTCAACCTTAAACTAATAGACTAAGAAACAAAAGCATTTTTTGATTACGCCGAGGTGAAGCTTGAAATTCTGTCTGCTTTTTCAAAATATATTTTAACTATGCTAAACTTAATTACTCGGTTGGCCATTTTCTTGGAGATAGCGCTACTGATAGTACTTAAGCAGTGCATTAATTGCAAGTGATAATCTTAAGAATAGGTTGGTTGGCATCAGAGATTCTCGATGTCAAGAATAGTTTATTCCAGGTTTTTGACTGCATCTACAAGTGGAAATACATATTTTTTCAACAAATTAATCATCTTTAGTCATAACTGAGTCAAACCCATGATGAAGAGGGGCTAATATTCACTTAAAAAAACTGGCTTTTTTTGGTGGGTAGGACCCAAAGCATGGACATTGGTGGCTTGAGTTTGGGCCAGGTCTACTGGTTGGTTACTGGCCGGCATTTCTGTTCAGTCACTTGAGAAGCCATGCAAACATGATTCAATTTGGGGGAGAAATAGTGAACAGCAGATCCTCAGGGTTCCACACGTCTACTCAAATGGGTAGTGGTCATTTTGCAGAAGAAGGGTTTGGAAAGGCTTCATATTTCAGAAACCTGCAAGTGGTTGACTGGGACAATAACTTACTTCCCTTGACAAATCTTCATGTCTTGGCTGATCATCCCGACTGTTATGATATAAGACAAGGGAAGAGCAATGCTTGGGGAACTTACTTCTACTATGGAGGTCCTGGTCGGAATGTCAGATGCCCTTGATCATATTCAAATTGCTGATGATATGATTTGTATTTTTTATATTTTCTTGTTTCTAACACTAGGGTTTTGGGATGAGAATATGTAGATTTTGAAAAAAATAAAAATAAAAATAAAAATAGAGAGCGTTGTTCCAATGTATACAACAGTGTTTTCAAATCAAGTCATGTAAAATTCAAAGAACCTCGAAAAATTCATGTAAATTCATTAGTAGAGTGTTGTCTGAGTTCAATTTTAATTGGGTCGGGTAGAACTCGTATTTAGTATTAAAATTTTTACCGAACTTTATATATTGTTGTTTGAAAATTTTATTGTAATCAAGTGAATTTGCACATAAATTTTGCATATTTATTTTTTTCGATTAGCTTTCGGATTTAAACAATCTTTGTCATCCAAGATCTAAAAAAATAAGGTATGAATAAGAAATCCATAGATAAAAATCTAGAAAGATATTATTAACAAATATACTATAAAATATTAGTTAATAATAGAAAAGAAGGAGACATGGAAGACCATGTGTTAGCCAACAACAGCCTAAAAAAGACTGCCTAAAAAGGTGGCTTAGTACACAAGGAAGTATAATATTGAGGAAAAGCACAATACAAAATATAATATTTAATATCTTAGACGCTTTAACTTTATGTCTTGTGTATGTGGGTAGCAACAAAGAAGTAAGCTTTAAATATGAGAATTCTCCTCTATGTTATGATATCAGAACACAGTTGACACTTAGTCCCTACCTTTCATCAAATTGCTCACTATCTCGGTTGCATAAAATGGCCCGACTATTTGTCACAATCCGATTAGGTAATTGCAGAATTTCTCATTTTCAATTAGTACAAAGATCTTTTTGAAATAAAATCTACGAACAGAATCTTCCGGAGGAGAAAATTGAAGGGTTTCGAGGAAATATAGGTGAGCGGTTAAAGGAAAACATACCCACTTGTCTATCTTTGAGTAAAATTCCTCTTTAAATCCAGACGTCATATCCTCTAAGAAGTCAGGCATATAACAACAACCTAAGCTGAGGAAAAGTTTCAAGTTTCAGAAAAAATGAAAGCAGAGGTTGAACTTTCATAAAGCGCCATGTTCAATGGCTGACTGCAGCAGAATTCGGACGGTGGTGGAGAAAATGGGGCAACTGTAGAAGCACAAAAGGACGCTTTAAAATGACGAAAGGTAGAGGTGAAATGAAATGTGGCCTTTTGAGCCAACTGCATTGTCAGTGTTTCGGACAAAACAAAACTGGGGTTATATGTTTCTTTCTTTCTGCCTTGTCATGTTGCCACTCTCAGAATTTGACAATAATTGGTGAATGCAGAGTGGGTAATGTTATATTTATGATCTAAATCGCTAGTCTCACATCTAACCTTCTAGTTTTAGGTTGGTTCACTCTGTACCTAAACTCCGATACACCGGTACAAACACGAAAACGGCCGAATCCTGAAAGTTGTTCTGTTTCGATTATTTGGAACCAGTCCAGGTCCGACCCAAAAAGATAGGCAGCCCAAGATGAATCATCAGCACCCATCAAGGAGTCTACATAGTACATAATAACCTAAAACAATAAAACTAATTAAACAAAAAAACTAACTTAATTTGAGTCAAGAAATTGCTGATTAAGTAATTACTAAAATTAAAATACATAAACCCAATTAAATATAGCGGGATTATTAATGCCTATTGCCAGTGGATGCTGCTTCAAGATACGGAGGAGACATGGGTGGACAAGGTGATGCGCCAACAGACGAGGCATTGGCTGACGATTGAGGCATATGAAGAAAATGAAAGTCGACGTCTTTATTCGCGACACATTAGAGTTCATATTGTCGCAATTATTAATAAAAGATTTTGGTACGATTGTGTTACATGTAAAATAAGCACGATTCCAAACAATAATTCAATTGTATGGAATAAGAGTTTGCAATAATTGGTTCCCTTCTATTTTATTTTCTACCAAAACCAAAATTAACCAAACCAAAATCAAACTTAATGTTTTTTTCCGGTTTGGGTCGGTTCGGTTTTGTTCCTATCGGTCTTCAACTGAGTTGGGTCAAATGAAAGCCCATGGCTCTCCGCATGAGAATCCGATACCCCAGTAAAATTGGCGGGTTGGACATGAGATGGAATTATGATTCTAACCGCCACTGCTTTTGTTCTCTTCCCTGGAAGATGGAGGGCGATCTTCGAGCGGATGTGTCCGATGGTAAGACGGTGAAATTGCGATTCGTTTGTGAGAGAGATTTCTTTTCAGCAGCGAAAGATTGAAGCTTTGGCTCTTTCTTTTCGCAAATGTCTGGAAGCGATTAGAACCAGAGCACGAGAAAAGGAACCGAACGCAGTTGGTCGGTGATTTTAGGTTTTGGGCGTTTTCTGAAACATGGTTTCTGCGAGTGATGGTGGGATTGATATTTTATTATTTCGATAATGTTTTTGACAATTTTTGGAGAGGGGAAAATGGAGGACCTTAAAGCCAAGCTGAATATGGTGCTATTATATCCCAGAAATCTACTGGTAATTTCTTTCACGATAATTTATTGTTGTTTTTCCGTAGCGGCATTCTGATTACTATCTAAAAGGTGCTTAACATAGTGAAAATTTCTGAGATATAATAGAAAAGGAAGAATATTCAAGCAAGTGAGCTATACTTTAATTGGAGAATAGATTTGGTGGTTAGAGAATAAAGTCAAAAGGAATGAGAGACATTGCATTTAAAGTTAATTTCATTTCATTTTCCAAATTACTCCTCTTGACTTTTCTTTTGTTGGCACGATCAAAGCTTTGACCACATTTGAAGGAAATCATTGCCCAGATAGAGAACACAAAAGTGAATTACAAGAGGGAATGTCATGGTATGACCGTGTTCTTAATTTCCACATTGAATGAGGAAATGGTATTTAAATCTTCTTTCTTTCAGTTACATCTTTTATTTCTTTGGCTTGGGTCTTATTGTTCATAGGTTTGAATCTTTCTTAAACTTTGCAAAAACTTCTTATCTTCTACCAGGCGTAAAATTCACATTCAAGAGTATCAATTGAAAAAGCCCTTGCGCACCATTCTTCTCGCAAATGAAACTTATCGTTGTAAGCAGTTGTTACTACATTCTGTTTAACTATGAACTCGTAGAGAAAACACAAAGATTTCTATAGAGATAATCTAAATACATATTACGAATTTCTTCCCTAATTTCCAGAGCAGGATTGTGACCCACCTTTGAATGGCACCAAAGAGTCGATACAGGATTGAACAAAACCAATAGTCTGTTTAAATTTGTCAGAATCATGAGAGAGAAGTTTCAAAAAGCTGCAAGCCAAGGTGCCAAGTCATTTCTTTGATCCTAAACTTCAGTGGACTTCTAAATTCTAATGATAACAATGGTGGAAGTGATTATTTAGTGTGTCTGTATCAGCGTAACTTATCTTTGCAATTATCCATCAGTAGTCATCATCCAATATGGTGAACCTATTCAACACTTTTCCACAGTCTCTGGGTCTGCTCAAGGTTTGTCAGCCTCTACTGACAGAAGTGGATCTTTAACACAAAAATTTAAGATGGAGAAGGTAAAAGACTGCTCGAAAAGATCTACCCTGGACTTGAACATAAATCAGCAATGATGTCTCCGGCTTCTGCTACATCTATTCACAATTCCCCTGGTCTTATGGTATCTGATCATGCAGATGTTTGTGCATAGTAACTTAAAATGACGTTCACACTATTGTTTTATTGGATGATTATAAATTTTTACATTTTCTAAAAAATTTTGTAATAGATAATATTCTGATGAATGACATTTTATGTGTCAGTTGAAGAAATGACGTTGAAGGTTGCCAACTGACTTTCTGCAGTTATAACTCATCAATGAACTAGAAGATCAGACACCATTCTCTTGTTGCTGAGTTTGGTTTTCACGTTCTTAACTGATACCACAACTGATTTAATGTCAAGGTGGTAATGCCTTGTATAAGTTCTTCTAAATGATTGTATTAGAATTTACTATTTTGTAATTACCACGATTACATTTCTCGAACTTATGATGTTATTACTGGATGTTCATGGCATGTCGAACAGTAAGAAGTTCAGTTCATGATCACATCTGGTATATTGCTTTTGCACATTTCAATACCTCAATTCAAAACAGAATAAAATGCCATGCCTTCGGAAAAAAGAACAAAAAAAGTGTTCCATAGTTGGTGTTTACAACCTTACCTCTGTTGTGTTGTGCTTTTGAGAAGACAAGAAGTGGTAACTGCACAATAAACGTGGTTTCTAAATATAGATACAACGTCTTTTTGAAGTAGTTCGGAGCATTTTGTGGGATATCTACTGCTGCGAATTGTGATGTTTCCATCAAGTAAGTTTTCCCTTGTTATCATTATTCAAGGATGAAGAAGTTCATGTATTACTTACAATGAGAAGGTGATTTGTTCCCTGAAGTTATGCTTCAATTCACATGATTGACATTTCTGACTGAGGGTATTTTAAGTTATGATGTCTGATTTTTTTAAAATTTTATTGCTTGCAAATGGAGTAGACTTCTTTGAAAGGGATTTCTACCCTTTTCAGGACTTGTAAATGCTGAAGCCTATTTACCTTGCTTCTAATTCTGCAGGATGACAGCTAAGGAAATGTATATTTAGGCAGTCGGATTGGACAGTTGCCTGTGAATCAAAGTTCGAGTTTGCATCCACAAATTTCGTGCTTCAGATTCATCATTTCCAAGAGCTGAGCAGTAAGTTTCATTACAATCTGCAAAGTATTTCCCGCTTTTTCCTTCTACTTGTGGACTTAGGGCAAGATAGCACGTAGTTGATGCACCCTGCACAATCACACATTCTTTTACATCTAAAACTAGATTCAATTCTAGGTCGGAAAGATATAAACAAACCTGTGATACAGATTTTAGCAACTTCGATGCCACGAAAAACAGTGAATCTGAAATAAAAGACCTCCATGTAGTTATCTTTCTTGTATGAATGGCAACTTTAATAAAATGGATTAGGCAAATTATAAATCAAAATAGAAAGTAGAAGTTCATGCCTGTGATAAATCCTTTATGTGCTCTAATTATTGCGGTTTTCACAATCCCTGGGTGAATTGCATTGATAACTACTCTTGCATTTCTTGCCTGAAAAAATCAGAAGAATTTATTAATTGATTTTCAGGCTCTTAGTTAAAAAGTAGAGTAAATTTAGTTGGAATGAGACAGGGTACCTTTAGCTGGCTTGCCATTTCCTTTGCATGCAAAATGTTTGCCAGCTTTGACTGAGCATAAGCAGTAGTGCCATTGTAGCTGCATTATCATGGAAATTATCGATTATTCTCGTTATACATCGTTTTTTTACATTCGAGCCTAATTTCTTCTAGCTTTTTTCTTAAAGCTCGTATCATATTGTCTGTTAAACCGAGTAGATTACTCCATTAACAGGACATTAAAACGAAATCAAGGAATTACTTGTTTGGATTGACCATTTGGCTGAAGCAGAAGCCATTTCCTTTCTTAATCCAGGAGTGAAGAACAGATGAGACATTGATTATTCTTCCTTGGACACCTGTTTTTGCTGCTGTTTCTATCATTTTCTCTACCAACACTTCTGTGAGGAGAAAGTGACCTGGCAAAAGAAGACATAAAAGCACTGGGAACTATTTTTTAGATTAATTTTTGCTCTTAAATTATCTACACTGATACGGTAAATTGTCATTAGTTTTCAATGTTTGAAGCATTCAATTTTATAGGAATTACCCAAATAATTTGTAGCAAATGTCATCTCAATTTTGTCTTCAGACAACTCCAAAATCTTAGAAAACATGCCAGCGTTGTTTCTGCAAGACCCACAAGTTACCATCTGTCATTTTCTCTCCACCATAAACTTGTTTGGTTACCAAGAAAACGTGAGAAAATCAGAAAAAGAACTCACATGAGAATGTTGAGGGGCAGGCCAAGAGATAAAAATGAAGAACAAAATCTCATAACTGAAGCAAATGAGCTAAGATCGGATTCAAGCACGATAATTTCAGCTTCTGGAGTCTCTCTCTGAATCGTCTTTTTCATTTCTGCTGCCTTCTTCAAGTCCCTTGCCGCCATTACAATCCTGACTCCTCTCTTTGCTAACACTCTCGCTGTTTCAGCTCCAATCCCTGAAGTTGGCCCTTCAAACAAGGAAAAAAAGTATAGTCTTGCAGGAAAGTGATATTCTCTAGATTTGATGAGAGAGAGAGAGAGAGAGAGAGAGAGAGAGAGAGAGAGAGAGAGAGTAACCAGTGATGACGGCTGTAAGACGAGGAGAAGAAGAAGAATAATCTTGTGTAACCTGCTCTGCAGTTGTGTTTGACCCATACCCACTTTGGCCTGCAATTCCTGCCAAATATCCGAGAGCTTCCTTCATGATCAGAGGCTGACACTTTGTACAAATCCTGGACAGCAAACTCAAAAGATGAATCCTCATTTATATGCCACTGCTAAGAGCTCCCATAGATGTAATTATTCTGTGTTCTCTCTCTCTCTCTCTCTCTCTCATCGCAACTACTTTGCCGTCCAACTCTAGTTAAATTATCAGTGTGTTTGTATGATCGACTTACAAATTTTAGTCTCAGGCCGACAGCTTTTAAACACTATGTGGAAACAAAATAGCAAGAAAAATAAGAAAAAAGAAAACAGATTTACGTGAAAAAAGTTAAAAAAAAAAAAGAAATATTTACTATCTTAAATACGACCCAGTTGAATTAGGAGATGAAGCAGTTAATAAGAGATTATCAGACACCATCTTGTGCTGAAACTAAAGGGGAGAAAAGAGGAAGAAAGGAGTGGAATACTGTCTGCCCTTGTTGGGTGGTTTGAATATTTTGGCCGGCAATTATATTATTTGCCATAAATAATTTGAAGAGCCTTTTTTAGTTGATATCATAATGCAAAATTTGACACTCCAATTTGATTGTAGTTTTGGCAGCCTTTAATGGCTTCTATCTCTGCTGAACAGTCGAGAGAGAGAGAGAGAGAGAGAGAGAGAGAGGACGGTAATTATAGTCTTAATCCTACTCGATCTTAAAGAGCAAGGAAAAACAAACACATATTCTTGTGTTTGGCTTCTCCATGATATGTGTTTGGCAACACAAACGGTGATTATAAATATTGATTACAACCCTTGATCTACTTCAATGATTTACCGACTAATATGAACATGCATCAATATTGAAGAAAAATTTGAAAAACTTTGAACCGTCTCACGTGTAAATCTAGAAAGCCTATAATTATGATGAAAGGGTGAGAAACAGTGTCGAAAAATTGCGAAATTCTGAAGAAAAAGAAGCATAATTTGCAGACAGAAATGCTTTAGCTGCGTGCGACTTTGTCTTTTTTTTTTTTTTGGGCAATTTTTTTTCGTCCTCAGCTTGAAGAAATGATGGATGATGTTGGAGGATTGACGATAGAAAAGTGGAGGCATTGAGGTTGACTCTTCAACAATGGAGTTTAGAGCTTTTGGCTATGGCGGATGGGCATTTGGGTCCCACCCTGTTTCCTGATTTGAATACATAAATTCTTCATCATCTTCCCCACTTTACTGAGAACAACCACCTTCTTTTGCTTCTGGTTTGTTTCTCATATCTCGCCACTTTCCTTCTTTCATGGCCGGACAACCGATGTAAGAGAATGTGGCTTGTTCTAAACCGTAGAAACCATGATTTTGTTGACCAATTATGTATTTTCTAAGAAAAATCATCGAATTTTTATGTATTTTCTAATTTTTTTTGTTAGTTGTATACATCATTTGATCACTTAAATAAACCTTCTGATTTTACCCATGAATTTTGTGATCATCCATTCTAATCTTACAATGGATGATTATAATTTCACGTTAGTTGGTCTGATCTTACAACATAATTTATAAGTAAAATTTCATCTAACTAATACAAAATTAAAAAAAAAAAATCGTGATAAACAATAATATATTATTTAGTAGATATCGGATCTGTAATAAATATTCAGTCTATAAGTTATAAAATAAATGTATCTTAATTTTAGTAACTTTAAATCTAACACGGTAATGATGTTCATTAAGTAGAAATCTTGACGATTTTATTCTTGAATTACCCATAAAAAAGCTAGTTGAAAATTAAAACTTAATTATGAATCACTACTCTTTTACATTTTCCACGCACATTTTGAAGCACATGAGTTGTACAATTTAAACTTTTTTTGAACTTATGAAAAGAATTATTGTGGTTAATAAAGAATCATTCTACTTTAATTATCTCAACCACAAAAATGTCGATTTGATAGGGTAACAGACATTGTCCTTCGATGTTCTGTCTTCGTTATTTACTTATTGGTTTCAATGTTATTTTAAATTAATTTATTAATAATCAAGTAAAATTATAAAATAAATAAACAAGTGACATATAATCGTTAAGAAATAAAATTATATTATATAATTAAAGCATAAACGTAACGTTATTTCAAAAAAGTTGCATCCAAAGCGAAGTTAACGTGTTACAAAAGAAAAATGATTTTTTAATTAACAAAGAATATAATATTTTATTATATGTGTAGCCAGATTTATGAGTCATGATATCTTATTTTACATAATACATTTTTTGTTTTATTTACAAATTATAATAAGAGAACATGTCACGTGTTCGTGTGAAATTGTTATTATAAATACTTTTGACCAAACCAATCATAGCGAGCGAACGATATTGTGGCGACATTAAAATTCAAAACAATAAAGACGACAACATTAATGCTTCCTGTTTATAATTTATTTTATAATTCGAAATTCCAGCATTTCATGTGTCTACAATCAATAAATTGTTCAGTTTATTATCTTTCTATTTTGTTGCAGAAGTATTTAGACCGACTCAATTATTGAGTTCAATTTAAGACGCCAAAAAGGCAAAGACATGAATTTTTCTATTTATTTTAAGACTTTAATAATATTTTAGAAATAGTTACTCATTAATGTCACCACAATTTAAAACTATAATGTTTGGTATTTCATGCTTGATATGATTCTACAGCAACAATATTTAAGGGATTGGTCAGCAAGTGGGTCAGTCAAAATATTGATATCTAAGAAAAGTTTATGGACAAATATTGTTTCCACATTTTTCGTTAATAATGTCTCGATGCACATGTGAATTGAGTATAGAATTGTATTTTTCTGGGGTTTAATAATTTTGTAATTAGAACTATACAATATATTGCCCCTTAGAAGAAATAAATTAAAGGTTTAAACTAACTCTAAAGTATGAGTTTAATTTAAAATGATCTTTGAAATAAAAATTTTAACAACTAAAATTTTAAACTAGAAAAAATGTAACAAATCAAAATCTGGTAGAATCGATCACTCACTGTTCTCAATTTACGCCGAGATTAGAGGGCTGATCTAAAATGATCGACCCCCCAATCTATTCAACGCTTATGTGGCACTAAACATACTTGGTCAAGGGGTCGAGCTCCACCCCCCGTCTCATGTGCACAACACGTAATTTTAGAACGAGAGGTCAGTCATTCATTCTAAAATTGAGGCATGAGAACTCACTGCCCCGACTCAGTCCCCCATTTCCTGCCTCCCCATTTTAAAGGTGTTCGAGAATTGAGGTCACCACCTCGAATTGGCCTCTCGTTCTCTGCCTCCCCATTTTTTTGGGGGGGGGCATATGAGAACGAGGTTATCACCTCGAAATAGGAGGCCGATCTCTGACTCTATATAAAAAATCGACCTCTCATTCTCACTCTCATTGCTGGAAAACTCAATTTTCTCTCGGCCTCCTACTATTGCAACTCAAAATCCAACCCTTTCATACCCGCATCGTGTTGATTTCTCAATCCCTGATGGATTTCTTCAAATATCATAAAAAAATACACAAATCCGAGCCCTAAATCTTGCTCTTGTGAATTTTCTCTATATTACCAGCGTCGATGGATTCTTATTCGAATAGATCGGTTGATTTAGACGAGACAACAACTTGTGATGTCAATAAACTGGTATTCGTACTCCATGCTCATATATGTTGATCTTCGAACATTCGATCTCCTTAAGATAATGAAGAAATAGAGCTGCAATCGACGTCGAAAACTCTAGAAGATGAGCTTCAAACACCAGCGAACTTGGAGGATGCTGAAGTAAAAAACATACCGATAAGAGAAGAAATTTGAGATTTCATCTGGAAAAAAATATATTTATTTGACGACAATTAGGGAAGTAATAGTAGAATATGCTTTGAATAATGGTTATAGAATCAAATTCCTTAAAAATGAATCTTGACGATTGATGACAGTGTGTGAAGACGGATGTGATTGGCGACTGCATGTTTCAAATATGTAAAATGAGCTTACGTTTCAAATAAAAAGTTTCAACGATTGTCACAACTGTTCAAGAAAAATTAAGAATCGACACACTACTGCAAAATAAGTGGTAAATCATTATTTAGATATATTCAAAAGTCAACGTACGTGAGAAATTCTGTCCATTATCGAGATAGTGAGAAAGGATTTTGAATGTTAACATTATACCAAGCTTTGCCAGAAAAGCAACAAGCAATGCTCGAAAACTTAATGAAGGAAAAAATGATGAACAATACAAACTATTGTGGTCGTATGTAGAAGAAATACGTATATCAAATCCAGGTCGCACATTGAGCCTACAAACTTACTTGGTGAGTTTTGCTGATAATGAGTTATATGTATTCAAAAAAATGTATATGTGTATGTGTTAGGATCCGATTTCTATCAACTAGACCCCGACGACTAGAGGATTTCCAAAGTGGAAAAGAGTTAAACGTCGAAAGAATGCTCTCATTGACGCTTTCCTCTCACATGCGTAAACCATTATAAATTAATGGTATATATTTCTTTAAATTGATATAATAAATTATGATGCTCTTTTAAAAATTATTTTTTGTATATTATTTAATAAAAGCATTTAAAACATATAAAATGTATATCATTGTATGAAGAAAATTGACATATATTTTATTTATTGAAAATTAATATGAAAATCAGTGTACTAACAATGAAGCTACTAGGTCATTATATGTGACATTTCAAAAAGATTTATATAAATAAAAACTAAATATTTCACTCAAATAAAAAGATCAACTACTTTGATGGTTCACATATGTCTTTTTGCAAACTTTATATTATTTTATGTTTTTCTCTCTCGATAAACGTTTTCGATATCTGAAAAATATAAATTATCCACATAATGAGTTTTTTACGCAATAAATAAATCTAACACATAGAATTAATAATCCAAACTTTTTTAACATCATATAGAATACATCACCATCTTCTACTACTACAATTATTTGAAAATCATATTCTTTTGAAAACCAAACAATTACTATAAAAATATGCATGCTCGAAATCAATATTTTCAAATCACTCAACTATTGTTTAAAATCATTTTCATCAAATAAATCCAATACAAATAAAATGAACTTTCATGATTAAAACCATCTTTTTAAGAAAACTTCAATGCATCTTTTAACAACCAAATATTTATGTAAAAAATACAATACACTCTAATTCCAAAATATATGACCATCACACAATCCTACACGTTTTTGAACTTTCTCCAGCAGTGCTGCAAAACCCGGTACATTGATTCCTCTCGAGGTTTATATATTTTCAACCCAAGAAGTACATTAAGTTGATCTCATTCTCATTTTCATAGTAATACACATCGCACAAGAAGAGTCAAATCTAACCATTGAGTTCATGTGTTATCAAGATTGCAAACTTCTTTTTTTCCTCAAATGCATGCTTTAACACATTTTATGAAGTAAATGTCGGACATTTAACATCATTCAACTCACACATGCAAATTTTTTTAAAAACCAGCATATCACATTGATTTAAAACAATATTTTCAAAACATTTATTATTAACATCATAATACTATTTGACAACATAAATTATTTTTTTATAAAACATTATTCATTTTATGTCAAAACAACATATATCTAATCACTTCAATCCACAATCAAAATTCTAAGTTTAACCAGAATCAAGGACATAATTTGAATTTATATATACCGAAACAATGCAATAAATGTTAAATTAATTATTTTAAATGTAGGATTTACTTACCTATTGAAGATTTCTCCTCTGCCACAAAATTTTCACTTAATGAACATAATTTTAGTCTTATAGAATCGTCTTCCCAAACTGAGTAATTTTCCTTTGAATAGTAAGTCCAAAATTTCACTTTTTTTTTCTTTCTTCTTTTTCTCTCTTCTCAATCTGAATCTCACAAAAATGGCTGTCTTTACAGTCTTTGTCTCTCATTTCTAAATAGTTCTTAGATAAACTTCTTTTTTTAACTCAATTTTTTCATGTCTTTGTACAAAATTATTTTTCCTTCTATAGATATTCTAAAAAATATTATAATTACTTATGTTTAACTATACTTATCGGAAAGTAGTTAATTTTTATTAGTTTTATGTTAATTAACAAAATTAACATAATTAATCATAACTAATTATCTTTAATCATATTTAATAAGCTAAAATCATGTATTGTGCACGTAAGACGAGGGGTCTCCACACTCCCCACCTTGACCCCCGACCAAATATGTCTCTTGCATAAACTGAGAACAGGGGTGATTTGCCCTCTGCCAGTATGGGTGAGCACGGTCCGGGTCGGTCTAATTTTGACTCCAGACCGATACTATTCGAGATTCTTTTCCTGGTTCCAGAATTAATTTTGGGAGTACTGGTTCCTCCTACCAATTTTTTTTTTTTCTATTTAAGAAAATAATTTTTTTAATAAGCTACCAACAATTTTATTTAAAAAATTAATTTTTTTAATCAAATCTACGATATCGATTATCATCCAAGAATGAAATTAAAAACATATATTAATGAAAGTTTAAGTAATTGAAGAATGAAATTAAAAACATTGAGGTAGGATTGATCAAATCCTTTATCAACAACAAGCAATGAGCTACACATACAGTCAGGGTGAGTAGTAGAGCAAGTAAAGTGAGCAATAGCACTGTAGAACTGAGGGCGAGTAGGGGAGCACAGGCCACCGAGGGGCGAGGGCGAGGGCGAGGGCGAACAGGCGCGATGAGCAGTGAGCACTGTGGGCAAGTACGCGAGCGCGAGGTGAGCGTCAACGGGACTCAGGAGGCTTAGACAGAAATTACGAGGGCTTCTAATTCTCTGAAAGAATACTTATGTAAATTTATATAAGCCTTCAAAAAATTTCAAAGGGAATCGGTGCGACCCACGATTCTTCGAGATTTTTGCTCATGGACCGTAGACTAGACCGAGTCCCATGAACAATTGAGTTGGAGGATTGGTCTCGGACCGAGAAGCTTTGATTCCCGTTTGAAACTGTCAGTCTGATCCGAGTCCCGATCCAGTTTTGCTCACCTCTACTGGTCAATGTTTGATTTGTTATATTTTAGATAATTTAAAATTTTAGTTATTAAAATTTTAAATTTAAAAATTATTGTAAATTAAATTGAAATTGGTTTTAACCTTAAATTAAAATATGGTAGAAAGGTAATGAAGTAATCTTAAAATACATTACCATCACAATCACTTTGAAACACTTTGATGACTGTTTTCCCACACGTGCCACGTTCTAATTATGCATGGATCGACACACGGGCCCACTGACGTGGGGCCTACTTAGCTAAATCCAATCAAACGTAGGTTATTTCTGCACATTGATTGTCAAGAATTAGTCCTCACTCATCTTGCAACACTACAATGATTTTCTTGTTGAACAAACAAGATTAGGAACACACACATAGTGTTATTTATTCTCTCATTTTGGGTGTAATATTGAACGTCCTAATTAGAGATGTGCAAGAGAATTGTTGAACCACTTAGAAAGAACACTCAAAACGATCTAGTTCAATGTGCTTCGAGTGCTTAAAACCATTGAAATTATACTTGAAATTGATCCAATTTGAAGAATGTTGGTCCGTGTTCTGAAACCCAAGCTCATCGATGAAGCTGGTCAGTTCTTCCAAACCGGTTCATGTGATCCGGCCCAACAACTTTTCTCCAAGGCCTCACTTGAACAAAAAAAGAACTTTGGAGTCCAGTAAGGTGGAGGAAGATGAACAGATGACTATCCACTTTGGCCCTGCACATCCCTGTCCAGAAGTTAAAACAATTTAAAAGAGAAATATCTGGTATGCGCTGCAAATCTCTATTCCCATTTTTCTGTGGTTTTCATCGTAAGATGATCATCGAATTTAACACATTCTCAAAAAGAAAGAATAATTCCAATTTTCTTCTAAACTTTTCGTTAATAAACTCACAAAAATCTCCGATTTCGAATCATTTCTCAATCGCCCTTTGTTTGTTTATGTCAACGTTGTTTTGGTTTCTCTCTTCTCTTCACTTTCATTTCTGGTTAAGAATAGCAGCTTTCTGCTTAAATGTCTCTGAAAATCTTCTATAACTTTTCCTTCATGGCTCCCTGCTTGTGCAGAAACCCCATAACTATAAGGGCCTCGCTTAATGTCACTCCACCGTCTTCAGTGACTCTGCAAGGTTCAAAGTTCTTCGCAAATGGCCATCAGATTCTCACCAAAGTCCCCGAGAAAATTACTGCTACACCCTCACCGGTCATCGCTGGCGGATGTTTCATTGGTTTCGACGCCGATGAGGCGAGAAGTTGGCATGAAATTCCTATAGGAAAACTGAAGGGTATAAGATTCATGAGCATTTTCCGGTTTAAGATATGGTGGGCCACCCACTGGGTCGGAAGTAGAGGAGAGGAGGTAGAGAATGAAACCCAGATGATGATTCTCGATAGAAACGATCAGGGCCGTCCATATGTTCTTCTTCTTCCTCTTCTCGAAGGTCCATTTCGAGCTGCATTGAATCCCGGAGAAGACGATTTTGTGACTCTGAGCGTCGAAAGCGGGTCCACCAAAGTCCGTGGCACCAGTTTCAGAAGTTGCTTGTACATGGCTGTTGGTGACGATCCGTTTGATTTGATCAGAACGGCAGTAAGGGCAGCGAGGACCCACTTGGGGACATTCAAGCTTCTCGAAGAAAAGACCCCACCGGGCATCGTGGACAAATTTGGCTGGTGCACATGGGATGCATTTTATCTAACGGTGAACCCCCAGGGAATCAGAGAAGGAATCAAGCGGCTGGTAGAAGGTGGGTGCCCACCAGGAATGGTCTTGATTGATGACGGGTGGCAGTCTATAGCGCATGATGATGATCCCATCGTTGATCAAGAAAACATGAATCTAAGAGTTGCCGGCGACCAAATGCATTGCAGACTCGCAAAGTTCGAAGAGAACGGCAAATTCAGAGACTATAAAAAGAAGGGTATGAGGGCCTTCGTGAAGAACATAAAAGAAGAGTTCAAGACTGTAGAGTATGTGTATATATGGCATGCACTTTGTGGGTATTGGGGTGGGGTTAGACCTAATGCTGCTACTATGCCATATTCAACTGTTATTCATCCTAAAATGTCGCAGAGGTTGAAGATGACAATGGAGGATTTAGCAGTGGATAAGGTTAACGAGAATGGCGTTGGTTTGGTCCCCCCTCAACTGGCCCACCTTCTGTACGAGGGTTTGCATTCTCGTCTCCATTCCCTTGGAATCGACGGCGTTAAGGTTGATGTCGTTAACGTAAGTTGTCTGAATTATGTATCCTCATCTCTCTGAGAAAGAGAAACTTACTGATGTGTATGGAGTGATGGGATGAAACTGCAGATTCTTGAAACGCTGTCGGAGGAATATGGTGGTAGAATTGAAATAGCCAAAGCATATTTCGAGGCGTTCACGGCTTCAATCAAGAAATATTTCAAAGGAAATGGCGTCATTGCTAGCATGGAGCACTCCAATGACTTCATGTTCCTTGGAACTGAAGCTATAACTCTTGGCCGTGTTGGTATGTGTTAGGCCTATCTTCGAGGTGTGACAGATCATCAAGTTTCATTAATTCCATCTTAACTTACTCAATGATTTGTCGTGTCTGAATCATCTAGAAAATAAACGCGGAAGGTACATGAATCCATAAAGAACTTTCTTAGATGAATGTAATTATCACATGTTCATAACCTGTCATATGTGTGTAAGCCTATTGATATTCTAATCGTCGCAGGAGATGATTTTTGGCCAGCTGACCCAAACGGAGATCCGTATTGGCTGCAAGGGTGTCACATGGTGCACTGCGCCTACAACAGTGTGTGGATGGGGAACTTCATACAGCCAGATTGGGACATGTTCCAATCAAACCACCCTTGTGCAGAATTTCATGGGGCGTCCAGGGCCATTTCAGGAGGGCCAATTTATGTGAGCGACACTGTCGGAGGCCATGATTTCAGTCTGCTCAAACGCCTTGTTCTTCCCGATGGCTCTATTCTCAGATGCCAATTCTACGCCCTTCCTTCGAGGGACTGCCTCTTTCAAGACCCTCTTCAAGATTCCAAAACTATTCTTAAAATCTGGAACATCAACAAAGTAAGTCAACCTTTTCCTTTTTTACTATATTTTCTGTTTTTAATGATTTATATTCGTAGCAGTACACAGGTGTTTTAGGACTGTTTAACTGTCAAGGAGGAGGATGGTGTCCCGAGTCAAGAACAAACAGAAGTGCCCCAAAAAATGCTAGGCCATTAACTTGCGTAGCCAGTCCTAAAGACATAGAATGGGGAAGTGGAAAACGACCCATTTCCTTAAAAGAAGTCAATAAATATGCAGTCTACATGATCGAGCAAAAGAAGCTGAAGCTCTTGAAAATGTTGTCAGACACGATCGAAATCTCGCTCGACCCGTTGAACTACGAGCTTCTCGTCGTCTCTCTGGTCCGAGAAATCTTACCGGAACGACGTGTCCAGTTTGGTGTGATAGGGTTGGTGAACATGCTGAATGCAGGAGGAGCCGTTGAAGATGTGGAGGCTCAAAGTGAAGAGAATTTGGTGAGAGTTGGAGTGAGAGGAAGTGGGGAAATGAGAGTTTATGCTTCGGAGAAACCGAGGAAGTGCAAGATTGATGGAAAGGCGGTTGAGTTTGGTTATGTGGATGAGATGGTCTCAGTTCTTGTTCCATGGCCGAAGTCTTCACGATTTTCTGTTGTTGAGTATCTGTTTTGACCAGCATAAGGAATCGAAGAGTTGAAGTTTTTGAATTTATTAGTAATTTATCATAAAGAGAAGAAGACGATGAATTTAAGGGAACGACAATTATATAGAGATGAGTCAAAATGACATGAAAAACCAAGTGTATCGTTTTCTCAATATTCATGATCCTTGACCAAATATTTATAGAGAGAGAGAGAGAGAGAGAGAGAGAGACTTGTGTAGAAAACCTTTATTTTTCTTAGACAAAGTAGAAACACATGTATACAGAAGAAATCTTCCACCATTTTCACATTATCGAAGCTACGATCTAACATTAATGTCCAACCATCTTAGGCTTTCCCACCTTCTTGGCCTCTTCTTCCAGCTCCTTCCCTGGCCCTTCCGCCTTCTCGTGCCTTGCTTTTGTACAGTCTGTGCCGTCTCCTCCGCCTTCTGCCCCAATTGACCCGACGTTTCTTGCAAGCGCAGCTCCGCTTGGTCAGTTTGCTCCGGCACTCTTAGCTTACGTAGATAATTAAACATTCACGATAGTGATGAAAGCGCAATCACTCCAAATGCACCCGAAGAGAGAAGCCCCACTATAGCTAGTTCGATTGTCAGAGTCGCCGGAACTAAAACCGGACGAAAAATCACTAATATGTGGGTGCTAACAGCTAGTCCGAGTATTGTTCCAATGAGGGCTAAACCAAAAAGGAGGAGAAGTGTTGGGTTCCGGACCATATGTGCGTGGACTTGGATTCATAATAGACCATACTCGTGCTGAGCCCGTAGTTAATATTAGGGTTCCATGGTTTTTCTATTTATTGATGGTTGAGTCGCAAAACTCAGTTGTACCAATTTTCATTATTGATTTCTCTCATCTACCCATGATTTTTTTCCCTTATAAGGTTTCCACGTAAATTTGGGTATTTATTATTTTTTCATTTTCTTTTTCGATTTCTCGTTCGGTGTTTTAACAATTGGTATCAGAGCGACGTTGAAAGTTTTGAAAATCAAGTTTTGATTTATCGGAGATATATTGAACGGTTGAAAGTTTTTTGATTTTGTGAAAATGAAACAAGGAAAAAAAATAGAAAAGTTTTTTTGTTTTTTGTTTTCTGATTTGTCTTCTTCACCGCAAAGACGAATAGAGGCTAATACTCAAGCCGCTGATTAGGGAGAAGAGGAAGTTGGTCACTGTTGTACATTGTTCACTGTTGTCTCACCTTCGTCCATCACCGATCAAGAGGAGTTGTTCGCCGTCCTCTCCGAGCTTCAATCGCCCAATCGCAGCGACGCCGACAATCGAGAGAGAAGTCTATTCTCTGCCGTCATCACTATCCTCTGTCAAACACGACCGTAGCCAACATTGGGTTGTTCTGTCTCTTCGTGCTCGAACATAAATGCACTCAGAACTAGTCGACTGTCTTGCTGTTCAACCATCGCCAATCTAATCATTTTCCTAGTTTCTTTAAGTATAACCAGAGATAAAAATATTTAATTTGTTTTTGGGTTATTCAGATTTGAGAAGTTTCTTTTTTTTTGGAACTTTTTCAGGTTGAAATTTGTGATATTGGGTACTAATTTTTGAAATTTTTTTTTTTGGTGATCGGAAATGTTTGGGCAAGGTTATCAGTTCAGATATATTATTTGCGATTTGTTGGGCGGATTTATTCTGATTTTTGGGAGAATTGATTATTGAGGGTGATATATTTTTGGGTAGAATTTTGATGATTAAATTTGAGATATTAGAATTGAAAATTCTGAAATTATTTGTGAGATTTATTCTAAATCCTGGAGAGTAAACCGAGTCGGATGGTCATGTTGAACAACTCCAACTATCATGTGTGGAAATGGAAGATGGATGATCTTCTTTATGTGAAAAACTATTATTTGTCTGTGTTTGATGGTGCAAAGCCGGCAGCTAAATCTGACGTCGAATGAGAATACATCATCGTAAATTGTGCAGTTACACTCGTCAGTGGGTAGATGATAATGTCTTCAACTATGTCAGTGAAGAAAAGAGCGCTCAAAGCTTGTGGAAAAAGTTTGAGTAGTTGTACGTTCGGAAGACCGGTAACAACAAGTTATTTTTGATCATGCAGTTTCCAAGTTTGAAATACCTAAATGGAAAAACAATAACCGATCATTTGAACACATTTCAAGGAAATATCAACCAATTGGTTGGAATGAAGATCAAATTTGATGAAAAGGTTCATGGATTGATACTTCTCGAAACTTTATTAGACTCGTTGGAGACATTTAGAATGTCGTTGTCCAACTCGACCCCAGATGGTGTTTTGGCTATAGATGTAGTCAAGAATAGTGTTCTGAATGAGGAGATGAGAAGAAAGTCAATGGGTTCTTCTTCACAATTAGACGTCTTAGTTATCGAAAACAGGGGAATGAGTCAAAGTAAAGAGCCTGGCAACAGAAACCAAAGTCAAAGCAAGTTAGAAAAATACGCCAATTTTGAGTGTCATCATTGTGGCAAGAAGAAATACATCAAGAGATTTTGTCTAAATTTTCTTCGAAAAAATTTAAATGCCAAGGGAAAAGAAAATAAGACCGAAGGATGTGAAACATGCAAGAATGTAGCCACAACCAACGAAGAACTCTTTAGTGTGGACAACGAAGACGTCGTAAGTCTCGTCTGTCAAGATATGAGTCGGGTGATCGATAGTGGCGTTTCGATACATATTACTTCGCAGAAGCTTTTCTTCACGTCCTACACTTTCGATGACTTTGGAAATGTAGAATGTGAAGAAAACCTTCCACAGTCCATGCGGTAGACTGTGGAGACATTGTAGAACTTTGGCACAACCGGCTTACCCATATGAGCAAGTAGAGATTGATGATTCTAGCCAAGAAGAATCTACTCTGAGATATGAGAAATGACTCTCTAAATAGGTGTACTCATTGTTTGGCAGGTAAGCAAACTCGAATAGCTTTCAAGAGCATTACCCACTCACGAAAACTAGGTATACTCGACACGGTGTACTCTGATGTGTGGGTCCGATTAAGACAAGAGCACTTGGTGGTGCAGTGTATTTTGTGACTTTCATCGACGATCGCTCATGCAAAATTTGGGTGTATATGTTGAAGTCAAAAGATCAAGTGCTAGATGTTTTCAAGCAGTTTCATACTCGCGTAGAAAGAAAAACAAGTGTGAAGTTTAAGTGCATCCAAGCAGGTAATGAGGGTGAGTATTGTGGTTCTTTTGATGAGTATTTAAGAGAGCAGAGCATTTGGCATCAAAAGATATCTTTGAAGACTGCTTAGCTAAATGGGTTATCTGAGAGAATGAACAGAACATTTTTTGAGAAGGTGAGATGTTTGCTTTCGTGGTCACAATTGCCGAGGTCCTTCTGGGGGTGAAGCCTTGAGTAAAGAGGTTCATGTTTTGAATCTCACATCGAGTGTTCCATTGGATTTCGAAGTTTCGAATAAGATGTAGTTTGGAAAAGAAGCTTCTTATAATCATCTGCTCATCTTTGGGTGCAAAACCTTTGTTCACATTTCAAAAGATGAGCGGTCGAAGATCGATGTGAAAACGAGGTCGTTTGTGTTCATTGGTTATGACGAGTTTGGCTACAAGTTCTACGATTCGGTGCAGAAAAAACTTGTCAAAAGTCGATATGCAGTGTTCGTATAAGACAAGGCATCAAAGAAATCGATAAGGCAGAAATGACAGAGAAGTATAGTGATAATCTTTTTGATTTGGATCTAATTTCTACTGATGTAGAGCATTCTGATCAAGAGGGAGGGGAACTAGAGCATGATATCGATAATGCAAATGGCGAAATCCCAACGACTGATAATGTTGAACCGATTGACCAAGTCAAAGAAGAAGTTCAAAAGTTTTCATATAAACCTTGGCGTGATTCGAGTCGGTAACTTGTGTGCCAACACGATTACTAATTTTTTCCCGGATATCCAAATGAGAATCACCAGAGAATACTAGATCTTTAACAAGCACAAAATAACAAAATTCTTGTCCAAAATGTATGAAATTTTACTAGAGACTTACTCAATGGATGAATTAAAATCCCTCAAAATTTCAGATCCAAACTCGTTGAAACCAAAAAGTTATGCTCGAAACAAAATAAAAAATATGCTCTTGGATTAAGCAAATTTTGGTCCAAAAATTACTAAACTTCCAAAAATTGTAAATATTGATTGGTTAAACCAAATGCACTTAAATTTTAAAAGGATCTTGCTCCAAAAGTGGACAAAATACCCTTAAATTTTCAGAGTGTAAATCGCAGCGGAAGATGAGATATGATGGATGTGGCGTTGTTAGTTCAAGGAAGTGATAGGAGACACTTCTCGACCTTATGATTCTTCTAATTGAAGAACACTCCAAATTTTGCCAAAAGAGACGTGAGTTTCTATTCTTTTTCTTGAATTTCTATCTACGAGGAAGATAGCGAAAGAAGTAGCAATAAGAGCTCTCAATTCAATCACAAAATTGAAAACAATTATTCAATACTCTTCACGAATGTGATACACCGTGTGGGAACCAAAAAAAGCCTCAAAGAGCTCTGAAAGAAACAGAAGAAAACTTCAAGTTTTTAATTAAAAAATATTCTCCCAATATCAGCCATAGGAGGGGATTAAATAACCTTACAATTAGGTCAGAACGTTTAAACAAAAAAAAAAAAAGAACAATAAAAGAAAAATATTAGCTATTTCCTTAAGGCCAAATGACCACTTGTGTGCGCCAACTTGGTCTCTATTTTCTCTTTCCAATTTGCATTGTCATCTGTTTTATTCCCTCAAAGTTGTAGCCTTCTTCAATCATCAATCATTCTGAAACTCATAAAAATAAAAAAAACATAAAAATGTTAACATTTTCTAAAAAGAAGGTTGAACTCGAATTGGCTTTGGGCTTGAGTCTTTTTTATGAGAAAAAGTCTCTCTATAATTGATTCCGTTGACTAGGCAAACTACGTTCAAATATCTTGATCTAACTCATTCTTGAAACCTTAGGATGCCAGCTACATTCTTTATAAGGTGCACATATTGTAATAATGTTAGCAAGGGGGGTCAAATATATCAATTAATCCTCAGAGGTCAGTTTCACGACAGTTTTTTTTTTTTTTTTAAAGTCAATATTCCTTGGACATGTGTTTGATCATCCCTTGGAGTTTTATCTTCCATCTATGCTTCATAGAGATCATATCCACCAAGCATTGTTCACATGATTTCATGTACTTGATAGATTCATCGTATGATCTTCCTACAAAATAGAAATTAGAAAATAGATTAGAAATAATTCATCCAATGTTTGCGAAATAGCGGATCCGTAGCACATCAAACCTCCTTTGAGAAGATCCACTAGAGAGCGGTGTCTTTCGACGATATTTACTTTAGATGAGTATGTAATGCTCACAAATACTGGAGAGCCAAACATTTACCAAGAGGCTACTTTTATTAATGAGAAGAAACTGTGGTTGAAAACCATGGAAGAAGAGATGCAATCTCTTCATGAGAATCACACGTATGATTTGGTGAAATTACCTCAATGCAAGAAAGCTCTCAAGAACAATGGGTCTACAAATTGAAAACTAAAAATGCAAATTCAAAGCTAAGGTACGGTCACAAAAAGGGAATCGACTTTGAAGAAATATTCTCACCGGTGGTAGAGATGTCCTCGATCCAAGTTGCTCTTGGTTTAGTGGCGGGCTTGACCTTGGAGATCAAGCAACTTGATGTGAAAACTATATTTCTTCATGGTGACTTAGAGGAAGAGATCTACATGGAACAGCTCGAGGGATTCAAAGTCAGAGGAAATGAGCTACTTGTGTGTAAGTTAAAGAAGAGTTTATATAACTTTAAACAAGCTCCATGACAGTGGTACAAGAAGTTTTAATCATTCATGGTGAGTCAAGAGTATAATCGAATATCGTTAGACCATTTTGTGTTATCAAAAGGTACTCCGATCATAACTTCATTATTCTTCTCTTGTACGTTGACGATATGTTGATCATAAATCATGATATTAGTAAGATTGCGAAATTGAAGAGAGAGTTAAGCAAGTCTTTTGCGATGAAAGACTTTGGTTTGACAAAGAAAATACTTGGTATGAAGATCTCTCGTGATAGAAAGAATGGAAAACTGTTATTGTCTCAGGAATACTACATTAAGAAGGTACTTGAAAAGTTCAACATCAGCAACGCCAAAGTTGTGTGTTCTCCACTTATAGGTCACTTCAAGCTTAATTCGAAACAATGTCTACGGTTGAATAAGACAAGGCAGACATGAGTCGAATTCCTTATGCGTTTACAGTTGACAGTCTGCAGTCAATATTAGAGTTTCATGGTTTTTCTATTTATTGATCTTTGAGTCGCAAAACTCAATTTTACCGATTTTCATTAGTGATTTCTTTCCTCTGCTCTTGGTTTTTTTTTTCTAGGATTTTCATGTAAATTTTGGTGTTTATTATTATTTTTATTTTTTTTTAATTTCTCGTTCGATTTTTTAACAAAAAGAACGAAGTCGAGTGGGACTAGGGTGATCACAGCCACAACTTGTGATGCAGAAGCCCCTTTTCTGAATGACTGTTTTTAATAACATAGGTGGGCCGGTCTCAGTTTTTCTCTCTCCCTGTCTCTCTTGTACTGATCTGCCATGGAGGTCAGCGAGGCTTGATTAGAGAAGTGAAAAGTTAAGAAATTTGCAGAAAGCAACAAGGATACGGAGGATGGGAGTGGTGATAAAAAAAGGTGGCGAGGGTTGATTCAAGGTAAAGTTGGAGGTTGACACGTATGGAAACAGGACAGTTGTTTAGTAGAGGAGAGGTGGAAGGTTGCATGGAAAATACGTCGACTTGGATGAATGTTTTTTAGCTTCAAAGGTGTAGTTACGCATAGCAATCGTCCTTCAAATCATCAAATCAGCATTAACATTTCTACATATTTGATGCAAAAACTCATACTTTTGCATAATTTAGATATTCAATTCATACAGAAGTATATACAAACAGATGGTGTGCATGAATATTACACCCAAATGAATCATCATTACCCAGTTTTTTTTCTTTTGCAACTGACGGACAGGAAGAGGAAGATCTTAACTTCAACAACAGCGAAACTGAGTCCAAAGCTCGGAATAATGCCTCAAAGATCTATGCAGCTTCTTCTTCCATTCATCGGTATTTGGAAGCTCACCCGTAAGAGCAACGGAGCTATCTTCATTACGATTCCCAAGACTCAAAACGGAAACCTGATGCGAGAAAACTTGATCCATTGCCTTCAGTGTTTGTTCCATGACTATTTTCCCATCTCTAATGGAGTTTTCTGCTTCCACACAGCTGCCTCCTACATTTACCATGATTCTGCCACCTTTTCTCAAACACTTTCGGAGCTTCTCCCATGTTTTTGGATCCTGAAGCTCCGGAATCAAACTCCCTTTGGAAAATAAATCCACCAAAATCCCTGAAAATCCGTCTCTAACGCTAGCTTTTAGAGCGTCACCGATGTATATGAGGAGATTTTCTGGGTATTTTTTTTCTAGCTTTGTAAGGCCGAAATACTCTCTTCCGACGTCGATTACAGATGGGTCGATTTCCCAACCGTGAACTGAAACTTGAGGGTAGAGGTCGAGAATCAATCGCGCAGAGGAACCGGCGCCGAAGCCGAGGATTCCGATTGGGCCGGGAGGAACGATCGGCGGTAGGGTTGCGAAAACGTCGAAGTAAGTATTGGTGAAGGATTTGAAGAGGAAGGAAATGCTGTGAATGTTTCCGGGGGCGTCAAGGAGGAGGAGTCTAGAGCCGGCGAAGGGGTGATCCGCTTTTCTGGAAACTTCAAGCACTCGAATGTAGTTATATCGGGACTTGAATTTGGCGATGATTTTGACATCTTCCGCCGGAATTCCGTCCTCTTGGGTTTTCGGTTGGGGAATGGAATGGTGGAATTGTTGGGAGTTAACGGCGAGCCTTAAGCGTAGGAAATGGGTGGATTTGGAGAACGGGCTGAGAGAGAGAGAGAGTTTCAGATAAGTGGATTGCGGAGGACGAAGAGGAATTTGAATTGGAAATAGGATGAACGGAGTGACGTGGTCGGAGGTTGGTTGGGCTTGCATGGCGGCTCTCACCCTCCCTGTTTAGGAAACAGCGGAGCTCCGACACCGGATGGGATTAGAAGTGTCGAGCGAGTGCGTTGAGATAAGCCTAGAAAATCTGAACTCACCCAAAGGCATTAAGACCAGTACTAAACTAAAGATGGGCTTTAAAAGGTCCAAAATAATTATTTTAAAAATATTTACGTATAAAAAAGGATTAGTATAATTAATTAATTTATTTATTTTATGGGTAAGAGCAAAAAAAAAAAAAGACCGTCGTTAACATGAATCGAAAGATGTTGTTGTCTAATCTCAATCATGTGATAAACATTTGAGGTGACATCGCATTCTCTCTCTAATTTATGCTTCACACTCTTAATCAAAAGGGACCAATCTCTTTCTCTCTCAAAACTTTTTGATCCCATTAAATGGGTGAGGTGGTTAAGAGCTCTAAAGTGAGGCATTGCCTTTATTGTTTCCAAAGATAAAATTATCTACGCTCTCATGTATATAGTCTGTATGTTATTAATTAATGTAAATAATATATTATTTTAACTATATATACTGTATTATGGGAAAATACTTTTTATATAAAATAAGGCAGAAATTAAAAGAAAGTGAACAGAGATTGAGCCTTCGATTCATTATGATGTATAGGTTATCCTCCTCTCTCGAAAAGAAAGCTTTGCTGTTGGTTGACGAAGACTCGCCGAAAAGCACCACGCCTTTTTGAGTGAACACTGCTAGTGTTTTCCACACTCTTCCAACGTCACTTGCCAAGATTCAACGGGCTGAAATTATTGCTGATAAAGTTATAAATTTAAAAATACAAAATAAAAAAGATAAAATGCTAACGTATTATTTAGATTTAAGCTACTCTTTTGGATAAATGGATCTTCCATTTTTTGTCTTCTAGCAATTTTGAATTATTTTGTCAATTTATCTGTTAAATTCAGAAAGTATATAACACGTATTCTGTTTAGTCATGTGTTTTAATACGATTTATAATTATTTTAGTATTTTTCAACTTCTTATCCAACAATTTCAAGTTTTACCAATTGTAACGTAGAATTAGAAAATAATTTAACAATATTTGAAGAGATTATAAATTAAGTTAAAACTCTTTATTAAATAAAAAATATGATATAAATATACTCAATTAGACAGACATATACACAGTTTAGATTGTTGATATCTAAAATATAGAGATTCGATTTGTTCGAAAAAATGATTTAAAGTCTAATTTATGAATGACTTTAAACGTTAGGGTCTAGATTACAAAAATTACGTCAAATAACATAAAATAATTATAAAAGTACTGTACTAAGTGTAATTTCAAGACCAATTATGTGCATGTGCATATTGATCTTAATTAAGATTATGTATTGGAATTTCGAACAATATCATGATCTCGAGAAAAGCATTATTACGAGGCAGATTTGATATGAATAAGAAAAAATAAAAGGTGAGAATTATCGTCTCGTTACCATCTTAATGTTAATTTCCCAATCAACCGCACTTTGATATCATTCGTTTTTATCATTTAGCGCAAGAAAATAGATGGTTAAAGAGCATATCACGTGGACATTATTAAAAAGAAAGATATTAATCAACAAATCAAAACCAATAATCCAATGTCTAATTAAATTAGACATCTTGTCTCTCCATGATGTTTATTGCTTTCAAGCTCAAATACAATCACAAGTTGATCATCATAATTGTCCATTGTTAAGCTCCATTTCACAATTATTTAACTAACAAATCATACTTTATGTCAAGTTAGCCTATAATGCATATCACGTCAACTAACGCCCATTCATTTTGAACCAAAGGAAATAGCACCTTATTCCCCCGAGATTTTCTTACCCGACATCGTTGCTGAAAGAAAATACTAAATAACACATCGATACGATCATACGACATCGTTTGTTTATTATGTGAGAAACAAGAGTAAATTATCGACACGGCCAAAGAATTTTCACCGTGTGTTGGAGAGGATGTTTTATGTGGAAAAGCACTTTGGTTATTTATAAAAATGGGACCGAAGAGGAGAGACGAATTACAATAGTGTGATATATGATCGTTCATGTCAATTGAAGGAAATCAAAAGTCAATGAATTGGAGCTGCATCGCGAGACAGACGATTATTTATCATACAACGACAGATAAAGGAGGGCCCACTATTATGGTGATTAGTCGTCTGTGGGCTAGAATTCAGTGTGTCGCGCTGGCTACATATTTCCAAAGAGAATAATCAATAATAATATAAGGTTTGAAATCTATGATAATAAATAAAAGATTATATTTAACTAGACATTGGTGATTTTGTTAAAAGGGTGTAATATAATTTTTATTTAGCACATAAAAGGTGTAGGGTCTTTATCACCGATACTAACAATAGTTCATTTTCAGAGGTAGAATTCATTTTCACAGTACATGGTAACATATTATGATTATAAATGTTAAAATTTAACGTGACTCGAATACTATTTGGATCGAATTGAATTCGCATTCAATTTTCACATACTTTATTTATCGTTGATTGAGCAAGAGAAGCCACTGGTAGCTTAATTTTTTATCTACTCGTACATTTGAAGACGTAGACTAGAGGACCTATAATTTTGGGGAAAATATAGGTTGACCTAATTAGTGTCACAATTATTTATAAGAGTAGATGTACAAAATTTGTTCTAATTTTTTGTGTACTCCAACATAACCATGACATTAGCCAATAATTATGATGTTTTCTAAGTCATATTCTCTGTCTCTGCATGTGCAGCTGGCAAACAAGAACAAGCGGACAAGCTGTGATTTTAGGTAAGTTTATTTTAAAAGAATTGTTGTGATTAATAAATGATTCATTTCCTTTCTTGTTTAATTTTAAAAAATCTTTGGTTTTGTTTGTTTGCGGAGAAATTGGAAAAGAATCTAATCGTGAACAACCCAAACAATTTTAGTTTTTTCTAGGAAGAAGACACAACGAGGATGGTAGAGGACAAAATTGGCATATTAAAATAAACGATTTTTGGTCGTCAAGTGAACAGAGGGTGAATGATCGCTCCGGGATGATTAGATGTTTATGATATCGTGATTGGGTCACATTATCACTTATTACTTATTGGCCTAATGCGGTCGAGCAATATGTTTACTCCGTGATCAAATTTGTATTTTTTGTCCAATGTAACATTTTTTGTTCAAGTATTTTTTTATTTATTTTGCATCCGATTATTTTATGATCTAATAATAATTCAAGATATTGATCAAATATTTTTCTGATCAAATAAATCTTCGAGAGCTTTGATCGATGTTCATCCACAACGATCAAAAAATACAAGACAAGTTTCTTTGCTGCTGGACAATATGTAGAACGGCACTATCGAGCAATGAAAACTTAAAAGAATCACGCAAGTTGTAATGAAAAATTCAAATAGTTAGCTATAAAACAAATGGCAAACATTTGTAAATCATGTATTAACTAATTAGAAACATGGGTTAAACCAAAATTTGAGAACAAGTGAAGTGTTACCTTAAAATGATTATATTATTTGAGAAAACAATGACAAGCCTAGAGATGAACATAGCCTTGACTTACGAGTCAAACAAAAGCATGGACCCCATGGTTATGATAGAAATGTGTCGGCTGAGGTTATGATACAAATGTGTCGGCTGCCTTTTAGCTTCTCATCGTAATATCAACTTTTACTGCAACGAATACAAGCTACTCTTCTTCTCTGAGACATCATCAGGGTTTCTCTCTGTTCTGAGTCTAGGGTCTTACGGAGTGGTATTATCGAAAATCTGACGTGTTGTTCTGAATTTAGCTCAATCTGTGTAACTATACTCGATTTGAATTATTGTGTGTAAAAAAGGGTTGTTTTCAAAGTGATCCCCAAGGGCAGTGTCGTTTTGTACCAAGTTAAAAAGGACAGTTTTTGGGGTAATGATTTGTGTAGTTTAATATCAAAGTTTACGTTTTCAATGATTATATGCATGGTTTTCTTCTTATTTATAGATTATTGCCAATGCGATTGCTTAAAACCCAATTGATTCCTCTTTTGTCAAAGAACCTCCCACCAGATTTGCTTAAATCCCACTTGATTTCTTCTAATTTCACTTAACCCTCTCTCTCTCTCTCTCTCTCTCTCTCTCTCTCTCTCTCTCTCTGTTGCTTGTTTTAGAAGAATGATTGCTTAATCCTGCTTCTCTTTCTCTGATAGTTCCACTCTCTGAAACAGTGACATTTTTCTTCTTTTTCAATCTATGCGAATCCAATCCCTGTCTGAAGCATTTCTGCTCTACTATTACATTCGTTTCTGATTCCAAGCGTTCTTCTGAAAATCAATAATGGGTCGCCATTCCTGTTGCTTGAAACAGAAGCTGAGGAAAGGTCTGTGGTCTCCTGAAGAAGATGAAAAGCTATTCACTTACATAACCAGATTTGGAGTTGGTTGCTGGAGTTCTGTTCCAAAGCTAGCTGGTATCAAGTTTTATCCTGAAATAACTTCATTTTTTGAACTTGAAATAGAAGTTTTGATCCTTTTTTTTTTCTGGATTCATTTGCAGGATTGCAGAGGTGTGGAAAAAGTTGTAGGCTGAGGTGGATAAACTACTTGAGGCCGGATTTAAAGAGAGGGATGTTTTCTCAGCACGAAGAAGATCTAATTTTGAGTCTTCATGAAGTTCTGGGTAACAGGTAAACACAGAAGAAGATTGATCACTGTTCATCAATTAGTGTTTTTTTTTTTTTTATTGTTCGTCGATTTGGGTATTTGATAATCGAAATTTTATAATTCTTTCATCAAGCATCTTTGCATTTTGTGGTTAGTTATCATGGTATAATTGAGTTTCAAATTGATCAATCTTTTTCTTCAGGTGGGCTCAAATTGCAGCACATTTACCTGGAAGAACAGATAATGAAATCAAGAATTTCTGGAACTCATGTTTGAAGAAAAGAATGATAAAACAAGGAATTGATCCCACTACTCACAAACCACTAACCAAACTGGTTGTGAAAGAAGAAAAGATTAGCACAGAAAAAGAAGATGCAAAAGTTTCAACTCCATCGAGCTTTCTCGTTTCTGACCCAAACCTCTTCAATGGCGGACAACCTGAAGGATTAAGACGAAATTATTTGAGCAAGCAGCCATTTGATTCTCTCTCTTTCTTCGAATTACAAGTGGGTGTTGAACAATATGCGTATGATTCAAATATCTCATCTTCTTATCAAAGTACTCTCAGATCTTACTGCAGCTTCGATGGAGTTCCCTCAGTTCCAAGTTTAACAAGTTCAACTGATATTTCTGATAATTCAGTCTCAAACGTCAGCAATTACGGTGGCTTTCAGTTGAACTCCATGGAAACTACTGGTTTTTCATGGGAAACAGAGAACAAACTGGATTTTTTGTTTCAATTTCCCGGGAATGGAGTAAAAACGAAGCCAGTTTCTTGGGAGGATGAGAATCTGCAGACTCAAAACTCCATAAATTTTAATGGATATCCTTCTCTAACGTCGCTGTCTCAAGATTTAACAGAAGCAAGTTTTGATCTCTTCCATCAGCTTTGAATCTGTATATTCGTTTTCCTCTCTCTCTCTCTCTCTCTAAACAACACACAGAGACGTTGATAGAAACAGCAAATTATTATTATTTTTTGTTTTGGGTGTGGTTTTCCATCTGTAATTTCTTCTTCTTTCTCTGGTGTAATTGTTTCTTCTTTCCTGGAAGAAAGTAAACAAGTGAATAAAGAATACCATATCAGTTGGATTATGTCATGAACATAAACCGAGGGAGGGGCCGAAACAGAAACGTTTGGGATCGGACAGATGATGAGCAAATACAGATAAGTGGGGTAGGTTCAGATTATGATATAGTTGAAGCACTGCCAAAGTCATTAAATGACGACTCCATAACATATAGTTTTACACATAAAAGATGCTCATTTTTTGTCGTATATGATTCTGTTCATCTCTTTCTGAGTTGCTGCTCTGGTCTAAAAGCCCAAAATTGGATGGCCTCCTCCTCCATGATTAGGGTAGAGAGAGAAAGTAGGGTCTGTGGTGTATCCTAGAGAGATGAAATCAAGGAGTAGCCTGTTCAGGAGTGTGCGTTTGATCATCGCTTCCACTCAATCACCCATCATCCTCCATGGTTGTTTTGCTGTAGAGGTTTGCTATACTATTACTTTTGTTTAAAGAGTTATTTATTCTTTAATTTTTTAGATCATTATCAATTAAATATTTGCTTTTGATCAAACAGAATATTCATCTTTCAATTATAAGGAATTAGAATCCACCCATCAATTTATTCATTCAATTCAATATATATACTACATTTTCCGCTTAGCAATTTTGAAATCTATCGATTTTTTATATAACGACTCAAACTTTGTCAATAACGTGATATTTTTAAAAATTCAATTAGAAATCACCATGGAAATTGAATTCAAACGCCAAATTAAATCGATAACATGATATATAAGTCATTGTATTTAAGAGACATAAACACGAGGATATCCAAACTATTGTTAAGTAAAACGTTAAGATTTAAAATCTCTAAAATTATATTTTAAAATCAAATACGTAAATGACCACGAAGGAACGAACATTAATATTTAAATTATATTTTACTTTTGTTTTTGTTAAGGGTTCTCTAAATTTTGCGCCACCTAAGAAATTTACTCCAATTGATTAAATTAAATTATAAATTTTGATGTACGATATATGGTGACGCGTTTTAATTAATGTACAATTATGTTCGTTTATTTGAGCCATAAATTCTCACTTGATAGGAACACTTAAAGTTGAAATTGAGAGTTGGACTAATTAGGGCTTAAATCCCATATGGATATATAAGGTCTAGACTTTAGATAATAGATATAGGTATTAGGTAATAGCTCTAGCCATTGTTGCATGATCTACCTACTTAATTAGTTTAAAATTTTGATTAATTAATCTCCTTAAATTGCTTTAAGTTTAAACCAATTAAATATTTCTTCTAATTTTGAAACTTCATTTTTTATTGTATATCTTATAATTTATTTGACAACTCAACATGCAGACGAGTTCGAGCTGAAACTAAACCTTGACTTGTGGTTCTCTCCGACTCAATGAAAGTATCGACCGTCCCGTCGTGTGGTTGACATGTGACGGAGCGGACTCACAATAAAAATCACAAAAATTACTGAACTAATATTAAGTTTTATAGAAAACTTATTTGTCCAAGAACTATAAATGTTGATATAAATAAGTATAATCATGGTATTGTTAGTACTTTTCATGGAATTTATGTCCTAAATGAATGTTATTTAAAACTAAAATTATCATTTTTAATAATATTCAAATGAAATATAACTAAAAACCATAATATATTAAAAAATTAGCGGGTTTGATATTGTAATTATTATTTTTAATTAAGCTTAACAACACCGACAAAGGAACAATTAGAGATATTAAATTGTGACCAAAAGTAGATTAAAAATAAATTAAAGAGCACCGACAGGTATACCCATTTATTCGTAAACAAGTATTTGAGTATTTACTACTATAAACAATTTAATAACTTCCTAATATCATTGATCATCGTTGATAACTTAATTTAGGTAACTTTAAGTTTGGCAAACAATGTTCGCGATAGATAAAGGGTGATTAAAATTGAACAAGTGTGGTGTGACAACATTTAATAGAATCACTACTCTAAAATTGATGTAATAGTAAGTACTAAGGAAAAACAAATGTGCTAACTAGTAAAAGAATAATTTTACGTTTAATTTCATATTCTATTATTTTCAAACATTTGTTAACGTGTTAAACATCGATTTATCATTGATGCATCTAATAAATTATAAATAATTACTTCATTGTATTAACAGCATAAATCATTGTCCGACACGTCAACAAATATTTTAATAAAATAAAATAAAAAAATTAATACATATTAATCTTAATAAAAGAATAAAGTGCAATTTAGCCCCAAATTATGATGAAAATTGTCATTTTTACCGTAAACTTCGATAATAGCAAAAAACAACCGTAATGTATGGATAATGAACAATTCACCTCCAACCGTGTCATTTTCCTTTAAAATGACAAGTTTTTATCACGTGCTCTATTTTACTACTCGATATGTCCCTGTTTTATATTGCAATTTCTCTTTCTTTCTCTCTCCTTCCCTCGTCCTCGCTCTCTTTCTCTCTTTTTCCTTCGTTCTCTCCCCAGCTCTCTTCCCCACTTTGGTGACTTCACTGGTTTTGCTGCAACTGGGTTTTGGATGCGCAGATAAAAAAAATCTCTTATCTATTATCAACCTTACCTAAGTTGAAATTTTGTATTATCTGTTATGCAAAGCAAGATTCGTGGATATAGAAACTAATTTATCAGGAAGTTCAAAATGATCATATTCGCTCTTAACCTTTCTTACTCATCTTCTAGGTCGAGATAATTCCTGCTTGAGTTCTTTTGATGATCCAAATGAAATAGATTTCTTGATTTTCTTAGTAATTTTCTTTTCTAAGTATAGAAGAGGTAAATTGTTTGTTTGAATCTGCTAAATTTTCATTGGAAACTGAAACAAGTTTTGTGGCCGGTGGCTGTGTTTCAATGAGTCTTCATCTTTTAATCTGATTTTTTTAAATTCTCAAGCGAAGGGTTATGGAGATATTGGGAAGTGGGTATCGCTTTTCCCTTTTTATTCATGTATCCAAAATAATTTTATTGTTTTCTTATGATCTCTTCTGCAATTAGTAAAATTTTCTTTCCTTTAAAAAATAAAAATACGATGGATGTTTGAAATTCGAAACTTGAAAAAACTCGAGCTTAAAAATATGTCAAATCATGGTTGTGACATATGAGTTATTGACTTATTTTTACTAAGAGAAACAATAAAATTAATAAATTAATGAAAAAAAAAAATTTTAGATGAAAGATGGAGAGAGAAAGAGAGCGAAGAGACATAGCGAGTAATAAAATAAGACACGTGACAAAAACGTATCATTTTAACAAAAAATAACACAACAGAAAGAGAATTGTCTATTATTCATACATTTAAGTTATTTTTGGCTATTATCGAAATTTAATGTGAAAATTACTTTTTCCACCAAAATTTGGAAGCCGAATTGCCCTTTACTACAATAAATGGATGATGGAAAGGAAACAATATCACATATTGAGTCCGAGACAAATATCCAATCGAACTTGCAGGACTTTTCTCCAACAGAAGGCAGAAGATGAACCAGTTCGAAATGCAATATAACAAACTGCGCAAATGATTTGGGGGAGAAAGACAAGGTTCAAGTCCAACACTCCTTGACTTGGTTTTTAATAACTAGATGCCTTCCCAATTATCGAACACATACCCGAGTTGGTGGGCATAGTCAGACAGATTCTATGCTAATTACAACAAAATTGTAATACTTTCAGAATAATTGTATTTATTGAGAATACTCAGAATATTCGTCCAAAATAAAAAGATACTAATCAATTTTGCACTTATCAAATTAATGCCATAGTTTCTAGTAGATTACCTGCATTATTTGAAAAAAAAAAAAAGAAATTCTAGCTCAACATGTGATCTCAGCTCACAGAATCCACGAAACAGATTCATGCGATGATGTTCATTACCAAAAAAAGAGTCTACATTTCAATACCTCTACTAAAAAGAAAGTTTAAAAAAATGTAAATAGAACATTCTTTTCACCAAAAAATCAAAGAAACAAAAATAAATTGTTTCAAAAATGATTATTATGTAGTAATTAAACGTGGTTATTAGTAACATAAACACAATTTTGAAGCTTTATCTTCAAGAACAGATCGTGCTCAGATACATGGCAAGAGCATCAGTATTCAACAATGCAAAACCAATAAAGAGAAATTCACGAATCTCAAGTCACTAAAACGAAAATTGGGAAATAAATTCATATCCAACCATGATCAAATAGATGAGCAATTGAAAATAAAATGATTTCATATTCAACTACAAGATTCAAAGACAATAATCAAAAGTTGTAGCACAGATAACCAAAAAATATTGATTACCCATGGATCTAAGCAGTTAAAACAACTGCCCCGCCATTCTCTTTGATTTTCTTCTCCGCAATCTTCGATACAAGTTTAGCCTTCACAACAATAGGCTGGTCGTTGGGCAAAACACCTTTACCCAAAACCTTAAAATACCCGAACTGCGTCACATCAATAAGCGGCACGTTATCCTTAGACGCTTTGTCCTTCACTTCTGGAGGAACCATTGACCAGAGCTTCTCGATGTTGACGATGGGGCAGTGGAACTTATTCCGAAGCTTGTGAAAGTACCTCATTCCAACTTTCCCGAAATAACCAGGATGATACTTGTCGAAAAGGATACGATGATGATGCATACCTCCAGCGTTTCCACGACCGCCAGGGTGCTTTCTGTGCTTTCCTATACGCCCATGGCCGGCACTCACATGGCCGCGCTTCTTGCGATTCTTCCTGAAGCGAGTGGTCATTTCTTGATCTGCGACCGTGAGAGGGTGGGAAAGAGGCGGCAGGCAGAGGAAGACGGGGGCTAGGGTTTCTACTGAATTTATAGAAAGATGTAGGATAAGGGCTTCGTTATTGTGGGCTTTTTTGTGATCTCTCTCTCCCGTAAATCTGTTACTGTTTTCTTTATTTATTTTAATTTATTTTTGTCTATTTAAATAAATATTATAATTTAAAAATAAAATACTGTTGATAATCCGAGATGTGTAAGGTTGTCGAGCAGAGTCGAATTGAATCTAGGAGTCTTAATTTGATTTTGATAGTGAATTTGTATTTTTTAAAAAACATTTCACGTTAAATCTTGATATCTTAGTTAATACAATTGTTTCATTCCTATCAAGAACGACCGGTTGAACTATCTTGCTTTGTTCGCATCACTACACGAGGGTTGCTATGACCATCCACCTAGTAAAAATTAGCACGTCTCGAAATTATATTGATTGTCAAAGTCTAACTTATAATAGTGAAGAATGCACAATCGCTCATTGTTTAAAAGAGTGAAAATTGAATGATTTAAACGTATAGTTCTTATTCTTATCTAATACAACACATTTTTTAAAAGGAATGATTTAATAAGTAGACTTCTCCTCCATATTAGTGCAACGTGTTTCAAACTAACTCCAAAAATAAATTCGTGTAGACTATGATTCAAAGCAAATAGTATTGTAATAGAAGGATTGGAGACTTCATAAATGATATTAGAGCTAAAACTCAACCATGAATAACAAAAACTTTTATTAATTGTGAGAGCCCAGTTCATATCAATAAGAGTGTACAATCACACATCGTTTGAGAGATTAAAAAGTGAATCGTTAGAAGTACAATATTTTTTTTTACTATATAGTACCACGCGTTTAGAAAAACATATTACATACACTTGTTTGCTTATGTAATGTATATTAACGCGTCGACCTTCTAGCCGGGAAGCAAGCACATTTGAAGAAGTTGTCCGAGGACGACGACGGTGGGGGTGAAGGAATTAAGCGTGAGTTATCTTGAGCCACCTTCTTCCCGTTGCAGACCAGGCTGACTTCACAGTATTCTGGCGCATTCTTCTTCACGTAGTCCCCTCTTCCCATCTTCTTCCTCAACCTCCTGAACTTATATAAATAGTAAATAAACAATTTACTGGTATTATAAATGGTTAAATTTATGAGAGTGAGGTTTGACCTGGAGGAAAGAGGGCGTTTGGTACCAATGACAAGATGGGTGATATTAAGCACAGGGATGAGTTCGACAATGGCTTTTGCTGTACTATTGCTCTCGAGCAGCATTGTATCGACCACTACCTACAAATTCCAGACCCACGTATTATTCATTTACTGAAAAAAAAAACTCTATCTTCTGGACTAGCCACCGTTGAAATCACCTTAGAGTCATTGCATAGTCTGATGTATTTTTGCAGAAGGTTCCTCCTTCTGTTGTTCTCTTCGTTAACATAGATTCTCACCTGTTCTTTGCTCAGTTGGCTCTTCGATAATCTCCCCACTATCACATTACAGCCCATTTTCTAATTATCTTTGCATAGTAAAACTCTCAGCAGGAACTGTTTGATAAATCTTTACAGGAAAATATTCATAAACATATAAAACAAAAAGATGAAGAAAAGAGGAGAAAGGGTTTACCAGGGGTGGCTATGTAGGTCAACGGAGGGAAGACATGAACCAGATAAACTCGAGAACCAGGAGAGAGGGCATGATCAATAGCCCATTTCAGAACATGTAAATCATCTTTACCGACTGTTACGTAAACATCATTTCCCACTCCACTCAACCCTCCACCAAAACTCTTGCTCTCTTCGATCTCCACTATTTCTGGTGACATCATAATTCCTCTGCAACGCTGAATCTGCATCGCTTCCCCATCCATCCCTCTCTTTCTTTCTCTTTTTTCTCTCACATCTACGTTGAAGAACAAAATGAGAGATGGGTATGTGAGAGAGGAAGGGTAGAGAGAGAAGTTCAAGATTATGGGGGAGGAGCCAGGAGGTCGTTGCTCTCGAAGCCACAGAAGAAAAAGGCAAAAAGAAGAAAAGGAGAGAAGAAAGAAAAGAGATTCTCTTTCGAAAAGGTTGCCATTGGTTATGTCAAATTGAGCACTTCTTCTTTTTCAAGTGTCTTTTAGTGAAGAAGAAGAACCTTTTTCTCTTGGCCATTTCTGCTGAGCACTGTCTAGTTTTTATCTCCATAAAGATTGACCCATTCTGCCTGCCCTTTGAAATGGAGCACTATCTTTGCTTGCCTGTGGTTCGAACAAGTTTTTGTTAGGTTTTTTACACATGTTTGGCCTCACGCTTCCATTCCAAGTGGTGGAAAACATCCTAAACTTTGGTTATTTTGTTTGTTTTTGGTGTTTCCCAACTCTTATTTTTGGCTTTTGGCTGTTCAAATACCACAACCCCTCCCCCACCCCCACACTGGGGTAAAACAATGCATGATTACTAATTGTCGGTAGCCTAACAGTTCATATTTTGTGTATGTTTTCAAGACTATTTGCTCGAACTAGTATGTAGAAAGCGCACATCTTTGGTTGTCCCCTGATAGCGCAATCGTGTTTTAGTTTATACATCATCAAATAAGAGATTGATTAAGACTTAGAAGAGCCTGTATCTGAGAAAACATCAAAGGAATAAGAGATTGATTAAGACTTAAAAGAGCCTGTATCAAGGAAAACATCAAAGGATTAGCGATACATAATACACCATTACTTACTAAGAGTATTTTTTTACGCATCTTGCGTGAGTACTGTGTTATAATTTCCTGGTGACGTTTCCTCTGTTGTTGTCCGACACTAAATTAAAAGGGTAAATTTTAACCTCAATCTACTTTCTAAATCTGTGCATTTTGCGGGGAATATTGATCTTGTTTAGTTCTCCAAAGATCTTGCAAGTGGACAGCATAACACAGGAGAACTCCATTCCAATTGATGCTTACTAACTTCAAGCCAATTGATGGAAGGAATTTCGTGTCTGAAGAAAGAACAAGGTTTCGCAGTTGAGGTGAAATTATCAGACTATTATCATCATCGAGCGAAATGGTGTCAAATTGATGTCAATCCTCTTAACACTCTTTCTCACGCACATGTTCAAACTGCTTTGTCGATACCAAGAACATGTTCAAATCAAAAGTAACTCTACATGACTTTGCGAAGTTGCCATTTGCACGAAAGCCTCGACCTCGACTACTAGAATCTTGTAGACTCTGCTTATGGCCTAAAGCAAGAAGAAAGGAAATTCTTATGAACATACAAAACTCAGTCCTGTCCAGTTGCTGAATTCTCGCCATACATCATGTTATGTTTAAAAGAAAAAAAGACAAAACTGTAAAGAATAACTAGCAGAATCCTAGTTTAAGTTAACTCCGGCATAGATGAGAGTCATTTCGTCTCGAAGTCGTTCTATTTCTATGATTGCTCTCTCCTTTATCTCCGGATCACTCGAGTTCAAATTCGGTCGAAGAATCGACACCTTTCGCTCGTAGCTCACTAGCTGCACATATAATGGAAATGAGACAGGAAAATTTAGTCAGAAGATGTGAAACTAGAGAGAAATGGGGCTGATCAAAACCTTTCGATGAGGCCATCGACGCAGGCCGCTCTTCCGACATATCTTTTTCACGACGGTGGGACACAACCGGAGTCTTCTAGAAGCCTCGCTGATGGGAAGATGAAAATAGGCGCGCATATCGTCCAGTGTCATCCTCCCCGTTCTCTGCCTCTGCACTAGCTCCCATGCCCACAAACATATTAATAGAATGTTGATAAATTGATGAATTTACATACCATAACAAAGATATTAACTTTCTTCGTACAAAAATGCACACAGAAGCGATAGAAAAATAGCAATAACCTGGGCCGCCAATGACGTCAATGGTCCGTTTAACGATCTCGAACGAGACTGACGTCGCTCTGCTGGCCTTTCTCCGGGCGGATTTCCAGGGGGTGGTGGTGGTGGAGGCGGCTGGGAGGGAGGAGGTAGTTGTGGGGGCGGCTGCGAGGGAGGAGGCAGTTGTGGAGGTGGCTGAAAGGGGGGAGGTGGGTATGGTGGTGGCGGCGGTGGAGGTGGAGGTGGTCGTGCATTCCGATTAGAATTGTTCTCTTCCAATTCCATTCCGACGCAAAGGGTGTCGTAGAAAAAAGCCAAAGCTTCTGGAAGCGCAAAGAATTGATCAATAACGTTGTCGACATTGTATTGTATAAAAAACTTCTTGATTTCATCCAAGCTTTTCTTGCAAAAACTGAGTAAACAGATATGAAAGTCGATCAATGATTGAAACCAAGCACACTGAAAATCATTTATGAGTAGGGCTGAAAATTTTGAATTCTTACTCAAACATTTGATACTGTGTATTGGAAGAATTTGCAGTGAGAATCGGCCGATCTTCATAAATTGCATGACTGATCATGCCGAGTCTGCCATGAATCTCAAGTTTTCTAATATTGACTCCTGTTATCCGAAGAAGAAGACTCTAAATGACGAAAATGGTAGAATTCATTTCAGAACTGGCTAACAAAATTGTTGAAAAACATACCATTTGTATGAATTATTTGTCTGAGAACTAGGCAGCAACTACAGAAGAACGGCGCCGGTGAAATCGGCTGAACTAGGACTTGCCTACTAACATTGTCGACCGGACTTTGGGGTTCGACATTCTCACGCAGCGGATCAATCGTATCGCCGCCGACATTGGAAGGTCCGGCACCTACATTGGAGGGTCCGACACCTACATTTAAAGGTCCGGCATCGACATTGGAAGGTCCGGCACCGGAACTTCCTCCCGCAATAGATTGATGGTGAATCCATTCCCACCCGCGTGGATCATGAAATTGGACGTTGGATTCTCCGCTTCCTCTTCCGTCTTCAAGCATTGGGGGATAACTGGAAGAAGGTCCGGCGACATTCGTCAAATCGGCCAGGCTAGGATTCTGATCGGTCATGAAGACGAGAACATCGTCGGCGTTTAGCCCGTCGTAGGGGTCATTGTACGGAACATCGTCTCTTGGATATGCCATTCGCTAGGCTGAATTGCTCGAGCGGAAGAGGGGCTCTCAAGCACCGTGGGAATGGTGCTTGAGAGAGGAGAAAAATAGCGAAGTTGGAAAGGGAAGAGAAAATCACATAAGAATAACGGCGGCGCGAGAGGCAGTTTCTTACCGTTTGAAATGGCGACTCTATAAATTTGAAAAGTTGCGATGATTCGATTCGGTGGTGGGAAAACCATTGTAGCAACTCTACACCGTCGACATCAATCAGCTTTTTCATGTAATCGATGAAGAAGACGATCGGAGCTTCTCTCACATACAGCGCTGCTTAAAAATTCCAGAAACCAGACGTTCGAACAATGCTCCGGCGTGAGAATACTTGGCTCAAACGTCTGGGTTCTAAAACTTGTTAAACGGAAACCAGAGCCCATTTCAAGCAGAATCCATAGCCTACTTCGCAGACACACCTTCTGAATCATGGGATCCCTTCTCTTCACTCTAACCACAAGTTTAAATAAACTGATATCAATGGAAGATGAAAAGATCAATTATTTAAAACCACCTAGATGAAAAGATTAACCTTTTTCGTATAATCGACTCGGAAGACGATCGGAACTGCAAAAAAAAAAAAAAGCAGCTGTAGGAACCAAACATTCGAACGTCACTCCGCTGGCTGAACAGTCCGAATTCAGAAACTTGTTGAACAGAATCGCAGACCCAGCTTCTGCATCCTGTCATCTCCGCTCTTATCCTGAACCAAAAGTTCAAATCTTCTGATTATTGAATAATTAGATGAAAAGATCATTACTTTAAACTCAGATGACAAGATCATAACCGAGTTTATTAAATTTTAATAAATACTTGCTCTTTAATTCTTCCTAAAAACAACTGCAACCAAACAAAACTTTTACCATCAAGTGCTTGCTTCTATGACTAAGCCAACTAATCTAGGCGTCATTAAAAAACTAATCTTTACGCGATCACTTCTTTCTTGTTGAACAAGCCTCGAAACGACTGTGTTTTGGAGTAAATATTTATATAAATTTATACAATAAAGATTTGAGATGACGTGTTTGATTGGTTGGAAGGAGATGGTCAAAAGTCAAAGGGGCTTTCTTATCCGCTAAGCCAAACACTCTCTATAAGTTCCACAGGAAATCAAGAGGGTCCCCTGCGGCTAACGGGTACGCTAATACTTCTGAGATTATCATCTGAAATCTCTATTGCGAGTCGATCGTCCACTAACTCGAATTGTTCCCTTTCTGAAGCCATGGAGTCCACGTTAGTGATCAAGGTAGGGCTTTTTGTTCGGTGATGTTTACCTTTTTTGGGGAAATTTATCAGGTCTGTCGTTTGGGTTTCTCTTTGATCTTTTGTTGGATTTTTTGTTCACAGAGCTTCAATTTCGCTTCGCTAGTTATTTTCGTGCGATTGGATTGATTAAGCTGTGAGGGATTTATCGTGGGGGGATAATAGTTCAATTAAATCTGTGCTGTTTATAGACGTTTACTCAGCTCATATATTGGGAGGCACCTTTACTTTACTTATATACGAAAAGGAAATAGTTTTTATGGATTTACTGTTGCTTGATTCCTTGATCGAGGGTCTGCTCGATTACTTAATACATAGCCCGTGTCAAGCTAATGTTTTTCTAAAGTTTTTCCATTTGAATCCCTACTTGCAATCGATATTTTACGTTAAGGGCCATCATTACCCTGTTGTGTCCATACTCACCCTGCTTATTATTTTACCTTGGTCTCCTCAGTTTTCTTTTCTTTTCTTTTTTTTCCTCGTTGAGTATATTTACTGTTTTTGACTCTTCATATAATGTCTACTATGCTAAACATTGTTTAATTTTTCTTAATTGCGTCTGATTTGGTGTGTAATAATTGTGCTTTTGTCAATTCTTTCCATTGTTTTTAATGCTATGCAATTTTTATGTCATTCTGTTCTGGCCTCACTTGTACTTTCTGTAGGTGAAGTATGGGCAAACTCTTAGGCGTTTCAATGCTTATATTCTTCCTGGAAATGATAAATTGGATCTTGACATGGATGGACTGAGGGCAAAAATTTGTAGTCTTTTTAATTTTCCACGCGAAGCTGATCTGAAAATGACTTATATTGATGAAGATGGTGATGAGGTGACCTTGGTCGACGATGATGATCTCTTTGATGCGATCAGCCAACGGTTGAAATTCTTGAGGATTGATGTTCGATTGAGTAATGAGAGTAGTAAAACTAGTGTTCAGTCAAGTGGAAATTCCACCCCACCTAGATCTTCGCAGACTGAGAATCGTTTTCCAAATATTAATGCTGGTGTTGCTGAGATTTTGAAACCTTTGCCAGAGCCTGTTCATGAGGCAATGTCAAATCTCTATAGTGACATTTCTTCAAAGGTTGCTTTGTCTAATCCTACGATTGCAGACATTGTTGAAAGCCTTGTTCATCTTGGTAACTCCTACCGGAATTCAGATTCACAGCCTCCCACTGGTGCAGAGTCAAGCACACAGACTGTACCCTTTGAGAGCCCAATGCCTCCTTCTGTCACTAATTCTAAGCCCTCAAAGAACGATGACTATCCAATAGCATCTCCAAGGTCCACATTGGCCGAGGTCCCTTCCAAAAACATTCAGGAGGTCAATACTGGAAATTTAACTGAGAGCCTGGGTGATAATGCTAAGGTTATGTTTTCGCCTATTCCTATTGACCTTAATGTTCATCCAACTGATTCCAAAGAATCGGAATGTGTTATTTTAAATATAGAACCATCAGCATCTAATACCACTTCTGGTATGAAGAAAGAAACTAGCAAAGAGACAGAGAAGGAGACAACCCCTTGTTTCTTGAGTGGAATTTATGGGAATGATGCTGCCTTTACAAGGATGGGTGATACAGAGCGAGAATATCCAAATGAGTGTCCATATAGTGGAGTACCTGTAGCTGGTGACTTTTCCTTTCTGCCGATTTCACACAGTCACATTTATCCAGCTAAAAGAAGCTTCAGCCGATGTGCAGATTTGGGCATCGTGTTTCATAGGGGTGTTATTTGTGATGGTTGTGGAGTACATCCAATAACTGGACCACGTTTCAAGTCCAAAGTGTAAGATTATCTTAAAGTTTTCAGATAAAATTTTCCATGATCAGTTGATGGGGATTTCAATAATCTCATTCTCTTTTGCTGCAGGAAAGAAGACTTTGATCTCTGCAGCATGTGTTTTGCAAAAATGGGAAATGAAGCTGATTATGTTAGAATGGACCATCCTATCCACCATCGACATTCACGATCTTTCCGAGGATTACATAACCAGGCATGTTAATGGCCTATGAATTCTCCTTTTATGTGTCTATTGGATAATTTAACTTCAACTTCAACTTCAACTTCCTTTTTTCTCTCTTGTTTTATTCAGCGTCCATGGGTGGGCCCTCCAATAATACCACGTATTTTGAAAGGATGTGGAGCTAAGGCTGGTCGACCTAAACTAGAGTCTCGCTTCATTATGGATGTTAATGTCTTGGATGGGACTATTATGGCTCCATGTACTCCATTCACCAAGATATGGAGAATGCGAAACAATGGTTCATTGGATTGGCCAAAAGGAACTCAGCTTCTATGGATTGGAGGAGATAAATTCAGTCATGCCATTTCAGTCGAGATAGAGGTAGACCTTTTCTGGGAAATTATGGTTTATCATTATTTCAAAAAACTTCCAAAATTTTGAGGCCGCAAGAGCCTTCATAGTTCATTTTATCTTTAAACTTCACCCTTCCATTTGTTGTAAATTTACTAAACTGCAACAGATTTTGGCCGGGTGTATTCCTGTGGATAAAGAAGTAGATATTGCAGTGGATTTTATTGCGCCTCAGTTGCCTGGTCGATACATCTCATATTGGAGGATGGCGGCTCCATCTGGTCAGAAGTTCGGGCAACGGGTTTGGGTTCTCATCCAGGTAATGTTATGGTGCAAGCACGTTTTGTATCTGCCTTCATTCTTTTCTTGATACTTGAATTTTTCTTTGTACAAGTCCTCGAATTTTGTAAATTCCACATTCCTTTACATTTCCTTTCAGGTTGACGCATCTCTTGGCAGGACTCTTTCAGCTAGTTTGCAAGATTTGAACCTGAATCTTCCCCCGCTAAGTGGGATGGGAAATGGGCCTAAAACAATTGATATGAATGTTGAACCCTGTGAAGTCAACTCCTTCCTCCAGGCCATTCCAGTGAAACCAGCTGATGAACTGCCTAAAAGCGAGAGTGAGATGTATTTTCCCATAGATGATACCTTGCTAGTTGGTCAGAGATTTTCTTGCCCAACGGTCCCTACTGCTCCCGCGTCTTCTTCAGCTGTATCTACTGTTCTTGGCGACCAAAAACTTACTGTGCCTACAGCTCCCGAGTCATCTTCAGCTGTGTCTTATCCTGTCGATGGGGACAAAAATTTTCCAGTGTCTACTTCTCAGATTCCTCCACTGATGTACCCCATCATTGATGTTTCCATGCCGGCCCCTGTCATTGTTACCCCTCCACCAACTGAAGACGGCATTGCCAACAAAGAGCTCGAGGAGAGCCTCCTTAAAGAGCTCGAGGAGATGGGATTCAAACAGGTTGATTTGAACAAAGAAGTCCTGAGGATCAACGAGTACAATTTGGAACAGTCAGTGGATGATCTCTGTGGAGTGTCTGAATGGGATCCAATTCTTGAAGAGTTGGAAGAAATGGTAAAATCTTAAAACTAACACGTATTTGGTCATTAGTTTTAGGGCCTCGTACGACTGCATCAAATTGTGATGGATTTGGATAATAACACTGCTGGGTTTCTTTCTGGTGCAGGGATTCTGTGATAAGGTGATGAACAAGAAGCTGCTGGTGAAGAATAATGGTAGCATCAAGCATGTGGTCATGGACCTCATCTCTGGGGAGAAGGCTTAGATGAAAAAGACCCCTTCATTACCACTACAATAGTTGATGCCACTAAATAAAAGAGGCTGTTCTCTTACAGTCTCTACTAGTTTTTCTATTATGCCTCTCCAGACTTTGGTTTGTGTTGAACTTACAGCGTTATCTATGTGTTTGTGCGTATGTGTTGAACCACTCTTGGAATGTGAAACTTTGCTCTGAATAAATGCATAGATCTAAACTTAAAAGAACTTGAATGATAGAAGATTCACAATGGACATTGTACTTATCTCATACATCTTCACTCCCAATTATTGACCCCACCCATATCAGACTCTCTCTCTCTCTAGAAAATAATAGAGAGATCCTGCGAACTTGCAATGATGAATGAACAAGACACTGACGAGCGAGAGAACTAATATAATCCAGCAGTTTTTTGACGTACTTGAATCTCGTTGAACCTTCTTGAAGATTGATCAAACAGATATCTTAGACTAGATCTTCTCTCCCGCCGTCTATGGCAAGCCAGGCGACGGGTTTGCAAATCGTCAAACGGGTCATCGTCAGGAACCAAACCCGCTTCCAACCTCTCGAACACTCTCACAATCTCGTAGGAATCCCATAGAGACTGTCGGAAGTCCCATTTCACGGCGGCGCCGTCAATTGTTGGTGTTTTTTTCATTGCTTCTAGCTTGAACCTCGAAGGCCTTCCGATGAAGCTTCTCCGGTTGGCCTCGAACTCGGTGGTCGGGAGGGGGTTCTCGGAGTGGCTGTGCCAAGCCTGAGCGACGGCCTTGAGTATCTCGAGCTGTTGGTCGCCTTCAAGGCCTGCCTTTTTCTTCATGCTTTTGTTTTCTCTCTCTGAATTTTGTCACCAAAACACAGCTTTATGTCAATCCGTTGAGAGAGAGAGAGAGAGAGAGAGATAGGAATGGGTGCTTCTTCCCTGCAGTTCCCACCATTGTTTTGTCCATTATCATGGTCCTGAGCTTTAAAAAAAACATGATTGAATTTATTTGGGAATTCAAAAGCAAATTCTTAACTTGATTTAAAAAATACAATCTAATGACTGAAATTACAATAGAAGGAAACAAATGAATAAATTATTTTTCAACCAAGTTCAGCTTGACTGCCAAGGACAACTTGTTTGAATCTTCTGTGTCCTCGAGAACCCTAAGCTCTCTCTCTCAACAGCCCTACTCGTTCTACCATTAAGTTCTCCAAGGGCATCACATGATAGGGGTGGGAGGGACACGACGGAATCGGGGATCGAGAATCGAACCAGATCGGCCAGTTCAGTTCGGTTTCGATCCCAGGGTAATAGATTACGGTTCGGTCTTCCATAGCCTGAATTCTCTAAGAACCAGGATCGGACCGAAGGACCGATTTTAAGCATATTCATTTCAGTCTTCAAGTTTCAGTCTTTGGTTCTAAATCCCTAATCCAGATTGCAGAACACCCGACTCCCGATCCCGACCTTCGAACGGTGAACACCCGACCTCCAAACGACAAAACCCCGACCTCCGACCTCCCTGGTTTGCACGTTGCAACCTCTGAATTTGCGAGTTGCGACCTCCCTTAGTTGTCGAGCTTCAGAATTCCCATTCAGTTATCGAGCTTCAGAATTCCTGAACACCCGAGCTCTGAATTTGGGAGTTGTCGAGCTTCAGAATTCCCGGACACCCGACCTTCGAATTTGTGAGTTACGACCTCCCTGGCCCCTGCTCCATGCCCCTACTTTGTGCGAGTTGCGACCACCCTGCTCTTCTGCTCCAAATTGGAAGCTTGCCTCTATTAGGGGTGGCCAATCCTACTCCTCGGCTCAATGCTATCTGTATATTCAATGTTGTGACTTGTGACTTTAGTAATTGTGTAATGCTTAATGATTATTACTTAATTTTGTTTGGGTAAAATGTTTAATCTTAATTCTACGTAAAAATTGCAGACGCTTCTAGTTCTAGGTGCTCACTGCTCTCAGCTCGCCGTTCGGCTGCTCCAATCTTGAAAATTGCTCACTTCACCTCACTGTATGTGTTTATTCTGTATTATGTTAATAAAAATTACGTCTGGTGGAAAACTCTTTGAAACTGTTGACCGAGAGCATTGTGATTTTTGTTTGTTGTTTAGAATTTTAGGTTGTTTTTATTGTGTAATTTTATGTTTGTGAATTTGTGGGGTTGTCTTGCTGTGAATCCAAATCAAATTAAAAATCAAATTAAAAATTCTGTTGATTAATGTGCTAGTTGTCTAATTGTATGTGTTGTTTGTTAGCTGTTGATTAATGTGTTGTTTATTGGCTATTAATTAATGTTGTGGGTTGTTTGTTCAATGTGCTTTTGCACTATGGTAGGATGGATCCTTCCGAAAGTGAAAGTTTGCATGTGGATTCGAAAAAATCCAAGTCTATGGTTTGACTTCACTTTAGTAAGGTACCAGTAACAGATCAAGTAAAGTGTAATTATTGTGGGCAAATATATGCAGTACACCCGACGAAGAATGAGACTTCAAGTATGACAAAGCATATCAAAGTATTCACAAAATGTGGACCATAGGCAGCCAACTTTGTCTTTTAAAACTATTGAGGGCAAGAGTACTAGTATACCCATATTTACTATGATGGGTGCGAGCGAATATCTAGCTAAGATTATTATAATCGATGAATTGGTATTGAAAGTGATAGACGGAATTTGTTTCAGGACATTTTGTTTGAAAGGGTATTTTTTTCAACATCACAGAGGGTGTGTTTGACTACTGACACATGGATCTCTATTCAGAATTTTAATTACATGGTGCTGACATGTTATTTTATTAATCAAGACTGACATGTGCAAAAGAAGATCTTGAATTTTTGTTTGATTTCGAACCATAAGGGCGAAACCATTAGTAAGGAAGTTGAAAATTGTTTGCTTAAGTGGGAGCTTGAAAATGTTACCACCATCACTGTTAACAATGCGTCTTCCAACGACGTCGGTATCTCTTATTTGACGAAGAGAATTAGAAATTGGAAGAGATTGATTTTAAAAGACGATCATATGCACATGCGTTGTTTTGCATATGTCCTAAACTTGATTATTTCTGACGGTTTGATAGAACATTAAACGTCCATAGCTAGAGTAAGAAAAATTGTAAAGTACGTAAGGTTTTCTCCAAGAAGATTGCAGCAGTTTAAAGCCTGCGTTGATGCAGTGAAAATTACTTGCAAATGTAATTTGTCGCTTGACATTCCTACTCGTTGAAACTCAACATATTTGATGCTGGCAAATGTTGAGAAGTTTGAAGCGGCGTTTGAGAAACTTACAAAGAATGAAAGCTCTTTTGTGCAAGAAATGGAAGTGGAAGGTGCACCCACAATGAAAGATTGAGAATGCATTTAAGAATTTATTAAATTATTATAAACATTTTATAAAATGATACTTCATATTTCTACTTCTCTGCATATTACAGCAAATATGTACGTAAGCAAAGTTTGCAATTTGAAGCTTGCTATTGAGAAATATGGTAACAGCGAGAGTATAACTCCGAGACGAATGATCAATGAGATGATTAAAAAAATTGACAAATATTGGGGATCATTCGAAAAAATAAACATGTTTGCCTATGTTGCACTTGCTCTTGATCCAAGCTGCAAAACAAAATTCTTACTGTATTGTTTAAATATTTTATTTGGAAGTGAAAGAGTTGTAGAATACATAAAGTAAGTAGATGATGTAATTCAAAGATTGTATACAAAATATAAAGGTAATACAATCAATGAAGACTAGCCTCCTAGCAACAATAGTCAACAAAAGTCTCCAAAGTCAATTAGTTTTTTGGCACAAACTCATTCAAGTATAGTGTACTCTATGTTTTATGATCCAGACATTTCTTTTGAGATAGGTGATGAAACTACTGAGTCAGAGATTGATTTATATTTGTATGAGAAATTAGAGATTGTTGAAGATAGTTCTGACATTTTATCGTGGTGGAAGAGACACTCCGAGAAGTATCGAATTTTGAGTGTCATTGCGAAAGATATATTGATCATTCCTATTTCTACGATGGCGTCTGAATTTGCTTTTAGTTGTGGTGGTCATGTTTTTTACGCTTTTCGAAGTTCTCTAAGCCCACAAAATGTTGAAGTTCTAATATGTTCACAAAGTTAGATCAAAACTTTCAATACTTTTAAAGTTTCTGGAGATGATTTACAAGATAGTAGTACTACGACTTTGACACCTATACAAAAAGGTTCGAACATTCTAATATTTATTTATTTTACATGTTTATCTCTAAAGTATAACTTAATGATTAACTAATGTTTTCAATATTTTCATTTTACAGATATCGTTGACATTGATCCTTCCAATAATAATTTTCTCGAAGTTCAAGATGACATATCGATGACTTGATATTGTGGTTGTGGCAATTATTTAGATTGATTGCTTGGTTGGTGTCATGAAATTGACTATGTAATTATATTTATTATTTAGATTGTACTTTTAAGTTTTAAAGTACTTTGATTAATTTTGAATGTTGATTTAGTTTCTTAACTTGTATTTTAATGTTTTGACTATGTACTTACATTTTTTTTTTTATGTTGTATATTAGTTTATTATATTACATACTTAGATTTATTTTAGATGTTGTATTTTTTTTTTCATTTTAATGTTTGATCGTTAAATTTAAATTTTTAGTTTATATGTTATATACTTGTATTTATTTTGAATGTATTTATTTTGTTATATAACGTTTTCAAAATTTTATCATTTTTCTTAATTTTTTAATTTAAAAAAACTTTTTGAGCAGAACCGGTTTCCGTTTCGAGATAAAAATCTCAAAACTAATCGCGCCGATTTTGGTCCAGACTTGGGACCAGACCAAACCGGTCCGTGCCCACCGCTATCACATAACTCTTAAACCTAACACTAAGAAAATAGTATGGTATAATATTTATATGAATACAGTAATATTATGGTTTCTTTCTGATCTTACCTCTTATAATTATTCATTTATTATAATTAGTATAATATTTATACGAATAAATAATAACTGTTAAATACACCGCGTTGTTTGTTTGTTGGTCTAATTAGGTCTTTTGAGGTCAAATGACACTTTTCACTATTTAAACTTTATTTAATATCACTTGATTAATCAATTGTCTTAGATATTGATTAAAAAACAAGTCTTAGATTTGTGGTAGTGTAGTGTAGTGGCATTGTCTTTCTCCCTTTTTGGGTATTGTCTTATTCAATTGCCCTTGTGTTAAAGCTCCATTGATGACTCATTTTCGCCATTTTCTTCATCCACTTGCTCTCTGCTGTTTCAGCCTGTCTTGGTTACCTTGTCCTCTCCCTCTCTCCTCTCTTAGTTTATGTCAAGTTTTGGCCTCTCTTTATTACCCTTTTTAAACTGGGTTTGTTTTGTTTCAGTTATTTAATTTTATCTCTCTTACTTTCACTCTCAAATTACTCCTTTTCACTCTCAAATTACACCCAAAAAGGAGTTGTTAATGGAGTTTATCGTTCTTAATTACGAAGTTAGAGAGGGAAATGTTGTTAAATCAAATTAATCAATCTGCAGGGCGAGGTGTCAATTAAGGAATGACTGTCTTTTTGTGTGTCAGGGAGGATATGAGTAAGCAAAAAGCACTACTTCATCGCCAAGCTAATGACAAGGGCGGTAGTCTTTATTGCCCAACTCTCGTTCTTTCCTCAAAGCTCTCACAACCCACTTCCCGGAACGCCGGATTAACTCTCTCCTGCCGGTAAAAGCCGAAGTGGCGCCATGGATTTTGATCACTGGTCTTCCAGAGTCTGTCCTTCTAAGTACCTCTCTGCTGTTCATGCCGGTCTTCTTCGCCCTGGTACCTTTTCTTTTTCCTGCACTCCATTTTCTCAGAAATTTTGTTCTGATTTATGTTTGCTTTCCATGTTTTCACCAAGTTGTGATCTTTATCTAAGTGGTTTCCAGGTCTATTTCTTTATGGGAATGCCTCTTTAGTATGTTTCCTGAACTGGCTCCTACGATGTTGATTTAAAATTCGGAGCATTTAAGGTTTCTATTGCAGTTGTCTATGTCGATTTGGTCTTTCCATCATGAGGATACGTGAAATAATAGACTAAATTAGGAATCCACAGATATAGATTGAGTTAGAAATTTGTAAGAGTGGACAATGGACACAGTTTTATCGATGCATGGGATCATACCTCCATCAAGATACTGCATTTTTTGTTATGTTAGGGACGGCACAGATGATTCTAGTGTTGTTGGATTATTACGATGAAGTTTAACAAGTTAGAAAATAGAACGAAGACGAGAAACGGACGAGTGTATCGAAGTTTAGGCAAATCATAAGTTGATAGAGTAGTAGGAGGATCGTTGAAGGTTCAAGTGGCCATTGAAGATTTAATTTAACGCAGGAAATGTGTTTTGAATTTTTATATTTCTGCAGATAATCATCGATCAGTCCTCGATGATTCAGATGGAGATGATGAAGGGAGAGCTTACTTTCCTTGCCCCTTCTGCTATGTTGATATTGAACTCCCTTTGATCTGTACCCATTTACACGAAGAACACTGTTTCGACTTTAAAAACGCAGTATGTACTTTTCACGACCTTTTCTTTTCATAAAACATAATCTGAATTGTGATTCTAGTATCATCTTTCATCAATTATAACGAGAAACTGAGACCGAAGGAGCATGCTTTTAGTATATTGTGAGAAATAGCACGAGTTCGATTGTTTGAAGAAAAACAGCAGTCTTGACTAGTTGTAATGGTGCATCTTTTTTCCAGTACCTCAACAAATACTGAGATGCTTGACAATTGTCGAACTCCTGTCTGTTTGAGGCAGAGCCATGGCAGATTTTCGTTTGGACGTGTTGGTTATGGTCTTTTATTGGCTCCATTATCATTGAATGTGAAGCTCTGCAATTGTTGAGCATCTCATTGCAGTAGAGATGAATCCAAAATAGCGTCAGTTTTCTGGAAAAAAATGAAAATCTGTGCTACTTTTTTTAGTCCTCAGAGAAGTTTTATTTTTTGTTTTTACAAACATTTGACTTTGGTTTTGCAATTTACATCCCAGGTATGTCCTCTTTGTGCTTCCGATCCAGGAAATGATGTAATTGGACATTTTATAACTCATCATCCAAATTCATTGAAGGTATGTATTATCTTCCTTCTGTTTGCGTCAAAATTCGAGTAATTGCTTTAGCTTTTTGTAGAGGAGGAAAAGGCAGGAGAAATCTGCAGCTTTAGCTACGCTTGCCAAGAAGCTGCAGTCAAATGGGAGAGGGAGCAAGTGCGAAGCTTCACCCGACCCTCTTCTCTCGCCATTTATCTGTTCGATACCTAAAGAAATTCCAAAAGAAGACAACTCCGGATCCTCTGCAACCTACAATTTTGAAAGGTGAAGAAGCTCTTCTTTCGGGAACTTTTGTTGCTAATTTTGAAATAAGTTTCAGTCAGTTTTGCTGTCTTCTAAAATTGCAGCATTATGCCGACGACGGAGAAAGAAAACTCTGAGGAGATTGCAGAGAAGATTCGGAGGGCAGATTTTGTTCAACAACTGATAACATCAACCATCTCTTGGTCATCACCTGAATCTCAACATTTTGAGTAGTTTAAGTATGTTATATACCTATAATTGGATGATGTTTAATCACGCATCTTCTTCATGCGTTCATGCCCTTTTTCTCTTAATGGTGTCAATGTGAAAAAGCAAATACTAAGAGAGAGAGTTCAGATACTGCTAGTTCTATCTAATTTATATTTGGAAAAAGGATCTACAAACAACTCAATCTGAAACCAAAGCATCACAATATATCATTATGATTGAAAGAGTCGGTATAAGAAGAGAAGACACCATTTCTTCGATGGGTTCCAAACTCGAACTAAATAGCAGATCATGTTGGGTCAATATTTCAGCAGTCGATAACAAAAAGCTCATGAATATCAATATCATATGCACAGCAAATTTCGGTGAGCAGGTAGAAGCAAAAAGGTGAAGCAGCAAAATAGAGTCGACTTAAATGGTTTGGAAAAATATCATCCAGCTAAGAATGTACGACAATGCTTTCGAAAAAAGAACATAAATGGAAAAACTAAACAGTAAATTTGATGGGAAGTATAACACCATTTGAACCGTCAAGAGAATTTTCCTCCACGCTAAATTTCTGCTCATCACTCCACAATCGATTGAATAACACCAGCTCCGACAGTCTTCCCGCCTTCTCTGATGGCAAATCTCATTCCCTGCTCGCACGCAACTGGCATTATAAGTTCGACAACCATTTTCACACGATCTCCAGGCATAACCATCTTAGACTCCTCGTCCTTATCATTCATGATGGAGGTCACTTTTCCTGTTACATCAGTAGTTCTCATGTAAAATTGTGGCCTATACCCTGCAAAAAAGGGCGAATGCCTTCCACCCTCTTCTTTCTTCAACACATAAACGATTGCAATGAACTTGGTGTGTGGAGTAATGGACCCAGGCTTAGCCAAAACCATTCCTCTCTGTATATCGGTCTTCTGAATACCTCTCAGTAATATCCCCACGTTATCCCCAGCCAAGGCCTCATCAAGAATCTTTTGAAACATCTCCACTCCAGTAACAGTAGTGTTTCTAGTATCCTTCAACCCAACAATCTCCACACTTTCACCAACTCTGACCGTGCCTCTCTCAACACGGCCAGTCGCCACAGTTCCACGACCAGTAATTGAAAACACATCTTCAACAGCAAGTAAAAAAGGAAGATCTGTTTGTCTTTGGGGAATTGGTATGTAACTATCTACAGAATCCATAAGTTCATAAATTTTATCTACCCATTGATTTTCTCCTCTTTTAATTTTGGGATTAGCCATTAAAGCCTCAAGGGCTAATAAAGCAGAACCAGAAACAATAGGTACATCATCGCCAGGGAATTCATAGGATGAAAGTAACTCACGCACCTCCAATTCAACGAGCTGCAAAAGCTCCTCATCGTCTACCTGATCTTGCTTATTCAGAAAAACAACCATATTAGGCACACCCACTTGCTTAGCCAACAAAATATGCTCCTTAGTTTGGGGCATTGGGCCGTCTGCTCCGGAAACTACGAGAATTGCGCCGTCCATTTGCGCCGCACCAGTAATCATGTTTTTGACGTAATCCGCGTGGCCAGGGCAATCGACGTGAGCATAATGGCGGCTTTCCGTCTCGTACTCGACGGTCGCAGTGTTGATAGTGATACCCCGAGCTCTCTCCTCAGGGGCAGCGTCGATTTCATCGTACTTTTTGGGAGCGCTGTTACCCATAGAGGCTAAAGCCATGGTAAGAGCGGCGGTAAGAGTGGTCTTCCCATGGTCGACGTGCCCGATTGTGCCGATGTTTACATGCGGTTTCTTGCGCTCGAATTTGCCGCGGGCGGCTCTGATGGTGAAGGAGCGGTGGTGGTGGGAGGATGAAGCGGCTGCTTTGGAGGAGGGAATAAGGTGGAGAATGGTGGAGGGGTTGAGGAAGGAGGAAGTAAGGTGGGTTTTGGAGGAGGGTTTGGTGCAGAAAGCGGCAGAGATGGAGGTGGCATGGGAAGTTTGTGAAGAGGCGGGGTGGGGAAAAATGAGCTTCGAGGAAGCCGAAGCAGTGGCAGATGAAATTGAAGCCATGGAAGAGGAAGCTTCAGTGAGAGGGAGAGAAGTGGGTTATCGATTGGGGATATGGAGGAGAGAGAGAGAGAGAGAGAGAGTTATCTTGTTGGCTGGTAAAGAAGAGTCTCATCCTCATATGCCTCCTATCCACTCCGGCTCGAGTCTCCCCGACAGAGCTTGGTATGGCCCAGTGTCTGAGTCACCTAGTGCAATACAGAGTTTTGTGCTACACATGTGAAATGATGACACGTGTCCAAGCTCAAACATTCAACCTTCCCCAATTTTAGTTAAAAACAATCCACAAATATGATGTTTTGTATTCTTTCAAATCTTGTAATTTAACCCAAAACTAATTTCAAGATCCAACATTTATTCTTGATTTTTCCAAAATAGAATATGGTTGTTAGTAATGTTTTCGATGTTACCATAGATGTTCTTTCAAAATGGCACGCCTCATTCAACTTCTTGCAGAGAGGCTCATCTTGTTGTTGGTGAGAAAATAGAGCAACAGGATGCAAACCAAGAAGAACAATGGTCTACAATTTGATTAAACACAGCTGAAATATTAAATAAACCCTTTGCAGAGCAACTGTATGTACAAGTATACAAGCCCCAAAGAAATTTGACTGTGCAACTTCACGAGTTCTTCAAGCTTCTCGATACTACTACTAAGAGAAATGCTCACCTTGGCTGAACCAGATGGCTGGTGAATTATTGGAATTTTAACTTTACATTCGGACATGGCTTTAAAGCAAACCAGAAAGCATAGATCATCTCACTCTAGACTGTCTGTTACCAAATGCCAATTTCAGCTTTAAGACTTGACACCCATGTCATATTCTCGGCTTCTTCAATCAGAAGAAACTTTATCTTGCAAAATTTTAGCTACCCGTCTTGTATCTACTGGCAAGCTAGCAAATATGAAACAGTGTCTCTTTCATAGATAGAGAAATCTCAAAAACACCATGTTTACCAGTGATTTTCAGGGGTTTCCAGCTTTAACTTGTTTATGATTCTTTTGCAGGTTTCTGAGTTTAGTTCTTTCAAAATCTCTGATATGGCCTCTTCGTGCTTCATTTTTAAATTGTCCAACTCCTGCTGCTGCTGCACTAACAGATTTTCAAGCTTCTCAGTGATTATCTTTTCTTCCTCCGATTCATTGTCCTCTGACATGTCATAGTTCTCTTGAACATCCTCTTCATTCAGAATCTCAGGTGTAGAACCAGCATTTGACATAGCATCGTTTTGATTATCTTCTTCGACTAAATCCAAATGAAGAGACAGGGTTGAAGGGCCTGGCTTGGGAGAGTTTTCACCAATTCCTTTAGGAGAGTCGGACCAATACTTCCGACCAGAAGGAGTTCTTTCCAAAGCAAGATTTCCGGAATGAAGGGGCTCGTGAACTGAAGGAGAAGCATCGTCTTTTATTTCAGAGGCATGACTATCCGAAATTGCAGCTTCTCCTCCTGAATTTTCAAGAGATAGTCCGGGTGTCCAATCTGGAATGTGGGACTGAACTTCACATTGAATCATTTGAGCAATAGTCGAAACATCTTGATCTGTAAGGTCTAATTCATCCACCATTTCGCTAGCAACAGCTATGGCTGTATCTGCTTCAATATCAAACGGGAAATGGATGTTGCGGAAACTACCTAAATAAATGTTAACTGGTCACTAATAGGGTTATAGATCTGTTCAGTGAAGGTTAAATGAATCATTAAATGATTTATTACCACTCCCTCTGAAATGCTATATTAGACAACCAATATTCCAGAAGTTTAAATAATTAAATTGAAGTTAAAATAATTATTCAAACTTGTTTTGTAACAGTAACACAATAAAATCTAAGCCATAAAAAAGAGAAACGAAGTCTAAAAGAGATGAAAACCTGAAGAGTCCGCTATACGCAGTTTGAGAAAAATTGTGTGAATGTCTTTCATCTGACCTTGCACCGTAAAGTCTCTACTTGTCTCAACAGACACATTATTATTTCTCGAGCTATCACCTATCGAACCACTACTTCCATCAGTGGTTTGAAATACCAAAATGCGAAGAGCAGATTGTTGTAAATCTAGAGGATATGTAGAAGTTACTCAACATTACCTGCAGACTGAACTTTGGATGGTAAAGATCGAGATACACTTCCATTATCATCATCTGACTGGAGAAAGGGATCCCTTAGCAGTTCCTTGGCTGACAACCTCTCAGATACATTTGCAATACATTTTTCTATAAATTCTCTGACACCAGGATCAGTTACTTTGGCCAATGATGCTGGCTTTATCCCCTATGATGAAAAAACCGATAAAAACCATTACATCTTTCTGGTGAGGAGGCTGGCAAAGTTAAATAAAGTAACAGTAATGAAAATATTTTGTATGAACCAAAATTGGGCTTGAAATAATGCAAGCCTTACTGATGTCACTTTCTTGTATATTTGAGCAGCATTTGCACATTCTACGTAAGGATATTCAAAAGTTACTAACTCTAACAAACACATTCCAAAGGCATAAATGTCTACAAGCTCGTCATATTCCTCTTCATAAAGCTCTGGTGCCATGAACTCTGGGGTACCTAAACTCACAAAACGTTCATGTATTATTTATTGTATTAATAATGAGGACATACAAGGATTACAACATCATAATCATGCCCTTACCAATGACACTGTGAGCTAAACGAGCTTGCTGAAGAATGGCGGCAAGTCCTAAGTCACCAATTTTCACCTCGCCTTGGTTTCCATTGACAAAAATGTTGTCACACTTCAAATCTCGATGGATAACGGGAGGATCATGACTGTGGAGATACAAAAGACCCTCGAGAATCTGCCTAGACCATTTCTTTAGAGCCCTCAAATCAACGTGCTTATGTTTCTTTCTATATCTACATCATTTCACAAATTACACTTGCCAATAAGCATGAAAAGACAGAAAAAGAACACCTTTTAGAAAAGAAAATTGTAAATCTCACTGTCTGAGTGTTCCTGAAGTGAAGATCTCTGTGATGAAGTTGATGTTTTCATGTTTAGTATCAACCCATGAATTGTAAAATTTAATTATATTCTTATGCTTCAAAGTCTTGAGCAGATGAACTTCCGAATACAAACGCTCCAAATCATCAGAATTTCTCAATAGATCTGCCACCTTCACCTGATTCCAAGCTACTTCAATCCCTTCCCATTCATCAAAAGCTCGATATCTACAACACAACATTTTGATCAAAGAGCACAATTTCTCACAAATGATTCTTCTCAATGAGAATTAATAGGTTTCTAAAAAATTCCTCCTCACAAAATAGATAATAGATAAAAAGAGGATACACTTTCTTGAAAGCTCCTTTTCCTAGAACCTCCTTATACTGCAAAGTCACCATAAAATGTGAAACTGACATGTCTATTCAAACCAACAACGAAATTAACTGACCCAGCAAAAACAAGATCAGGAGAGTCTGGATCAATCAAAGACCATCTTGGCACTTAACACATTTCCAAGCACAGCCAAAAAGTAAACCATAAATATTACACTGATTGGCTTACATCAAACCACGAAAATGTAAATTTAGAATAAATTTAAGATCACTAACCCGTCCATATCGCGCAGTAGGATCGATTTCAACAAACTCCGAATCAGAATCTTCAGGTTCTTGCTCAGTCGGAAAATCCTGGGGCATTCTCGTCTTGAATCACAAACTCCAACAGCAAAAAAAACTAACACAATTCCCTCGGAAACAGAAGCAAATTCAAACAATAACCGCAACCACCAGAAACCGGAAACCCAAATCACAAAAGAAGAAGATGAAAAAATAATGAGACAAAACGAACGAGGAAAGATGTAGAAAGAGAGAGAGAGAGAGAGAGAGAGAGAGGTTCCGTCTAGAAGAAGGTGCAGTGAATCGGTATTGCCGACCCGGTGACTCACTGACTGACTCGCATTTCCGTGTATCCGATTCTCTGTAAAATGGTCAGCTTTGGGGCTTCTGCGGGATGGTTGGAGGACAGAACCTTTGCAACCTACGTGAACGTTCACAGGAGGACCACAACACCAGCGGAACCTGAAAGACGATGATCAAAATCGTGCGGTTTAGATTGTCCTACAGCTTCCAAAGTGGACCCCACCATGAAGTTAATTGAAGAGACCCTGTCCTATGTTTGATAACCTAGGACGTGGACGGTGTGATGAAGACGAGTTCGGATCCCATGGCGCATGATAATTTACTCTCACACGTGCTCTAAATTTTATAATGACGTATAGTTGAAATTAAATATAATCTATTAAAAAGGTAAATTTCCGAAACTTCATTTAATATTTATTATTCAAGATCTGATTTTTGTTTTTATTCTAATTTTATTAATTGATCTTTCTTTTAAAAAATCCAGTGCAAATGTGAAAATTAATTACTCATAACTGATGCCAATATTTCAATATGCCCACTCTTTTTTATTGTATTCGAAACTAATTTAGTACAATCTTTCGTATTTTCTTTGAATTTTACTGTCCTTGGCGAGATTTATATCAAAACTCCTTCCCACTATCAATGACTACGTCACCAATTTTGACCTTTAATTTTGGTACACAACTATATAATCCAAGTAAATATTGTATTTTTATTAGAAGTTTATAATATATATTTCTCACACGTCTTAATAGTGTTTCTACTATGAATAAACTATATCAGTTCATGCATAAATCAGCTTATGATCATTGGTTTATTATAAAATCGATTAGTTCGTTATTTGTGTGTGAACTCAAAATTATATTCTTGTTCATTGCGTGTTTTTTTTAATGTTGATTAAGAAAGTAACAAAAGAGATTATACTTTATTATTTCACGAAGTTTTAAAAAGTAAAAATATGTTGTTTGATCATTCACTAAAACAAAGCATCGTTATGTCGCATCCCCTTCCTCGTTGAACTTGAAAACTTTTGCCTCGCAACAAATAATTTATTAGTGATAACATTGGAGCAACGAAACTATGTTCCAATCCCAATATTCATTAGATTGTCATTTCATTTAAGGACAGGTTCAAAGTGGCATACTTTGAGCAGCTCATGTGCGCTCTAATGACCAATTAACTTCTGATCTTGTCAAAACATTTACATGTGCAAGGTGTCTTCTTCTCAAGAACAAGATTCAACTCTCCTCACCTCACCTCACGTAGCTCCATCGGAAATTGTCTTGCGTGATCTCCTTAATTTATTTCTTTATTTTCATTATGATAATTTCCTTACTATACAATTGGGATAATCCTCATATTTATTTGATTTTCTTATCCACTCAAAATACTAACTTATCTATACATAGCAGTTGTAAATGGATGGAAAATATTCTATAATTTTATTCTTCCTCTTAGACTCTTATTCCCACAAAACAAACAAAGATAGACAAGAAAATGGTAAACCATAAACGTGACTAAAATAGTTAATTTGATGAGTTTAATATTCTCAAGTAAAGAAATGCTTATTCTTGGGTCTAGTGTCACGTCTATTGTTCCCTATTCCACCACGTATTTCCATAAACAATTAAAGTCCAAGTCCAAATTCTCTAGCCTACTCACTTTTCCACATCACAGACGTTTACTAGTATTACCCTTTTTAGATAATCTTTTGTATAGGCTTTTTTATTATTCAAACTCAGAAAGAGAAACAACAACAACGAATTAAACTAAGATGGCCATGAGAGCACACCTATTTTCACAAAACTGTTAACAATATTAGCAAAATAAGCAAAAGATCGCATGACTTTCTAGCCAATCTCATGTGTATTGTCTTACCGTAATTAAGAAATTAACTCCTCGAGGGTATCTCGAGGTGAATAAATATACCGAAAAAATGAAGTGTATTGTGTCTGAGATAAAAATTAAGATGGTTAAGATATCAAAGTAAGAAACTAGATTTAAGAGCAATACGTGTTATTTTAGAGATAACTAAATTGACAAGAGTGTTTAAGGATAAGAAACGGGTTAGGAAAAAACTAAGGAAGCCCATAAATGACAGACCCGACCCAAACTTAAAAAAGAAAATATAAGAAAATGTCAAAGATAAATCAAGCATTCCAACCCAGCCAAGACTTGGGAGCTCGTGGATTGACCGGGAATCCACTGGTTCAAAAGTAGGAATCAATAAATAATCAACGACGTGCCACGAGGGCTGCATGCACAAGAAAGATCGACGCCAATTAATTATATTAGCATAATTTGATTTTTTTTAAATATATAGTTTGATATTTAAATTATGTAAACTGTCGTATAAATTTTAACACTTGCAATTATTTACAATTTAAATTTTAAAATTATTATTTGAATAATATCATATTTTCTATTTTAAAATACACGATACATACGAATAACGTATTTTTTAAACCTATAATTAGATCATAATTTTTATTTATTTATTTATTTATTTTTGTAACAAATAGTCAATGTGAATTAGCAAATTATGAAGCTACCATGGTGAAATATTGTTTTTGAATTAACAAGCTTTTAATTTATTAATTCTCTAATGAATGCAATAATTAGTAGTATTCTATTATAGTTTACTAAATTGGTAGCCTTCAAGATCCAATAAACCATTTATCTTTTAAAAATATGGTTTACATAATACAACTTATTTGTTTGGTATCCTCAAATTATAGAGCTCCTATTTTCATTCTTATTTTTTAAAGTACACGTCAGCGTATTGGTTATTTATTTTTATAATTTTAATTAACTAATTAAGAAGAGGTACTTGTGCAGAGTGGACCCCATGAAATTTATAATTAAGGAATCACCGAAAACCTTATGTTGGAAATTGGAAATCTAGCTCATCGCCCCATCTTTGGATTATTGTATCTTTGACTACTCACTCGTTCTACCCCTTTTCATGGGTTTGTTTTACTAAAACTGAACCGGTTCAGATTGAACCAAAGCATGGGTTGACGTTGTCGTTGATGAATATAAAAGGTTGTTCCTCCTTCACTCTGTTTTTCTTCATGCTGACAAATTTTTTTTTTTTTTTTTTTCTCTTCTTCGGGCTCACTTCAACTTTTCACTATGCATGAGCACATCGGGATTCCGGCATGTTTTTCTTCCGGCGATAAACAATCCGACCATCCAGCTGTTGTGACGAGGTTGAGCCATCGAGTTGTGTCCTCAGTGTACCGGACTAAGGTCGCTGATCAATGCCGACTGATCACCATAACGTGGAGCAAGAATCTACTCCTCGATGGGCTATCTGTTTCGGTTGAAGGTCCAGAAGGAGAAACCCAGTTCACCTGCAAAATCGAGCCGAAGCCGTGGCAGTTCTGGAGAAAACAGGGTTGGAAGCGGTTTGTAGTCGATTGTAAAGCCGTCGATGTGTTTTGGGACCTCCGAACTGCGAAATTCGACGGCGAAGTGGAACCCATTTCGGAGTTTTACGTCGCAGTGGTTTCTGATGAAGAGGTCGTTCTGCTTCTCGGCGATCGGAAAAAGGACGCATATCGGAGAACTGGTTGCCGACCTGCGCTGATCGATCCGACTTTGGTTTTGAAGAAAGAACATGTATTTGGGAAGAAAGGGTTCAGTACGAGCTCGAAATTTCACGAAAATGGAGAAAATCATGAAATCTCCGTGATTATTAAACACTCGCCCAATGGAATCGAGCCGGAAATGGAGATTAGAATCGACGGGCAGTTGGCAATTCACGTGAAGCATCTGCAATGGAAGTTTAGAGGCAACGAGAGAGTCGATGTCCACAAATTAAGATTAGAAATTTATTGGGATGTTCACGATTGGCTATTCTCCCCTGGTCCTAGGCCAGCATTATTCATTTTCAAGCCGAATCTCTGTCCGTCGCAATCGTCCTCCATCGGAACGGCGAGTTCTGAAAGTACGGTGGGTCTAAACAGCAGTGGGGCATCTGAATTTTGCCTCTTTGTCTACGCTTGGAAGGATGAAAGGGAAGAATACATTCGCCCGGAGATTCCATCGCCATCACCATGAGAAGATGAGGCTCAAAATGGGTTGGTGTTCACGTTGTGGGTCAGCATGTAGTTTGTTGAGGGTTTTCATGGGGTAGACTGTAGAGAGAGAGAGAGTAGAGAGAGACAGGGGACCCAAGAAATGGGTAGAAGATGAATACAGGTGAGTGGGTTTGAACATGTGGGCATAAATGGACAAGGCAATAACTTGATGCTTAATAATTTTCACTTCCAGAGGTATCTGTCCATCTCGACCTATCTAGTTTCACCAGAATTCTCATCGCTTTTCCTTGATCTGATCTCCAACACTAAAACTACGTCCCACTTCTGTATATGAGATAGAAAAGATCAAGTTTTTGCAGAGATTTCAGCCTTCTGGTGTCTGAACAACTCCCAAGTGACGCCATTGTTGATTACTTCGATTAATTTAATGTATTTTCTAGTGTTGATTTAACAGCTATCTTCTTGTTTCTTCTGTCTGTTTTTCAGAAAAAAAGCAACTGTAGAAGCATCTTCTAATCATGGCCTTAATTTTCCGGCAACAACTTTCAATCATCAAAAATTTAATTATTATGCAAGATCAATGAATCAATAAGCAATACGATGTTGCTTTTCATCTTGCAGATAAGTGCATGCAAAAAATAAGATGTCTGTTTTTCTACCTCCTCTGTGTTGGTTTAAGTTCTTGACCAAATAACCAATGAAGAAAAAAACTCACCATCTTGGCCAAAACTCATCAGCAGCTCGAAAATAATCTTATTTCGATCCAAAACCAAACCATTTTGCGAGGGAAAATTTGTTTTTCCCTCTAGACGAATCTGCTGTTCCTCCTTTTGCGCCTTGCACTGATGTAGCTGCTGGACCTTGAGGCAATGCGGTTGGTTTATCTGCACCAAAGCGATTAGAGCAACTTTTAAAGGCTACAAAATGAACTAAAACTTGGAAAAAGTGGAATTTCAACTCGAAGGATAGCTCATATATTATCCAAAATGAGATCCTATATTTGGTTCAACCTGATTTAGATTTCTTTTCTGCGTTTTGCACAATGTCTTCATGGCGAGAAACAGCAGATGTTCTAATGTCGTAAACACCAAGCGTCCGGCTTTCATGGCCTCCTGGAATGCAGTAGAAATCTTAGAGAAGTCCTATTTAGTTGTCTTAATCTTTTCTAGAAAATTAAGATTAATGATCCTGGTTAGTAAAAAACAACAACATTAGAAAAAGACAGCCCGCCCACCCTCTTTAGGAGGCTTCCCATATCTCTGCTGCAACACTTCAAGAAAGGAACTTTCCCTCTGATCTTGCATCACTAGTATGGAAACACAAAAGTGGATTAGAGAGAGACCGAGGAGAGCGATCGAGAAAGAGATCTACAAAACGTACATTGATCATAAAGCGTGTTCCTGTAATTTGGGTTCGAACCAACCAGAAGAAGCTGGACTGCTTCTGCATCTCTTGTCATTGACAATTGAGAAGACGAATCCAAATTTTTGGTGTCCAAAAGAATACCAGAAAGCTAAAAAAGTGAAGACCGTGATCAAGAGATGTAAACCCAGAGAAGCTCTAGAGATTTGTGAGTGAAATTAGTTGATCTACTCACCAAAAGCTTCTTCAACGCCATGGTTTGGAGCAGATCATAAGCATATTCACAGTAATTGTCAGTGAGAATAGTGCACTGAGATCCATTCTATACACACATAAAAAGAGAATTAAGTTAAAGAAATGAACAAATTTCAAAAACATTCATCAATAATCATTCATTAACCTCTCCATTACTTCTAAGAACATCTTGTCCAACAACAAGTATGCTTAGTCTTCCATCTATCATCAAACTTTCCAAGTTCACCTGAACCCAAAAAAATCAGCATATAAAACTCCACATTCTAGTCATTTCACACCTGAAAAGTGTTAGTTTTCTTGAAAACAAGACAATTTCTTTAGTGTCAAAATTCATAGAAGAGGAAGAAACTAGAAGTACCTCATCGGTGAAAAGCAAAGAGGTAGCATCAAGACCAACGTGGTCGAAGAGCCAAGCGGCCTGCCGGTGCTTCCACATCCTCTCCCTCTTCGCATTAATCACCGGCACCACCACAAACTCGTCTTCGTCCCTCTCCCTATCGTTATTACTCCTCATCCTGTTCTCCATCAGCCATGCGTAGCAAACTGCCGCTACCATGGAGCTCGTACCTAATTTTCCAAAATCAATGGGGGATGCAGTTGTAAAGAACTGGTTTTTCGAGGTTTTCTTCCACGGTTACTAAGGTTATTAAGTTTAAGTTAACATTTGATATGAAAGTCATTCATTAGATCATAGTTTATACATTGGTACATTTACAACGTGATTCTAAATTACACTATGATTTGGAACTTTTAGTGTAAATAACTTTTACGTCGAATCATACTTACTGTTTGAGGGCCCAGAGAGAATGATTTTAGCTTTGCAATCAACTTCACCATTAATGATTTTCGAAATTCTTCTTCTTTGCTCTTTCAGAAATCCATTCAGACTACAATCAGGAGTTTTTTCTTCTTCCTTCAGGGTACCATTTGCAGATTTAGGCCTTATCTTCTCGACAGAACACGTCGACGATGATATCGATCGCCGGCTAACCGATTCAACGAGGTTTTTGGGGGGTGAGAGCAAATGGGTGTCTGGCACTGCCGCCGGATTCTTCAAGCTCCCGCTGGATGGGTCTGTCTGGAAGCGGGATTTCCGATGAATCGATTGGCGAGGAGGGAGAGTAGGGGGTGGAGGATTGGACATGGGTGGCTGCGGCTGAGAAGATAAAGGGGTAGGGTCTTGAGGTTTGAGGATGTTGGAGAACCATTTTTCGAAGGCGGAAGCCGGAGATGGTTGATCCTCCTTGGGTGTGGTGGTGGCCGAGGAGAAGGATTCTGATTTGTTGCGTCTATGTTTTTCTGATTTTAGTAAAATTTCTCCACTGAAGCTGTCCACTGCTCGGTGTCTGTAATTCCATGTCCGAAGAAAAAGAAGAAGAAGGTCAGTGATGGAGACTCAGTCCCGTGTCAAACTAATCAGACGACATCAACTAACGTAGAAAAAGATGAACTTCATTAATTCACTTTCGTGCAGCATATTTGATCATTTTCTTGTATTTTCGCATTGATTCTTACCTTCTTGCAGACCTCGACAATGGGTCTCGGCGATCAAGTAACGCAGAAGGCGATCTCTCATGAGCCGCCGCAAATCTTGGTGACCCTACGCGGCGAGAGAGCGAGTCGCATCGAGAAGGAGACGAAGCGACCATGCGACGAGCCTCCTCTAGCCAATCTTGAGTCATGTTCCTACTGCTGCTGCTCCTATTGCTACGATCGAACGAAGCATCTTCTTCCTCGTCTATTTCATCATTTCCGGTCAAATTATAAGTCTTCTTCTCCGTTTTTAGACCTCCGAAAAACATGTCGTTCATAAAATCCGTGAGGTCGGGGACAGGAATGCTGTTCGGCTTTTGTTTAGCGTTTGAAGGTTTTATCTGCATGGGAGCTGACCCTTTGATTTCCCTCGAGTTGTCTCTGCTGAACCTCATTGCCATGAAAGTACAGAGAGGATTGTAGATAAACGTGGGGACTCGGGAGATTGTTCTTGGCTGAGAGCACAAGAAGAGTTAGAATTTAATCCCATGTTTGAGACATTGAGATCATCAGTTTTTTAAGTGTCGAGTGAAAACCATGGCCGGCGTTGTCCAAATTTTGGTCTTTTTTTTTTGTCTCTTTTGGTGTATACACGTGTTTGTGTTTTTTCGGTAATGGGGGTGGCAGATATCCGAGAACTGTCGTATTTACTGTAAACTAATTATGATATTCTCAGAAGAAGAAGGCTGACATGATGATCAAACTCCTAAAATACACCTACCTGAGATCGCTCATAAAGAAACAAACAGGCCCAATCGCCACTTCCCATCTCTCTCTCTCTCTCTCTCTCTATCATTCCGACCTAATCTAAAATTAGAAAAATATAACTTTCTATTCCATTCAATTCCTACGAAACTACTGCTACGTTGCAGTTTAAGAGTTAAGTTTCTGCAAACTACGAATTTTGGATTGTTAAGTGAAGGACTTGTCAGCAAGAAGTACAGATCTTGTTCTTGGCAGCCTTTTCTCAACTCAGATCATCTTCTCCTCGTGGCAAGCTTGTTTGGAAATTAAGGAGCACCACTCAGTGCTTGCCACTTTTATCAGCTGATTGATGATGATTTCGAATTATTGGTTCAAGATATATTCTGGCGGACGAGCTTCTGGGGCAGTTGTTTTGTAGCCTGCAAAAAAGAAAACAAACGAGAAAATCACAATCGGACAAACTGAAAATACGCAGCTTATAGTTTTTTAATAATTAATTTACAAAAAGGTCAACCTGGAAGTCTCTCATGTGCAAAATGGGTTCACACCCGACGTCTGCAACTGATTTTCCAGCCAGGGTCTGCAGCTTAAATCGCTTGGCTTCGTAAGCTTCTAGAGCATTGTTCTTGTCAGGCAAATGGTGGCATACTTTTAGCAGTGAGCTAAGAGAATTCATCTGCAAAATCACATTTCAGACACCATAAGATGTGTAAATAAATATGCATGGATTAAAAATACCAGCTGCACTGGATTGAGGTAAAGCTTACCTTCACGTATGGACAAGATGCACAGCCGCCATGAAAAGAACAGCCCTCATCACTAGAAACTCCAGGAACTACAGGTAAAATGATGTCACCCATTTTTACCGAGTTTAAACCAGAAGACAAATTCGAATTCGTTCTTGTAATGGAATCAGATGAAACAGGGAAGACAATTTCAACATTGATTTTTGATCCTCCGGAAGAAGACTTTGCGGAAGCTAACAAATTACGAACAGCTGCAACAATCGAAGTCACCATCCCAGTTTCCGTTCAAAACACGAACTGGAGATTGTCGTTTATATTTCGATCTAAAGCATGTTGCACTCTTTGGTTGATAAAATCCAATATATTCTGAGTGGATCCGACAATTCCCATCCCTCTTCTTTTCGCTTCCATTGCCAATGAAAACATTTCTCCAGGAACCTCGAAATGAGCAGTGAGGAAGGCATCACGATGCATATCCTTTATCTTCTCCACAACTTCATGTCCAAAAAGGTGATGTACAATGCACGTCCCTTCCTTGAAAATCATACCATCAAATCAGAAAATGAAAGGAAAAACTACCATCGAGGGTCCGAAGGATATGCGTACAATATAAATATTTTTCCTTGTTCTTTTAATACCTCGTAATAGTGCAGGCGAGGGAGAAGTGATTTAATCGTCCCTCTATTATGTTGAGGATGAATCTTAGATATTTCTTCATCAGTCATCTTGGTCATCTGCTGCAACAACTCCCTAATATTTGCACCCATGTAGGAATCGGGCCCATAACAGACGGTTAGACCAGGAACTTGAGCAAAAGACTGGCACAACAAAAGAGCATCTATAACAAGTCCCTACCCTGGGTGATATTTTTATGTATAGAATTTGAAAATAGGAAGTGAAGGGAAAAAAAGGAAGCTAGTCAAACGCACGACATTTGAAGAAATACAGGTAATTGTAGGCACTAGCTTGTGGGCATAAGCTCTGGTCTCCAATGAAGTATTTATGTAGATAACATGCAATGAAAGGGCAGTCCCAGAAGCTTCATCGAGGTAATTCATATAAGAAGCTGTAGAGGCAGCATCGGCCAACGAACTACTTATGCGCTCATTCGAAATCCTGTACTCACCAACCTGCGTTTACATAAAAAGTAAATAATTATACCGAAAGTGAGAACAAAAATTCATTGACGCAAACAGAAGCTTCAAGCTTCCTTTCCTCCACAATTCGATGACACTATTAGAAGATTTGCAGATCAGTATAACTTTAACAAACGAAAAACATATGCAGCAAAAGCATCCAAAAAATACAACCTGACGAGAGATATAATTTTTTACTAATCGAATTAAAATAACAATATCCCTTTTGACCAATACCATAACTCCGAAAAGCACATAGGTAGAACCGAGAGGATAAGTTATTATGCTCGACATGTGGTCGAAGGACAAAACAAGTACAATCTAAGACTCGAGGAATAATCAGATGCATGCCCATACAATTTTTCAAATAGAGGTAAACTTAAATTATGAAATGTTGAAATTCTTCTAATTACATGAGCAGCAGTAAGAATCGCTTCCCTTCAGAATTCACTAAGAACATCAGCTGATAACAAGACCGAGTGGACTGTTTCAACAAGATATCGATATTTCCTTTCCACAATTCTATTTTGTTGAACAGTGTCAGTGCATGAGGTTTGATGTATAGTCCCATTAGAAACAAGTAAATGAAAAAAATCATTAAAAGTATATTCACCCCCTAAATCACAACAAAAACACTTGATCACGGCTGAATGTTGTATTTTTACGAAAGCCCGAAAGATGATGAAAATGGTAAGATAATCAGACCTATGTTTAATAAGATAAACTCAAGTATAACAAGTGCAATTATCAACAAACGAAACATAATATCTTGATAAACTTGATGTCTACTATATATTATCTTTACACAACTCACTAGACATATTCAAATAATGTCTACTTTAACACTTTTATTCACGAAATTTACTAGACATAACTTAATGAATGTCTAACCCCAGATTTTTTACATGACTCACTAGAAATTTATTTATTAATATTTAATTTATATTTATCTCATTCCTTTTATAATGAAAGGTTGAAATTCTATTAATTACATGAGCAGTGGTAAGAATCGTTCTCCCCCAAAACTCACTAAGAACATCAACTCACAATAAGAATGAGTGGGTTGTTTCAACAAAATATTGATGTTTTCTTTCAACAACTCCATTTTGCTGAGTAGTATCAATGCATGAGGTTTGATGTATAATCCTGCTGGAAGTAAGTAAATGAAAAAAATCGTTAGAAGTATATTCACCCCCTAAATTAAAACAAAAACACTTTATGACGGCTAGATGTTGTGCTTTTACGAGAGTCCAAAAGATGATAAAAATGGTAAGATAATCAGACATACGTTTCATAAAATAAACCCAAATATAACGAGTGCAATTATCAACAAACGAAATATAATATCTTGACATAACTTGATGTCTACTATACATTATCTTTACACAACTCACTAAACATGTTCAAATAATGTCTACTTTAACACTTTTATCCACGAAATTTACTATACATAATTTGATGAATGTCTAACCCCAAGTATTTTACATGACTCACTAGACATTTATTTATTAATGTTTAATTTAATTTATATTTATCTCATTCTTTTATATATAGGAAATATTTAATGCATATAAGTAAATATGCCTAGACATATGACAATTTAAATCATTGTCTAGATGCCATGATTTACTCATTTCTCATTCTTGTACTTAACTATGTGTAATGAGTATGCAATGCAACTCTAACACACCATTTGTGCATTGACAAATTAATCAATGTAAGTTTTGTGCATCATATTGTTTACTTGATTTCATGTTTATCAAGTAACATATTAACATGTTATTTGAATGTCAATATGTGTAGTCCATACCAACATATAATATGAATGTCAATATACATAAATAATAATTTCAATGTGTAAAGCCTCACACATATGTACATCCTACTGACTATTTCACTGTAGCGCATGCACGTCACCTTATACTTTCAGAGGGCTAGAGATTTGCAACCAAAGTGGAACTCAAAGTCACTTTCATTCTATTTTTCGACTTTACACATGTCACACGATACAAAGTTGGTGAGATACACATTGGGTTTGAGTGTGACCAATCATACATCCCGTAATACTGTTTGTATATATAAATAGTCTATGATGTATGATTTAAACATCTTTACTATGCATGCACTGAATGCATATAAATATTAATAATGCATGCGAAATGAACATGCAAATCTTATTTATATGATAAGCAAAATAATATATAAATAATGATTATGCAACTATTTAGACACTTTATGTTGATGTACCAAAATTTATAAAAACCTGACACTTAAATCACAAAATCACATTTTAAACTCTTTGCGGATGCCTATTCCGCAACTTATATGGTATTGCATAACTTAATATCAATATTTTTCTTTAGATATTATTTTACTATTTTTATTCATTTTTTCGTCAATGCATGTTCGTATCACCAGAAACAAGTGCAGGTTTTCAAAACTCGATCATCCACATTTCCATAATAGTGGTCATCCGCTCCCAAATCCAATTTGTCATTGTCAATGATTTTAAATTTAATATTTTATAAATCAAATTAGATCACTTACACATCTCTAATTGATTGTCCATTTCAAATTATTTCAATTGCTATAATATTAAACTATCATGAATATTTCTATATCAATTAATTCATGAATTATAACGAATTCCCAACATTTTTTTGTATATATTCATAAATCGATAGGGTAAAGAATAACTTATCTAAAATCTTAGTTTCGCTTTGAGATTTTTATACCAAAACGTTTCTCTCGATGTCAGGAACACTTTTTGTGTTGGAGGTTTTTGTCAAAACCTGGCAGATCGTCAAGTTTTTCCTTTTTTTTTTCTCTCTCTCTTTCTCGCCCGATTCTTCTTCACTTTTCTTGCTGCTTCCAACAGCAAATAACTCGATTTAATATCATTTATTATAAGGTAAAAACTATTTTAAATTTCAAAGTATGGTTTTTTTCAAGAAAAAAAACCTTAAAGAATTAATTCTAACAAATAAAACTTCAAACTATAAAAAACCTAACAATTTAAATCCCAGCAGACGCATGATAGTAGGGGTGTACAAAACTGCCTTGGACCGAAGAATCGGACCAGAACCTAGGATTTTGGTCTGGTTCTTGTCGATTTTGCCCATAAAATTAATAAATTCCAGTTTATATTTACCAGAACCGAAGTTACCAGTTCAGTTTTTGGGTCTAAAGACACAAGACCACTAAAACCGGACCAGACCAAAGACTGCATAACTAACCCTAAATCCCTAATTTATTAAACCTCTGCCGACTGCCTCTTCTATTCGACACTCGATAGAAGAAAACGAGATTCTTCCTTAGGCTGCCTATTCTAAGCTCTTTCTCACCATCGTCGCTACCCGCTGGAGCGCCTTAACGAATGTAAGCTTTCTGTTTATTGACTGGTGAGGATGGACTTCAACCATCACAGAAAAAACTGTCAGTCAAAGACAACCAAAAGAGAAGAATGGGCATTATAGCCAAATGAATTGTCATGCTTCTTTTTCTTTCTTACTCTTTTAGACTGTATCTTGACATCGACTTCATCAACCTAAGAAACCTATTTGTAGGGATAAAATGAGATGGTGTGCTTAAAAGTAAATGAAAAAATAACCATTTTGAGTTTAATGAATATACCAAACAAGAAAAAGCCATGTATTGTATGAAAATTAATTGTTTTGATTCTCCTACCATGTAAGGAATATTACCAAAGGGTAAACCCACGTGCAGATTTATTTTATTTTCCATACTGTCACCAATCTTTGAAGTTTGGGGGATGTAATTGAAACCTATGTTCTTAAACATAAAATCAATTTTGATTCTCATACCATGTAAGGACTAAGACGTTTTGGTCAATGATCGTATTAATTTATTCCCTATAAATAATATTAAAGTTTTTCAAAGCAAAAGGGTAATGCAATAAAAGAGAAGCATGAGTATACAATTATATTGATTATAATTGTGATATTTCATTCATATTGTTCATAGCCAAATCTAATATTATAATTAACATAGTATTTAATAACCACTAGACATAATACATTTATGTTGAAAATATTGACACACTCTCTATATATAAAATAATTCTCATAATTGTTGTCGTCTTCCTCGTCACTCATTCTTCTCTCATGTGCATCCATCAGTAAATATAAACCAACTGTATATGACACATTTATTTCTTAAAGCCAAGTGCTTCTATTGATAAAATTTTCTATAGTAAACTGAGAAGCTATTACGTTATCATTGATAACATGATATCCCGGCCAATTTACTCGTTTAGATGTAGAAGTGCTGAGAAATAAAAATTGGTGGGAACAATAATAATGTCGCCGTTGTAAAATGCGTAGAGTACTGATAAAGATAATTCTTAGAAAAGACTGCTATTGACAGTCTTTTTAGACAGAATTATCTTTCTGAGTAAATTCTCAAAAAAAGCTATAGAGGTCACAAATGGTCCCACTTAAAATACACTCTTCTAGACAAAACTCACTTACACAGTACAATTATACCACTAAATAATCGTTACGAAAAATGATAGCAGATACATTATGAAAAGTACCAAGAATATTTTTCATGATGTTAAAATATAACGACAAAAAAATAAGAAAAATAATAGCTAAAATGAATACTGAGAATTTTTACGTGGAAACTGAAATCAGAAAAAAAATTATGGGGACCAAGTACAGAAAGATCTCACTATGAAAACAAGATTTAAAATATTTTTCTAGATATTGAATATTGTAGAAAATATTCACTAAGAGAAATCACCACTCTTAGAACTTTCAATGTTCACAAAAGTACCCTACCTATTTTTCTCTCACACTCTTTCTTTTCTCTACTTTTAAAAATTCTCACTATTTCTCTCCCTTTTCTCAGAGAAGATTTTTCTCTTCTCTTTGGATGATTTTTCTTTTATCTGGAACTGTCTATTTAATGAGAGAGTTCCTCATGCAGAAGAAATTTAATTTTTCTTTTGAATTTCATTTATGAGGTGCAGAAGAAAAATTGAAATTTTCTTCTATATCTTATTAATGACGTGAGTCTCCCACAAGAAGCACCCGGACCAGAGTTCATAAATTCTACATACTACAAAAGATTTACAAGAATATTAAGTTATTCTAACCATCCAACTGGATCAACCACACTGTCTAGAAAACACTACATGAAAATCACAGTTGAAAAACTCTGTCATGGTCAACCCAGATAAACTCTCACACTTGTCTTTTGAGATTGAATTTCATAGGAAATAGTGATGAAACAATGTTGACATACAAAGCCACTCGTCTCCGTTTTTTCATAGTCAGATTGGGCAATGACTATGTTACTAATGAGTTGAGAATATATATTGCTATTTTCAAATATTGCATTTGCTCATCCAAATATGAAATCTATGGTTCCATAAATATCGCACTCTTTCAAGAATTGATCACGTCCGTTTGCGTAAAGGGTGTCTTGAAACCCTAAAAAAATGCACTTGTAATAAGTTGAACGTCTACCCGAGTCAAGTAATGTCGTTGCTTGGCTATTTTTTGGGCCAGCTGAGTTTTCAATTGTTAATGACCGGGCCACAAACCCTAAGGTGTTGATTGCTGCACCAAAATTAAACATTCTATTGCAAGTGTCTAGATTAGACAAAATGATAATTAATAAAAAAGTTAATAGCTTTAGTGAATTTAATTAGAAAGGAAGGAAAATTCATATAGTGGAAGACATGAGAAGTGGTTAGGCAAGATACATTTAATAAATTACACATAGGATATTGAAAATCGTGATTTCGTGCACATCTTTTTCTAAACATAGTAGTCTAAAATATCTCTACGTCTTCGTAACCTTTTTTTTCCTTTGTCACTACATGGTTGCAATTTTTTTTTTTCATAGATTGATTTAAGTATGTCAAAAACAAAAATCTTAATGTCAAACAACGATTTAATAAGCTTACACACTGTTGTAGAATCAATCATACTAAATCTGTTTTTGTTACTATAGTCGCTGACGATAGTTGTATGTTTCGCATCATCTCCAATCAACGCTATGTACTGTGTCTTGGTTGAAACTGTGACATTCTCTCTGTATGCACCTGGTTTAATGTGAATATAAAAACGAGTAGAACTCTACTTCGGGGCGGATAAAATAGCATCATTGATGTTGTTGAATTCCTCTAAACCATCGAGAGAAACCGTAACATTGAACACGATACTCAAAACGGTTTTGAAAATGAAAACAAGAGAAAGAAAAAGAGAAAATGATAGTGAGATTAATTTCATCTTCATTGACGCTAAGAAAAGAGTAATATTACATAGGGGGAGAACTTATCAAGAACACTAGAGAGATGAAGATAATATTTCATGGGTTCTGCTCTTTTATTATCTTCATTCAATAATTCTTCGTTGAAGCCGATCAAAGTTCACCCTTGTTTTCATTGGAGATGAGGTGATGATGTTTCATGTAGTCATTGGTAAGATATTTTAGGTTAAACTTTTCTACTTATTATTCTACTTGAGGGGTTTACCACTTAACAGCTTCTCAGTTTACAATAGAAAATTTTATCAATGGAAGAACTTGACTTCGAGAAACAAACGTGCCATATACAATTGGTTTATATCTGCCGATGGATGCACATGAGGAGAGAAATGAGTAACGACGAGTAACACAACAATTATGGGAATTATTTTATATGTAGAGAATGTGTCAATATTTTCAATGTAGATGTGTTATGTCTAATGGTTATTAAACATTATGTTAAAGTTTTTCCCCACAAATGGCATAAAGTTTTTCCAAGCAAAAGGGTAATACAGTAAAGGGAAGCATGAATATACAATTATATCGATTATAGTTGTGAGATTTTATTCATATTGTTCTTAGTCAAATCTAATATTACAATTAACATAATGTTTAATAACCATTAAACATAACACCTCTATGTTGAAAATATTGACACATTCTCTATATATTAAATAATTTTCATAATTGTTGTCGTACTCGTCGTCACTCCTTCCTCTCCCCATGTGCATCCATCGATAGATATAAACCAATTGTAATGGCACGTTTGTTTCTCGAACCGAAGTGCTTCCATTGATAAAATTCTCTATAGTAAATTGAAAAGTTGTTATGTTATCCTTGATAACATGATATCCAAGCCAATTAACTCGTTTAGATGTAGAAGTGTTGAGAAATAAAATTTAGTGGGAATAATAATAATATCGTCGCTGTAAAATGTGGAGAGTACTGATCAGTATAATTGTCAGAAAATACTGCTTTTAACCGTTTACTTAGGCAGAATTACTTTTCCAAGTAAGTTCTCAAGAAAAACTGTAAGGGTCACAAATAATCTCACTTAAAATCCAGTTTTCTAGACAAAACTCACTTACATATTAAATTACACCACTAAATAAGCGATACAAAAAATGATAGTTGTGCGATTTGAAAACTACCAGGAATATTTTTTCACACCATTAAAATATAATGATAAAAAAGTAAGAGAAACAATAGCTAATTGAACAATGAGAATTTTTATGTAGAAACTAAAATCGGAAAAAAAATCATGAAAATCGAGTTCAGAAAGATCTCACTATGAAAAATAGGATTTACAATATTTTTCTAGATATCGAATATTTTAGAAAATATTCACTAAATGAAATCACTACTCTTAGAATTCTCAATATGCACAAAAGCACTCTACTTATTTTTCTCTCACACTCTATTTTCTCTCATTTCAAAAATTCTCACTATTTCTCTCCCTGTTCTCAGAAAAAAATTTTCTCTTCTCTTCTTTTCGGAGGATTTTTCTTTCATCTAGAACTCTTGATTTATAGAGAGGTTCCTCACGCAAAAGGAAATTTTAATTTTCTTTCTGCATTTCATTTATAAGGTGTAGAAGGAAAATTGAAATTTCTTTCTGCATCTTATTAACGATGTAGGTCCCTCATTATAATAGAGGGACCCCACAAGAAACGCCAGGACTAGAGTTCATAAATTCTGCATACTACAATAGATTTACTTGAATACCAAGTCATTCTAACCATTCAAGTGGATAAACCACACTGTTTAGAAAACACTGCACGAAACCCACAGTTAAAAAACTCTGTCATGGCCAACCTAGAAAAACTCTCACACTGGCCTTTTGAGATTGAATCTCAGAGGAGATAACGATGAAACAATGTTGAAATATAAAGCCACTCTTTTTTGTTTCTTCATATTTAGATTGGGTAATGACTACATTACTTGTAAGTTGAGAATATATATTGCAATTTTGAAATATTGCATTTCCTCTTCCAAATATGAAATCTATGGTGCCATAAATATCCCACTCTTTGAAGAATTGATCACGTCCGTTTGCGTAAATGGTGTCTTTAAACAAAAAAAAAAAACACTTGTAATAAGATGGACGTCTACCCGAGTTAAGAAATACCGCTGCTTGGCCATTTTTTATGACAGCTGAGTTTTCAATTGTTAATGACCGGAGCACAAACCTTAAGATGTTGATTGCTACACCAAAATTAAACATTATATTGCGAGTATCTAAATTAGACAAAATGATTAATAGCTTGAGTGAATTTAATTAGAAAGGAAGGAAAATTCATGCAGTGGAAGACATGAGAAGTAGTTAGACAAGATACATTCAATAAATTACACATAGGATATTGAAATTCATGATTTTGTGCACGTCTTTTTCTAAACATGGCAATCTAAATATCTCTATATTTTCCTTCCTCTATTGTTTTTGTCACTGCGTGGTTGTAATTTTTTTTTCCAAGGTTGATTTAAGTATGTCAAAAACAAAAATTATAATATCAAAAAATGATTTTATAAAGTTACACACTTGTAGAATCAATCATACTAAATCTAGTTTTGTTACCATGGTCACTGACAATAATTATATATTTCGCATTATCTCTGATTAACGTTATGTACTGTTTTTTGGCTGGAACTGCTATATTCTCTCTATACGTACCTAGTTTAATGTGAATATAAAAATGAGTAGAACTCCAATTCGAGACAGATAAAATAGCATAATTGATGATGTTGAATTCCTCTAAACCAGAGAAAAAACATAGCATTGAACACGATACTCAAAACGGTTGTGGAAATGAAAACAAGAGAAAGAAAAAGAGAAAATGATATTTATGTTTGTTTTTACGAGAGTTGCAGGTGTGGTGCATGGAACCACTCTTTCTTGAACAAAATATTAAGACACTAAAAGAGTCATTAGGATAAGAACTTGAGAAAACATAGTTGAATCTTATATATGACAAGGACCTACTAGAGCAACGGTCGCATCAACAACTTCTGAGAATATTCAATATGTCACGGGGCTCAAGATATCTAATGCTTGACCAAAAACAAATCATATAGCTACCTTGCAAAGGAACTAAAATTCTCTGTTCAATTTCAATTTTGAGAAAATTAATATTGAAATCAAACCGAACCGTTGGATTAAGTTGTGTTTCATTCTTTTAAAAACCAGTAAAAAACAAATAAAATTGAATTAAAATATTTATATTAAAAATTACAAATTATACAATTAAATTGGTCAAAACCAACTCAAATTGAATTCAAATCAGACAAAACCGACTCAAATTGAGGTTAAACTGAAAAAAACAACAAAGAACCAAAACTAAATTGAGAGAAACAGAAAAATATCGGTTAAGTCCGGAGGCCAATCGGTTGGATTTTCGTTTGGAAAATTTTGAAACAGAACCAGACCCATTCCCCCCTAGTCTTGACTGACTACCCACTATGTTCGTGTGTCATCGACTAACTTCTCTCCCTTCCTCTAGGGTAGGCAGAGAAAGGACAAGGCTTTGGCTGTCACCGCCTTTCTCACCATTTGATTCCACAATTCTTCCTCTCTCTCCCTTTCTTCTCCGTCGTCTTTGATTTCAATTGTCTGCAAATTTACGGGTAAAATATCGGTCGGTGGTCCTAAATTTCTTAAAATTTCAAAGATTTCAACGCCCTTCAGACCCAGAAAGATTTGCTTTGCTCATACAACCATCTACACTTTGTATAACTGCAAATTTATAGTGCAAAAACTTGGATAACTCAATTCGATTAATCCTTTTCTTGGTGCAATTTCGTTTTCAAAGTCGGCGACTACAGTAAAATCATCACCCGCAAAGAGGGACCCTGCAATTATCACCGTTCTTCTCCAGATCCTCCTCCGTCAACCTGCAGAAGCCTCAATTCCGCCATTTACTATCTTCCAAGCAGCTCCACTAGATTTGAAACGATGACATATTTAAGGAAGCAGCCAAAGTATACTAACCCTGAATTGTAAAGGAAACGCACAAATGAAGCAATAGCGTCGGGAAGGACGCCGAGAATCGGAATGAGCCTCTCCGAGCTCCGGTGCTTGCGCTGTTGATCGATGACATTCACCAGAACCGGAGAAGCACACGACTTACATAACCAGAATACCAAACATTGGAGTGAGCCGCAACGCGAAGTTCATCGGAGGTTATGTCCGGTTCAATGAAAATCCATGTGTCGCCGCCGTTCAGTACAAGTCATCTTCCTAGCGGCAGAGCCAAGAAACAAATACTTTGTGCATTAATATGAAACAACCTCCAATTTACTTCAACACGACACGAGCAGTACAATTATCATTATCAGCCTTTGTTTTTTGAGTAACTGGTACAAAAACGTGCTATTCCCGCACGTGTGTCATTTGCATTATGATTTTCATTTTACATAAAATAAAAATTATCTTTATTTTATTAGGAGAATTGCAACAAGTAATTTAATTTGTTTCGTATAATAGTGCAATAAATTTTAAATCGTTACTTTAGTGTTCTAACTTTTAAATCAAAATTTTAATTAGAGATTTAGAGTAATAAATGCACATAATTCAGCCACAATTAAGATACACTCGTGTGAAATATAAACCGTCTTTTTCGGCTCATTTTCGATCATCCATAATTTAACGTGATTAATCCGTTTTGATTGACTTAAAATTTATTGAAACAAATTAAATTTTGAATTAGCATAATGATGTTTAATACCCATTGGACATAATACATCTATGTTTGAAAATATTGGCACACTCTGCGTATAAAATCATAATTGTGGTGCATCCCGTTGTCGTCTTCCTTGTCAATCCTTTCTCTCTCCATGTGCATCCACCGGTAGATGTATACCAATTGTATATGGCACGTTTGTTTCTGGAAGCCAAGTGTTTCCATTGATAAAATTCTTTACAATAAATTGAGAAACTGTTCTGTTATCCTTGATAATATGATATCCAGGCCAATTTACTCGTTTAGATGTAGAAGCACCATGACCAAGAGTTCATAAATTCTGCATAGTACAAAAGATTTACTGGAATACCAAGCCATTCTAACCATCTAGCTGGATCAACCACAGTGTCCAGAAAACAATGCATGAAAACCACAGTTGAAAAGCTCCTCCATGGCCGACCAAGATAAACTCTCACACTTGCCTTTTGAGATTGAATTTCAGAGGAGATAGTGATGAAACAATGTTGGAATACAAATCCACTCTTTTCCCTTTCTCCAGATTTGGATTGGGCCGTGACTACATTATTAGTGAGTCGAGAATATATATTGCAATTTTGAAATATTGCATTTCCTCTGCCAAATATGAAATCTATGGTTCCATAAATATCGCACTCTTTGAAGAATTGGTCACGTCCGTTTGCGTAAAGGGTGTCTTGAAACCCCAGAAAAATGCACTTGTAATAAGCTGAACGTCTACCAGAGTCAAGTAATGCCACTGCTTGACCATTTTTCGGGCCAGCTGAGTTTTCAATTGTTAATGACTGGGCCACAAACCCTAAAGTGTTGATTGCTGCACCAAAATTAAACATTCTATTGTGAGTGTCTAGATTAGACAAAATAATCATTAATAATCCAAAAATTAATAACTTGTGTGAATTTAATTTAGAAAGAGAAGAAAAATTCATATAGTGGAAGACAGGAGAAGTGGTTAGACAAGATGCATTCGATTAATTACACATAGGATATTGAAAATCATGATTTTGTGCATGTCTTTATTTAAACATGGCAATCTAAATATCTCTACATTTTCCTTTCTCTATGTTTTTTTTTTGTTACTACATGCTTGCAATTTTCCTTTTTTATTTTTGATATAAGTATGCCAAAAACCAAAATTATAATGTCAAAAAACAATTTTAAACTTACACACTGTTGCAGAACGAATCGTCCCAAATCTGGTTTTATTACTGTGGTCGCTGACGATAATTGTATGTCTCGCATCATCTTCGATCAACGTTATGTACTGTTTATTTGATGGAACCGTGACACTCTCTTTGTACGTACCTGGTGTAATGCGAATATAAAAACGAGTAGAACTCCAATTCGGGGCGGATAAAATAGCATCGTTGATGTTGTTGAATTCCTCTGAACCATCGAGAGAAACCGTAGTGTTGAACAGGATACTCAAAACGGTGTTAGAAATGAAAACAAGATAAAGAAAAAGAGAAAAGGAGAGTGAGATTAAATTCATCTTAGTTAACTCTAAGAAAAGAGTAATGTCACGGAGGGAGAGAACTTATCAAGGAAGGAAGGTAGAGAGATGAAGAGTGAGTGGAATATTCAAGGACTGTAGAGAGACTCTTAATCTTGTCTTTCTGCTTCTCTTTCTCTCGACTTTGCTCCTCGAAAAATGACACTTTCTTTTCACTTCAGCAATCTGCAGTGCCCTTTTTATTTGCATTCATTTTTCATCTAATCCCTCGTATTCTTTTATTGAATTAAATCATCCGTAGTATTTCACTCTACCATTTTGCTATTCACTTTGATATTGAAGTTTTCCATTTGGTGTAGGGTATAGTATTTAAAGAATAATAAGATAGCATCTTTGATGGTAAATTAATCAAAAAAGAGTTAATTGCTAGGCAAAGGGCTTGGTTATTCATTTGGAGAAGTCATTACTATTTTAATGGTTAACTATTGACGGTGGTTGTTGATTATTATAGAAGATTAACTCGTTGAATTTACACTTATACGTACTCCAATAAGTAATTTTTTCTTTTATTATAAGAAGTGTTTTATGTCACTTCTAATCAAATTTAACTATTTTAATTATAATTATTATAATTAATCTTAATTAGAATTATCACAATATACTTATTTAAAGTATATCTTCTAAAGTATTCACCCGCATCCTTAAAAGATAGCCAAAATCAAAATATGAAACTGACTAAAATATAAATAGTGATACACAATTGTTAACATTCTATTCAAATATATATTATTATATCTTGATGCTTAACAAAACGAGTTGAAATAAAATTTTAAGTTTTATATTTTTTTTAATTTATTTATTTTCTAAAATTTCACGTGAGAGTGTGGACCCAAATTTTATTACTATTTTTTTTTTTTTTGAAAAAAATAACTTTTTACAAGTTGAATATTTAATGAATAGTGGAAACCCACTAGGTTTAAGAGAGGCTTTCCCAACTAAACAAACGGTGCAATTTTAGGTCATAGCGTCACGAGTTTGTTTCTACAATCAACACTCATATGGTAAAAGCTTTAAATGATTTGAACAAGCATTAAAAGAAAAGATTCTTTGTGAAAATTAGAAACTAAAAAGAGTGGGTAGATAGGTTAATCCACTTTGAGAAGCCATTGGGGAATAAGTGTCTTGCCTGTAACGAAAAGGCTTTAGAGTTTGCAAAATATTAGGCCATCTTAAGAGTACAATTACATCTGCATGGACACGTAAAGTATCACTACTGTGCAATACACATTCTGATTGGACAGATAAATAGTATTAAAACTAATGAAAATATTAAAGAATGAAGTTAAATGGCCAAAAAAGGGCAAAGAGAGGAGGAAGACGAAGAGTACAAAGCAGCAAGCGACGACTCGTTCAGACAAAAAAAGAAAGCTTGAGGGGTAGAGACAAAGAAAAAGAAAAAGAAAGTTGAAATTTTTCATCTTCTCTGTGAACTCATAAACCGACCGGCCTTTCTACTAGTTCTTAGTCTAGTAAGTGGCACGCCCGCTTAACTAGAATAATAAGTAAAAAAGTTTGACTCAAAATATTTTATCAATAATTACATGGCACATCATCGTCTCACTTAAGATCAAAATTTCAATAACAGATAATATTCGATCGTAAGAAAGATAACACAAACACAATAACAAGTAATTTAACATTACCCACGCATATATTTACATGGCCAAGTACCATAATCTACGTGATAGTGAAGTTTATAAATTAGAATCAATAGATTTGTGTAACATATCACCACAATAAAGTCCTTAAATCGTAGTACGATGTTTATTAAAAAATGCAATAAGCTTTGCACAGAACATTACACTCATACTAGTTACGGACAAGAAGTCGTGCGATTAATTTGGATGATATTTGAAATACCTATGCATCAAATGCTTTGAACGATCTATCAAATATGTTCCAATAAACCCATGAAGTCGTCGCCTTCTACTAATGATAAAAAACATCTAGTAATTCGATTCTCAATCATATGTCATGTTCTTCTATCAATAGTTTGATATTCAGTCACACAGTAGTTCACTGAATGTCTTGTCTCTAGGTTAACTAATTTGTCTTTTAAAAGTTAATTGACAACATAAAATTGTTACAGTATTAGAGACATTATGATCTACAAATAATTGAAGAAAACATGAGATCCAACTTTAATTATTTCGAGAGTCTAAATTAGTTGTTCGAATGCAAAGCGGATAGAGAAATTGATAGGGCATTTTATAGAAAGTATTTTGAACAAAGTCATTGGTCTTCCAATAGTCACAGAAGAAATGTGGAATGAAGATAATAAAAAGAGTATGTAGCTAAATTCACTGACAAACAAGAAAAAACCATGTATATCAATCAAGCGTTTTGATTCTCATTGCATGCGAGGAATCATGCATTAAAGTTACCCATTTTTTAACTAAATTTATCATGGAATATTTGTAACGAAAAAATTAGGTTTAATTAGATTTAAAAAATTAAACGAATTTGTTATGCATGTCTAAATTGGTGCAATTTCGTCTACAAAAATTCCCTTTTAGTTAAAAGAAAATATTCTCATCCACTCCAATTCTTGGTAAAAATTAGATAACTTCATTTATTTCTTTTGAGAATTGTGCTTTGCTTAAAATCAAAAAACTTAATTAAATAATATTTTATTAGAAGACAAACCTAAAAATATACAGTAAGTCGACAATGTTATGTTTATTTTCTAATTCTATTCTTTTAAAATTTTTATTGACGTGTCGAATAATAATTGGTGTAAATATGTAATTAATGTAATAAATTATAAATAGTTAATTTATCAAATTAATTATTCAATATGTCAGTTAATATTTTAAGAAAGTGGAATAAGAAGGTAAACTTAGCATTATTATTATTATTATTATACCAAGAAATCAAATAGATAGAATATTTTCAAGAGAAGTAGGGGGCTTTTGGAGTATTATTAACTTTCTAGATTTTGGTTTATATATATATATATATATATATATATATACACACACACACACACACACCAATTTTGTTATTAATGCGTATATAAAAGAAATTTAAAAATAATAAAAACTAAACCGTGAATTTTATTATTTCATTAAAAAACTGTGATTACATGCAAGCTGCAATGTGATCACACTCGATGAGATTTGAAATACTCAATGCCACATATGCTATGTTCATCAAGTGCTGTGAACGATCTACCAAAGATGATGGTAAGGTCTCTAGAAAATCATTTGGGCCGGCACCTTCCGTTAAACAATCATCTATTTGGGTAGTCACGTAGTTCAAATCAGATCCTACTCCTGTATTGTGCTCTTCTACCAAGGATTTATAATCTGCAATTAGGACTGGAACAATTGATTCATACGAAGTTGCGCATATGTTTAATGAAACTCTTGTTTGTCGGTCGAGCGATTTGTCTTTTAAAAGCTGATTGACGAACACAAAATTGCTCTTGGCACCTGAGAGGCTATGATCTAGAAATAGTTGAAGAAAACCCGTGAGATTCGACTTCAAATTATCGCGAGAGTCTGAATTAGCAGTTGAAATGCAAAGTTGCTCTAGAACTTGGTCCTCCATTTTATGGCAAGTGCCGTGAATAAAGTCATTGGATGCGTGTGATGAACTCTGATAGACTTCAAGCATAGCAGAAAAATTGGGAGCCAAAGATAACCAAAAGAGAAAAATAGGTACTATAGCCAAATGAATCCTCATGCCTCTTTTTCTTTCTTACTCTCTTGGACCGTATCTTGACATCGACTTCATCAACCTAAGAAACCTACTTGTAGGGATAAAATGAGCTCATGTTCTTAAAAGGAAAATGAAAAAAATAACCATTTTAGCTGCCAAGTTTAATGAATATACCATACAAGAAAAAACCATGTATGGTATGAAAATCATTTGTTTTGATTCTCATACCATGCAAGGAATAATACTACCAAAAGGTAGACCCAAGTGAAGATTTTATTTTATTTTCCATACTATAACCCAATATTTGAAGTTTGGGGTATGTGATTGAAACCTATGTTCTTAGCCATAAATTCAATTTTGATTCTCATACCATGTAAGGACTATTAGTTTTTAAATTTTGCCATTATTTGAGATATTTGCAGACGTTTTGGTCAATGGCCATATTAATTTGTTTCCTACAAACACAGTTAAAGTATTCAAAGCAAAATGGTAATACAGTAAAATAAATTATACTGATTATAATTGTGAGATTTCAATCGAATTGTTCTTAACCAAATCTGATATTATAATTGACATAATAATGTTTAATAACCATTAGATATAATACATCTATGTTGAAAATATTGACACACTCTCTACGCAATAGATATATTAAATTATATTTTTCAATAATCTACATCTTCAATTTACTTGACACACTAGGTAAAATAATTATCAGCTTTTAAATTTTTTGAATTAATATGATTCGCATTTTATATAAAACAAAAATTATCTTAGTATTATTATTGAAAAGAGTATCTTGTACTAAAAATAAAGGTTTGATAAATTGTAAATAACTTTATATAAAATGTTCCAAATTAATGAGTTTTGGGTATTAAAAAAAAAAAAAAAAGATGTCCTAATCTTAACTACCTTTGATTTCTCGTACCACTGAATTTTTCCTTGGTCTATTTTTCTAAATATGATGAAAAGTTAATGTTATTGATAAAGTATTAAAAATTACTAATGTAAATGCTGTTAGATATAACAATAATCGAGATGGAAATTACCTGTAAATCCTCTGAATATTTGATAATTCACGTAATTAGTTGTTCAATGTCTTAGTCTCTCAATTGTCTGCAAATTAAATTTCAAAGATCTCAACGCCCTTCGACTACAGTAAAATCATCACCTGCAAAGAGGGACTCTGCAATTATCACCGTTCTTCTCCAGATCCTCCTCCGTCAACCTGCAGTAGCCTCAATTCCGCCATTTACTATCTTCCAAACAGCTCCACTAGATTTGAAACCATGACATATTTAAGGAAGCAGCCGAAGTATACTAACCCTGAGTTGTAAAGGAAACGCACAAATGAAGCAATAGCGTCGGGAAGGACGCCGAGAATCGGAATGAGCCTCTCCGAGTTATAAACCGTCTTTTTCGGCTCCTTTTCGATCATCCATAATTTAACGTGATTAATGCGTTTTGATTGACTTAAAATTTATTGAATTTAATAATATTTAAATATTTAATGAGTAGACATAAGATTGAAGTATCTTAAATTTTAAATCGTCATTAAGTATATATTTAAAATATTATTTTATAAATATTTAAATATTATATTCAAATAAGAAAACAGTCTAAAATAGTCTATGTAATAATGCTATTATATAACAACCCTATTTAACTTCTATGATAATAATTAAAAGATTTTTTTTTTTTATAAATAGAATGATAATTTTAATGATCATCTTAAATAACGCTGTATGACAATATTATTAATCTTCTTAGACGGTCAAGACTGTTTGATTTGTTTTGACCGACTATTGAGAGTAATTTAACTTTAAAAATAAAGTCAACTTTTTTATAATAAAAATCTTGAATTTTGAGTTTTTTTCTTTTTTACGATGAAAAGTCGTTAAAATTCAAAATTAAATAATCCACAACACTAAAATAGACATTTATAATTTATAGATCAAGTAATTCTAAGCAACTCCAAATCTCCAACCTAATGATCAAAGAAGATTGCTACTTGATTTATCATGAGAGTGTCTCGGACTGACGAATTCAGGTAGGATGTAAGCTGAATGATGTGGAAAAAGATCGTCAAATGTCGTTAAAGATAGACATGCAATCGCCGGAATCCTTTGTTTCGCGTCATTGCCATGCAGTGAAAAATATAAAATGTGTTTCTTATCGGCGCGTCATTTTATTTTCTTCATTATTCCTCTTAAAATTCTCTTAACGTGTGTGTTGGAGAGGTCTTTTAAATGGTCGCTGTTGTTTTCTTCCTTGTTAGTAATTTCTTGCTGCAAACCCGACTTAGTAGAAGGTGATGTAGCTGGTCGGTTGCTCGTCCGGTTGCTACCTCAAACTAGTTGTTAGGGTTTGTGGGCAATGGCTAAGAATCCAAATAATGCTCTAAAAGCAGCCCCTCTTCTAATCACGTCTTTTTCCGCTCATTGGTCTGGCACATGGTTTGATCCCAACAAAATTCAGTATTATTGCACCATCAAATAACACTTGTCCATTTGGTAGGTGCTTACTATAGTTTATTTATTAATATCAGCCCCCTAGCAATTAAACAAGCTTACTGATAGTTCTTCTTTTTTCATTAAATATTACTTCTTTTTCTTCCTGCGCTTTTCTCTCAAAGTAATTTAAAATGTAACCCTGTAATCCGAGTAAGCAGATATCACACATTATTAGATAACCATGTCAGTCCTGATCTATCTATTGACATCATAATTTTTGGGTTGTTCATGACATCACATGCAATGTTTGTTCCAAAAGGTTGAGGAACTAACTTCCAATTGCACCTAAAATGCTTTAAATTGTGGCCTGTTTTTCAAGCATAGAAAGAGTGAGTGACAAACAAATGGGGTATGAGGGTGTAATGGCTGTGGTTTATGTGTCAAATACAATGCCATAGTAGCTTTTATGGTTTGTCTGTTTGCACTAAATGATAGACATGTATTTACTATGAATTAGACCAATTTCACTTTTGTGGGGTTTGAAGTTTGCACAATAAGGACCCCCCCACCACTATTAAATTCTTTGTTCATCTTTCCATGTCTCAATGTGGTAAAGTTTGTCAAGACCCACTATGATTTTATTCGATCTACACTTCCAAAGATCCATATTCTTCTTGTATTCCCGAAATTGTTAAATGACTTGTGTAATGTTATTAGGTAGTGTAATAATAGTTGCTTAAATTAATAGTTGCTTAAATTAAATATCATGAGATCGTTATGTTTGGATCTTGACATTGTAGAAACCATCACGACATTACTGTATTGCTTGCGCATGTATACTATCATTGATTGGCGATGCTAATTATGTAAATTTCACAATAACTAGTTACCTAATACATATTGCCAAACATCGACTAACCAAACACGTAATCTTACTTTCTAAAAGAATCCTTACAAGAAAGATAAGCTTGTTTATGTGCATCAGTTGTAGTCATTTAATACACCTTTTTGATCAATCCCTCTTCAAAAAAATAAAAATAGAACTATCGAAAAACTCGTACTTTGCAAGGCCATGTGCATTGATGTCACTTGAAATTGAATGGGGTGAGACGAAGAGGGAGGGTTTTGTTTAGAACCCCACAAAGTTGGAAGGGTAAAAATTGACTTTCTCTTCGCACATTAACTCAACGTCCATGTGCTTTGCTTTATAGACTCGCCATATGCCTTGCTCTCATTGTCTAAATATGTAGTTGTATCAACTTTGGCTTAAAAGTCACTATCCAATTAAATTCCTCATAAAGTGTAACAATTTTGGAATTTTTTTTAGAATATTTATTTAGAAAGATTTTATGTTTTAAATAACCAACTGAGGTCAAATTTCTGCAATTTCTTACAGTAAAATGGAGTTTAAATGATGTAGATGAACTCTCTAACTTTGTCCAAATTTGAGTAACACAATCAGCCGTTGGTTTAGCTAGCCTCTTGTTCATAATCAGATTGAGCAATGTTCAAATTATGGTATCTGTTGGACTTTCTCAATCTCTCATTAATTTTCATTGATTGTGTCAAAAAAGCTAGAGAGAGAAAAGATAGTGGGAGAGAGAGAGAGAGAGACATGATAAATGAAAATAAAGATAATTTAGTTTATCAACTCGTCTGCACTTTGCAGTTTTGTAGGTCACTGAGGATCTTACAAAGAAGGAAGAACAATCAGATGGCTCTAAGAACTACACGTGGAGGTTGCGTAAACACAGGTAAGAAAAAGCAAGGAACAGAGAATCGAACTGAACCTTCTTTCAGTTCGCTTTAACCTTAGCTGTAATTTAAATGATTATGATAAAAGAGAGTGTTTTTCAATGGTTCAAGGTCAGCAGCGCGAGCCCTTCTTGCAATCGAGTGCACCAGCGCCAACTGTAATGGAACCAACTAGGGTAGATGGCCTAGCACCCAAGCTCGAAGCTTTAGCATAGCTTGAAGAAGCTCCAGCCCCAGATGCCGTGAAAAACGCACCGTTCAACATCAAGTCTCCCTCTGACCTCCAATGCCATCCCTTCCATTCGCTCTCCGGTGCATCCTCACGCTTCGTCACCTGCAACAAAATTAAGTTTCAGAAAAACTGGTGAAAACGACGATAAAACACTGTTGTTTTATGGGTGTCGTTAAGAAAATTTAAACTTTTTGATATTTAGTAACCTCTTTGCTGAATCTGTCGTCTGGGGCAACAAATCGGTTGCCTTGGCTATTGATCGTAGGGGCTGCGCTCCCTCCAATGGCATACATTTCCCAATGGGTGTAGTCGTTGTTGACCACGTGAAAATACCCATGCCTACACCTGCATTTTTCTCAGTTTATAATTAAATACATTCATAAATGATATTAAAGGACGTGATTATTGAATTGATGAGATTCAAAAATTTGCCTGGGCATTCTTTGTATCAGGCCTTCTCCAAAGTGATTAAAGGCAATGGTGACCTGCATGTTCTTGTCTTGACTGTTTGAATCGCTGTGACCTAGCAACATTACCTTATTATGATGTGTCATATAATTATTTGAAATCGTAATAGCCGTAGACCCATGAATCGCATCGATCAGGCCGTCGTTACAGTTCGACAAAGAGCAATGATCGACCCAAACATGGCTACCCCCGAAGATTGAAACCCCATCTCCGTCCGATTCAGTTCTCCACCCATAGTGATGTGGGGAGTCCCGCACGTAAGCATTCCCCGCTTGCTTACAGTCGTGGATATGGAGACCGTGGATTATAATATTTGTCACGTACTGTATCGTAATGCAAGACCCCCCAGAAATATGGACGTCGGCCCCTCTCCCGTCTATGGTTTTGAAAGAATTCATTATCAGTTCTTCTTTCAGTTTTATCCCCATGTCCCCGGCGAAAATTATCCAGAGCGGTTCGTCTTGAATCACTGCGTATCGGAGTGTACCGGGTTTCGGATTCACTGGATCATCGTCGCCATCGTCAGTAACTACGTAGATCCTACCATCGCGGCCTCCGACAGCGTTTTTGCCGAACCCGATTGCGCAATCGGCTAGGCGCTGTCGATTCTTCTCCCAGTTGAGGTCGCACCGCCAGCAGTCGTCGATAGGGTTTCCGGTGCCGCAGGAGAGGTAGCCAAGGCTCCTCCTGGAGGCATTGATGCTTCTGCGAAAAAGAGAGAAAATGCGGTAGGTTTTAGTCTAGAGTAAAAGAAAGAACAGGAACCGTTGGATGGAAGAAGGTAGTACAATACACATTGTCAGTGTTTATACCTGTGTACTTGCTGTACTACGAGCTCTGGGTCCTTAACTGGGGAGGAGAAGACGAGGGGAGTAAGGAGAGAGACGAGGAGGAGAGAGAAAAAGAGGGATAGCTTGACTCCCATTGGTGATTTAGAGAGAGAAAATGGAGAGAGAGAAAGATAGAGGATGAGGGAAATGGAAGGAGAAAAGAGAAGTATATAAAGAAATTTAAGAGGAGAAAGCTCATTCGGTTGATTAGAGGGAAGTAAACCGAAGATGCGGGTCCCGCTCGCTGCGTTTATTTCTAAAATTACGGGATCCTATTGGGTAGTTTTGGCCGTTAAGTTAGGCAGGCCTGACTAGTTGCAAATTGATGGAGAGATGGGTCCCACTCTCGCATGCAAATTGCTGTAGAGAGAGAGAGAGAGGAGAGAGAGAATCCTGCTTTAATTTCAAGAGAAGTTACAAATACAACCAATTACACTAACAAAACAAATGGTTCAATTAGTGCTTAACCTTGTTGCACTCTTTTATTTTTGTTATCAAAATGGGATCACAATTTAATCTTATAGAACACTACTTTCCATTAAACTGAAGTTATTTAATTTCTCTACCCGTTCGTTCAAACATGGAGGATGATCGTATCAAATATAATATTACGTCGTAGAGTTGTAGTTATTGGAGTTCTAATGTTGAAAATTTCGTAATTAGGTAAAAACACTTTATTATTTGAAGTATAATTCAACTAATGGTACCTAATTAATGTCACAGAAAGAGTAATAAACTATGTTTTAAACAATACGGTAGATTGCCTTTAACATCTGGTGTCAACACCACGTGCTTTGCACCAATATAATCATACTTTGCCGGTCCCATCTTCTCTGTTAATTACGGCCGTAGATTCCCTTTATGATTTCCGTTTTGCACAGGGCTGTTGACATGACATGGCACACCGACGACCTTTTGCTCCCAATTGTCGACGACTCTCGAGCAGTCGAATTGGCATCCTCACATGGTGGGAATTGGGATTTTGTTCTCGGCGGGATTTCCCCTGGCGGTCCACCTTAATCTCATCCGTTGATCACCGGCACGACCGCCGCCATGATCCGCTTTCTACTTCGCGGAGGGAAAAGGTTTTTGCCAGCGCCAACCAAACGGGAAGATGCTTGTTGTGTAGACAGCTGTTGCCATCATACCTTGACACGTAGATCTGTATTTGCTTCCACGTGTATGTCTCTTTCAGTTTCAGCCAATAGCTTCGTATGAACTGGCACGTGATTGGATTTATCTTATTTCACATCTATTATTAGATTGCCATTAATTATTATATTTATTGGTTATAATTTGTTTTAATTTTCTAATTCTTTATTCTTGGATGATAATTGATAAAATTAATATTTATCACTTCAAAAAATAAAATTAGAAACATTTAAGATTATTAAAAATAATTAAAGTTGAGATTTTGACAGAGATGTCAAGTATGTGTCTTATGAAAAATTCACTTAAACGAAAATAAAATTATGTTTATAATTAGAAAATCGCATTTGCTAATAATGTTACATTATCTATTAGTATTTGATGGGTGCTAAACCTAAGTTTAGATGGATTAATACGATAAGTTGAACGAAAAATAGTCAACTAGAACGAGTTTAAATTATGTATTATTTTCATTATCTTTTCAATTATAATGGTAAAGTATTGTACATTAATATTAATGGGGCTTATAGAATTTTTGAAAAATTTTAGACTTAAAGTTTGCCATAGTTTGTAGAATATAGACCACTCAGGAGTTAAGTTTATCATCTTTTCCCGCATTATTGTGCTACACTTTATTTGTACATTAAATATATGTTTTGAAATTGATTTAAAATAAGTTAAATATATCTTATCCACCACCCTACAATCTCTAGTGTAGTATATGAGAGGCAACATGCACAATTATTAGGTAGGATGGCATCATTTTATATGGCAACCTGTCATCAGAAATGTCAAGTCAATGATAATGGGAGATTGTGAAATGCTCATATTTTCATTTCTTGAGTAACCCATTTATTAATTCCTAGTACCTACCCAATGAGGCACATAAAATGATAGTATTCATAATAAACTTGAATTGTCACAAAATATAATAAGATCAACTTGGGATTAGGCTGGACTTTTCTTTCAATGTGGAAATTATCTGAGTGAGGCGTTCACATATGGCCATCTAATTATACTTTTACTTGTACATTGAAAATGTTAAGCCGTCTACAATTGATTTATATGATAAAATATTTAATAGAGCATGAATTGTATCATCTATTGATTGGGTTTTGATTCGATACAATTACACCGACAATTTCTTTGGACGAAACAAGAGTTAGACCGCATTGTGAAACTCTTGATTTAAATACATTGATTAACATATCCTTTTCATCGTTTTTGTGGGGGTAATGTCATCTTATGTTAACTCATTGTTACATGTCATGCAAAAGTTTCAAATTAAATTATTCAATTGGAGAGCATTACAAATTACACAAAACGTTAAAAGAACTCGAAGTTGTTCTTCTTTAATTTAATCTCGCTTTCTTTTTTTTTTTTTTTATCTCGTCGTAAGACTCTAGAACAAGGAGACCATTTGGTCAGCTTCTTCGACAAAGCAGATTGAGAAACATAATTACCAACCATAATGGAAGATTCGAACTTTTTGATCTAGATGTCGTTGAAGATGCCTAAAAACACAAGCGTTTACTTCGTTGGGCCGAAATCAAAGCAAGCCCAGGACATATTCAAACAAAAGGAAGAACAGAAAGAGACAAACTGTGAGCAGATTCAGTATGCAGTTTGAATTGGTTGTCTAACAAAGATTTGGGCCTTCAAATTCAGACTGTAGTGGCTGAATGGGTTCAATCTCTGTTCGGGTCGGCTCAATTGTTCAAGGTGCGGCGTGGCCTATGAGCTCTAGTCCATGGGGTTGGTCGTTGGACCAGACTTTGGCCAGCTACAAGGCCTTGAGCCAGGTGGTCCGAGGCAGCAATCCTGCACTTTGTTTTTTTACATTGAAAGGATTTAATTCTACTTAGACGGTAACTTTTATTTAACAAAGAAACATTAGGGGTAATTTTATAATAAACGAGAATCAGACCCAATCATTGAGCCAGGTGTTAGCAAATTACAGGACAAGGAAACTCGTGATTTCGCTATTGACAACGCCACGTGGAGGCTCGATGCAGTGATATACCCAAACACATCTCCATGACGTGTCTTCAACCGCAGCCTCCATATAAATACCCTCCCAGAACATACTCTTCCGCTTCATCCCATCCACGTTCATTTCCTCCTCTCTCTCTCTCTCTCTCTCTCTCTTAACATTTAGACAGGGTCACACAGCTTATTCGGATCAACTGCCTCCTATTCGCCTGAGTGTTTGATTTAGGTTTTTCTGGTTTACGCTTTTTGCTGTATTGTTATATTCCTGTTGGTGGGACCGTGCTTTGCTCCGGTTCTGATTCCGGATTCCGATTTCGAGATCTGAGTTGCCTCTCCTGTCTTGGCTCGAGATCCTGGGCCAAGCACAGAAGAAGTGGAGTCTTTTTTTCCGATTAATATTTACCTCTGGTGGTCGCGAACAGGTTTTTTCTCGCTCTCAATCGTTTTTTATCTGTAGTACTTTTAGGGATTGATGTTGACAGATTGCTGATGCGGGAAAATGGATGAAACACAGAATGTATTTTGAATTTTTGATGTCGAAGTCCTCATAAATCCATGATTACGTAGTTTATATTGTAAAGTGCTTTTGATGATTATTAGATATTTCAATACTGATAGGATTGAGTATATTGAATGCGATATTGTTTCCCGGTCTGTAACTTTGTACATTGAGTACGTATTTTATGTCGATTGTATTGTAAGGGCTATTTATTTTTTAAACTTTGATTATAAAACAGGAATTGTTTAGTAAATGGCATCCAACGAAGGATTTCTTACGGATGAGCAGCGGGAGAAGTTAAAAATAGCAAGCCTAAATATGGAGAACCTTTCGTCATCTCCGAAATCTCCTACATCCTTGCTTCCTGAGCATTTTGTAAAGGCACCGACAGGTGGTAAAGCACCAACTGCTGGGATTGCACTGAGACATGTCCGAAGGTCGCATTCAGGAAAGTTTGTGAGAGTGAAGAAGGGTGAGTCAACTTAGCGTGTTTGCTTGTATTGATTTTCTAAAAATTTGCTAATTCAGGCTTATATATCCAGATTGCATAGTGGAAAAATATTTGATGAAATGTTTGTGCATTCTGTGTTTGGTAATCTTGGTAGGATTGGCACGATGTGGTTTATTTCACCACTGTGCTAACCCAGATGGATCCAAGTGCTTGCATCTTAGCTTCTTCTTTTTAATATACCTTATTTTTTTTTTTAGGGTTTCATTTATGGTACTAGTATTTTTTGGCTAAAAAAACTCTAGTTCAGTGATTTCTCCTTCTCTGGTAATTTTTATTTTGACACTGCATGATTCTTGTAAAAAAATTTCACATTTCTAATTTGTATCTTAACAAGCATTTTAATATTCTGATGCTGACAGATGGAGCTGGTGGTAAGGGTACATGGGGGAAGCTACTTGACACTGATGGTGAATCACGTGTTGATAGAAATGATCCTAATTATGACAGTGGCGAGGTAATTTATATGAAAAATTTGATGCGAATGAAATGAAATTGTATGAGTAAACGGTTTTACTTCTTTTAGACAGATTCACTTTTGCCAATGGAATATTACTACTGTAATATACATTTTAGTTCATTTTGTTATCTACGATTGATCATTTGATTGGGCTTTTGAGTTTCTGGCCTTTGAACAGGAACCATATCAACTTGTTGGATCGACTATTTCCGACCCCCTAGATGAATACAAGAAATCTGTTGTCTCTATGATAGAGGAATACTTTAGTAATTGTGACGTAGAATTAACAGCATCTGAACTAAAAGAACTAGGCTCAAGTGAATACCATCCTTACTTTATTAAGCGGCTGGTTTCAATAGCAATGGACCGGCATGACAGGGAGAAGGAAATGGCTTCCGTTCTACTTTCATCTTTATATGCTGATGTTATTAGTCCTGCCCAAATTAGAGATGGGTTTTTTATGCTGCTTGAATCCGCTGATGATCTTGCTGTGGACATATTGGACACAGTTGATATCCTTGGTTTGTTCCTAGCTCGAGCTGTGGTTGATGACATCCTTCCTCCAGCTTTTCTTACTAGAGCCAAAAAAGCACTCCAAGAATCTTCCAAAGGGTTTCAGGTTATACAAACAGCCGAGAAAAGCTATTTGTCTGCTCCGCATCACGCAGAACTTATAGAGAAGAAATGGGGAGGCTGTACTCACATTACAGTTGAGGAAGTGAAGAAGAAGATTGCTGATCTTTTGAGGGAATATGTTCAGAACGGAGATACTTTTGAAGCTTGTAGGTGCATAAGGGAGTTGGGTGTTTCATTCTTTCATCATGAGGTTGTAAAGCGGGCATTAATTCTTGCAATGGAAATTAGAACAGCAGAGCCATTGATAATGAAGCTGCTGAAGGAAACTGCTGAGGAAGGTCTCATCAGTTCCAGTCAGATGGTGAAAGGGTTTTCTCGTTTGGCTGAGAGCCTTGATGACCTCGCTCTTGACATTCCATCAGCAAAATCCCTGTTCCAATCCCTCATTCCTCGGGCCATATCAGAAGGATGGCTTGATGCTTCATTTATGAATTGTTCAAGTGAAGATGGTGGCGAACGGGGCAAAGATGAAAAGGTGAAGCGCCGCTATAAGGAAGAAGCTGTGGCTATAATTCATGAATATTTTTTATCAGATGATATTCCTGAATTAATTCGGAGCCTTGAAGATTTCGGGGCACCAGAATATAACCCAATATTTTTGAAGAAGTTGATAACCCTTGCTTTGGACAGAAAGAACAGAGAAAAGGAAATGGCTTCTGTCCTTCTGTCTGCTCTTCACATTGAGATATTCTCAACTGAAGATATTGTTAATGGTTTTACGATGCTTCTGGAGTCTGCAGAAGACACGGCACTTGACATTTTAGATGCTTCTAATGAGCTTGCACTCTTTCTGGCCAGGGCTGTCATCGATGACGTCTTGGCTCCGCTGAATCTAGAGGAGATTGCTATCAGGTTGCCCTCTGTTTGTGCTGGTAACGAGACAATTCGAATGGCACAATCTCTTATTGCTGCCCGTCATGCTGGTGAAAGGTTGCTGAGGTGTTGGGGCGGTGGAACTGGATGGGCTGTTGAAGATGCAAAAGACAAGATACAGAAACTTTTGGAGGAGTATGAAAGTGGAGGTGTCGTGGGTGAGGCTTGCCAGTGCATTCGCGACCTTGGGATGCCTTTCTTCAACCACGAGGTAGTGAAAAAGGCATTAGTAATGGCCATGGAAAAGAAAAATGATGGAATGCTCGATCTTTTGCAAGAGTGTTTCGGGGAAGGTCTCATCACTATCAATCAAATGACCAAAGGCTTCACTCGGATCAAAGACGGGCTTGACGACCTTGCTCTTGACATCCCAAATGCAGAAGAGAAATTCAACTTTTACCTTGAGCACGCCCAGGAGAAAGGTTGGCTCTTACCTTCCTTTGGATCTTCCAATACGAACTAGTTTGTCACGCCTTCAACTTTCTGAGAAGACGTATTTTACATGTTTACTCATATATGTTGTCGTGCTGTTGACCCCTTTAATTGTTGTTTCAATACGATGTTTTTGCACTTTGAAGGGGAATAGATGTAGGTGTTTATCTAGGCCTGCTGATGTGTGATCAACTGATAGATACTATCATCATCCCTGCCAATGTATAGAGATGGCTTTCAATTCATTGATTGCGTTTTAGGCCAAGTCATAATCTTGAATTCATGATGTTTTTAGGTGGGGAGGCTAATTTGATGCTGTTACTCTGCTCACTACCTCATCAGTCATCTGTTTTTTAGCTAATCAATTTTGTCAAATTTTCTTATGAATATGATTCTCATATGAATGTGCCAACAAGGAAAGTCGTTCAATAGTAGATAGTATGGTTGACTCGGAGTTGCTCGGTTTGATCAATACGAAGGGATTAGTGCATGAGCTGTAAAATTTTGAAGCGAGGATTGTGATTAACTGAACTTAGGAACTAATGTTGCTGGGTTTAGAATATGACTAGAATTATATTTTTGTAAGTATCCCGAATTGTCACGCTTAACATTAATTGATAAATGTTCTTGTTACGAATAATAAATGAAATGAAATAAAGTTGAATGCGTAAATTTTATTTTGTTAAAATCTATTTTCAATTATTGCATGGAGTGCATACTCATTGTATTTATTTTTTTATAATTTTAAACTATATCATAATAATTTTAAGACGAAAAAATAAAATATAAAAATAAAATAAAATGTAAAACCTGGGTTAATCAAATAATATACCATTCCTTTAGAAAACATGTCGTTGGACATAGAACACAACACTGGCCATATCCAAACAGCCCTAAACTAAGCCCTGTCACCAAACAAGGTCTTCTTCTTCCTCCTCCGACATCTGAAAAGTCGTAGTAGCTCATAATGTACTAGAGCGGTAACTCTGTTGCATTCTTTTCGACATTACGCGCAACTCCATGGATGATAGTTCGATTCCGCCGCCTAAGGTCGTCGTTTTGGCGGACCTTAACGTTGATCCTCCTGAAATGGATGACGATGACTCTGTCCCCGTTTCAGCTCCAGATATTAACAGGTTTGACTCCTTGCTTATGTCTTAAATCTCGTTGCTATCTGGTTTTGCAATAATATCAACATTTTACCTCGCTATGCACTTCTGTTTCTGTCTAAATATTTATCGTTCTCTTTGTTTTCTACCCGCGCAAAGATGCCGCATAAAGATGAAAATGAATTTTTGAAATGTTTCAATTATGAAAGTACATGACGGCCCTTTTGCGTACATCGTAACGACGAGGTCATGTGAAAGAAAACTTCATAAATTTAATCTTGAATGTAATGAGTAAAGTGCTTTGCTAGAGGTGAAAATGTGCTTGAATATTAGTATACAATGCAGTAGGTTTCGACTAAAGGGTTTCCTTTGTGATAGATTGGCTATCGAGGACAACAATCAAGATAAAAGTACGTTAATGAACAAAGACACTGATGCTGTAGAAGTTGAAGGTAGTAAACGGGTAAACAAATTTGGGAAATGCCGTTCAAGAATAAATAAAGCTGATTGCTCCGGTGATTATGGACCTGAAGCTGATGCCGAGCATCAAGGTCCAGGAGTTTCCTCATCCCGTGAAGAAAAAGTCAGCAGCCTCAAAACTGTGAGTACAGATTTTGCACATTTTATATTTTTCCGTACGGTTCTTTTTCATTGTGTTTTTTTAGTTCCTATTTCACACATATATCATCCAATGACCGTGGCTTGGAGTGGTAATTCTCTTCCCCCTTTCATTTTCTGGAATAATAAGAACTGAGATTTTATTTGTTATGCCTGTGTTGACTTCTGAGGAAGGGAAAAGTGAGTGTTGATAAAAATCTAGGCTAGATGTGTACTTCTCGTTCAGTTTGTGAAAAATAAATTAATTTTCCAACGCAGTAATTGAAGTTATGGAAAGTTTTTGACAAATCTCAGTCTTGAACACTTCTTTTCTTGTTAGTATTAAAATTCTTATTGGGGTATTGTTTCTTGCCTCTCGTGAGTAGCCTCTTCAAAAATTGGCTGAAGGGTCAAATTAGAGCATATAATACCAAAAAAATTTCAGAGCTCGGCCCTTGTGGTTTTTGTTGTATATGTTCTACTTCTCAGCTAAACTAAGGAAGAATAAGTCAAGATACATTGCCTTGTTAGCTGTTACTTACTTAATTGATGAATGATTCTAGGGTTTGGCTCATGTTGCAAGGAAGATGCCAAAAAATGCTCATGCTCATTTTATTCTTGGCCTGATGTACCAAAGAGTTGGGCAACCACAAAAGGTAGCTTTAAAAACTTGTGTCTCTCTTCTTTAGCGCACATGATTTTTTTAATTCTGGAAGACTATTAGGCAGTTGCAGCATACGAGAAGGCAGAGGAGATCTTACTTCGTTCTGATTCTGAGATTGATAGGCCAGAATTTCTGTCAATGATTCAAATCCACCATGCACAGGTGAAAAATCTTTATTTAGACATCTTACGCGCCTCTCCCCACTCATGCATCGTCCTTAACCCAAATCAATTGGTCATGGTAATGTTGCTTATCTGGACCACTCATTCATCAACTATGTAGTGCCTTCTACTAGAAACTGCTGGGGATAGGTCAGATAAAGAACTTGAGATTGAAGAGCTAGAGGAAATTCTCAATAAACTTAAGGAGTCAATGCAATCTGATGTTAGACAGGCAGCTTTATGGAATACTGTAGGCTTGATGCATCTTACAACTGGTCGTCTGCAGGTAATATAGGTAAAGTTGTGCTATTTTTACGATTCATTTTTCTATTGCTGTATAACTGACTTGGCCTTTGTTATCAATTTCAGAATGCTATTGCTGTTTTTTCTTCTTTGTTGAGCATTGTTCCCGACAACTATGATTGCCTTGGAAACCTTGGAATTGCTTATCTTCAAAGGTATGTGATTAAAAGATAGTTGTTATCGACTAATAGAATGGCATTATTGTCTCTTGGGGATCATTACCAGAGAAGCCGCTGTATGACTTGAATCAAAATGATTCATGCCATGTTTATTGGTTCTTATGACATAAATTTTTTTGTTCAGATTTTTATTCAAAATTTATGATTGACATCCTATTGATTGCAAGGAAAAAAAAGTATTTTGCTAATTCTTTTATTTTAGGGATCTAACTGTCAGACCTATAATTTAATTTTAAACCTATTACTACAGCTTGACACAGTTTCCATATAATATGATTCACAAATATTAGCACTTCTAAGATATGAATTGCATATATTCCTTGAAAACATTGAATTTATACTCTCATTGACTTTATAATTCTTTTTGGTAATCCTTTTTTTTGTAAAACCTTAATATTCCAGCGGAAATGTGGAACAATCAGAAAAATGTTTTCAAGAATTGATCTTGAAGGATCAAAATCATCCTGCTGCCTTAATCAACTATGCTGCTCTTCTGTTATGCAAGTATGGTGCAAATGTTGCAGGTATGTGCTTTTATTATATTTCTGTGTTATTTTAATTTTTTTATGACTTCACAGAACATAACTTGTTGCCGCTGTAACCTGTTTAGTTATTTTTAATTTGTCTATATAGTGCCTTAATGATTATAGTTCCCCGGTCAATTCTCAGGTGCTGGGGCAAATGCTGGGGAAGGATCTTCAGTGAATCAGATCAAAGGTATGATTGTTGCAAAAGAGTGTTTGCTGACAGCTTTGAAAGCAGATCCAAAAGCGGCTCATTTATGGGCAAATCTTGCTAATGCATACCATATTATTGGTGATCACAGAAGTTCTGGAAAGTGCTTTGAGAAGGTGCTCATATAGAAAAACTATTTATCAGTTTCTTGAATCTTGGGGAAAATTTATAACTCACGGTCTTCATTTTTAAAAAGCAATTTACAATGCATAGCTCATGGGCGTAATTGCTTGGGGAAACACTACTTGCGCCTTGTTTTGGCTTAGGTTGCTATTTGATATTCTTCTACTATTAATCAAAAAAAATTATTACGTTTTAGGTGGCAAAACTTGAACCCAATTGCATGTCTATGCGGTATTCCATTGCTGTGCACCGAATAAAGGATGCAGAGAGATCCCAAGATCCAAGTGAACAGCTTGCCTGGGCAGGAAACGAAATGGCCTCAATAATAAGAGATGGAGATAGTTCTGTAATTGAGCATCCTATAGCATGGGCGGGGCTTGCCATGGCACAGAAGGCCCAACACGAGATTTCTGCAGCATTTCAAATTGAGCAGTCTGAGCTAATGGAGGCTGAAGAGCGAGCAGTTCATAGTTTAAAGCAGGTATCTTCTGTTGTCAGAATTGTCCATTCTTCAAATAAGCAGTTAATTCTATTAATAGTAATTTAGAACATCTATATCATTATTTGAGAAAGGAAGCCTTCGTGTTCTGTATGTGTTGGGTTTTGGTTGGTTGTCAATTTCTACTTAGTGAACGTGTTATACTTTTAAATGATATAATTTAGCGTAGAGCTGTGATGTAAAGTAAAAATACGCTGGCCAGATATTTAGGAAGATATACTGAAAGGCTTTTGTATTGTCCAGGTTGGAAAAACCTATCCATTTTCTGATTGCCTTTTCATTTATCTTTTCTAGTGGAACAGAAAAACAAAAAACAAAAAACAAAAGGAAATAAAAATAGAAAAAGATTAGTTTTAGCAGTTACCCTTGAATTTGGGTGATGATTAGAAATTTTCTTAGTGTTATTGATAAAAGCACTTGTATTTTAAAATTTAAATCAACCTACAAAAATAACTCATTAATTTTAACACAGCACCATTAAGTTGCTGCACTCATGCCAATAGGTCATTCTTTGAAACTTCTTCCTCGAATTTGGACAAGCTCAAATAGGTTGTAGGAATTTTGAATTCTGCATCACTCCTCCCTCTTAAAACCTTATTGTCTCGATGTTCAACTTTTAATGAACCCCAGCTGAAAGTGTTTGATCTTGGATCAGCGGCCACACATATGATGTAAAAAGGAAAGTACTGTTGAACGGGTAAAATTTGGACGATGATTGATTCTGAATCATTTGGTTATATCTGCATGCAAATACCATTACTTACGGAGGGTCTAAAATTTCCATTCTCCAGCATCTTGGAGTTTAAATGAGATTTGGTGCTTTTGTACTGGTGTATATCCATGTAGCAATATTATTTATTCTCATCCTCCATTATAGGTAATATAAGTGTGGTTTCTTATAAGAAGAATATTCCTACTTATCGACGACTTCTCCTATTTGTTGAAAGGCAATATCTGAGGATCCCGAAGATGCAGTACAGTGGCACCAACTTGGCCTGCACAGCCTTTGTACTAGGCAGTTCAAATCATCACAAAGGTACCTTAAATCCGCCATTGCTCGCTTCAAGGATTGCAGTTATGCATGGTCAAATCTTGGTGTGTGAATCTCATAATATTCCTTCAATGTCAAATTTTGTACCATATCTCTCAGCAACTCGTTTTATCTCTCTAACTTTTTCCATGCTTGTATTGTTAGGTGTTTCACTGCAGCTGTCAGAAGAACCGATACATGCTGAAGAAGTATACAAGCGAGCCTTGGAATTGGCCACTGCAAACTGCGCACATGTGATATTTTCAAACCTTGGAAATCTCTACCGGCAGCAAAAACAGTATGAGCGTGCCAAAGCCATGTTTTCAAAGTCTCTGGATCTGCAGCCTGGCTATGCACCTGCATTTAACAATCTAGGCCTTGTATTTGTTGCCGAAGGTCAATGGGAAGAAGCTAAATACTGTTTTGACAAAGCCCTGCAAGTTGACCCATTACTTGACGCAGCCAAATCCAATGTGATTAAAGCAGCAGCCATGTCAAAATTTTGTAGCAGCTAGCGCTGGAGATTGATTTCTGCTGAAAGTAAGGTACTTTATCTCTATCATGAACTTGAGTGCATACTGTACAGCATCAAGAGACATTGAACAGAAGGTAGATAAAATAAAAGGTATAATTTGAAACGGAAATATATCCTGATATCACATCACTATTTCCAGAATCCTAAAGGTTAATTGAATTAGACGACTTCATAATTAGATAACACTTTACCTATAGTCTTAATTTTATTATCTGGGTGTGTAAAGTATCCCTTTTGCCATCTTTTATTATATATAAAATTAAAATTGCACAACAAATGAGTTGTAATTGGACGTCAGTTGAGGATGGAAAGCTTAATATCCCCCTTCGAGCTGGCATTGTTAGTGCACTGCAAAACCTTTTATCTTTTGCTTTTGTGGCTCAGTGATGCACAGTAATTCCCATTTCTCCGATTTTCCTGCGCGCACAACAAATTTCACAGCACAAACAAAGAACAATAACACCGCCACAAGTCCAGAAAATACCATTAGGAATAATCCCTTCTATTCAGATAATCCCTTCTTTTCCCCAACCTTCATATTTATAATAATTTCCCTCACTTCCCAAAATTATTTCCAATACTACCCTCCCTCATTCACTACTCAACACTGTACAGCAAGTGAAGACATCCTAAATGAAAACTTGTTGGGTTAGCATAATGATAAGACTTCCGCCTCATGTTTTTATCCTTGTATTTACCCTTTTCTTGGGCAATGCAGATGCACAAATTACTTGATTGTGGACCTAAGTTTTTGGTCAATAACAAATTCAACACTAAACCAAACAAGAATGCAGTATATTTCATTGCTTGTGCTTTCTGATGTAGAAATGGGATAAACAAGTGGGATTTGAGGAAAATAAAAGCCACAAGTATCTGACTGTGAATTCCATAGGAAAAGAACAACCCGATTAGCAGTACGAGAACAATAGATTTAAAACATCTGCTTCAAAACTCAGGCCAACAATATTGCACGTTGATGAGACAAACCCAATAGTAAGAGCATGCTAGTCATTGTTACAATGGCTAGGTTCTATCTAAAGTACTTTAACAAACTCCATAATCTCAAATTAGTAAAAGAACCCCGATGACCTGAGATATTGATTTATAGTATTCAAACTTTCCATTTTTCAACGTTTTGGCTTTGCTTCCTGGCACATTCATGGCAATTGTTATCTTCTCCAGCTTAACATAACCATTGTTGGGCTGAAAATTGCAGGTACCGTAAAAAGGTGTGGACTGTGGTCTTGCAACCCTGTTGCTGATAGTTCGGCATTCTTTTGGCGCTCTACTACATCAATGGCTCAGCACTGAACCAAGTCTACAGAAGGAGTGACCATTTCAGGACTCTAGCAAGGTGACTTTCGCTGCTCAAAACTTGTGGTCACTCGACAATATTCTTCGACCTGTTCTGATTGGGGCTAACAAGATGAAATTAGAAGAAAACAGTCTCTGCAACCCAACTCTGTAATTGTCATCTTGGGTTGTAGATCATTTTTTGTTCACACCTTGTTGTGTTTCCATGTTGGCATTCCCCTCTATAACATACAATATTGTGCAGTCTAATCCCCATCATGTTTTCACACTTGTTATCTCTCTCTCTCTCTCTCTCTCTCTCTCTCTCTCTCTCTCTCTCTCTCTACTGAGCTCATTTGTTATGATGAGACTGGCTTGACGCTCAAATATTACATCAATAAGTACGAGAGATGTCATAGTCGCTTCAAAAATTGAATTCAAATTGGACTTGCAAATTATTCTTGTATTTTCTGTGAACAAAATTGGTTAATACTAAAGAGTACCCAGTATGAATGCCTAACATTTGATATACCTAAAATTAATTAAATTTTTATTTCTCTATATTAATTAAAATATTAAGATAGTTCAGATTAATTTAATCAATTTTTAATTATACAAAAAGGTTCTTGCTTAATTTAGTTTAGAAATGAATTGGGTTATTTCAATTTGGCAATTACACGTGTCGCTTGTATGAATCAAATAAATAAATCAAAGAATCATCAAAATATAAAAAAAGTTAATTAATTTAAAAAAACTAAAATTACCAAATTAAAATTTACTCTTAATCTAATCTGTTTACGTTGTTACAAATTTCTCTAAAAATAAAAAATCTTATTTGAAAAACTGAACAAAAATTGATTCTGAACCAGTTTTATAAGTGCTTTCTTTCTCATCATCGGGTCGGGTTTTGCTGACGATGTTCGGAGCTTCCCGGGTAAAAATCCAGTTTTTATCGGAGAAAGTTTCCTCTTTGTGAGGAGCAGAAGCTGATCAAAAGGTTCACACTTGAAGCGCAGGATGAAAAGATTTTTCAAACCACTGGACAGGGATGGCTCTTCCAAGAAGCCCACTCTTTCGTCTACCCCGAAAGACGGAGAAGAGTCAGAAACGTCGGACCAAAAGAACCAGAAAGAGCCGACCAAGTTTTTAACATGGAATGCAAATAGTTTTCTTCTTCGAGTTAAGAATGATTGGCCAGAGTTCACTAAGTTCATTACCAGTCTTGACCCTGATGTCATTGCAATACAGGTTATTTACAATGGATTACTGTATGCCTTTGATGGAACTCTCTAAACTGTGGCTATGACAAATGGGTTTTTGGTTTTAGGCTTGTGGATTTCATGAATTTGTGTTCTGGAAAGTCATTGCAATGATCGTAATTTCGTACACTGTCGAATGGCTATGTTTCATTTTTACGCAATTTTCTTTTTCTTTCCTTGTTCAGTTGTTAAATACTCAACATGTACAGTGATGATGAATTTTTATGGTGACCACCACTCCGCTTTGAGAGAATGAACTTTGAATTTCTACTGTAAACTTTTGGAACTCCATAATCCATTTGTCGCTTAAGCCTTATAACTGAACTATGGAAGGGAGTAGAGACTCATTTAGCAGAACAATCTATGGTTATTAATTACCTTATCCTGCATGGGCTTCACTTTTCTTTTTACCATTGCCAATATAATATATATGTTATCTACAAATTCATGCATCAATAGAAACTTAAAAGAACTGCAAAAATTGCATTCACGTCTTGAGTTCTTTTTCTTCAAGTTTTAGTCCACAGTGGACGCATTTATTTGGTTTTTGATTTAAACTGTTACTGTTGGAAATAATGAAGTAAAAGTGCACTTTATGCTAGGAAGTAAGAATGCCTGCTGCCTGTTCGAAGGGTGCCCCCAAAAATCAAGGGGAGATGAAAGATGATACAAGCTCGTCACGAGAAGAGAAGCAGGTGAGTTTAGGTGAGGTTTTCCCGATCCTACGAGTCATTGCTCTTTTAAAATACAATTCGATATAAGTTTCTTTGAATTTGCATCATTACTTTCTTCGATATAAGATTGCAGTATCAACTCGATTGTACTATAGATTTCTATGATAAAATGACTTTGAAAAAATTTGCAGATTGTGATGCGCGCTCTTTCAAGTCCTCCTTTTGGAAATTATCAGGTTTGGTGGTCTCTTGCAGATTCCAAGTACGCGGGGACTGGATTAATGATAAAAAAATGTTTCAAACCAGAAAAGGTTTTCTTCAACCTTGATAGAGCAGGTATATCTGAAGTCCATTTGATTTCTCTGATGCTGCTCTCTTTCTGCAAACGTCCATGAAAAATAACTTGGATTAAATAACTTTGAATGAAAAATATCCTTCTGAAATAATTTTAAAGCTGGGTTTGTTGTTTATTGAAAAATGCATTTACCACTTTGTGCATCCAGAAATCAAATTATATTGAAAACATGTTTAATCTGTTTCCCACAATTAGAACTAATGAATATATCTCTTACAGCTTCAAAGCATGAAGTAGATGGCAGAGTTATTTTAGCCGAATTTGAGACATTTCGTTTGTTGAATACGTATGTGCCTAATAATGGTTGGAAGGAAGAGGAAAACTCGTTTCAGAGAAGAAGAAAATGGGACAAAAAAATACTAGAGTTTGTTCTCCGATCTTCCGATAAGTCTCTTATTTGGTGTGGTGATCTGAACGTAAGGTGAGTGCTCTTTTTTCAGTATAAGAACTATTAGATTTTCTGATTCCTCCTTTAATGTCAGATTATTGTCTCCTATCTTTTTCTAGCCATGAAGAAATTGATGTGAGTCATCCAGAGTTTTTTGCTGCAGCAAAGCTCAACGGCTACGTTCCTCCAAATAATGAAGTATAATGTAGCTTGTTTACTATAATCCATGCAATTTATTATCCTCTATTCCTCTTTCTAGCTGCTGCTGCTGCAAAATTGATTATTTTAACTAATCTGGATCCATCAACTTGTATAGGATAAAGCATGATTTTTCAGCGGCATCTTTGTTTACTTTTATGTTTTATCAATTTTACGAGTCACTCTCAAAAATAATATGAACAAAAGAAAATCCAGTCTCAATTTGAAGGATGATACAGGATTGTGGACAGCCAGGATTTACAGTGGCCGAGAGGAAGCGGTTTGCTACTATACTGAAAGAGTACGTTCCCATTACATGCATTAAGTAATACTCAAAAATATGAGACCATAAAATACGTTGAGGAAGGATCGATCAGTTTGTTTATCATCTCATCTTCTATAATCATCCTTGTGTTATGTTACAGGGGAAAGTTAATTGACGCATATAGATTCCTAAATAAGAAGAAAGATATGGAATGTGGCTTTTCGTGGTCTGGCCATCCAATCGGAAAGTAAGAAATCAGATCATGCAGTCTACGTGCTGTATCATCATCAATTTGTTTCAATTCGAGCAAATTTTTGCATGACAGGTATCGAGGCAAAAGGATGAGAATCGACTATTTTGTAGTGTCGGAGGAATTCAAAGACAAGATTGTTTCGTGTAGGATGCATGGTCAAGGAGTCGAATTACAAGGTATGTTCTTTTTTGACAGTTATCTTCTTTTTTCCGCAAATTGATTGTAAAAAATGCGCGTAGTTGATGTGACATGATTTGTAGGATTTTATGGAAGTGATCATTGCCCAGTTTCTCTTGAGCTGTTGGGATCAAATCTCAGTTCCAGCTCTACACAACTGTGAAGTCTCCCTGAAGAAAAAGTTGCAGAGGTATCATTTTGTAATTTTTCTGAAATTTGGCTGCTCTTTTTCAGCATCATATTTGATCACTAAGTGCCAGATTTACAAATCCTTGCTATGGTTTAGTCTTATTCGCACGTCTCGGTGAACAAGTCGGTATAATCGAAATTCAATGTTTGGATTTGGCCTTTTTGGTTGCTTAAGCGATCTTAGTTTGGATTTTGGTTTAAATATTTGCATGAGAGGTTTTTAAGCACTCTAAGGCCTGAAACGCCCTAAATTTTTAAAATTTATTTTTCCTATTTAAAACTCTAATTTTAAAAAAAAAATTCAAGTTGATTTGTCAAATTACGTTTAAATTTGAATGTATAAATCTTAAATTTTAGAATATTGAAAGTCTCTTTAAATAATAACTGAAACATTAAAAGTTAAGAAGTTTTTAAAACAACATTTAAACGTTAAATAACTTGGTTAAAATTGAAATAATTGTAAAATTAAAATAATTCATAAAATATATTTAACGATAAATTTAACATAATTTAAATTGAAATAAAAATATGAAATATCATCGAAAACTAAAACATACTAATTTAAATTCGATCTAAAAATTTTTTTTTTTTTTGTATGCTCGCTTGCCTCTATAAGATTTTCGATCAAGGTTATTTTTTCTTTAGATAAAAATTCATCTACAACACAAAATTACAAATTATGAGAATAACTCAGTAAACGAAAGCACTTGCAAGTGCAATTAACATTATATTTTATGGAATCCTAACATAACAGTTGTATATTGATTAGAACATATTTTTCAATTTTCGTTGAGACTTAGTCATCTTATTGTCTTTCCGACGTAGTCATCTCATTTTTGTTCAAGTTTAGTTATTTCATTGTCGTTTAAACTTTGTTATCACATATTTTCCTTCAATTTCATCATATTCATGCAAATACAAAATGTCTTTTCAATTTTTATCTTTTAAAATTATATTTTGTCAATGTCTAAACATATGTGTTTAGTTCAAATATCGAAATTGAATAATAGAATATATAGAAAAAAATAACATAGATTTTGTGATGTAGGGTCGCGACCAAAACGTTGAAAATTTGGTATTTCACTTACCTGGATTATGAGAGGTTGAGGTCAACAAGACTTTTCCAATATTTCAATTAATATCTTGCCAAAACAAAATATTGCTATCCAATTTCCACTTAAATAAATCTGATTTTAAAAGAATTTAGGCAAAATTTCTTACGTGTACTCTTAGATCGGATAGGGTCAAACTGGATTGCTAAATTGAATATTTGATTTTTATTTTTCACTTTAATAAATCCATTTCCAAAAGAATTTAGACAGAAATTTTTTACTGGTTTATCCTTAGATCGGTTCGGTTTGATTAGGTTAGTTTCAAATAGTTTTTTGTCAAATTTCGACAGTCTGAAAGCAATCTGATTTGGTTTGGGGCAATTCTAGTAAAAAATGGAGTTAAGTCTGGTTCAATTGGACCATATGTGGTTTAGTTGGATTGATTTTGGTTCAGTTGAGGCGGTTCGGTTAGATGAATCGGTTTTGTTGGACCACCTTAAGTGAATTAGTCATGAGTTAAAAGAAAAATTTGAACCCTTCTTCTTTCTCCTTCCTACTTCTTCGTAATTCCTTCACATTTATCCTTCGTCGTGCACACCAGAGAGGGATCCTCTTCAAAAGGTGGTGACAACTTCGATCAAGAGAAGAGGTCAGCTACTCGAGTGGAATTGTTGCCATCTTGGATCTCTTACTATGTCTGTTAGGGCTTGGCTTCGACGAAAGGGATATGACCATCACACACCTACACGTTCTCGACTTTCACCAGTAAGGTTGTAGGACCCTGCCAATGCTTCCTCGAAAGATTTAGGGACTTTCAACCCAATAAAGACATATAGTTAATCTTCTTCTCATTTTTATAGTCATATTTATTACACATAAAGAGACAAATCCAACCCAATAAGTTCTTATATTACCACGGCTTTCCTACTCCCTCTTTCTTAAATGCGTACTTTAAAACAATTATAAAGTCATGTTATACATGTTTAAAAAACACACTCACTCATGAAAGTTATATTTAAAATCAATGAGTTCAATATACTGTAAAACGTAGTTTCAAAATGCTATGTTTAACAATTCAATTACTTTAAATAAATCGAAATTAAATCAATCAATAAATCAGATTTAAATAACATTTCAATATAATTTTTTCATTTAAAACGATACCAAAATATCATTTCAACTTATCCATGTTATTGATAATTGAAATCAATATGCTCAATTTAATAAAAATTTTCATTTTCAAAATTCTTCGTTACAATATTTCTTGAAAATCCGAAATATATAAGTCAATGTTCAATTTGCGTAAAAACAACACCCGATTCATTCAATCATTAAAAATAATATCAAATTCTTACTTCAACGTCCATTCAAATCTATAATATCTACATCTAAAACAATAATTAAAAATATCTTCACATATCAAGATAACAAAATCTAAAGTAATTATTCTAATCGTTAGAAGTATTTATGATATGTTAGTTTCACTAATTTTCCTCGATATTTCCACCAACTCTATTGATTCTTCCACCAAAATGTTATTCTCAACAAGCTGAATAATTTACCTTAAAAGAACGAATCGAGAAATTTCACATTTTCTCCTCCTTTTCTCTCTCTCTCTCTCCCACCATTTTCTTTTTTTTTTTCTCTCTTCTGCAACTCTTTTCTTTCTCTCTTAATTTTCTTTTGCTTTCCACGTAAAGTAGCAGACAATGACACCTTATGCACTTTCAAATAGTAACTCATGGGTATTTATCTTTTTCAAAAGACAATTTTACCCTCCTATTTTTAATTAATTACTAATTAATCATTAATCATCATTAACTTTAATCTAATCTCAATTAAATTAATTTTAATTTAATTTTCGTAAATCGAAAGTTTTTATCAGAAAACTCAAATTTTTTATGCGCTTAAAATTTTAACAAAGCGATCGATCGGCCATTCCTCGAGTTTTTCTCTCCAAAGCCCCCCCGCCCCCCCTCCAAAATTCGAGATCCACTCAAATTTTTTGCTGAAAATCTATATATCTAAATCCTAACGAATTTTTCTATCTAAACAACAGCAAATCCAATTCCCCGATCGGATTTGCAGAAGACATTGGATGACAAGTGATTACAAGAGTTGAATCAAATTTCACTCCGATTTTGAGAGATTTAAGGCTAAAATCTTATATTAAGTTTTGACTATAGATTGATTTGGGAATTTTAAAATTTAAATTTTGAATTTAAAACTCGGCTATAGGGAAATTCTTCATTAACATATTGTTTATAAGCATTTATAATTAATTTAAAGTATTATACCAATTAATGAAGTACTGTGAACAATTTTTGTATGTAGAAAATATAACGGGTAATTAATATAAATTTTAAATTATGGAGTCTTTAACAAATTTACCTTTAAATTATATTCGATAATAAAATTGTCATTAAACTAAACTTTTGTTAACAAAACAACTATTAATAGAGGCCTTCTCTCAAAATTGTTCTTCGGAAGAGTTGTTCACTGGAACAAAATCCTACTCTTACACGGTAACATCCCAAAATTTAAAAAAGATTTTAAAATTTAAACGTAGTTAAAATCCTAACAACTTTGTAATTCAAAAATAAATATCATAACCGAATTCAACAATTTAAACGAGATTTCAGACTAATTAAACAATTAGAATATATAGAAATAAATATGACTATTTATATTAAATAAAGTCTACCTGGGAAAAGATGAAAATTATTTTAATTAATTATCCTGAATTTAATTTAATTTAATAAAAAATAAGATAAGAAAAAATAAAAGAAAACTCTAACCACGTTGAGATAGGACCTAATAATTCCTCTATCTCTCTACACTTTCTTTTTCCATTTATCACATCTCACTCTCTGCCTCTCCATGAAAGACATTTCTTCTTTTCTTCAAATAGTCTAAATCCCAGAAACCCACCGTGGAAATAACGATCCGTACGAAAAGGGTTTCCCTTCCCTGTAAACTTCACATATAAATTTTAACACTGCAAGCTAGTCAAATGAACGAAGGAACCAGGGAAGACTTTGAGAAAATCTGACTTGAATTCAGCTGTAGTCGACCAAGCCTAAACATGTAAGGATTTTTAACCTAATTTCTAAAGAATTTGATGGATAAAAATAGAATTTGGAGAGAAGAATTTATAGATTTAACTTTGATATCTACGCTAAATTTTGTATAGGCGATAAGTGACTTTGAATCAATTTGAAAATCGAAGTAATTAAATATCATTTGGTTGTATGCCTTACCTTATAACGTTTTATTCTTTCTAAACTTGTCTTATTTTGTGAATAGTTTCTTTCGTGAAATTTGATTGACAATGGTTGGAATTATATATTGTGAAACACTTAATGTGGAATATTAATGTGATGAAAACAATGAGAAGTTGTGAAATAATTTGTGATGGTATAGACATGTGATAAAAATGTGGAATTGATGAATGTTGTCGGTTGCCTTATACGAGAAAGCTACTGGGGCCCAAAAACATTAGCGAGACTGTTGGTTGGCGAGTAGCCTACTAGGCGAAAGAACGCGACTACTTGGATAGCCTTTAGACAGAAAAACTATTGGGGCTCAGAAACAGTAGTAAGGTAATGAGTCGATGAGTAGTCTACTGGGCGAAAAAAACTATCAGTATGTAACTGTGAATAATTAATGAAACAAAATAATAAATAGAATTGATAATATGTTTTTTCTCGTGATGTCTCTGTTTTACTTACTAAGTATATTTCAATGTTAGATTTGTGATGTAGGTGGAAACTTTAATGAAAAATGATTCATCGTTGATCGAGAATCTTCTAGTTGCGGACAAACATATAGACAAAAATATTGATAATAAAAATAAAATTGTAAGTTGAGATAGCATTTATAATAGATTTCATTATTATAGTTAGTCGTTGATTTAATTAGTATATCATTCTTAATATTGTACTTTAGTATAAGTATTATGATTTATTAGATATTTCATGTTAGATTATCTATAGAAAAATTCATCATCAATATTGTTTAGAGATTTAACTAGAATATTATAATTTATTGAGTTTAATTTATTAATAAATTAATATTGAAAATATTAGTTGATTAAGTTATCACCTTTCTTTATTAATTTAATAAAATATTAGTTGATTCTAATTAAAAATTAATATTTATTTAGATGATAATTATGATATTTGATTACTTATTAAAGTTATTAAGTCTAGTTAAATATTTTGTAGTTTCAATTTAGGAAAATTAATTAGATATTTAATAATAGATTAAAAGTTTCCCTATAAATTATTGAGAATTTAAAAATTAAATAATTAAAATTTACCGACGATCTAAAGAGTTTAGTTTGAGGATTAAATTTATAGAAAAATTTTAGAGTTTCTTATTTATGACAAAATATTTAGACTACTCGTTACATAAATAGCGGGATCTCACTCCATAATTGTTCTCTAGATGAGATTCCACTCTTAAACAAGTGAACTCTCAATTCAAAATATTAATGAATTTCTATTTTTATATATCTACCATATCATGCAAATAAAATGGGGAAAGTTTGGTCTTTTTGAACATTTTTGGGACTTATAATAATTTTTACGGTTTTTTATAAAATATTTCATTAAAGTTACATTTATCATTTAAAAATTACTAAAAATTATGAAATTTTTACTGTAAACTCTTCTTATACTCCTTATTAGAATTCCAAAATGGCTAGCAAAAAGAAACTACCATACATTTATTTCGGTCTTTTGTTAAAAGAGAATCTATTATGAAAGTTTAACAAAAGATCGGGATAAATAGATTGTAGATTCTTGTTGCTAGCCCTTTGGCAACTCTAATTGAGAAGATAAAAAGTTTATTGTGAAAATTTCATGATTTTTGCGTGACATTAGTAATTTTAATGAAATATTTTATAAAAAAAACGTACAAAATTATAATAAATCATAAAAGTGTTAAAAAAAAATAAAACTTTCTCTATTGTTTTTTCATGATATGTGGACATGCGACAAAAATTTTAAATATATCTGATATCGTTTGATATATTTTATGAGATTGTCAATAAACTTCCGCTCGAGAACAATTCTAGAAGGAGATCTCATAGTGTAAGAGCGAGATTCCACTCTAAAAAATAATTTTGAAAGCGAGAGCCCACTCTTCCCACTGAGAGTTGTTTTCTTAAAAAAAATTAGAATAATTCTATGTTTATTCTCTTTAAAATATTAGTTGAAGTAACAAATAATGATTAGTGTAATTAATGTAATAAATTAATTATTTATAATTTATTGCATTAATTGTATCTTAATTGCACTAATTATTGCTTGATACATTAGTAAGTATTTTAAAAGAGTAGAATAAGAGATTAAACATTACATCACTAAAAAAATTATAGTTTAATGATAATTTTATTAACGAACATATTTTAAAAATAAATTTATTAATGAATTCTTATTTTAAGAGTTTTTATGTTAGTAACTTAAATATCGAAATGCAACCACATTTAAAAAGGTTTGATTTTTTGTTTGATCATAAAAACCCACTTTTCGAAGATTTGTTAATCTTCCCGCTCTTTGGCAACGAACATCAATTACAATGGTTTGATAAACGGCTCGTTGGGATAAATTCGGGTTATTTAATAATTTGGAAGATTTGGTAGAAATTTAAATGAAAATATAAAAGAATAAGAATAAAAAACTGATTTTTATGGGAAAAAGAATTAACTGTTACTCCCTCGTGCAAAATCATAACACAACGTAAATACCAACTTTTCTTCTTCGTGTTCTTCATTTCTGTTTCTTCCCCGTTGCCTTCTTCTATTCGATTCGTCGAGGCTTTTCATTTTGAAATGTCGAGGTAGAATGGAGCCTTTGAAAGTTATTCAAGCGCTGAACTCCGGTAACGATCCGGAACTTGGGTCCAAAAATTACCTTTCTCGGAGTCCAGATCTTGATCCGGCGATTTCTGATTCTAATGAAGACCCTGGTATTTATTCGGAGCTTCAAAATTTGAAACTGAAGGAGGAGGATGGGGAGGTCGGAAAGGATTCCGATGATGGTGGAGTAGAAAATCTTCCTGAGAAGGTCGAAGAGAGTGGCGGATATGGAGATAGCCAAAATGGGTGGGATTACGGGAATGAGAATGAGAATTCAGGGGGTTGGGATGGGGATGGCGAATGGGAAGTGGAGAAGAAAGATGAGAGAAGTGAAGGAAGTTCCCATTACCCTCTGAGACCTGATGCTGAAGATTGTGCGTTTTACCTGAAGACCGGAGCTTGTAAGTTCGGACCCCATTGCAAGTTCAATCACCCAGTCGGGAGACATTATCAGGTTTACATCTCTTCATCGTCTTCGATCGGGCAGACATAGAAATGTTAATTGTGCTTATGCACGTATATCAATTTGAGGGTAATCTTTATTAGTTGCTGTGGTTTCATCTACGGCGATGAATTTGATCCTTTTAGCTCTATTTATACGTTTTCACATTTTTATGAGAAACAAAATTTCTAAACGTAGACATGTCGGTATCTGTTAACGTGAGAAAAAGAGAAACATACTTCAGTACTTACGCAAAAGAAGATGAATACTCTAAAAAAGAATTATTTTAAAGATTTTTTGTTTCTTATTATTCTTTTTCAGATTTCTAACTGTACACATGATTTAGAATTTTGTTGCATTTTAGGTCCTAAATTCTTATCTTTTAAAGTGCTATTGATGCCATATAATCAAATCCTATAATGGTAAGTAGTTTGACTTGAAACGAGTTGTAGGATGAAATTACTGAAGAAATTATGCTAGTCTCATAAAATTAGTTGAGGTGCCAGTGTGCTAAACTTGATATTTTATCAAAAAAAAAAAAAACCTAGATCATAGCGATTTGCTGCTTAAACTTTTATTGACAAACAAATAGATATGGGTTTCTCATTGCGTGAAAATTAGATCCTCTGACTTTGCGTCTTCTTTCTTTTCACATTTTGCTTAAGACCTATCGCCTGATAATTTCAACTTTGTCATTGTGGAAGCAGGACAGGGAAGATTTGGTACCACACCCCAGATCTACGGAATGCAAGGTTTATCCCAGATCTATGCTATGTGTTTTACTATGGTTTTTTTGTTACAGATTTATAATTTGCTGTTTGTTTTTGTCTTTTTTGGAATAAGTTCTCATTATTTATGCACTCAAATTGAGATGCTTGAAAGAATTTTATTGATCGTTGCCCAGTATGGTTTACTTTTGCATGTCATCATGAGTTTGATGAGGACTATTTTACAGAAATCTAATTCACTGGCTATTGCTAATTGTCTATTACTCATAATGCTAATACCATGAATCTGTGAATTCATCACTCTTGGATATGGATGGGGATTATTTTGCATTTTGATCTTCTTCTCCGCTTACTTTCTTTTAATCCCTAAGTTTCTTCTTCTTCCTAGTTCATTAAGAATTCCTGTGGGGAAGTTGTTTTATTACTAATCCTTATTATTAAGGAAGAAAACTAAGAGGATAACAAAATCGCGCTAATTGTAAAAGTTATGGTTGCTTGCTTTGGCTTGTCTATTGACAGGATGTACTAATAATTGTCTTGGACATATCAATACAAGACAAACTGACAATTGTCATGGGATTTCTCCTTCTTCTTCTTCTCACAAGATTATTTGCTCTTCATTTATAATTTGTTCTCTTTTACAAACCATTAAGACTAGATTATGAATCTTTTTATTATTTTTTAAAATAATTGATTGTAATATTTTATCGAGCCTTATATAGTATTACCTGAAGATGGGTGGCTGTAAGTTTGGAAAAGCCTGTAGATTCAACCACACAAGACCCAAAGAATCTGATGGGTCAGTCCCAGAGCTCAATTTTCTGGGACTGCCAGTCCGACAAGTTAAGTTTTTTTTTAAATTTATTTATTATAATAGTGTCTTAAGCCATCCATCATATGATAGTTTCTTCCTTCACTCATATCTCAATAGTATAATTTTTCATTTCTTTTTGAATAATTTGTTTTCATTGCAGGGTGAGAAAGAGTGTCCCTACTATATGCGCACTGGCTCCTGCAAGTATGGACTAAGCTGCAAGTTTAATCATCCCGACCCTTCTGCCTCTGATGAATCTAACTATCAAGGATTGGGAGATGAGAGATTGCTATCACCATATGGCGCTTCAGAATCAGCAATTACACCCTGGTCTTCATCAAGGACTGGGAATGAAACTGTTCCATTTGTCCCTATGGTAATTTCTCCTTCTCTAAGCACTCCTCAAATTCAGAATGGATCTCAAATGCTTCTAATAGTTACTCTTTAAAAAATGAATCATTGTTGATTTTTCATCATTGATTTAGGCATGCTTGAGATTTTCCTCAAGAAGGCATGATGTAGGGATGTTATCCTACATCGCCTGATTTTCAGAATTTTTTTAGGCCATAACTTCATGGCCTCTACCTCCTATCCGCTTAAGCTTTTAGGAGTTTGTCTCTTAATCTTATGGTATTGTAGTCATGTCATTCTGGCACCCTTCAACCCGTCGATGTTATTTGTATGTCAAGACAGTAAGCTTTGTGGGTGTGAGTCTTTGGTGTAGGGATGTCTTTATTCCTCATCAGTAAATTTTCAATTTTTGTCATATTTGATGGTGACCTTCAGCTCCTATTAGTATATGTTCTTGAAATTATCCACTGCATCATCAATATGAGAATGAATATGTGCTTGGTTACCGACTGCACTTCCTTGTGTCATGTCAAGGCTCATTTATATCCATCCGAAAGGAGCATGTTTAAGCCAGCAGGTATTGTTGTGAACAGCCATGTAAAGGATACCAAGCTCCTTAAGCATCATCAGCAGCAGCAAATGCAGGGAGAAGAATTTCCCGAACGATCAGGTCAGCCTGAATGCAGTTATTTTCTAAGAACGGGTGACTGCAAGTTTAAATATACTTGCAAATATCACCATCCCAAAAGTCGGAACCTGAAGTCACCTCCATGCATACTCAGTGACAATGGCCTGCCTTTGAGACCTGTAAGTTTTATTCATAATGATCTGTTTTGGTATTTAAAAAAATTGTCATTATAATACTGTAGTAATTAGAAACATGATGAAACAAATACAATTGCACCAACATATTTGGTAGGAAGTTTTCAAGTTTCTAGAGTTTCATAAAACTAATGTATATGAACTCTAAATTAGTAAATTAAGAGTTTTACTACAAATTTTACCCATTTGAGGCTAATCAGACATTCCCACGTAGTATTAGTTAGTGAATTGTGGGTTTAAATTGTTCTTAGTTTTATTATCTTTGATGATTTTTAACAGGGTCAGAATGTCTGCACTTTTTATAGTCGATATGGCATTTGCAAATTCGGTCCAGCTTGTAAATTTGACCATCCAATAGTATTAGAGTATTCAACCAGACCCTGACAGTAACTCAAGGGAAACTCCACCTTAACTGTAGGAGCCAAAATGGTTCCGGCGGATCCTGAGAATGGAGATAGTGCTCGGATTCAGCAGAGCCAGCGTAGGAACGTTTTGGCGATGTCCTGTTAAGCGAGGAAGAATTTCTTTGAGAATTTACAAGTTTTTCTTCTATAGATTTCAGAAATATACTTCACTACTATCTATGAGTTATGATTAGCGAGGATGACACTCTAACAGCAGAATGTAAATCTTTTGATATATTCTCCGGTATTTTGAGTTCAACTTTAAGGTTGTCTTACCTTTTTGACGATGTTTGGCCAATTTATTTTACAGTCACGTAATGCTTATTTCAAATTTTATACTATAATTTTACATAGTGATGTATCAAGGCAATTTATTTATTTATAAATTATTACTCAATGTCACGTCCTTATTTTATGGCCTAGTCTCCCTTAGAAACGGAAAAATATTATTTAGTGGAAGAACAAGCCTTTATATGGAATAAAAATAAACTAACACTCCCTCACAAGAATTATCAGACAGAAATGAAAATTAAGGAGCACTCAACATAATCTTATAATTACTAACATTTTCAAAAAATTGAAAACGCAGACTAATTTTTGAAAATTTAGAGTTACTGATCACTTACATTAATGTTTCATACAGAATCTTGCACAGAGCTTACAACGAGCAAGACATCCTAGTAATCGAATCCATGTAAAACGACAGGATCTATGTTCTTATCAATAAATAACTTTGTATTGAATTTGTAATCCCAAGTCAGAATATACATGTTTTCATTCCCGCTCTCCTCTCATGCATTCTATAACACAAGCAAACCAATAATCATATATTTAAAAAGAAGGAAAATGGAAAAAGTATATTAGATTATTAAGTCTTTTTTCTCCCCTCAAATTTGATTACAGAAACCGACATTTCCACAGCTCTACCACACTGCTTTCTTGGCGAGTCAACTCTCGGCACCTAGAAAATCATCTTCCTTTTTCAACCACAGCAAAACCACTTCCTCTGCATTCAAAACAGGAACAAAAAGAAAAAAAAAAAATGCATTAAGCTCGTCTCCAATGGAGAACCATTGAATTCAAATCAGTTCTTTCTCACCTTTGAAGGGTATTGAGGATAGCTTTCATTCTTGTATGCAGCCTCATTTTTGCGTGGAGACACCGTATTTGCAGCAGTTCCACTCGTTTTCTTCTCGTCTCTAGCTTTGTTGAAAATCACAGTAAACCCTTCTGCTGAGGCTGGGTTGTTTACGTCCCATTCCCCAAATTTTGGCAACGGTCTACCTTTGTCCTCCTGCTCCAACGCAAAATCCAGACACACAAACATAAGATCTTATAACAGTACATAATAAAACATCAAACCACAATCCGGTTGTTGTTCATCGGATTAGTCCCCTCTCACTGTTAAGATATTTCTTACGTTAACGTCATAATAGGCTGCGAATTCAAGCAAGACGCAAATCTACATCAACAAAATTGACAGGGCATATATATAGGCAAAAACTCATGTTTCACAGGGCCAAAAAATTTGGCTAAGAGACAGTCGACATATCCGACAAGGAAGGCTCTTCAATTACACAAATCTAATAAAACATATTTCACGTGGTTTTTTCTAGATTCATCACAACGTTTGAAAGAGATGGCAAATCAGGCAGTAATTAGTCAAAACTTAACCGTCGAAATACAATATATTTTGCATACAAAAAGGAACAAGCATTTAATCAAAATAGATAAAGAAGATCAAATTTCTTCTGAATCTATTGCTCAATATGGGCAAATTGATTAAATTATAAACACGGAAAGCTGATTTTCATTCGATATCCACCGATGAGGACAGAATAATAACGATTCAGCATCTGATTCCACCAAAACGACGAAAATCATATAAAAATTCCATGTGGCGACATTCAAAGAAAGACGAAACAAACAAAAATACAGAAATGATATGTTAGGTGCGGACAAAAAAAAGACGGGAAGAGATGAAGAACATTACCGACGCCATGAATGACAGAGGAAGAAATTTCCAAAAAAGCAGAAAAACTGGAAGAAAACTCGGAGGAAAACGAGAGAGAGAGAGAGAGAGAGAGAGAGAGGAGAGAGATTAGCTAGAAAAGGAAGAAGAAAATGGGAGAGCTTCGTTGTTACGTAGACTTCGTTGTTAGTAACGTGCGACGCATTCCGTTTACCAATTGCTAACTGACCTTTTATTTATTTATTTTGTTTCAGGCAATTTTATTCTTCTTCCATCCTCGTTATTTTGCCGGTCCACTAGTTAGGGGTTAGGGGTGAGTGTGGTGCCGTTTGATCCGGTTTGGTCCAGTTCCAAAATAAAAATTGGAATCGGAACGGACCGTGTTTCACGGTTGGTTTCCAGTTTAATTCCAAATTAAAAAATAAATATAAAAATTATATATATTTTTGGGTTAGATTTTAAAGTTTGGACCCATTTTTTTTACGTTTTTGAGTTAGGTTTTAACCAATTTTGGGTTCACTTTTTTATCCAATGTTCAGTTTGGTTTTTACGATTTTTGACCCCCGATATCGTGGACCGGACCTCAAACCACGGATCTTGAGAATTTGGAACAAGAATCGAATCCTTTAGTGGGAAACGAATCAGGACCAAAACAGTAATTCCCACTTTGCCCACTATTAACGTCAGTGTTCGTATAGTTTTATTTGAATAATTCTAAATTTTATTTATGATTATAAATAATTAATTAATTATTTTAAATATTTATAATTTATCTTTGTTATTTTATCAATATAATTAATAACAATTATTATATTAAAGTATAAAATTAAAATTGACAAATAATTTTATTTTACTTTTAATAGTAATTTATAGTTATTATTTAACTTTACACTTTATTTTATAATAATTCTCATTAATTAGTATAATTAATATTTTATTATATCTACTTATAATTTATTTTAATTATGAATCAAATGAACGAGTGATATGTAAACAATGTCAGAATGTAAAATTTAACGTAAAATTTGAAAGTAAATTGAATATTGTCTTATATTTATATCATAATCTTTGTAATATTATTTATTATTATTAAAAATCATTGTATTTATATAACTATAAATGTTTATTTTTCATTGAAAAGGGCCGTTCATTGAATTATTGATTGCAAATTTATTCGTTGATCCATTAATCTAGCACTTTTGGTGTAAATGTAAATTTTAGATACAATTAATTTTATATGAAAATTGTTAACTATATCTTAAAATGGAATTAATTAATTCATAATGAAACATGATGTTTATTAGTAAGATCGTTATTTTTATTAAATTATAATGCTAAGAATATAATTGATTTTTATTTAAACTTATTTGTTTACTAATGTAATTTATTTATGGAGAAAAAAAAAAAATCTTCACCATGACATTCATAAAATAAATTTTAAACTATATTTGTTAACGAAACAAATATTAAATAATTTTTCGTTAACGAAACAAACATTTCGTTTGTCTGTCCATTAGACATAAGTGCGGTCGCTCGCAATTTGACAGTGACCGACCGCATGAACACCTGCGTGGAAACTAGCATGAATTACTGAATATCTGTCATAATTTTTGAATTACAGTAAAAATCTTAAATTGGCACACAATCGCTAGCGGTGAAATTGGAGCTCATCCACATATAAATCGAAGCAGAGAAGCTTGAGGACTAATATTCCGAGGTAGAAAATGGGTTGGAAAGTTTCATTATTGTCGATTTGTCCCATGGCGTCGATGGTTTGTTGTCGGAGTTTGTGAGGTGGGCAACGAAAATGAGCAAGGGTGACCTTGCTTATAAGACGCGGTTTGCAGTCGCTCGCATTTTAAAACACGAGCGACTGTACTTGAAAAGCGTGGAAAATGTCACTCTGGAATCGACGATCAATGTTTGACGTGGGCGTGCATGCAGTCACCCTTAGAGGTGAATAGAACCAGCTCGGAACCGCGGGATCAAACCAAACTGAGTGGTTTGGTCCGGTTCTGCACGATGGACGGTATGGGATTGATTCCCACCTCCTCAATCCTGTAGTCCACGGTCCGATTCATGGTCCTCGTGGAAAAATTCTGAAGAACAAAAAAAAAAAAAATCCTAAAATAAACTTTGACTTTAAAGTGCTTAGATAATTTTAATGTTGGATAATTAACTTTAGTTTATTGGTTTGATTTTAATTATAGAAAGTTAGATTTAAAATACACATAATTTATTTGTCATTTCTTTTGATTTATTTTTAATTTTTTGAAATAAAAGAATTAAACTATTGGGAGGAATGGGAAACAAACCGGACAAGATCGAAGTTTTCGGTCCGGTGCCAATTTAGTACCAATTTCTATCGGTGACGATTTTTGGACTGACAAAAACATTTTGAAAGAGGTGGTTTAGTTCCGGTTCTGAGCCAAAACCAACCTGCGCTCTCCTCTAGTCGCCCTCACTTAAAAATGCAAGTGACTACATTTGAAATGTTGCTACGCAAGATTTTGCGCGGGCGTTCACTCGGTCGCACACTGTCAAATTGTGGTCGACTGCACCTTTGTCTAAATGATAGGTCAACTGTACTCTGTCGTTACTTAGATGATACTTTGATTTGTTTTGTTAATAAATATAATTTAAAATTAGTTTGTTTATTAAGATTTAAGTATTTTTTTAGAATTTTTAATTTTTTAATAATACATAGCAGAATGAAACGAAGTGTAGGTTTCCTGCACCCTTTACAACAAATCTCTCTCGGTACAAAATCGCTCCTTTTTTTGAATTAAAGCGGTTCATCTCTCTGTCTCTCTCTCTCCCTCTCTCTCTACGAAGAGCTTGCTTCTTGATTGCGAAGAACTCGGAGACGACTTTATTCACTTGGAACATCGGTTGAACTAGTAAGTGGCTGTAGAAATCTCTGGTTGTATTTATTTTCTCACTCCAATTTTGAGTTGATGGATTGGACTTGAACCTGAGGGATTTTTCTTTATGTCTCTGAATTCGTTTGAAAGATGATGAAAAGGTAGACATTTTGGTCGAATTTAGCAGTTAGAAAATTGTATAAATCTTGTCTTGATTTTGATAGCAAGTTCTAGTTGTTGTTTGATTTCTGCACAATTCAAGTTAGCTTTGATAATTCTCGGTTCCCTCTCTCGCTTTTCTAAATCTTGACTCAGACTTCCCTGAGTTTTTAATTACATTTTCAACTAACTTGAAGCCAAATTGCCTTTGATGGGATGGTGCAAGTGGATTCTTGACGAAGGAATTGTTGGTTTCTACGCAGAAGGAAGAGCTCAGATTGCACTTTAGATTCTTTTTCAGTACTGAAAACCATTCAAACCGATAACCATGTTGCTATAGCTGATATTTTAAACCTGAATCCTGTACATGTAAAATCTAGCAATTATCATGCTTGAAAGGAGAATTCTGGGGATTCATCTGTCTGAACACAATATTTTCTTACCGAGAAGAACATATATTTATTGACTTCATTCAATAGGTTATGGCATATTTGGAACCTGGCAATGCAGAAAGGGAGATGATGCAATTGGTATTACCAAGGAAGCCCCGGATTTTACTTGCTGCTACTGGAAGTGTGGCTGCAATAAAGTTTGGGAATTTGTGTCATTCATTTGCTGAATGGGCCGACGTAAAAGCTGTTGTCACAAAGGCTTCTCTACATTTCATTGACCGTGCATCACTGCCAAGGGATGTCGTTCTTTACACCGACGAGAATGAATGGAACAGTTGGGATAAAATTGGCGATGCTGTACTCCACATTGAGCTTCATAAATGGGCTGATATTATGGTCATTGCTCCGCTTTCTGCAAACACACTGGGCAAGGTAACTTGATTAGTCTAACACTCCAATCTTAAAATTTTTTTCTAAATTTGATTTATAAAATTCAATCTTTAAAAATTCTAATTTCATAATATTAAAAATCTCATTAAATATTGACAAAAATTTTTAAATGTGCAAAAACTTTATTAAAATTTTTAACATTAAATGACTTTATCAAAAATTTGAAATAATTCATAAAATTTTATTTAATAATAAAATTTAACTTAATTTATTTAAAGTTTTATTTAAATACAAATAATAAATGTCTTCACAAATGTAAAATACACGAATTTAAATTCTTTCATTTGACTCCAAAATATTTTTTTCTTTTATATGTTCATTTGCCTATTGGAGATTATTGAGCAATATCATTTCTTCCTCGGACAAAAATTCACTTACATCATAAAATTATAAAATATGTGATTTAATTCAGCAAACAAAAATATGTGCAAGTGTCAAAATTAACATTTACTTTTATCGAATCCTGATTACAGAACTGGTTGGTACTCATTTATCAACCTTAAACTTAGTAATATCATTGTCGTTCAAACTTTCGTCAACTTACTTTCGATCAAGCTCACCATATCATTGTCCTTCAAGTTTTTGATATCACATATTTTCTGTCAATTTTATCATTTTCATACGCATACAAAATTTCTTACTAATTTTATTTTTATACTATTATCAGTCAATGTGTAAACATTCGTGTTCAAATATCAACTCGTGTTATAAAATAGTTATAATAAAATAATATAATATATTGTGATGTAAGATTATAGTTAAAACACGGGAAAACTGAATTTTTACTTACTTGATTCCGATAGGATAAGGTTATTGAAATATTCTAAAATTTCAAATAATATTCTGGCCAAAAATATTTAGTATTAAATTTTTTTTTAAATAAATCTAAATTTTAGAAGAATTTGAGCAGTAATTTCTTACGTGTGTTTTTAGGTTGACTCAGTGCAAATTAGATCGATTCGGGTAACTTTTGAGATTTTTCTTACTTAAATCAAATATTTGTTATTAAATTTCTACTTCGATAACTTAAATTAATAACGATTTAGGCAGAAATTCTTTATCGAAAAATAAATCTTGGATCGATTCGGTAAAATTTGTGACAGAATTTGAATCGGGTCAGGTTTGGTTGGACCGGATCGGTTTGGCTCACTATTCTAGTGTGGTTCACTGTTCTGGGTCGGTTCATTGTTCTGGTTCGGTTCACAGTTGGCTGGCCAGAGAGAGAGAGTTTCAGAGTGGGAGAGAAAGAGGAAGTGAGGGACTGAGAGAGGCGAAAATCGAGCGAGAGGGAGGTCGGAGTTCGGCCGAGGAGCGTTCGGCCGAGGTTATTTTTGCCGGAGTCTGGACAGCGCACGATGGTTGGAGGTTGCGCGAACAGAGGTAAGAACTTCTGTTTTATTCCTCGGTTTCATAGAACAGAGAGGGATATTGGGTTGGTGTGATTTCCCTCCACCACCGACCCCTAATTTATATGTAAATTTTCCAATATCTCCTTAATTTCTTGGTTCAATGCGTAGAGAAATTGGGTGAGGGTTAAAGTTTTGTGTCCATTTTGCTCCTACCCTCTTAAATTTGTCTAAATCGTGGGTGAGATATTTTTTATTGTTACAGTAGTCAACATGAAAGACTTTGTAAAATCAAATCCTACTTATGAACCACACTTATCAATCTTTCTCCAATGACGTAGAATTCGATACCTATCAATCTCTTTGACAACATAGGCTTTGTCTCTAATACCAATTATAAGAACTACTTTGAACCTAAACTCACGTGACTTTGTTATTAAGTCTATCCAAAAAAAACTTGGATTAGTTGGAGATCGAATCCTGCTTATTGACCGTACTTCTCAACTTTTTTCCAATGTGAGAGTTGATACCTTTACTTGCTATTTGACTTAATGCTCCCACAAGAGTGTGCTAACATGATCACCCCGGCTTCATCCCCCCTTTCTATTTCCAATAAATTCTTAAAAGCATTCCAACCTCTGACACATCTAACTCATACATTTTCAACCAATTTACATTAGTTTACATGAACAAAAATCACATTTTAGAATTAAATCTTCATTTGGCCGAATTTAAACATTATTTATCATCTTCTTTACAGAATCTTTCCTTCATTCATCAAAATCATCCGCTAATTCATCAACGGCTCACTGTTAGCAACTCACCCAGAATCATCTTTTTTAAAACATTAAACTTAATCCAAGCAAAATCTCACAAAACAATCAATTATAAGTGATAACTCATTCTTACAACATACTAACACCTTTATTTACTTCCAGAACTAAACCCAACAACCATTATTGATTCTCCAATTAATACAAAAAATCCAAGGTCATCTTTTATCTCCCCTGCTAAGAAAATTGGGGCTAAGTGGCAACATTATAAAATGTCAAGTGTCTCACTTAATATTTTTCCCCTTAATTACCCAATTGCCTTTTCCATTTCCTTCCATTGACCATTTCATTTCATACTTTATCACGTGCAATATACATAATTCTTCGATAACTATTTAAAAGAATCATAATTCAATACGATATTTAATCCTATTAAATCAGAAAAATCTTACTTAATTTCTACTGATCCCATTTTAACTTAAAAAAATTCAAGTTATTACACCTCATCGTCCTAATTCCTAGCTTTTCTCCATATCTCCCTTCTTCACTTCGATATATTTTTTTGTACTTGTGATTATTGTTTGTTATTAGTTTTAATTGGTTAGTCCATTTATGTCTTTATTTTAGCAATAGTCTCTACTCTTGTTCTAGATTGCTGGTGGATTGTGTGACAATTTAGTGACATGCGTAGTGCGAGCATGGGATTATGACAAGCCAATCTTTGTTGCACCAGCAATGAATACGATCATGTGGAAAAACTCTTTCACGGAACAACATCTTGTATTAATTGATGAGGTTGGAATTACCCTCATTCCACCTGTCACAAAAAGATTGGCTTGTGGTGATTATGGAAATGGAGCAATGGCTGAACCTTCTTTAATCTACTCTACTGTGAGACTTTTCTTTGAATCACGAATGCGACAAAATGCCAGTAATATCCAGTGATTAGAGTCTTCAGATGCATCTATTCGAAGGGGCAAAAAAGACTATATTCTCCAGTTGCTGTGAAAGCAGGTCTTTCTCTTTTTGCATTGATATCCAATTACTTAGCATAGTGGTAGGTCCCAATCAACTTAGAGGTATTACTGAAAATCCACTCATTAATTGTGCTCTTCAAAAGGTTAATGATTTGCAACTTAGCTAGTTGGGAAGTCGAGATTGTGTAAAGGATGATTTGTTGTTGGTGGGAGCAGAAGTTTAGGAGACTTAGCCATCAAAATTTGTGTTTTTAGTATATCACCATATTTTAGTGACGCAAGTTTCAGATCATTATATTTTTTGTTATGGTTCTTTACCTATCACTTTACTAGGCTCTTTCGCCAATCAAATCCTTTAACTGAGAAACCATAATATGGAAGTCGTATATCCTATTATTAATATGTTCAATCTCCAATAATTTCATCATTGAGAGATTCGAACCATACATCTCCTTTTGCGGGGGAAATTTTTTAATCATTAAGGGTTTTGATCGATCTAGAAAGAGAGTCTTAGTTTTCATCCTTCGAGGGGAGCTTTGTCAATTGGTTTGATCATACATTTTACATGTTGTTATCATCAGCTATAATTATCGAGACATGAAAATTTAGGAGGGCGTTGATATGTTTTTAGAGCCTGCCAATATTGATTGAATTGCTTGTTAGAAATGTGGGGAGTTATTTTATTTGCAAGGCCATTCTATCTGTATAGTAAGAACAAACTTGAAGAAAGGTTTCCGATGAAACATCTTTTCGGGACTACTTATAATCAATTCGTAATGTTAGTTAGACCAGATTAAGTATTCATAATAATACATGAAAAATAAACATTTGGGTATACTATCGGATTTTATAAATAGACTAAATTGCTTTAGTTTGAGGTAATGATGTTTCATTAAAAGATTCAGAATTTATTATTTACAAAAAAAAAAAAAGTTTAAGAGATCATTTGTTAGGATCTCCTAAAATTAGTTATAAAATAGTTTTATATTTGCAATTAACAATTAATAATTTATATTAATTCTATTAAATAATAAGTGCACATCAAAAATAAAAAAATAGAAAATAAAATTAAAGAATAAATTATTAATCTTAATTATAAATATATGAATAATTAATTAGATTAATAATATCTTATATCCATCCCATTAAATGAATACACAAGTCTTAATAAAAAGAAAAGTATAAAAGCAGACGGGGGAGTGCAAAGGCTTCTTCCCTCAATCAGATCATTTTAATTTGTATCATCTTGACGAGCCCTAGGATCAGAATTCATTTCCACCAACAAGAAGCAAATTGGGGAGGGAGACCGATGTCAGGAGTTGGGCCGATAACGCAGGACTGGGAACCAGTTGTGATAAGGAAGAAGGCTCCCAACGCTGCCGCTAAGAAGGACGAGAAAGCCGTCAACGCTGCCCGCCGTGCCGGCGCCGATATCGAGACTGTCAAAAAATGTTCGCTTCTTCTGCTATATATTTCTTTCCGATGATAAAGGAATGTTTTCTTTTAAGCTTCGCTGCAGTTTTTTGTTTGCTAATCCTGAGAACGTATAAGTCGGAGTAATGAACAACTGAATGAGGGAATATTGAAACGGCGTACAGAGGATGTTGGATTTAGATCTCCACTGAATCGTCTTGTTTGGTATCTTTGTTAATTGATACAGGCGTTGGTGCTTTTGCTATTTTTGTTCAACTGTAGCGTGATTAAAGAAAGTGATTGTGATAAATTAACGTAATGATCTGTTTTTTATGTTTCCAAGATTCTCACTTGTTCTTTCTCTTGAATTCGTGTTTCCAATGAAGAATGATCATCGTGACTCGTGTTAATGTTTTGTAGGCCTGGCTCTTAAAAATGTGGCAACATCGTTTAATTTCTGTAGACTGATTATCAATCTTTTCTGGCATAAGACTTATTTTAATTGGTTTTTTTGATGGCATGATATTATGCATTTGAAGTGGATTGGAATCTCGCAAATAATCAAGTTTTGAATGTTTTATAGCCAGAGAACACATTTTTCCCGCCCTTGATTCTACATTTGATAGATTTTAGACCTCATGTTGACATTTTGGTTAAATGATATTTTTTTTCCTATTTTCTTCCTTCTATTCGCTAAAGTAGATTGAATTTTACATTGTTTCACCACTCGTACAGTTGGGCTTTAAAATTCTTAATCTTTTCAGGTGTCATGAGTTGCAAATCATCTGATTACTTTGAACAATCTTCTTTTCTAATAATTTTATTTCACTTCATAGCCAATGCTGGGACAAATAAGGCTGCCTCAAGCAGCACTTCTTTAAATACAAGGAAGCTGGATGAGGAGACAGAGAATCTCGCTCGTAAGTACTTCTTGTTGTCATTCGTATTATGTTCATAGGAATTTTGGGATATTATTTTTCTTTTGGAAAATTGTGTAAATGTTTGGACTCTGGACTTGGAGACTTGATTTAAATTTGCCAAGGAATTTGTGCCAGTGCTTCCTTTATTGGTGTCATATTCAACTGTGCATCAATCCTGGAATGCATATGTTATTATAAGGTCCTAACTGGTGTTTTAATTTCTATTAGATTCTCATTCATTTCTTGCATCACAAATTTCGGTTAAGTCTCAGTCGTGGCACTCTAAATTCATCTCTGCCTTGATTTGTTTGTATGCTCATGAGCAATTTTCTGTCGTTAGTTTTAATAATGAATTTTGTCTACGTGATATTAATTGTTACTTTACTACAATTTATTCATGTGTAAGTTCCACTGCATGGGTATATATATCCTTGTAGCCTTTGAGTAAGCTTTTCCGCAACAGAAGTATGAACTGCACACAAGTACTGAAGTACCCACTTTTCTGATTATATTGTTCTTAATTTAACTCTTTCTGAATGCATTATAAGGTGTATAGGCTGAAAATAAAAGCAGTTGCTTTGTTGTTTATCACTTCAAATTTCATTTAATTGGAGTACAGATGATCGTGTACCAAGTGAGCTAAAAAAGGCCTTAATTCAAGCACGAACTGAGAAGAAGCTCACTCAGTCTCAGCTTGCTCAGGTAAAAGATCACTCGCTCTCTCGCGCACACATATTCTTGACACCAAATACTGACAACCAGAACATTTACAGTTAATCAATGAGAAGCCTCAAATCATTCAGGAGTACGAAACTGGAAAAGCGATTCCAAATCAGCAAATAATAACAAAATTGGAGAGAGCTCTTGGGACAAAGCTGCGTGGGAAGAAGTGAGAGAGGCTTGAAGAACTGTGGGCTTTCTAGCATGTTTGAGGCTTTGAGCTAATAATCAGTGTGTGTAGTTTTCTTCCATTGGTCTTAAAGTCACGTGTCATGTCTCTGGGAACAAATTGAGAACAAATAACTCCACAACATTCAGGGTTGGTAACAACAATATGGTAAATTTGTAAGTCAATGATAAGCTTATTCTCATTTTAATCTTACGTCTTGATTGATATAATTAATTTATTATTTATTATTTATAATTTATAATTTGTTTTGATTGATACAGTAATTAATTAAAGACATGTACTATCATGAAGTAATTTTAGAACGATGAAGAATTAAAAGATAAATTTAATATTTTTCAAATTGAACTAATAAAGATTTCTTATTTTGTGTTTTAAATTACTAAGAGTCCTATTCAAAGGTCCGATATGCATTTATTTTTGGCTAACATGTTTTGAGTAATGGACAAATCCAATCTAAAACGACCCAATTTCTTATAGAGAGAGTTATGAACAACACCCACTCGCCATTCATCAAGCACCATCCCTTTGTTCTTCTCCCTTAGAATATGATACTCATCCTCTTTACCTGCATCTTGAACTCCTTTTCTCCATTTCACCTGGCGACCATGCCCAACATGGCCAGTAAATCATGCCAGTCGCTCAAGTTCTTCAGTCCTCCAGCCTCGACGATTTCCTTGTATAGATATCCAACATAGCCCAAAGAATTCCAGGGTGTGGTAGTATTAAATCTTGTTCCTCTAAGTTGAACATTCACACATTCTTGGGCATTGCCAATCTCAAAACCCAGCACGTTGGTGAAGTCTTTCTCAGCTAAATCAAACGTGTTTAGAACTGACAAAATAGTTCCCAAACTGGGCGATACTCATCTTCTCATCCTCGTATTTCTCTCACCTTTTTTAATTTTGCCAGCAGTTGCATAGAACACAGTTTTGTAAAATGGCGAATTCCGCTCCTCACTGATGTAGATAATGTATTTAATACAATAATATAAAGCAAGAATGTACTAATGAATTTAACTCATCTGGATCTTTCTGTAGCTTTCAAATATAACGACTTAAATAGATGAATGAAGATGAAATCACTAAATATTACATTAAAAAGTGATTTAAAAATAAAAAAGTTTTATTTTCGATAATAAAGGTGATAACTGAAAGTGCACGAAGAAAAGAGAGTGAAAGATTGAAACTTGGAACTTGATTGATGAAAAAAGCTATACAGATGTAAATCTGATTTGGGTTTGTAGCTTTCTGTGGGCTTAGTCCGACCCTCTTTCATTATATTTTACTGACCGTTTTAACCTCGCCTGTAATTGCAAAGCTCGCCCTTTTTGCAGTTTTCTGTGAAGGGAGAACCGGGCACTTGTCCTCTGTTCTGTTCTGTTCTGTTCCGTCATTGAAGCTTCCAACTCTGATCCATTTTTTCTTCTCGATTTTCTCATTTATGCAGCTGAAGAGGTTTGTCTTGAGAACAAATTTGGAACGAATGTAGGAAAAGCAGCGATTTTGGAGTTTACAGCCTTCAATTGTTTCGTTATGTGAATTAAGAGGAAATTTTCAGTTTTATTCTTTGAGTCCAAGGTACTTAGAATTTGGATTTGGGGTCCGGAAGTTGCTTTCCGTTTTAATTTGTCGTCGTTTCATTGAAAATATTTTGAAATTTGCAGTTGGTCTGAATATTGTAAACTTTTTCTTTGAACATTGTGCTTAATATTCGAACTTGTTTTTTTCAATCCGTGGGCACTGTTTACTAGGAAGTGAACATTGGGCTGCACTTGTAGTGGCAAAACGAGATTCCGACTTCTTGTAACATCTGTCCGTCCAGCGGTTGACAAAAGTTAGCTTCAGTATCATTTGAGCAATTAGCATTTTTCTGATAACGAACTGGACCATTGTCCTTGAGAGTTTGGTTTGAAACATGGCTTTGGTTGACATCACTAAGTCATGCCTCGATGCCGTTATCCAGGTAAAGGCATTTTTCTGTTATGGTGGTTATTTGCTACTTTCCGTGAATCTGCAATGTATGCAATGGCGATTGATTTCAATTATGAAACAATGTAATTGCTGATAGCTACGGAAAACTTACAAATAATTTTCATGCTGGTATGGTCATTCTTCGTTCATAATAACTCCAGTAGATCCTGATTCGTTTATATTTTATTTCTATGGTAGTGGTGAACCTGCATCTTTTTTACGTTTTGTCTTTTCCCCCAACTTTTCTCTCTTTCAAATTAGCTTTCATCATTTTGTTAAACCGACTCAGTCTGAAGATGTTTACTAGATGAAACTTTAGTCCAAGATCGATTAGTTGAAGTTTTCAGAGACTAATTTACATATATTGGTTGGTGCAATTACAATCTTAATTTCTCTGTGCTGGCAGATATCAGAACACATCGAAGGCGCTATTCTTTACTTAGATGCTGGATGTGTGGAGAGCTTCCAATTTATTGGGGCGTTCCCTGTGCTACTGAACCTTGGAGTTCGTGCTATTTGCAGCTTGGAAAATATGGCTTCACTTGATGCTGTAAGCCACTAGTATCGTTGATTGTTCAGAGAAGATGCCTCTTTCAATCTACATAACTAATGTGACTGTTGCTATATTTTCCTATCGTGAAGGGTTTTGTTTTTCCTTTTTGTATAATGTGTTTTAATCCCCTTATAAATTAATGCTTCCTGATCATTGATTTTTTTCCTTGCTTCTTGTTACTATTGGGACTACAAATATTCATGTATTCATTTAGAAAGATCAAAACATACTGCTGAAGAATTGTTATTTTTTACATGTAGTACATAATTATTTTATGTTGCTTTTCGATGCGTGTAATTAAAAATATATATATATGCTGACGAATTAACCAGAATTGCATTTGTTCCTTGTTTCCATTTCTTTTCTCTCAAGTGAAAAAAATCTTATTTTATCTTGCCTCCCTTTACTTATGAAAAGCAGTATCTAAATAAAAGAACTTATTTACTAATCTTGGAAAATAATCCTGAGAAACTGATGTCGTGGACATTAAATTTGATTTAAAATAAGAATACTGCAGTGGTTCAGTATGATATCATGCTTGTTTTTCTATAACATATAATGTGAAAATATTTGATGATCTGACAAGATGTTATTTTTTTGTGGGGTCGCTCATTAGGTTGTTGATTGGAACTTAAAGGCTGAACCAGCGAAAAAACTTGTAGTAATCTCTTCCCGTCTGCTAAGCGATGCACATCGATATATTTTACGTTGCCTGAGCACACATCAAGGTGTTCGTCATTGTACTATATTTACATCTATCTCAGAGGTGCTTTTTTTTTAATTGCTTGCTGATGCTTCTTGTTCCTCTTTCTTTTTTTTTTTCCGGCTAAGATGAAATAGAAAAGAAAAATGCAACAGAATAGAAAAGTTCATCCAAATTATAATTTTCTTTTTTTCATTTTTTGTTCATCTTTATGAAACATTTTTTTTTATTTCATTAAGGTTGAAAATAATGAAATCTGCAATAATTGTCTTGGAATTACTGTGATGATACTACAGTTTCATGTTATGGGGTAATTAATCAAATGCTTTACTATTTGCAGATTGCTCACTCAGCATATCCTGATTCACCTCTGGGACCAGATGCATTTCATGAGTATGAATCCTTACTTGGGCAAGATTATAACGAATTGGTTAAGAAAGGTCAGAAAACATCAGGGCAGTTCGAAGACAGCAGCGCATCAAAGGAAAAAATTACTGATCATGCCAAAGAATGGCCACGATTTACTTCCAGTGAGGAAGAAATCTCTCCCCTCGAAGCTTCTTCAAGTGGAGAAAATACTTTGATGAGTCGCATAGCCCATATTGGGAAAAAGCTTGTTGTTTCTGTGCTTCACTTTCCCATGATTGTGTGTCCATTTTCTCCCAGAGTTTTTGTCTTACCTTCAGCGGGATCCGTTGTTGAAGCAAGCTTGTCATTAGAAAATGAGGATTCGCTGAGTCCTTTCTTGCCTTCAATAAGCAATGGACTGTCTTTTGATGGTGATGATGTTCCTCCTGGAGCAACTCTTACAGCCCATTTTCTTTACCATCTTGCAGCCAAGGTAGTATTTTATAATCTGTTAATCATTTCTACCATTTTCTCCTTGAATTAGCTTTCTAACCTTGTTCTCAAAAGTCTCAATGTTTTGGTTTTACCTAGCATCAGTAAGCTATGCAAGGTGAAATGTCAAGTCAAATTACATTCAGTTAACCCTTATTGTTACCCCTAAATAAATTGGAAGAGGATTCTCAACAGCAAACATAGCAAGGGGATATTCAAACTACAGCAAAGATAGTATTTGATGCTTTCTTCTCTTAGATGTGGCATTACCCGTCTTTGCAAGAAAGGCTTGGCGGAGTAAGGTTTAGGCTTTCCCTTGCCAACTATTCCATCTGGGGATGACTAAGCCTAGACCTTTGAGCATTAAAATTATTTCAACTGGAAACATAAAAAGTTTCTGCTTGTGAGACTAACGTTTGTTTCATGTGGTTTATGTGGTCATGGATGACAAGATTAATTTTCATATTTTGGTTTTTGTTTTTGGACAACAGAGGAAGATGTATGTTGTAAATCTGCAGAAAAAAGCAGGATGATTATTTTATTTGGCAAATTATGAGCATGCTTCTCTTTTTTGTATGATGCAGATGGACTTGAAGATGGAAATATTTTCACTTGGTGATCTATCAAAAAGTATAGGAAAGATTTTGACGGACATGTCTAGTCTTTATGACGTAGGCCGCAACAAAAGATCAGCTGGACTGTTACTTGTTGACCGCACGCTTGATCTTCTCACCCCATGCTGTCATGGAGATTCACTCATTGATCGCATGTTTTCGTCTCTTCCACGTGGGGAAAAAGTTACATATTACTCCCAAATAAAAGGCTCAAGAATGTCACTTAAGACTGGAACTGATAGTTTGAAGCGTGCCCCTCTCAATTTTCGGATACCAGTTGATAAAATTGTGACTGAAGAGAAATGTGAGACTGACAAATTTCAGCTTTCTGAGAGGATTAAAGCATTTTCATCTGGGTGGGATTCTGGAAACTCTACTTTTCAAAATGAACAATCTAGTAACGGGGGCAGTAAAGTTCAAAATGAAGATTCTTCTCAGTCTGACGCAGAGATTCTAACTGGGTCTTTTGTCACTACAGAAAATTTTCGTGGAACGCCATACTTGGAGGCTATTTTTGATAGAAAGTTCAAAGATGGTTCTGTACTGATCAAGAAGTGGCTTCAAGAAACTCTGAAAAAAGAAAAGATTTCTTCAAATGTGAAAACTCGAGCTGGTTTTGTGTCAAAGTTGGAGTTACAATCAATGATTAAAGCACTGGTCAAAAGCCAGTCAAGTTTATTGAAACACAAAGGTATTATACAATTAGCAACAGCCGCAACTGTTGCCCTTGATGAATCACATGGTATCAGATGGGATGCTTTCACCAGTGCTGAAAAAATATTAAGAGCAAGTGCTACAGACACAAGCCAGACTCTGGCTGCACAAATGGCTGATCTTATAAATAAGAGTGCTTTGGAAGGGGTAAAAGAACAGAAAAAGGGTGTGCTTTCTCTTCAAGATGCTTTGCTTCTTGTGATAGTAGGATATATTTTGGCTGGTGAGAATTTCCCAACATCTGGATCTGAAGGTCCTTTTTCTTGGCAAGAGGAACATTTCTTGAAAGAAGCCATCGTTGATGCAATTCTAGAAAATCCATCCATTGCAAGACTGAAGTTTCTTCACGGTCTAAGTGAGGAACTGGAAGCCAACAAAGAAAAGGTCGACCCAGATGAATCGAACCAAATATTGGATAATCTACTTGACGATTTTGACGAAGATCAGTGGGGCAACTGGGGTGATGAAGATGCTGATAACAATAATAAAGATCAAACATACGGCAACATGCAGCTAAAGCTGGAATTACGCGATAGGGTGGACAATCTTTTCAAAACACTTCACAAAGTATCAACATTGAAAAGGAGGAATTTGGCATTGAGGAATTCTCTGGATTCAGAAAACTTAATCAGTGACGATCAAGATGCAAGTAAAGGTTTGCTTTACAAGCTTCTGTCCAGAGTGTTGACCAACTGTGACGTTCCTGGGTTGGAACACCATTCTTCTACGATGGGGCGACTCTTTAAAAGTGGTTTCGGAAGATTTGGCCTCGGACAAGTAAGTTTATGTCCTATTATCAAAATTGTGCTTCTTATACATTTATATTGAGGTTTTCCCTGTGTCTTCTTCAGGCAAAGCCAAGCCTAGCCGAGCAAAATATTATTCTGGTTTTTGTTGTGGGAGGCATCAATGCACTCGAGGTATGCGCGATTTTTTTCTAAATTCCAACCTGATTGATTCAGTTTCAAGTTTGATATACATTTATAAACTCACTTTTCTCGAGCAGGTTCGAGAAGCTCGTGAAGCTTTGTCAGGAAGCGGAAGACCTGATATAGAACTTATTCTCGGAGGAACGACCCTCTTAACTCCGGATGACATGCTTGATTTATTGCTTGGAAACTCTTGATCAATCGAATTCTTCAAACTTACAATTTTGTTTTCTTTCTTGCTATCCTTACTCTCTGCAATGATTCTCGTACACATGATCAAGCATGAAACAGAAAAGAAAAAATGTTTCAGTTTTACAACAGTTGCTGTTTTTGGGTTTTCTTGTCTTTGATTTTTGTACATTATTTATATAAATTTCGTAGTTGGATATTACAGAAACTCTAGCACAATCTTCTTCTGTTTTCTGTTCAATCATCCCTGAGAAACGGCCGGCTTTCAAAGGGCTTTTTACACAAGGAAGTATTCTCTGTTTTTTTATTTATAGGAAAAAGTCAAGGTCAACATCGATGATCACGCTCCCTGAGTTGTCTTCGACGGGATCTATTATAGATTGTTGTTTTAAAATGCACTCTTTTACTACTTCAATTACTTGTATTTGTTGGATCTTCAATGGTACATGCTTTAAATACTCGTGTTACAATTATATCATATTAGTTTTAATAAATTGACAAATATCAACAAGTTCGACAATATCTATTAGTTCTGGTACGATGGTCACGAAATCTTAAAAAGAGAAAAACATCGTCGGAGTTCCCTTAGATTTTTACAAAAGTTAAAGGATGGTTCTCTTATGTTTTTCTTTTTTATACGTAATAATTGTTAATTGACGTAATTAATAATTTATTTTAATAATTTATATTTTATTATATTAATTACTTCAATACATAAGAATTACAAAATAAGAATAGACATGGAACGTAACATTAAGAAAACTTGGTAGCTTAAAAAAAATAACGTGTATCAGATGTTTTGAAAAATATCTACGTAGACCCTCTTAAATTAAATAGAATCGGATCCGTCGGATTATCCAGTGACCCGACATAACATTACCAGTAATTAACGACTGTTTTCCATTTCATGTGATCCTTGTCGGATCGTTCCCCAGGGGTCTACGCCCGTTACAGTGGACACCACCCCACAAAACCACTAGCACTGGATCAAAACAGCTGTGCAGATCTCTGATTGAGCCGTGTCTTCACTTTCCATCTCTCGCGAGTGGGTCTACTTCTCTCTATCCAATCTCCGACATTACGACGGAGAAGAATTAGATAAAAAAATAATTAAAATGACAAATTAAAAAATAAAAAGGAAGACGAAGAGGAGGAACTGGGAAGAGAGAGCTGTACTTTCACATGGCTTCCTTGCCCTTAGGCCATCCCCATCATCAACAACCACCAGTCCCACAGCCCTTATCTCATCAGCTTCACCATCAACAGCCACATCCTGGTAATGACCATCTAACTCTCAACGTTCGCGCCTCCTCCGAAATGGACTCCGATAAGGTTCTTTTCTCTCTCTCTCTCTCTCTCTCTCTCTCTCTCTCTCTCTCTCGCTCGCGGTCTCTTCTTGTGGTTCTGTATCAATGTTTCTCTCTCTTTACGTTTTTTTTACGTTTTGTGTATATAGTTGTGGTAATGGAGGTTGGGTTGTGTCTGATCCAGCTCGAAATCTCCATTCCCGACCAACTTAGCTAAATTGCGACAATGTTCTCTACTTTGTGAGCGCTTTTTATTGGATTTGTATTTTGTAACCATAATGAAATATGATTTGTGGATTTGACGTTTTGGTCAAGATATTCTTTTTTGAGGATGAGCTAGAGTTAGTTTCCTCGTTTTTTTGTCCTTCAGTTCCTGAGAAAATACTAAAATGAAAAGGTAGTATTGTTGTACAATCTTGTTCTTTCGAGTATATTAGCCTTCGACCGATGGAAAGGAAGGTGCGCCCCCGCATTTCTTAAATCGACCAGTAGAGCTGCAAGGTTTATTAGTTTAATTGTTAGTGCTATCGCTTTCTGTCTCTAGTTTTTTCTCGATTTGCATGTCATTTCTGATGTTTAATAATAAACCAGACACTGTTTGAGAGTCAAAGTCTTACTTGGTATCACGTTAGTTTAATTCCTCAAGGATAAAGATCCTCAATAACACTAGTCATGTTAGTTTTTCTTCGGGATTGGAGAATCTTTTAAGTCCTTTCCTTTTACTTCTGGTATCTCACTGCCATTAAGTCTTAAAACCTTTTTTTCCTCTGGGTTGCTTTTCATACAAACTGTTGGAGTTTGCTTCATGAAGTTGATTGTAATCGATTCTATCTTTGTAGCAAATTGTTAAGAAATGCAAGCTTTGTTTAGCATGTGATGCTTTCTTGTAGTATGTAGTCTTCTCTTGCGATCTTTGTGGTTTTCCATTCTCTTATGTTCTGCCTGGTAAAGATGGAATTGCAGGTTGATTTTTACAGTAATATCAGACATTTAATATATATCAACTATCATCTTTTTGTAATCAATGTTGATTAAACTGTTAACTTTTTTATGTTAATGTTTCCTTTCTTGTACTAGTCATGCGATGAAACCCTTGAAATTCATTGTGCCAAACGGGGTAGATAATCAAGAGTCTGTTCTTGATTTCACAGCCTATCTCATGGATTGGTGATACATACAAATAACACCCATTATGTTAGCCTTCCTTTCTGTTGAAGACCAATGAAGAATGATTGGCATTATAATTAGTGTAATAATGAAGGGAAACATAATTATCATTCTCTCAATTTTTATCCAGTCGAGGATGCAAATGTCCAATCAACTGGCCATTTTATGCCATATATACTCCATTTATTCCTACATTTACCAAATATGATTCTCATGTTGTAGGAAATGTCATCTGCTCTTGTTGAAGGGAATGATGCATTAACCGGACACATCATCTCCACTACAATTGGAGGCAAAAATGGGGAGCCAAAACAGGTAACGTTTGAGGGGTTTCAATCACTAAAAGATCTTTGATCAAATAAGATAATCACATTCGTCTGGTTCATTTAGCTGTGCCTGCTGTTGTGGTAAAATTCTAGTGCAGGAGGCATTAGTTAAGATTTTTTTTAACTTTTTCTTATATTTGATACTGGTTTCAGACTATCAGCTATATGGCAGAGCGAGTTGTGGGCACTGGATCATTTGGAATAGTTTTTCAGGTACAGAAATAGAAGATTTATTATGTAACATAATCGATTGTTTTCTCTTGCCGAATCATTGAAGCCTCTATTAATTCTCTGCAGGCAAAATGCTTAGAAACTGGAGTGACAGTAGCCATAAAGAAGGTTTTACAGGACAGGCGGTACAAAAATCGTGAACTACAGTTAATGCGTTTGATGGATCACCCAAATGTGGTTTCGTTGAAGCACTGTTTTTTCTCCACAACTAGTAAAGATGAACTTTTCCTGAACCTGGTCATGGAGTTTGTTCCTGAGACTATGTTCCGAGTTCTGAAGCATTACAGCAATGTGAACCAGATGATGCCCCTCATCTATGTTAAACTTTATACGTACCAAGTATGAAGGCATTAGCTAACAAAAATAACCTTTCTGAGTTTCTTTTCCTTTACATCCATATAACACTATCCTAAATTTTCTTTCAGATCTTCAGGGGCCTAGCGTATATCCATACTGTTCCTGGAGTTTGTCATAGGGATGTAAAGCCTCAAAACCTTTTGGTATGTTTTCCTTTTGCTTTTTGTCTTGTTCTGTGCTAGACTGGTATGATGTAACGCCCCGATTTTAAAATACTTAATTTACAAACCCTAATTTGAAATCTTAGAAAAATTTCCCAAAAATTGATTTAAAATCGAGTGTTAAATTTTCAACTTTAAAAGAAAAATATTTTTAAAATCTTGAATAAAAATCATTAATTGCGCGGAATTTATAATTAAAACATTAATTAAACTTATTCGAAATAGATACAAAATCATAAATAATTCATAAAAATTCGAATAATAAAATTTAACACAATTTATTCAGAGTTAAAATAAAAATCAAAATACTTTTAAAAACTGAAATATAATATTTTAAATTCTTTTCTCGAAAAAATCAATGTCTTCTTCTGTATGTTCGTTTGTCACTGGAAGATTTTCGATCGCAGCTAGTTCCTCCTCAAATAAAAACTCACTTATATCACAAAATTATTCAAAACATGATAATTAACTCAGCAAGCAAAAATACGTGCATTAGTCAAAAATTAACATTTACTTTTACCGAATCCTAATTACCGAATTAGTTGGTACTCATTTCCTAACCATAAACTCAGTCATCTCATTGTTGTTCAAGTTTTTGCTATCAGGTCAGTACCATTAATGTTCAAGCTCACCATCTCATTGTCGTTCAGATTTTTACTATCATATATTTTCGTTAATTTCATCATTTTCATGCACATACAATATGTCCTACTAATTTTATTTTTATAGTATTCTAAATCAATGCCTTAACATTAGTGTTCAAATATCAAATCGTGTAATAAAACAGTTATAAGAAAATAATATAATATCTTGTGATGTAGGACCATAGCCAAAACATAGGAAAACTGAACTTTTACTTACTTTGATTTCGAGCGGTATGGTTATCGCGATTCGTTTACTGTTCTAAATAATATTATGCTCAATTAAAATCTTTGATATTAAATTCTTAATTAATAAATTCAATTTTAAAGAAATCTGAGTAGAAATTTCTTACGTTGTACTTTTAGGTAGGAGCGGGTTGATTGGATCGATTCAAATGGTTTCCGGGATTTTTCCTACCTAATTCGAATGTCGATATTAGAATCTTACTTAATAAATTCCAACTTTAAAAGAATTTGAACAAAAATCCTTGCTAGTTTAATCTTTGGATCGGTTCGGTCTGATTCGGGTCGAAATTTAGTTTGGGTCCAGTTCGGGTGAACAGTGCTAGTTTGGTCAACTGGGCCGGTTTAGGTGAACAGTGCTGGTTTGGTCAACTGTGCTGGTTCGGGTCAATTTGACTTAAGTGAACCGGTCCGGTTTTCTTAAAAGTGAACCTCCTTCTTCGTCCATTCTGTTGAGAGAGAGAGAGTTGAAACAGAGAGAGATGAGGGATTTTACACTGGTGGTTTGTCGATGGAGGCTGAGTAGTCGATCTCCTCGGAGTTATTGCGCCAAGGAAGGATTTGTCGCAGGAGGCTCGCCACGTTGGAGATCGAGGTATGAGTTCTTTTTTTGTTTTAGAGAACTCGAGAGAGAGGGAGAGCTGTGGTGTGAGTTTCCTTCTCTACCGAACCTCTCTATTTATAGGAGAGGTTCGCCCCCCGCTCTTCCGAGAAATTCGAGTGCATCTCGAATTTTTCGAGCTATTGTATCTGATCTTTTTCTTATTCTGGACGATTTCTAGACCAGGTTCATTGATGGTTGTTTTCTCAAAATTCAAGTTCAATTTGGATTGCAAAGCTTGAAATCTAATCTCCAATCGGATTTCCAAAAATATTTTCTGATGGTTTAGTGTTTTAGCACTATTTTCAAGCTAGATTCACAGAGAATCGATATTTTAAGAATTTTGAATTAATTTTAGATTAAGTTTATGATTTCGAATTGATTTGGAAATTTCGAATTTTGAATTTAGAATTTTTTAATTGAAAACCCTACCTCTTACGTATGATGAGTATTTGTTTTCATTTAAAATCTGCAGGTTGATCCTCTCACCCATCAGGTGAAGCTTTGTGACTTTGGAAGTGCCAAAGTTCTGGTACGTTTGTTGTGTATGTTCGTTCAGCTCACTCTTATTTTATTCCAATTCGTCAGAAATGTTTAGAAAAATTGAAATAAGTATAAGAATTAGGAAAGACGTTTAATTATCACTGCATGAAGAAAGTTAATAAGTTTCTCTCTAGATATCTCTTGATTCGATTCTTTTCTTCTTTCTGTTTGATTTCTATCTCTAGGTTAAAGGTGAAGCTAACATATCTTACATTTGCTCCCGCTACTATCGAGCTCCTGAGCTCATATTTGGTGCTGTGGAATATTCAACATCCATTGACATTTGGTCAGCTGGTTGCGTCCTTGCCGAGTTGCTTCTGGGCCAAGTCAGTAGTTTATGCCATGTTTGGCAATTTGTACTTTGTTATCTCTCCAGAGGTTTTTCATGGAAGAGCTAACTCCTTGATTGCATTTCTGTTGATTGGTCTTATTTTTCTATAGCCTCTATTTCCTGGGGAAAATGCAGTAGACCAACTTGTGGAGATAATCAAGGTGAAGGAAGCCCCTCCGGTGTTTCATACAATGGAACGAATTTAGATCTTTCAGTATGATCATGTTTTTCATATCAATCCAGGTTCTTGGCACTCCAACTCGAGAAGAAATCAGATGCATGAACCCAAGTTACTCGGACTTTAGGTTTCCCCAGATTAAAGCACATCCATGGCACAAAGTATGCATGCCAAAGTTTTGTTCTGTCAAATGTTTATTGTTGAGATTTCAACATCTGTTGCACTGTGAACTATCAATGTCAGTACTGTCGTTTGATTTTGTGGTTACAACATTCTTCATCAGGTTTTTCAGAAGCGAATGCCTCCTGAAGCAATTGACCTTGCTTCTCGTCTTCTTCAGTATTCTCCAAATCTTCGTTGTACTGCAGTAAGTTGAAGTGCTTCCCACCGAGTTTGAAGTTCTTCTACTATGATGCACTACATTAGATGCTGGTTGAGATCCTTTGGTTCTTATTTTCCTCCACTAAGCTGTGGGCTGCACTTAAAAAATTTGATATTTAATAGTACTCGTGTTTCTGACTCACCTCCTCTGTCCCGTTGTTTGATTGCAGCTAGAAGCTTGTGCTCATTCTTTTTTTGATGAGCTTCGTGAACCTAATGCCCGCCTTCCAAATGGCCGACCATTGCCTCCCCTTTTCAACTTCAAACAGGAAGTACGTCTACATGCCATTGCTTCCGATAAATTTTAAAAGCTTTGCTGAGGTTTTCTTCATAGTTATGTACTTTCAAAGGCGATTATCAGTCTTCTCTTGCTCGGCTAGGCTGTTTCTGTAGAAAACTATTTTTGGCTTCTCACAGAGATTTGTGTTTTGAGCCTAAATGCATATAATGATACTTGAATTTTGATAACATAAGCTGATTCTTCTGACTTTCAGCTCTCTGATGCATCATCTGACCTGATCAAAAGGCTCATACCAGAACATGTACGGTGGCAGATGGGTTTGAGCTTTCCACATCAAGCAGGAACGTAGAAACAATCGCCTGAACAAAATGTGCATTTGTAGTGGATTGGAGAAAGCAGAGGGAGCCCTTATGGCTACATGACGAGTATGTTAGCCTAACTCAACCCTGCAAAGATAGTATATATGCATATAGTAAATGTTCATTTTAACGTGCAAATGCGCAGTTGTCTACAATTTGATTTTAGCTGTAATACATATGTTTCCTGCGTCTGTAAATGTTTTTTGTCCATGAAAGATATATTGTTGGTGTCTAAATTATGTTGTTGTCTTTCTTTATTGCTGGTTGTCTGAGAGAGTTCTTTAAAATTGTATTGCCATTATATATCACTCTTTCTTTGCTCAGTTTCTGCTCTTATTACATTGGGAACTGATAATATTCACCATAGAGGATAAAAGAGGAAAAAAAGGCTTATTATGAAATTAATGTTGTTCATAATCATAAGATGATTCAAAGTCAATAGATTCTGTGTATTCATTTAATCTTGTTAGTCAAGAGCCAAAAAAATTGTCAGTCGATGTTCAAGTTAAGTTGAAAATGGCAAAAAAATGCAGATTTATTTGATAAATATGTTTATTCAAATAATTTTGTTATCCTTACTGTTTTATGGATTACACATTGTTTGAAATACAGCTCCCTCCTGAATGACAAACGAAAACTGGAGGAAGAACAAAATAGAGATCATTGCTGTTCTTTCTGTCTAACTTTGAAATCCCAATATACTTTATCGTAATGTCTTCAAGCAGATTTTGTAACCGCGTGAATTGCATTTGCCAGATATCCTACGTTTCCAGTCGTAACACCAGCCATGCTGCAGCAAGATTTTCGGGAATTAAATATCAGTTACATAATGTGCAAATTATACACACCAAATCATATCTACATCGTGTTTTGTTACCTTATACGACCGTTTTGTGTCATGTAGATGTGAAATTCGTTCGTCAAACGGTCAACCTGTTCTGGGGTCAATCCACTGTAGCAAAACATTCCGATCTGGTTAGTTATGTGCTCCCACGACAAAGGTGATCCTAGCTTTTCGAGGTTTTCTCGTAGAGTAGTTCGCATGCCAATAATTCGATCAGCCATGGCCTGAAGAATGAAGTGATAACGGTGACATAAAAGAAGGATCTCAACTAGTTCTATTGAAGTGGTAGTACAAAAAAAAAAAAGGGACAGATAACTTACAAGGTATGAACCAGGTCGCAGAGATCAACATTAAACAATTATGCTACATAAATTTGAAAAAATAAATAATGGGACGTTACCTTAACTTCCTTTAGCCATAAACTCTTTAAGTCGGGATCGCCGAGAATAGTCAAAACTATCAGTGCACCATGAAGAGGTGGGTTGCTGTACATTGGTCTGGCAAGCTGCTGCAACTGACTTTTCACCGCTACAGCTTGTTTTTCATCCTCACAAAGCACACTGTACTTGTTTTAAAACAGTGTTAGTGTGAGTAAAATAAGCACTTGCTTTAACTATGAACATTAGAAAATCAGTCAAATTTGCAAACTTTATATTCACATTGACTTCACGAAAAGATCGAAAAGATGAGAAAGCAAACAATCGAAATGATGAGAAAGCAAACAATCACATGTGGTCATAGCGATAATGGAGATGGAAACAAATAAGAATAATATTATATTTATTTTCTTATTATATTTTCTTAAAAAATTCGTCGATTTGTCAAATAATAATGAGTGTAATTAAATTGTAATTTATAATTTATTATATTAATTATTTCAATAAATTTTTTAAAAAAATAAAATAAAAGAGTAAATATAGTATTCCTCGACAAATAATAATAAATGCACCTGAGACACCCTACTCTTTGCCCATAGAGACCCATATTTTTGGCATATGATTGTGCAAGTCCAACTAAATGACCATCCTCAAGAAAGATTCTAATGGATTTTGCATCTCTTTCTGGATCCCCACTCGCAAAACCTTGATATGCCATGTCGAAGAAGGGAAAATGACCGTTAACCTGAAAATAGTTGAGAATTTTCAATATGTTCCAAGTACAAACGGAGGGAAGACAAACTGAAGAGGTACAATGGAACACTAGAAAAACAAATTCAACAGAGTCATCACCTTGAACTGGTATGAAATCTCCCTCCATTGCTCCTCGGAGGGATCCACTCCGGTAGGATTATGAGCGCAGGCATGAAGTAGAAAAAATGAACCATTTGGAGCATTCTGCATCAATTACACAATTGCAGGACATAAGGTATTGTCAGCTTAAGAGAGTAAATAAACAAAGAAGCCAGAAATGTATATCCAGAGTATGTTAGTCACAGTAGCGAAAGGCTCACTTTTATATCATCCATCAAAGCGGCAAAATCTAATCCCTTCGACTCGGGATGATAATAATGAAATGTCCTTTGAGGGACCTGGGCATCCCTCCAGATGTTATGATGGCTGTTGAAGTCTCACAGTTAACAATCCCAACTCAACCTACTTTACTATTTCTAAAGGGAGGGTGGGGAGGAAAGGGGGAGAACTAATTACAACTTAAATATGCATAATGCTTACTTGGACCATGTGGGTACTGGTATATAGATTTGGGAATCAGGACGAAAACGCTTTTGGAAGTCTGCGAATAGTCGGCACGCTCCTGTGCCCGACAGAGATTGCACTGCTGCAATCCTTTTATCTTTGATGAAATCAGAATGCTCTCCATAGGCCAACTTCAGTGTTTCTTCTATCATCTTCACGCTACCTCCCATTGGGAGATACTCCCTGGTTAAAGCAGACAAAATACAATAGAAAATTTCATCAACTGAATTAATCCCGTCCCTCTGATTTACACTCAAATGTTCTGCACCAATAACTTCAATATATTCTACAATCAAATTCCTTGTCTGTATGTCCAATCAACTAAAGAGATGAAAACTAGAAAACTGTACCGAGAGGATACACTAGAAAAAGAAATCTAACACTGTGATCAAGTTCTGTAAAGAAAATAAGCTCCTCGAGGCACTCAACTACTAAAGCAACTTTACGACTCGAGAGCAGTTTTGTTATCTAAAAATTGTCTAAAGCGAGGCGGGTCAATCCTAAAGCATGATGAAGATTGAAAGAGTTTATTTATTATTGCGAAGATCAAGAGAAATATTTCCTTAGATATGTAATCTCAGTTATTTATTTGGGAATATAATACATGGAATAAGAAAACAATAAACTACGAAATAATCAGATTAGTCTCACCCTCACACTATTCAAAGAGCTAAACGATGCTAGTTTTGATCCCATTACAAGGTATCTAATTATCTAAACTTAATTGGTCACTTTTCACTACCAATGCACTTAGTGTAATTGCAAGTTTTATTCGATTCGTAATCTCGTAAAAAGTCATCGCCTCCCAACCAAACAAAGCAAAACGTAAAGGTTAAAGAGTAAAGGACTGTGCACTTGGATTGTTATGTATAAAGAGAATCATATTTTATGGTGGGGACAAGAAATGTGCGACCATAAAAAATATGCAAGTTGAGAAGGCAACAAGAAAACTTCCCCAAAAGAATACGAACATTCATTCTGTGAAGATAAAGGACTGCTTACATATTGGAGCTTCCGGCAATCCTTCTCTCGGCTTCCCGGACGCATTCGAGAACTACGGGTTTTCCATTATCGTCACGATAGGCTCCCTTAATATTCATGTTAAAAATTAATTAAACCGCCCGTAAAAGAATTATGACGTGAGCTACATTAATCTCCAAATTTTTTACTTCAAATATTATGTTGATTGATAGAAATTTCCGAGAGAAAATCAACAGAAAAAAGAACTCCGGTTTAGTTATCGATAGGCATGTCTTTTTATTTTCTCTGTCAAGACTTTGATCACGACTTAACGAGTTACAGAAAGAAGAATGAAAATCTAAAAAGCAAAGAAGAGGAGATCATCCAGATCCAGGTTATCATCGAACCTGCAGTATCTTTTGAGTAAACGGACCTTAATTTCAAATGCTTTTCCCGGGATCAAAACAAACAAAATACAAACTGATTGCTTGATCACTCCCTCCATTTTTTCTTTTCCAGGAAATCAAACAGAGTAGATGTCTAAATGATCTGCTCGAAAGAAGGAAAAAAAAAAAAAAAAACTCACCACTCCGACGTTGACTTTGCTCGGGCTAGAATCAGCCAGAAACGCTTCAGTTACGCCAAGAATGGGATCCTTCGCAGCTGGCTCAACGCTCTGCCACCACGACGAGAAGGATCTCACCCCAAAAACAGAAGCCCTCCTCTGGCCCACCGCCTCCCGTGAAATAACATTTCGAAATGCCATAGAAGTTCTCTGTGAATTCCCCGACCGTACTAAAATAGAAAAGTGAAGAGTCGAACAGGCAAGCTCCAAGAGCTCAGACGGTGCAGGTTCTGAACAATTGAAGGAGCATATGGAGGCTAAACCTCGAAAGGCGTGACCTTGAAACTAACAAAGTCAGCTTTGATCAGCTGACGTAATCGATCTCTTTTCAACGCTACGAGCCTCCGAAGCGCGTGCAATAAATTCTGCCCACCGTCGAACTACAAAAGAAGTCACCTTTTGAGATGAACTTTTCCAAAAAGCATAATCAAAATTAGGATATAATCTCGTAGATACATTCAACGCGATTCACTCTTAATCATCATAATCATATATCCTACAAAACCATTGATGACATCATTGCTCAATCATGTTTTCAACGTATCCGTCTGCCTCTTGCATAGCCCATCCAGAGGAATATTGTAAGTCATTAATTTATGAACAAATAGACGTTGTTGTAAAGTCCTGAATAACATATGAGCCTTATTGGGGAAGCCATTTCTGCAGAGCCCACCTATCATAGCTTCATGAGATCTCCACTTACAATATCACGATAAACCCTAGATGAGAGAGAGAGAGAGAGAGAGAGAGAGCAAAAATGCAGTCAGTTCGGGCTTCACTAGGCCCATTATGGGTTACATCAATTAACAACAATTTTAAAAGATTAAGTTTGTTGAATTTATTTATATATATATATATATTAATTTCTTTAACTTGTTGTTAAACATCAATATTTAATTTTTTGAATATAGTAATTTGACAATAAAGATTTATATATATTATTACACAGATCAAATTTACTACCAATATCAAAAACTTAAATAATGAGTTGAGATTAATTTAAATAATTTAGACCATGTCAAGATGCAACAATAATTAGACAAGGTTTGTTCGAGTCCATAACTTAGATCATTGTGTTTGATTTTCATACTATAAATCATATGATTCTTCAATTTAAATTTACGATTATCTCACATCGAAACACTCTAGTTAAATCGAGTAAGCCATAGAAGAAGGTACGAGTCAGAGTGCTGAAATCTAGCACGGACTCACCAAGGAGATTGCTTTAAAGTTGTTCCAATATTTATTTTACTTTCTAATCTTTCCTCGTGTTATTCACTTATTCGTAAAATAATTGATGATATAATATAAATAATTAACATTCATAAATGTTCTTCGCTAGCGTAAGCAATCTTCAGCCCATAGGCTTTATATAATATAATTTTATACTAATGTACAATATACTAAATCATATCCAATATTTTATTTGTCAAAAATTCATATGATTATGGTCTAATTAATTATTATTTTCTTATTCAATATCCTACTTCATACTTACAATTAATTTATTACTTTTAAGCAGGTGAATAATTCTTAAATAAATCCTCAAATTGAGATAATAGTCCACTTTATCTAATTTAGAATCAAATGAATATTTTGTAGGGTTAAATTTAGATTGCAAAATTTACAAGTCCGGTAAAGGCAAGGATACGTCTCATAAGGTACTAGCAGCAATAAATCCAGATTTTATGTGTATATAGTGTGAAAACAAGATAAAAGATATGTAAAATTATGCTTACTAAATTTGTGTAACATACAGTCTTGTAAGGTGGGTCGGATATCCAATAGTTTCGATTTGCTTTACACTGAAAATGTCTTATATTATATAAAAAAAATAGACAATCAAACTTATTTTTCGATTCAATAGAAACTCAAAGAGATGAATAGGGTCCCAAATAACGAGAGATATGTTAAAAACAGGTTCAATTATGCATATTTCTAATCCTAAATGGTATGTAAAGACATAGGGATCGGTATTATTCAATTGTTGTGGCCAGGAAAAAGTAAAGACATTTAGAGCTGAAGAAACATGAAAAATAGTTGATTTTATTTCGATAAATGAATATATATTTTTTAAATGTTTTAAAATCTCATTATTTTTCGAAAAATCTCCCAAAAAAACAACAATTCCCATTGCTTCCATTTTAGGACTCGTTCTTGCTTTAGTCTCCACCTTTTGGACTTGTACTCCTCTTTATATGTTTTTTTTCGTGCTGTTCACTTTAATGGACTTTATAATTTGAATAACTTGGATTGGTGGGTGGCCTAACATATAATATGACACTAAATTAAGATATATGTTTCATTTTGGTAAATATGTAGCAATTCCTAGTCAAATGTTCCCTCTTCTCGTCATATTTGATAGAGTAAATTTCATCTCTTATTTCGGAGATTTTTTTTTTTTTTTTTTGGTATAGTTTTGCATAATTTTGTTTTATTTTTGTTATTTGTTCTCGTTTATCTTTAAAATGATGTTTCTATGTGTTATAAATTTAAATAAAGTTCTATCCTGCGACGGAATTGCAGATCCCTTGAACGACAAAAGTTTGTTCCTCTATTGTCCGACTTAAGTTTAAATCTTATATATCAAAATAAATATGTATCATACTATAATAAGGTGTACATACCCTTTGTTATAGTGTACATACCCTTGCCATTTTGTGTAAGAGGAGTTGGCTCTATAAGTAGCCAAAGGATATTCTGTTCAATTATTATGATAAACAAATGCCTAAACCCAATTATAAAAGATAATTAAATTTATATTCTCATTTATAGATAATTATGAAACAATAGATCACTGCACTCGCAAAACAAATTATACTAAAAACTCGTGTCATCGAGGAAAACTAGAGTATAAACGTAACTTTATTATTAATTACTGCAATATCTTCGTAATTTTTATGTTATTTGTTTCCATAATGTATACGTCAAATACAAACACGAAAACGACCTCCAAAAATAAAATAATTTTTCTGTTAGTAAAAGTTAACCAAACATTATATGATGTTGAATAATTAAATCAGACCCAGAACGAGTCAAGCCAAGAAATTCATCGATTTACATAATATTCTGCCTTCTTATCCAATAACATTACTAAATATATTTCTCTTGTCTCTTTCTTGCATCAATTTTCTTTAGTTTATTTAATCATCCACAGCCTAAGGAAAAAGTCAGAACTATAATGTAATTATTGCCCATATTAAACACAAAATAATAATAGTAATAGTTTTAATCCTAATTTATATAATAATTTAGATTGAGGAAGATGCTTACCTGTGGAATCTTTTTCCCAAACATTAATGCTAAATAATTAATTTACTGACGAAAGCAAAGCAGTTGACAAATGGCAATTAGTGTACGACTTAGTGAATTAATTATGTTTAAAATAATATAAGAGAATCAAAGCTTAATGAGTTCGAACTTTCCGAAGCTATTGAAGTAATATAACATAATCTCCTCGATTGAAGATAAGAAATATTACCGTTGATGTGTTTATTCACGAGACCATATATTAATCACGTTGGATTAATCAAGATACACCAGTAGCAGAATAAATGATTAACTGTATAATAATGAGTAGCTGCTCTTGGCCGAAGTTTCACTGTAAATTATTATGTTTAATTAATAATTTAGTAACATAAGAGCAGATCAAGATCAGAAGAAGAAGAAGAAGAAGACAAGTTGATTCCAAAATTAGGCAAAGTGAGTATAGTTTTAGGCGACGCAAACAAAATTTAGCGCACATTTAAATGTTGGTGCTTTGAGCGTTGGCTTAATTAGTGTTTGGCCCTCTCTATTATGCTGTAATAAATTTAAAGTTTCTACTGATTGGATAAGATTCCATTACAGTAATACTGCGATCTTAAACTAGGGTTAAGAATTTTAAGTTTGATGAGACTGTATACGATTCGACGTCTCTGATAAACCTTGCCATGCACTAAACTCCCCTTGATTACGCCTCTTGATCCTTAATTAAATATACATCTAATCAAGTGGGTAATTGCTTGCACGTCCCCATTAAACAAACACACTGCCAATCTGTCGTCAAGGCCGCCCATATTAAAACCTTCCTCACCATCTCTCCATTCCTCCCTCTTCTTCTCCGTTCTCGCCGACCAGAAGAATCAATCCCCGCCTTCATAGTTTTATCTTTATGAAGATTAAAGTAAACGCAGCAAACCCAGGTCTTACTGGGCAGGAAGAGCTCGTTTTAGAAAATGGACTTGGCTCGCCGTCCTCCGGCGATGAGTCGAAGCTAGCCGGAGAACCATCGTCCAAAAAAAGGTTAATTCTTTTCTGGGAATTGAGTATATAGCTCGTGATTATATTGGTGGGAATCTCGTTTGTGTTAAATGTTGAGATCGTTTGGTGGTGTTACAGTAGGAGGGATGTGCAAAGGAGGGTGGTATCAGTGCCGATCGGCGACGTGGAAGGATCTAAGAGCAAAGGGGAGACATATCCCCCGCCCGATTCGTGGGCCTGGAGGAAGTACGGCCAAAAGCCCATCAAAGGGTCGCCATATCCAAGGTGCGAATAAATTCTGCTTAAACTGAACATTTTCTGCTTAAATTGAACAAAGACAAGATTCAGTTGAGTTGCGATTCGCAGTGACATTGAATTCCGGCGATCCTTAAACTTCGCCGGGGTTAAGGTTTTCGTTGTTTCCGCCGAGAAGTGTCGTGGCTAAGCGCAATTTAGTGTACTGGCGGCTAATGCAGTGGTTAGGAACATAGATTAATGGATACGCTCCATGAAAAGCGTGGACAACACGCTCACCTGTCCGCCGGTATTGGATAATAACTACCGCTTTTCACGAGTAGAATATATTAATATGCATGTTATGCAAAAGGAGGGAGGCGCGTGGACAGGACGGCCATATAAGCGAATGATTTACGTGTTTTGGTTTTTGCCTTTGAAATTTCCGTCCTTAATTATATTTATTATAATGATGGTGATTTAATTATAATTAAAATATAAATAAAATGGGATTATTATTTTAACAGGGGATACTACCGATGTAGTAGCTCCAAGGGCTGCCCAGCAAGAAAACAAGTGGAGAGAAGCCGTGTAGACCCCACCACTCTCGTCATCACCTACTCCTGCGACCACAACCACCCCGTCCCCACCACCAAATCCCACCACACCACCTCAGCGGCACCACCGCCAGCGCCACCCGCGGCCACCTCTTCTTCCGGCGACTCTGCCGCGTCCCCTTCTACGTCGGCTGCCGTGCCCCTTTCATTCGCCGGCCCCTCCGCCCTCGAGCTCAGCGAGGATTCCATGCTGGCGAATAATTCCGGGATCTTTGGATGGATTGATGACGTCGCCTATGATAGCGTCCTGGAGAGCCCAAATTTCGACGGAAGCGGGAGTTCCGACGTGGCCATGGTTTTGTCTATGAGGGAGGAAGACGAGTCCTTGTTTGCGGATCTCGGGGAATTGCCCGAGTGTTCGCTGGTTTTCCGGGGAAGATTGCTCGAACCGAATGAGACGAATCGGCGCTGTGATTGTAGTTTCGGACCAGTTACCTGTTGCGCCGGTACGGGATAGGGGATCGAAAGCCTTCTTTCACACAGTTGTACTAAAATCCGCTATATCTAGGAAGAAGAAGAAAGAAGAATCTCCTTTTCAAAACTAGGCATATTCAAATAATTAGAAGGAAAAAAATGAACTTTCGATTGAAGATGAAACTCTCCCTTGAAAACTGTTCATCGTCTTCTCACAACGACTTTCGTATCTTCAGCTCAATTAATCTATATAACATAAATCATCTGGCATTCATCCCCAGTTCATAAAATTCTCCAAAAAGCAACCTTTCCAATAACAATGTAAGCGGAAAGCAAACTTCAATCGAAACATCCTGTCTGTAAGTTTTTTCAAGCACTATACAACAGAATAAATCTTCTAATAAAATCTATCAGAAGATGAAACGACCAGTTAATCAGTTGGAGCAGCAACCAAACCTCTTAAAAACAGATGAATCTTCTTCAATATTAATCGTCCGGCCTTTGGATGGAAGAGCTGATCCACCTCCATCATCGCTAGCTTCGACCGCCCTCTTGCTTACAATTCGATATATCTGCGACAATACCTCCGTGAAAGCGTTTTCCACATTCGTAGCTTCTAACGCAGAAGTCTCCATGAAGTAGAGAGACTCGGTCTCTGAAAATGACTTTCCATCCTCCCTAGAAACAGCTATAAGATGTCGAAGATCGGATTTGTTACCAATGAGCATCACCACGATGTTGGGGTCTGTGTGAACCCTCAATTCCTTCAACCATCTGGCTACATTTTCAAAAGTAACACGCCTTGTCACGTCGTAAACTAGCAAGGCGCCGACTGCTCCTCGATAGTAAGCGCTCGTAATGGCACGATATCTGTTAACCAAGACGCGTACTTAGATAAATTAATACAATCTAACAAAAAAAGCTCACAATTAATTATGATAGAAAGTGAAAATATATAATTCATTCTAAAAGTCAGCTCAATTATTAAAGAAATTTTCCTCATATTTTTATAACATCTTTCACTTTAGTTTTTACGACGTGGGACAACAACTGCACACACGTCTAGCGTGATAAGTTTTTTTTCTTTCACGTTTAGCGTGTTTCCTATAATCCTCACATCATATGAACTTAGCTCTGATATCATGATAGAAAGTGAAATGATAGAATTCATTCTAAAAACTAACTCAAAAATTGAGAGAATCCTGTTCATATTTATATAAGATCTTTCACTTTGATTTTTACGAGTTGGAACAACAAGTTACATCACGAGCTTAAAACCATATTAACAATTGTTAAAATTCACGAATTAACACGGCTTTCTATTAGAACAATCAAAAATAACAATTGATATATCTTGGTGAACAATTAAATGGAAGAATCAAACATTCAATGGCAAGTCATTCTGTAAACTCTAATTTAAGCTGCTGCTGACGAGACTTCCAATCACCTACAGAAACCAGCTTCCACAAACACGACAAACCTTTTGCAGTGATAATTTAGCTTAGTATCTCACAAGAACATGGTATATAACATCCAACAAATCAAATAAAAAGGGAAGGGATACGAATGAATCTGTCCAAAAAACAAAATCCTTCGAGGACACCAACTTGCGGGAGAAAAATATATCACATTGATGTCATAATCAAAAGAGAGGCATAGAAATTACAAAAATCAGAAAGAGAATGTTGGTAATCGTGCTAGAAAATACCAAAATGTATCTCTTTTTGGGTTTGACAAATTTACTATTATCTGATATCCTCAATCTGCTTTTGTTATCAATCATTTAAACTTCAGCTAGAATCAAAGACTATAATTCCTTTAGTATCAATGAAGATTTTTAAAAATCCCTATATTAAATTCTGCTTTTCTTTGTGGCTCCTGAATCATTGCATTGAAGCTGTCAGACACTCACAACTATATGCAACAGCCGTTTATAAGATAAATTAATAATTTACTATGCCAAATGAGAACAGTTCTGAAGGAGTGATCTCTCAGAAATAAGAATTCCTTCCATGGCCCCTCCTTCTCTAGCGCTATTTTCGCGTAAGTATCAGATTTCAGAAAAATCTCCACATGCAGACTAAGACCTACCAATATTAAAGCCTAGTCGCTATATAGCTGGAGAAGAATCTGATATTACTATAAATATTGCCCATATAAGGTACTCGCACAATTTCATAGAAGCAAAACTACTGGCGATAAATATCATAACCTGGCCTATGTTAATTAAAGAAAACAAAATCTCAAGACAAACAGAGATGCCGATGCTGTAAAAGCATATAACATCGAATGACAGAACAGCATATTAAAATATGGAAATAATCACTACCCACATCTCACCAATAAAACCAATCGCCAAAACTAAAAAAAGGAAGCACACCTTTCCTGGCCAGCAGTGTCCCAAATCTGAGCCTTGATGATCTTCCCATCAATTTTTAAACTCTTGGTAGCGAACTCAACCCCAATAGTGGACTTGGATTCGAGATTAAACTCATTTCGAGTGAACCTCGAAAGCAAGTTCGATTTGCCAACACCAGAATCGCCGATCAAAACCAACTTGAACAAATAATCATATTCGTCTTCAGATTTGTAAGCAGCCATGGTCTCGCTTCTCTTCTTGTCGACGGAAAACTTGAGGAGAACACCCAAACGGAATGAAGGGGTGCGACAAAATTTTGAATTTCTTAAATCTGAATCTTCGCTTGGTTCGGTTTCTAGAATTGTTTGCAATGGGAAAGGGTAGGGGGAATCAGTTGCGTGCCTGGGCTGGAATCTAGAAAGATAAAAGCATATGGTGCCAGCTCCACTGTCAACGCACTTTGAAATTCTAATATTTTTTAATAAAATCAATAATTCTTTTCTACAATCATTATACTATAACTATGATTTAATACTTCAATTAAGATATTTTATAAATGCGGATTTATTTTATATAATTACAAATAATGAGGAAAGGATTTATTTTATAAATGGGTGTCAATTAATGAAGTTTTACTCTAGGAAATTTAATTGATTTGTGATGAATTATTAATAATAATTCAAAAAAATTTGAAAATAAAATAAATTTTACACATTTGATTGATCTTCAATCGTTTATCAAATTTATAGTAACAGCAAAACAAAACAAAAAAAAAAAACACGAATTCCTATCTTAACGTGCATCGAATGTCGATGCAAGCTGTTACAAACATGTAATGCAACATTATTAACTTAAAACTCAATCTTTGAAATATCTCAAGATGATCACTTGTTAATGCATGTAACATGTTTCCAAGAAGATTAGTGTTTAGTAGAATATCTCTAAGATAATGATTGATTAAACGATAAATATACTTGTTACAAAATTGTCACCCACCCAAGAATGAGTGCTTAACAACACATTTGTTTTTGTGACAAGAAATCAATTTGATCAAACTAAGCTGATGAAAAATTCCGATTTCATGAAGGTGAAAGTGAAAACTCTAGTTACCAATAATCTCGGCGCGAACATTTCCTGTCTTCGAAATGATGAAATCTACTCGCGTCTCGTGTGGTGATCTCTCTGTTTTTCACTATAGATATGTACTTAATGGCGACGTGACAATCACTGCAGACCGTCGAGTTCTTCATCACTCGAATAGGCACTCCTTGGGGAGCATTTATCTGCCAATTTCTCATTATCCATATCACGAAGAACAGAGCCTGTATCAGGCACATAGCCATGCGGGTTCATCTCTGACGTTAGCTCCTTCAAATACAGATCAATCTCTTCAGAACCTTGGTGAACTTTATCTCCCATAATAAAGTGGTGAACTTTATTTTTCAATTCTAGCCAGCTTATTCCAGGCTCTTACTTCACATTTCGATCTCTCATCGCTCTCGTTACCTTTGAAAGATCCTGCCAATTCCTCACTGAAGCGTGGATGTTGGAGAGTAACACATAAGAAGCCAAGTCTTGGGGGTCGATCTTGAGAACTTCATCGGAGATTCTTCTAGCCATTTCTGCGTTCTTGTGGATTTTACACGCCAATAGTAAAGTTTTCCATATAACAGCATCAGGGTTTACGGGCATCGATCAGATCATCCCCTCAGCCTCTTCCAAGCAGCCAGATCAACCAAGCAGATTGGCTACACGTGTAGTGTTGGAGTCTGGGATTGAGTCCGTCCTTTACCATCAAATCTAAGAACCAGAGCCCTTCCTTCTTCAACCCACAATGGCAACAAGCATAAAGCAAGCTCAAGAAGGTAATACCATTAGCCTCCATTTCTTCCCTTTCCATTCGTTTGAACAGCTCAATGGCTTCCTCTCCTCTCCCGTGAAATCCATAGGCAGCAATCATGGCACTCCACAGCACGATATCAGCATCTTCCCTTTCGGTGAAAGCTTTTACAGAATCATCCAAGCATCCACACCTGGAATAGTGGAATACATGCTTATCAATGAACTAACAGTAGCAACTGAACTAGCCCCGGCTTTGATGGCCTCTGCGTGAATCTGTTGGCCCTGTCCAAGAGTTGCCAATTCAGAACACAAGCTAATTACGCTGACACAGGTGATCGTATCCGGTTTAAGACCTGCCATTTTCATCATATTATACTTATTCAACACTTCTTCTGGGTATGCATGTTGAGATTTTCCTGCAATAAGAGAATTCCAAGAAACTACATTGCGAATTGGCATTGATTTTATCGCCTTTTCTCCTTCTCCCAAGCTACCAGACTTCATGTACGTATGAGCCAAAGAGCTACCAACAACTAAATTTGACTTGAATCCATGCTTCACCACATAATTATGAATCTGCGTACCTGCGTGTGAAGTTCTTAACCTAGCACACCCTCTAAGCACACTTCCTAAAGTGTACTCATCAAGCGTAAACTCAGAATGGTGCATTTCTGAAAACAGGAACAATCTTCGTTAAATTCATTTTGGGTTAAAGCCGTGATCATCGAATTCCACATCGCTATGTGATAAGTGTGTATTTGTACGCTATGTGATCATCGAATTCCACATCGCTAGGTTTCGTTCAGACATTGCGTCAAACAGCTTCTGTGCACTCTCTAAATCGCCAATATTCACTTACGCGTTAATCAAAACGTTTGAAGACATTATTATGTTTCTTTTAGGCATGCGATTAAACAAGGCTAATCCAGAGCATAATTCTCCGACTTTGAATTTAGGAGGTGATTGGAAATGAACCTGTCCGACGAACACCCAGACGTAATAACAAGATAATGGAGCTGCTTCCCCAAAGAAATCGAGTTTTCCGCCACGCAAGATTGGAGGAGATTGGCGAAAAGAGACGGGTCCGCCCATATCTCCGATTTGAACGTCTCAAAGGCTTGCTTTATGCTTCCTCTGGAGCAGAGGTTCGTAAATTCTCGAACGGAGTCGGAGACCGTTTTGGACGTGGTAGTGGCGAATAACCGTGAGGTTGACCCGTGTAAGGTGTGAAACAATGGAGAGAAGTTGCGAGGGTGAAGCATAGACATGCCCATGCATTTGTTTGTTCTGGTTGGATCGGATCGTATAGCACATTTGCAGAACGGATGCTCAAGAGTCAAGACCACGCCATTTGAGCCTACAGTCCATGCCAAGTAATAGACTCGTAAGAGGCTGTTCGACTAAGTTGACGACTTTTGAGTAATGATTTTCACTTACAAAACAGGGTTCTGATTAAAGCCACTATTACCTTTTGTGGGAATTTCGAAATTCTGTATCTCAAGGAACAAGGAAGATGGAAATCTCTGTTTAAGTAAATGATCGAATTAAATTGGAAGATTCTATCTATATTATGATACATTTTTGGCCGCCAAGTATGAGGGTGCCAAATCAATCAAACAGTAATTGGTGTGAGAACTGTTGCAGGAACGCGATTCTCTACTGGAATTTCAGCAAACTCCGAGAGAATTGCTCGGAATTCGTCGCCGGTAATTGTCTCCTTCTCGATGAGGATATCCACGATCTGATCAATGGCTTCGCGGTTATTTCTTATGTGGCCCAAAGCGATTTCGTATGCTTCATCTGATATTCTCTTGATAGCGGAATCAATGTCTTCGGCAAGCTTTTCCGACATGGAGTTCCTAGCCATCATCCTCATGATGACATCAGCACTCTGAGCACCCGAGTCCATAAGCGACCACGGGCCAATTTCCGACATTCCAAATGTTGTTACCATCTGCAAACATACATGCAAAACCTCTTAATACATAAAAAATTTCACCAAGTTTTGCTGATTCCGATGCTTATCTTTACCTGTTTGGCCAAGCTCGTGATTTGTTGCAAGTCCCCAGCCGCACCAGTTGTGACCTCTGGTTCACCGAAGATTATTTCCTCTGCGGCTCTCCCACCCAGTCCACCAACTATTCTGGCAAAGAGTTGCTGCTTTGATATGAGGGTCGGGTCATCAGCAGGAATGAACCAAGTAAGTCCCCGTGCCTGACCGCGTGGAACCAAGGTCACCTTTTGAACTGCATCATGCCCCGGAGTCAATGTACTGCATGAAAAATACGATAAGAAAAGTTATCACTAGAAACTTGATCAGTCTATATTTGATTTGTTAAAAATCGAACACAGAATTGGAAAAGGAAATATGAAACTACACAGAAAACTCCATTCAAGAAGAGAGCACAAACATAAGAGAATATGCATTATAATGACTAAAATAAAATAATTTTTTTTGCAATTCAAGCTTTCATGAATTTATAAAAAAAAAAAAAAAAAAAAAAACAAAGAAAACTTATCATGCATACCCGTCAGCTGGACTCGAAAAAAATTGGGTCACCAAAATTTAATACGGTCAAAGAGCAAGTATCACCACTTTTGCTCAAATACTCAGTTATACGCTGATATCGACTCTTTCCTAGTTTTCAATAGTCTACTGTTTATGTCATGATTGCTAGAGAAGTAAACGTCAACTGGATTAAGAATAGAACAGATTTTATTTCAGTTAATTAGCTAGTAGTACGCTCCTAATTCATTTGAAGGACAATCCATTGCAATCTTCGGTTCTAGAGCAAATATGGGCGATCAATTTACTTACCCACAAATGGCATGCCCAACTTCATGATAGGCCACAAGGCTTTTGCTTTTCCCATCAGTCATTACTGTTCCTTCCATTCCCGCCACAATCCGATCAATTGAATCATCAATCTCTTTGGATGAGATTGCAGTTTTCCCGCGTCGACCAGCCAATATAGCTGCCTCATTCAAAAGGTTTGCAAGATCTGCTCCACTGAAACCAGGCGTTCTCATGGCAATGACATCAAGGGAAACATCCCCATCAAACTTCTTATTCCCTGCATGAACCTTCAAGATATCTGTTCTTCCTCTAACATCTGGAACATCAACAGTCACCTGCAATATAGAATCTCTATTTACTCTATTCCCATTAAACAGGAACATAATACTTTTGCACTGAATTATATATTCACCTGTCTGTCAAATCGCCCAGGTCTTAGCAAGGCCGAGTCCAAAATATCTGCCCTGTTAGTGGCGGCAATAACAATGATCCCGGTATTACCTTCAAACCCATCCATTTCAGTCAGCAGTTGATTTAGGGTCTGCTCTCGTTCGTCATTCCCTCCACCAATACCAGTTCCTCTTTGCCTTCCAACAGCATCGATTTCATCGACAAAAACAATGCAAGGAGCATTCTCCTTGGCTTTCTTGAAAAGATCCCGAACTCGAGATGCACCAACACCAACAAACATCTCCACGAATTCAGAACCCGAGATAGAGAAAAATGGAACCCCAGCTTCTCCAGCAATTGCTTTAGCTAGCAGAGTCTTTCCAGTTCCAGGGGGGCCAATTAGAAGAACACCTTTTGGAATTCGAGCTCCGACTGCAGTGAACCTTTCGGGTTTCTTAAGAAACTCCACCACCTCCATAAAGTCCTGCTTAGCTTCATCAACTCCAGCAACATCATCAAATGTCACACCAGTATTTGGTTCCATTTGAAACTTGGCTTTAGATTGACCAAAGGTAAGAGGGAAGCCCCCACCAGGGCCACCCATGCCTCCGGAAGATCGCCTTGATAGTAAGAATAGACCTCCGATCAAAATAAGTGGGAAAGCAAGATTCCCAATCAGGTTGAATAACAGAGAACCAGAGTCTTCTTGGGCATTGTGTGCTGCAAAGTCAATGTTCTTCTCCCTGAACTTCTGGAGGAGTTCTTGGCTAAGACCTGGCAACTGCACTCGAACTCTCTGCACCCGATTACCCAATTCAGGAGAAACTGCTTCTACAATAGCTATGGTTCCATTCTCAAACAGATCTACTTTTTTGACCCTGTCCTTGTCCAAATACTCCAAAAACCTAGAATAAGACATCCTGGAGGAAGAAACCCCTTGTTCTTCAGCATTAGCATTTCCACCCAATAAAGCCATTGTGCCCACTCCTACATTTCCAAGCAACAACTTCAGAAAACCTCTTCTTCCATCAATTGGCCCCTGGTCCAGAGATGCCTTCACAGCAGCTGCTTTAGCAACCTTAGCCAGTGATGGAAGATTCAAATAGGGGGAAAGACGCCGGCCAAAGAAATCCTTACTCGGGCTAGTTTTAGTACAGTGGTTAGACAACCCATTCCCCACAAGGCATGCAGACGACGCTGCCATAGCTGAAACCACAAAATATGGAATGATATACTTTAGAGAATCCAACAAGAGAATGCTACTGCTTAAATGGGAGCATGAACTATCTATGTTACATTGAAAACCCACATTTTATAGCATCTAAAACCATGAGATATTCAACTGGTTTTCATGTAACAAGATTGGCAATTTCTCTTTTCTTCTCAATTGAATTCCTTTCACAAAGAAGCTACAACCAATAAAAAATTAACCAAAGTGGTATTTGATAGGTGTAGACTCTTGGACTGAAAAGAAACTAAGGGGCCAACTGCCCATATAACGTCGGCGATAGATTTCAAAGATTCATAGAAACATCACTTTAAAAACTCCACCACTCAGAAAATCTTACTACGTAGAATCAAATCGAAAGGTTTTCAGAAATTTGAGTTCATAATCTACAGAAGCGAACAGCCACTGATTCAATCCAGTTGATTCGTCAAGAAAAAAAGAAAAAGAAGAAGAAGAAGGTGGAACAAATAAAAAAGGCTTCATTAAGAGCAAACTCAAACGAGGAAGATATGCATACCTTGCGACAAAGAATTCGCGATTCAAAAGACGAGGGGAAGCTGCTACAGAGAACGAAAATGAGGATGGGTGTACTGGATATCCTAATTCTAATGTTGGGGAAGACGAAAGGAGAGGTCTTTATAGCGTCTGCTACAGGGAGTTTGGATGTGGTTCCCGAAAATGTTACGTGTCGCCCTATTAGAGGTCCAATTATCTCCTCAAACCAATTTTTTTTTTTTTTAAATTTATGTAACTATTTCAATAACATGAACAGAGCAATTGAGTGGCTTCTAATGGTCAAAAAGTTATAAAAAGCCGTTTAAGTTCGATATAGATCATACAATCCAGTACTGCGTGTCTGGTTTTTAACAACAAGCTCTTGAAATGATCACTACGGTAATTATTTGGTAACCGAGAAAAAAAATTAAAAATTTAGATTAATAGCTACGTAGAAAATCGACGGGAGAAATTTTGCAGAGCATAATCTTCCTCCGAGTAGAATGGCCTGATCGGGAAGACGGTGGGAATAGCATGGGCCGCCAAGTTGACGACGGTCGGTGGTCTTTGCCCGATTTGGTCGCACAATGAAAACCTGCAAACTGGGCAGTGGCCATGGCTTCTTACCCACGGCGCTATGCAATCTTCATGGAACATGTGTTTACATGGAGTGAGCGTGACCTCCTCTTTAGGCTCGAAATCATCCAGGCAAACTGCGCATCTTTTTCCGTCTTCCTCGATCTCTTTTTCCTTCTCCTTGATGCTGCCGGGAACTGGGTTTTTGTCTCTGTAATACAAGCTTATCCTCCTGGTTATCGTCTTCGGGACTGGATTGTACACCTCTTTCTTCAGCTTCTTCAACGCCTTTTCTTGCTCTTCGCGTGTTAATTTTGAGTCCTCTTGGAATTGAACCGTTGAAGAGGGTGAAGCCCATTGACTTGATCTTCCTATGGCCTCCATTTCTGATCTATCATCGTTGAGAAATACAAATCTAGGTTCTTGCCGGAAACGGTGAATCTCTCTGCCATGGAAAATCAGAAAGAAAGTATTACATAACGAGATTCATTTCCAATAAGCTAGAGTATTATTATTACCCGTCTATACTAAAGAAGCCGGCTATTATTGTATCATCAGCTGGTCGCCATGGATTCAGCTGTGGAGGTCCTCTGGCAGACTGAAAAGGGTGAGAGGGTGGAATCACAGGTGAGATATGATAGAATCGAGCCTCGTTAATCAAATCAGCACTGTCTCTTTGCCATCTCCCCGGCATTAGAGGAAAATAGCTCATGCTCAATTTGTGAAGGATTCTCTCTCTCTCTCTCTCTCTCTCTCTCTCTCTCTCTCTCTCTCTCTCTC
>CM039531.1:17399593-17708710 GCA_022433055.1 Begonia peltatifolia
CATGCTTTGGAGGTGGTCTTTATAGATTAATTGTATTCTTTTCCCATTGCTGCTGAAATGCTCTGCTGCGTAGAGAGAGAGAGAGTCAGAAACAGAGAGAGAGAGAGAGGAATCATATTCTTTAAAACTCGATCAAGCCTTATATTGTGTGTATGATTCAACTCATCTGTGCACGTAAAAGAAGATGTGGGAATCTCTCGTTTTCAATAAGGTTCCACAAAAACTTTATTCCCTTGCTTTCTTTGAACTTTTGTGTGGCATCCAACAAAGGCGATCATCCTCGAACATCATTTCAATTTCTCCAAATATTTAAAATAAAACAAAAAAAGCAATTTCCACCAATTTTTGAAACGAAAGACTTCAACAGACAAATTCATTATTTCCACCAATTTTTGAAACGAAAGACTCAACAGACAAATTCATTCGGATGACATTTCCAAGGATTTTGTGCAATTCCAGAGAGCTACTTGCTATTATACAATGTTTCAACTAGAGTACATCGATCCCATACACAATGTTTCTTCAACTCACCACCACTAAAGCCTGCTGCTCTTCCTTCTGTACTTCTGCCTCTACCAGTGCTTTTTGCTCCTCTGTTGCCACCTCTCCTTCTGAATAGGGCGCCATGTTTTGTCGGTGATAACGGTGTATGACTAGCGATATGAACGCTGGAAAATGAAGATAGCATTAGCATGATATAATATTTCCCACGAAATTTTTCTTATTCACGAGGATGTGCAGAAATTCGGGAATGTTTTTTCGGGTCTTGATCATTACCAATTCCACATCCTCCATTTCCATCATATTTACCATAAGTATACATCACATTCTACCTGTGAAAAGACGAGTTTTTAATGTGGAGAGGTTCCAAAATGCAGTAACTACTAATGCTACGACAATCTTCTTGTGCGAGCAAGCTCCCCATGCCTCCAACAACCAACATTTAATGCTGTTGACTGCATTATGAAAAACTATGTCCTTAGTAAATAATTATTAGTTGATAGAGAGAACAAATAAAATAATTCAATCACTTTCACCGAGCTTCATTTACCTTTTTCGCTAATCTGAGTATGGTAGCACGAATATAGTTTTGGCACAGTGAAGACGATGAAGTATCCTGCCAAATCAGCAAAGAAATTTATCACTATGATAACCGAAAATTATACACTGGTAAAAATGAGAGTGCTTAATATTCCTACCAGTTACACAGAGCCTCCATAATGTGATTAAACGCCCATACTCAGCCCCCAGAAGGAGGAATGGAGCTACCTACTAGCCGAAAAAGAGAAAAGGTCATTAAGAAACCAATCTCAGTCCATTGTTTGAGGCATGGAAAATGGAACAGTCCGATTACCTTCAAGGTTGTAGATGGTTCTCCAGAGAAAAGCACTCTTAACTTGGAAATTGCTAGGTTTGCAGCAGGAAGAAATATCTTCAACGATTGCAAAATGTCATCTTCTTTAAGCGCGAGCTCCTGCTTCTTTTCGGTATTATTTCTGTAGAACACAAAACTCTGTTCATGTTTACTGAGATAGCTAGAAACCTAACTTTAGAACTTCGAGTTGTACCTTTGACTAATTGTATTTGAGAAAAATGATGCTCCCAGAACCAAAAGTCCTATTTGGGAAATTGCCGAAAAGATGCTGAAACAATGATATTGATACTTTATGTTAGACAGTTGATATGAATAGTGGACAGGAAGGAGAGAGAGAGAGAGAGAGAACCAACCTGAAGGACACCCCACCAGCAAAGCAAGAGGTAAGGAAAAACAGACATCCAAACCCAAACCATAGAGTTGACTTCGCCACATCTTTCCACATGACCAGGTCGGTTATAACCTGACCTACTTGATCTATATTATGTCGATAGTCCATATCAAATTCTGTGCACACAAAAGAGAGAAGATATTTGAGATGAGACTGGTCAATGATTGAGAAAAGAGATGTGATGTTGAAATTGACAAACGATCTCGTGTTTATACAATCTGAAGTTCGCAGAGAATAAATTTAACTGCTAATCAGTTATAAGGGCTACATCAGAACAAATCATCATCGGGCATCTAATCTACAGATGTTAATAAATGAATCAAAAAACTTACTTGGCGAGGTGGTAGAAGATGGTAAAGAGACGGAAGGAACCAAGCTCAGTTTGTCCTTCTTCGACCTCAAAATGTGCCGTACTTTTCTTGACTTTTCAATCTCATCCCCCAAACAGCAATCTCTTTCTTCCTTTGTCTCCACCTCCGACCGTCTCCTCGACCTCCGCATCCCCTTGGGCGAGGCACAACCAAACAATCCAGCTGGGGCTCCTTTGGTTTTCCGCCGCCTGCGTGACCTAGCTAGCTCCATAGGTTCATCAGCCATTTCGACCGGATCAGAAGCATGAGTCCTTGATCTCCTTAGAGGAGAGGGAGAAAGAAGAAGGAGATCTTGAAAAGGAAGAGAATCAGAAGACCTAAGAGTAAGAGTAGAAGATGATCGCCTTTTCTTGGGGGAGGAGGACATCAAACCAACAGTGAGACGTGGGACTTCCTCTCCCTCAAAATCGCCCATCCGAGCAAGGCGGGAGGCAGATTTGGTTTGAGAGTGGGAATGGGATCGACGAGGAGGCGTAGTGACGGAACCCATCAACGATCGATTTACAGTGACAGATTTGGCAGTCTCCGGGGTTTTTGAAAGTGAAAAAGAGAAGGTAACCCTAGGCAGCCGTTGGAGTAATTTGAATTTGAGATTGGTGCGAAAGAGCCAAGTATGTGTGGCAATAACGGTAACAATTGTTTGGTTCGGTTTATTTTGAGCTCTAACCTGGACAAAGCCGATCCGCTTCAGCCGTTAGGTTCACCTAGTTATACACTTTTTTTGTGTTTCTTTAGGCATGCAACATTTTCATATGCATCCAATAAAACAAATTTGAACCAGACTTAAAATTTCCATATAATTTGGCTGCAAGTACATCACTGCCCGAAGCGTTTTTTCTATCAATGATTATCAACAAGTCATTAATTATAGCAACTAATGTATGATACATGTAAGAATTAGAATCATAAACGTGACATTATCTTATATTTATATATTCTTTTCCAGAACAATCCAAGACTTTGGAGTGATTGGTATATTTATATACAGAACAAACATACAAGCATTCAATGTGTTAAAGTTAAACGTTTATTGAAATTGATTCCACCTAGTAAGTCCATTGGCCAAAGCTCTTGGTATGGAAGCTTTTCTGGGATTGCAAACAGCATAGTGAGAGCGACAATGTAATTGGAACAGAACATATAATCAGAATAACACCATGTTCAATACAATTCCTAAGGAGGAAGGGAGACAGAGCTTTTTTGATCCACAACAGCTAGTTGTATGATCAGACTAGGAACAATGATTTGCATTGTACCATCTTATTCGCGATTGTTTACCCAAATGAAAATTCTATGAAAGAACAAGTGAGAATTACCATAAACTTCTTCCGTTTTTCCTTCACGCGTGATGCTTTCTAGCGTGCCTTTCGTAGAAGGCTTTGATCCTCGTCATGCCATCTTCAACAGAAGAAGACTCCATGGCAAAACTAAAGCGTAGCCAGTTCTTTTTCCCAACAGTAATCCCTGCATGAGTTTGAATGGAGAAATTCAAGAAGTCATTTTGCCATTTCATCATGGATTTTTGCGAAACAAAAACTGGGTTTACGTAGATTTTCCTAACCCGGAAGGACAATCACAGATTCCTCTTTGGCCAGTTGAACACAGAAATCAACATCATCGCTTAAGTCTTCTAGAAGCTCTAAGTTGAGTTTCACCTGGCAAGGAAAAATGTTTTAGCCATCCATTGAAATTTGAGTTTGGCAAATACTTAAGCTCGAAATTTGTGTCTTGACAGTTTGTTTAGAGTGTACCATTGTAGCCATTGCTCCCTCAGGTTTGTGTGGGCAAGTGAGGCAAGGGATTTCCTTAATTCTTTCGTATAAAATATTTGAGGTGTTTCTCATGGTGTCCAGAATGCCTAAAAAGAAGTCCTCGTTTGTTTGCTCCACTATTTTAGGAACTGCTGCCTGAAAACAAAGTCAAGCACGTCATTAGATCACTGAGAAGCAAGGATAGAAACTTAATGAATTTAAATACATGTATGTTTAAATTATTCGTGTGGTGAAACCAGGAGGCCTAAAGTGCCAGTCGTATTCAACTTAATTTTATAGTTTCATCTGGCTGCATATTGCTTCAAACATAACAATTTAAAAGTAGCAAATAACCAATTGTTCATTCAAATACAACTAAAAGAAAAAGAAATCTGAGTCATTTACCTGGATGATGGTTGGTGGATCTGTAGTAATGTTGAGATAGTTCCTAATAGTCTCCACGATCTATTACAAGGAAAGGTACTCAAGCTCATTGACAATAAATTGATGCAGATAATGCATGCCAAAGAAACAAATAAATGGATTATTAATTGAAAAGATTAACAAACCCCAGATTTCTGAAGGATGCGGTTTGGGTCGGTGGTTGCAATCCAACCAAGCCTCCAGCCTGGAACCACCCATCTCTTTGATATAGACCCGAGTGTCATAACAGGAGCAATTGATCCAAACTCTCCCATTGGCACAAACGAGTTACTTCCAAAAGTTAGCCGACCATATACTTCGTCAGAGATAACAAATATACCAAGCTTCCTTGCAGTTTCTGCAATCTGATTTTCGAACAGAGAAACCATAAGGAGGCAAGACACTTAATTACATTTAGTGTTTTGCAGGGACAGATAGCTATTTGAATTTTGAAATAAGCTTTGTGGACCACCTTTTTCAAATGGTGGGATGTGAATACATTTCCACACGGATTGCTAGGATTAATAATAACCATGGCAGTAGTATTCTCGTCAGCAAGAGCCTCGACAGCATCAAGATCAACCTCCCAACCTCTTTCAGGTAATAGATCAAAATGTCGAAACTCGAGACCACTATATGCAGCTGTAGATTCATACTGCGGGTAACCAGGACGAGGAAACAGAATGTTGGCTCCAGGACGGGTAAGCACGGATATTACAATTTCAATTGCTTGTGTGCAACCAACAGTGAGAAAAACATCATTTGGTGTCAATTTGTACGAAAGGTCGCGAGAGAGATACTTTGCCACGGCCCTGTTCAGAAAAGAAAAAGATGTTCAAATCAACTCTGACAAAATTAAACCAGACAATTTTAACAAATTAGCACTTTACACTATAAAAAATGAGTCACAAACAGCCCGCCTGACTGTCATAAAATTTAATTGATGAGACTACAATTTGAGAGGTACAATTATAACTTATTACATTTGTTTGAACGGTATCCACCTCAATATATTCGCCAGTTCAGAAGCTACTATTTACAAATGAAAACCCCATAAATCCTAGATGTGCATCATATGGTAATTTTACTGCTGTGTTTCTCTAAGTTAGAGCATGGAGTAAGAAAGAGAACAGGAAAAGACCAAAAAAATAATAATAAACATTGGAAGAAATTATGCGAAGATGACAAGATGGGTGGGAAAGAAGGTGGAAAACTATTGAAGTGAATCCAGACAAGTGTGCTACTTTTCGATCACACCTTGCCAGTACATATCTGCGACTGCAAGTTATGTATTTGCATGTTTGTTGATGATTGCATTATTTGCTTCTCCTGTCTTGATAGTAGCTCTTCTAATAGTCATTTTCACATTGGCGTTATTAAAGTAATCAATTTTTCATTTTTTCTCTATTTTATAACTCTTCACCAAATAACATTTTCCGAAAGTTAATGATAACGATTCTGTCGCCACAAAATCAAAAGCCTTTTTGTCTTTCTTGCAAGATAAGATATCGAGAGAATTACCAAGAAAATAAAATTATAAGGGTAAAATCCATTTTAAACTTCAAATTATCATTTTTTTTTAATTCTTAAAATATTAATCATTACAAAACAAATATCAAAATATCAAAAACCTGACAACCTAAACTCCAGGGGAGGACCGATAGTCTACTGTTTTCAATTTAAAAAGAGAACGGAGGGCCGTGTGAGGATTAACGCCCCCGTTCTCCAGGGGACTGTGCCGAGGGTGCACCCCCTGCGCATGTGCTCTGCAAGTAGCAACGATATTCAGTTTATAAATTAATTTTAACCCAGGTTGAAAAGAAAGACAAAGAATTTGAAATAACAAACAAAGTCATTGATTAAATAACTTAGCGCATCAAAAAGAAGAGGGAGACCTACCTAAAAAAATACCAAACGATATTCAATTCATTTGAAATTTTTACCACATGTTCACCACATCATGAGAAGATAAGATGAAAATTTTCGTGATTTGCTTACACTTGTACGATTTATTATAATTATTTATTATAATAAATTATAAAAGTGTTAGCAAATCATAAAAATTTTCAAATTATCTTCTCATGATGTGGTGAACCTGTGGTAAAAATTTTAAGTAAATGAAATATCGTTTGTTAATTTTTTAAAATTAATTTATAAAGCGAAGAAGGAACGAGGGCCTCTTATAAATTAATTTTAAAAAAATATCAAACGATATTCAATTTATTTAAAATTTTTACCACATGTTCACCACATCATGAGAAGATAATGTGAAAATTTTTGTGATTTTCTAATACTTGTATAATTTATCATAATTTTTTTATAAAATAATTAACTAAAATTACAATATATTGTACAAGTGTTATAAATTAGTAAAATTTTCAGATTATCTTCTCATGATGTGGTAAACATGTAATAAAAATTTCAAATAAAATGAATTTTATTTACTATTTTTTAAAATTAATTTATAGAGTAAAGAAAGAACGGGGGATCCCTTATAAATTAATTTTAAAAAATATTAAACGATATTCAATTTACTTGAAATTTTTATCACATGTTCACCATATTATAGAAAAATAATTTGAAAATTTTCGTGATTTGCTAACACTTGTACTATTTATTATAATTTTAGTTAATTATTTTATAAAATAATTATATTAAATCGTGTCAGAAAATCACAAAAATTTTCAGATTATCTTCTCATAATGTGATATTTTTTTAAAATTAATTATAAATTAAATATCGTTAACATGCAAAGCACGTGCGAGGTGATAAGCACCCTCTGCGTTGTCTCCCGGGAGAGCGGGGAGCGTTAATCCTCACACGGTCCCCCGTTATCTTTGTAAAATGACGGAGGGCTATCGGTCGTCCCCAAAGTTTAGGTTGTTATATTTTTTTATCATTAGTATTTATACTTCAAGAGATTTTTTTTTTTTTTTTTAAATTCAATACTTTGAAATTTAAAACGATATTTTCCCCAATTATAATTTCTAAAAAAAGGAGATTCAAGTCAAAGAATTGTACAGATGCAGGAAGAGTTAGAAACCATGATTAAACTCCTATCAACCTTGAACAGAAATAAAAATCCTAGTCAAAGGTAAACCAATTAGAATAAAGAACAATGATCACACCAATTGATATCAAACGAGGTAAACTATGAAGTAACATAAACAAAAAGAAAATGGATAAAAATTGAATTGACTGAAATGATAATACCTCCTTGCCGAAAGAAGACCATCAGTAGAAGGGTAGGAGTTGAAATCATAGGTCTCGACGGCTTCGACTAGGGCTTCCGAGACAACTGGACTAGTCCGGAAGCTCGGATATCCACTCGGATCGGCGCGGGCGAAAGCAACGACAGGCCTATGATCATCCTTATTGAGACTGCTCACAAGGGATGTGATAGCTCCTCTGACGGAAATGGAAGACTTGTTGAGCTCATCGTTACCTTTAAACTTCCATTGCGGAGCTTCGTTACTCCCCATGATTGATGGTTCTTCTTCTTCGCGGGGCAAGCGAAGGGCCTAATCTGCGTCTCTGCGACGTGCCAGTTGGTCTGGCAGTGGAAGCACTCGCTCTGTAACCTGTAGAGTATATACGTCTCGTTAGGTCAGTGAATATCCCAAAAAGGTCACTTTTGCAAACATGGGATGACACTTTTACACGTAAAAGACCAAACTGCCCTTACTTTAGGGGAACAAATATGGATCAGAACGTATAACAAAATTATGCAAACAAAGTGAAAGATTAAAGCAGAAAGAATTGAAATAAATATAAAATTTCCAATAAATTTGCAAAAGCACAATTTTTAACTGCGATTTTATTTATTATTGTAAAAAAATGGATTCAAATAGAATTTCATAAACCTCATAATTCCTACAAAATAGTACTTAAAATAACATATGGTGATAACTATATAACAAAGGAATATTAGAATTTCATCAAACTTCTTCATTGGTCTATAGATAAACTTAAGAGTTGCATCCGGCCAATCTTTGAAAGTTTCATGTTGTGGCGGCCCGTCCTGTAACACCAGTTGAGGTATCAAATCTCACATCATTTTGGAGTAAATATTAGTGAAAAGTTATAAGTTGAGTTTTTCTTCCTACCTAATAAAACACATTTTGACATAATCCAAAAATAAAGTTATGTAGACTCCGGCTTAAAGCAAACAATATGTGTTTGGAACACCGAAAACTCCACAAGTGGTATCAGAGATATCTCTCGATTGAAAGTGTAGTCGACGAGAACGTTAAACTGTCTTAATGGAGAAAGATTGTAACAACCCACCTTACGAAACTAATGGGAGTACCACATCCCACATCGCTTGAGAGTGAAGATTAATGGAGGATAATAAGTCAAGTTCTCCTACCTACTTACTACAACACGTTTTGAGTATAGTCCAATAACAAAGTTGTGTGAGCTACGGCTCAAAATAGACAATATTGTAATTGGAGCACCGAGATTCTACGCATGCTCCATGTCACGACAAACAAATGAATATCGGAACTAAAAATTTTGCCATCAATGCCAATTTTTGTTCTACCACATTGGATAAAAGACAAGACAAAGTTGAAGACAAATTTGAGTGGTCTTTCGTTTGTTTAGTTGGACAAAAGTGAAAAAGATTGACTAAAAACTTTTTCTCAACTAAAGAAGATATCTAACTCGATCATATTTGACATAACACAATATTTTCAACCAATCATCCATTAGACCAAAATTTAGTAAAAGACTTGAACTTCAAAATCTTGGCACTATGCATTCATAGTCATGACAAGTGATAAAATGTGAAATTATAAAATAATTTTTGAAAAATAATAATTTTAAAAAATTTTCACAAAGTAAAAAAAAATCAAAATAACAAGAGAATTTACTTTGTATGCATGAATGCATCATTGCATCTTAACGTATTTTTCATTCAAGCTACATTTCCTTTTGTTTTTCCATTTACATGTTATCCGTGAAATTTGATTTATAGCCTACCAATGATTGGAAAAATGACACCACACCACACCATAATTTGATCGTCCAATAATCTTAAAAAAATGATGTTATTTTTTTATATAAACGTGGCCAAACTGGATAAAGAACCTATAAATAAAACTTATTTATTTATTTTTATTCTTACGTAAATAATAATTGATATAATAAATAATAGATAGTTAATTTATTTTATAAATTGAATCAATAATTGTTTACGTAAATAATATTTTAAGATAGTAGAATAAAAAAATAAATGTATAATTATTTTTATAACAATGACTAATCATACTAAATATCTAAATATGCGTATTTATTGTTTTCTAAAGTATCTTGTCATTTTGTTTTAGTCGTTTTCATTTTTATGAAATTTCATAAATTGCACTTGCTTCGTATTTAAATATTATACACTCAATAATATTTTTATGTCGATGTAATTTTTACACTGATATAAGATTTAATTTGGGATCAAATTAATACACTTTTGAGGGCACCATATTTTGCTTTAAAGATGCCAAATTTGCTCTTACTAAATAAATATTCATTAATGTAAGAGTTTTTACTTATTGAATATAATATTTATTAATGATATAATCTAACAAAATGTGGGACTTCTGATTTTAGTTGCAGCGAGAGGCTTAACTGAATTTACTTTAAGTTTTTGAATTTTGAAAGCCTCAATAATTTTAAAAGGACTCGATAAAGCTACTGGATGATTTGGTCATGATCAACAATTCATCTGGTCGCTACACGTATCGATTGTTCCGATGCAAATGTTCCATGTAAAGTCAAGCGTCTGCACTGATAAGTTGAAGACATTGTCTATGTCGCGTGACGTGCTGTGTATTTTTTATATAAAAATCTATGCGTATTAAGAAAAAAAAATAAAAAAAATACTTAAATTAAAAATAATAACGAGAACATAATTTAATTTTGACATAATATTCAATTATCGACTAACATTTACCGTGTTATATGCGTGCATCCAAGTCCTTTGGTTTAATTTTTGCTACAACAAATTAAAATAAAAATGTGTATAAATTTGATTGAAATTAACGAGAGGGAATTAAAATATCATTAACGTAATTACGAATAACATTGCAAACCAATCTCGCGAGTCAACGAATTCGAACGGTCAGAGGATCCTACAGCCCATATTCTCCATCAGAGGGAGCTGCGCGGGGATTGTTCTCATTAATGACGCGAAGACGATGAAGAATGGGCATAACCGAAGGTCTTGGAGTTTTTCAAATCAACTGATTACTTTTCTCCGTACGAGGTTTTTCCTTTTCTGATATAGTTCCCTATGAATTCGAAACATGTTTCGGAGAATTTTGATCGAAATTTAGTTTCTTCAAAGGACACATTAGATATTACCTTAATCAGTTTCCGGATTTCGGCATCCTATTTGAGCTGTCGCTTGATTCTCTGGCTGAAGAGGTTTGAAAGTTAGAATCCCTCTTTGGTCGCCTGGGCTATAGATTCTAGACTTTGAAAGGACTATTTTTTTCATGTCCATGAGCAGAATGTTTGAGTATATACTGGGTTGTTGTTAATCTGTGCCCATTTTTTAGGTCGTAAAATATTAATAATTTGATTGGCAAAAATATCAGCTTATTAGATTTTTCAATGTCATTAATTAGGATGCTTGTTGCAGAATACACAAATCTAGAATATTTTATTTACTTGTCATTGGTGGTTAAAGCTTATAACTGTGGCTTTTATCACGTCACTGTTGTCTTTTGAAGCTCGGAACTTGTTGTTTAGGAGTATATTTCTAGCATGCTTAAGATTTGGTGGCAGTAAATCAACAGAAAAAATCTTTTAATGCGGACGAGCGACACCATTCTGTAAAAACAATGGAGAGTATTTTCAGTTTAATCGTGTTAAAATTTGCTATTCAGTTTGGAATTCCTTTTGTACTCGATATGGAATTAATGTTCATATTAGTCGATGGAGGTTTTTCAATTTGTTTCCTGGATAGATTACTCTTAGAAGGTGTTTATTGACGATAGCTTAACCTGGTGACAAATAATGTTTTCTCTTAACAAAAGAGAATGTTATATTCTGGCTTGTAACGGTCAGTCTTACTTATTTTGGACTTTATGGACAAGGTTAAAGAATGGTTTCTATTCCCAAACAAAAAGGGAATGTTATTTTCTGGTTTGTTAAGAATCACTTTCTCTTCTTTTGGACTTTGTGGATGAGGTTGTTGGAAGGCAGGATGTAGGAAGGCACAGAATATCGATTTATGTTTAATGTTGCATGGTGCAGATTGGTGCAGTCAAGGAACATGCTTTGATATTGATTCTAGTCTTGCAGTTTCCTGCAATATTCTTCATTTTTTTGACATTTATTTGTAAATTTTCAGTGTATGAAGCTTGGACATCGTTTGTGGTGGAGAGGTTCTAGATGCTGTTTAATTCTGTGTAAACTGTGAACCTGAAAAGAAAAGTCAAAGAAATGAAGCGTTTTGTTTATATCAATGAAGATGAATTATCACCTAATCCTTACTGTGATAATCGGATATCAAATAGGAAATATACTTTGTTGAACTTCCTCCCAAAAAATTTATGGGAACAGTTCAGGTAATTTTCTTCTTGGCACTGTTTTTTTGTTAGGACACTCTCAACCCAATTTTCTTTAGTAGCCGATAAAGAGTGCAATTAAGTTAATTGATGTTTTATTATTTACTCTTAACTCCTTTATGAAATCTTTGGATCATTCAAAATCTTTTACCTCTTTCTGTTCTCTTATAGATTTTTTTTTTTGCTTTCAGCCGCTTCATGAATCAATATTTTTTGTTGATTGCTTGCCTTCAGCTATGGCCACTTATTACTCCAGTGAATCCTGCTAGTACATGGGGTCCACTTATCTTTATTTTTGCAGTCTCTGCAACAAAAGAGGCTTGGGATGACTACAATAGATATTTATCTGATAAGAAAGCAAATGAGAAAGAAGTTTGGGTGGTCAAGCATGGTACCAAAAAAATCGTATGTGATTACCTTCCCCCCAACACCCATCAAACTATTTCTCCAAATTTACATGCCTAAAAATTTTAATAATTTATAACGAGGAAGTGGCTGGTTTCAATAAAAATTATTTAATCTCATTTGCCTATAACATATACTTAATTGGCTGCAACTATCTTGGTTGCCAAACATTTTTTTAGATGGTTTTGACATAGAATATGAGGAATCACAGCTATAATTAGTAGCAGTGTATTTTCTTATTTCATCCTTTCTATACCTTTGTACTGTTGAAGTATGCCTCCTGCAATACATTGGCTCATTTGATTGCACATATTGCACGGCTTTGAACTTCTTTGGATCTGACGCTGTACTCTTTTGAATTGGGATCCTTGAGATGAATAAAGGAAAATTCGGAAATCACGTCTCATTGTTACATTTTTGGCAGAAAGTTTCTCTCTTAGTTTATCAAGGTTGAAGTCCTCTGAATTATTACAATATTATTTTAGGTCTCTAGAAATAAAAACTTAATTGCTTATTGAAAAGAGATTTCTCACTAAATGGTTATGGTTTTATTTATTTGTCTTGAACTTATTATTTTGATTCTTTGATTGTTTATGGAATCTTTCTTTGTATTTCTTTTGTTATACTTTTTGGTCTTTTATTATTTTCGTTTTATCCACTTGTAGATCCAAGCTCAGGATGTTTGTGTTGGTAATATAGTATGGCTCAGAGAGAATGATGAAGTGCCTTGTGATCTTGTTTTGATTGGTACCTCTGATCTGCAAGGTCTTTGTTACATAGAGGTAAATACAAAATCTCATATCTTTCAAATTTCTATGTTATTGGTTATTCGAACAATTGCCATACGGATTTTTCCTTCGGAATTTGGATGGAGATGTAGTTTATTAATACATGTTTGGAGTGAGGTTAGGATGAGAATTAATGCAAGTGAATTCTCATCACCGATGAAGATAATCTTATTCTACATCGAATCCTCCCAACTTTAACTTAGCTCAACTGGAATGCAAAATGTATAGCTAATTAGTTGTATTTGTGCTTTATGATTTCTTATCTCTTGATTTACTAGTTAGTAGTTACCTAGTGAAAACTTTTATTTAATTTCTAACCATATAAGATCTTGAGCTATTAATCAGCAGGTTCAAAAGTGTACCAGACAGGAAGAATATGATAAAAAGGGTAAAAAAGACAAATTTCAATTTTATCAAGAAAGATAAATGGAATGAAAATATATTGTGATTATTGTATTGCACTATTTATTCTGTCTAATGCATTAGCTAGGAGGGAAATGACTCTTTTGATCACTGAAAGAGTGTTCGGCTTTCATCCATAGGGCTCTAACATAGATTGAACAGAAAAGCGTGATCATAGTGAAGAAACTTCCTATCTGGTTCACGTATGCTAGGGGTCAGAAGAGAAGTGAAACTGATTGAATAATTTAATTTAGTAATTTATTTACTTAATTGTTTTTAGTTAGGGGTTATTTTAGTTATTTTAAATTGTTGGTCAATATTCTGATTGTTGAATGTTATAAAGGAGCGTCAGGAAATAGGAGATGGCATTATGTAATTTGGAATTATTTTCTTGGGAGAGTTCACATATATTTCTAATAATCTGTATAGTCGTTTTCTTTATCAATATCAAACATTAACATTTTCTGTTGATCCAAGGAGTACCTATCATTTAGTCTAGTGGAACAAAACCGTTCATTTCTTACAACAATTTCTTTCTTACTATTCAAATGAGCTGTCAACTCCACTGGTCTTTCGGTGAGTGGACTAAAAAAAATGACCATTCCTTCTGACCATAGTCATTTTTTTAAAATATTTTTTAATCTTCCCTAGCCTCTTGAACCTGATAGTGGAACATGTGCTACAGACATCTGCTCTTGATGGAGAAACTGATCTAAAGAGTAGGACCATACCTTCTGCTTACATGGGAATGGATTTTGGACTGTTGGACAAAATCAAGGTAAGCTTTCTTATAACTCAATTTTTATGAACTTTTGAAGGACGAAACAAACAAGGACATCATAAGATTTGATGCAAATATACGCTTGTTTCCTCCTTTCATTGGGGGGATTTATTTGCAACTCACCTGTTAATTGACCTGTGCTTAATGTCAATGCTTTACCAGGGTGTTATCGAGTGTCCTAATCCGGATAAGGATATCATAAGATTTGATGCAAATATACGCTTGTTTCCTCCTTTCATTGACAATGATTTGTGTCCTTTAACCATTAAAAACACGATACTTCAGTCCTGTTATTTGCGGAACACAGAGTGGGCATGTGGAGTTGCTGTCTACACAGGTAAGTTAATCATATATGATGATGATAAGGGCCTGGTCCTTGCAAGAATTGCCTTGTATATTGTTATTCTGACATTTGATGATTGTTGATTGTAAAATATAGTACTTATCTGTATAGTTAATTTTTAAGCCTCTTATTTCAGATTTCGACTTTTCTATGTTAGACCAACGATTGATACTTTAATGGCAAAAGAAGACAAAAAGTCTGATTGATCTTGTTTGAATGGATTATAGTAGTTGTGAGAGTGGTTGATTTTTTGTATATTTAATATCTTGGCCACCCTTTTCATTCGAAATAGTTGGCTTGTTACATAAATTTTGTTTGTATTCCATTGTTTTGATATAACCCCTTCCATTTTCTGTTAATCATGTGTGAAGACAATAATGCATTTTGCATCAAGTGAAAATTCTATGCGTCCAAAATTGAAAAATATCTCCTTAAGGGCTGTACTTGAGCTCATGAGAATTAGCACTATGTTGATGCCGCTTTCTTCTATTGTTAACTGATGCTTCTCACCATTTTTTCGTATGATTGATATCGGTAGGCAATGAAACCAAGCTAGGTATGAGCAGGGCTGTACCTGAACCGAAGCTTACAGCTATGGATGCCATGATTGACAAGTTAACAGGAGCTATATTTGTTTTTCAAATTGTTGTTGTTATTGTCCTGGGTATAGCTGGTAATGTATGGAAGGATACTGAAGCACGAAAGGTTTGTCTCTATTTGCATTTCTATTGCGTATTAGTATATACTATCCCATGTATTGTGATGGGACAGTTGGGCGTACCATAGTTTCTGTTTTCTTTGTAGCAATGGTATGTTCTATATCCCAAAGAAGGTCCTTGGTATGAGCTGCTGGTCATCCCTCTTCGTTTTGAGCTTCTCTGTTCCATTATGATTCCCATATCAATTAAGGTATTTCTGGTGTTTTTTTTTCTCTGCATTATGAGAGAAGTGAATTTGTATCAAAGAAGGCAATTACAAATAGACATATTTTTTTCTCTCTTTGAAGTGATGTAAATTTGTGTATTTTGTTGAAAACATTTTGGTATGGCCATGTTCAATGAAGAACACTTGCCATATTGATTTTTCTTAAAAGGTAGAGAACTTTAAGAGGTCATAGGTTTCTGTTTCATTAAATTTAGATTGCTGCTTTTGTACCCAAAAGATGGACGCAACAACAGTTTAAAGTTGTATTCTTTTCAATAAAGTTTGAATTGATGATTTTTTTTAAATTGTAAGCTTGTCATCATAAATGAAGAATGAAAATGATACTTACATGCCATGCAATTGGTTTGATAAAGTTCATTGTTTCTAGCTCGATGTTGATATTTAATTATTTTTCTAATATTTTCTAAGCAAGGGTTACCCTGAGAAAGCCGTTCCAAACATGTGACCATCGGGTGCTAATTTCTCACAGGTATCACTGGATCTTGTGAAGAGTTTATATGCAAAGTTTATAGATTGGGATAATGAGATGATTGATCAAGAAACTTGTACTCCATCCCATGCTACAAAGTAAGTTGAATAATTTAGGACAATTTAAATAGTTTCTTATGGATTGAACTTTATTTAAAGTTCACTGTGAATCGATCTTTGAGAGGTGAATGTAATTTGTGGCAGTACAGCAATAAGTGAAGACCTGGGGCAAGTTGAGTACATTTTGACAGACAAGACGGGCACCCTTACCGATAATAAAATGATATTTAGAAGATGTTGCATTGCCGGCATTCCCTACGGAAATGAAAGTGGGGACGCACTGAAAGGTTGGTTCATTATTTTGTTTAATGGCACTCTTCCTCTGATTTCAAGGTTGGTTCATTGGTTTGTTTAATGGCACTCTTCCTTGATGCATTGTCTTTTCCCCTCCTAACTATGTACTGGGAAATGAAACTTTAACATTCTGTTATATATACAGGGTGAAACTTGCATGCGTAGTGAGATGAAATTTTGTCTTAATGACGGATTGGAATTTTGTTTTAGAGAAGGGAAAAGTCCAATTTAAATTTTGAATTATGAAGTTAGGGACAATTTAAGCTTTAAACTATATTTGAATATAAATTAAATCTTATATTATTTTCAGGGAACAAACCAGTTCTCGACGTTACTCGCTGTTAAATATACTCACGATTGTTCGCATTTTAAGTGAGGGCGACCGTGTTTCGCACAAAGCGACCTCATTTAAACGAGGTTGACCTACGCGATAGCCTAGGTTTAGGGCGAGGTTGTCCTTATTTAGGGAGAACCAGCGAAATTAGGGCAAAAATTCGAAATTAAGGCGAAACTGTAAAATTAGGACAATTTGTAAATAGATCTATAGGTTGATGCAACAATTTGAAATTAGGATGAAACAACGAAGAAATGGTGTGGGAGATCAAAATCGATGGAGGGCTAAGTATTGGAAGTCGAAATTTGGTAGAACTTCAAGAAAAATCGCCAAAGAGAGAAGCTAGGTCGCTTGTGTTTCGCACGCGGGCGACCTCGCTCGAAACGCGGGCTACTGCGGAGGCGTTCTTGTGCAAATCACGAGCGAATGCAAGTGTATTTAAGAACGAGTAACGGCGAGGGTTGACTTGTTTCTTAAAAATAGTATAATGTTTGATTTGTACCCAAACGTAATTCAGAGTTCAGCTTGTTCAGGACCCTATATTTTGAGGTTTAAATTGGACTTTTCCTTTTATATAATTAACTAAAAATTGAAAGCTTTTGTTCATGAAGGAAAAATAAGGTCTTTGAACCTTGATGAGCCAGATTCTATTGTAGAAAAATGCTTTCTGCATTGGCAGCGACCATTCTTGTGGAGATAAGCAAATTGCCAACTATGGAATGTGGCTCTCTGTCAAAACTTGCTGATTCATGTGAAGTCCATTTGTTAGTGAGATGTGTAATTTAAATTACATGGTGAACAGAGTATTATAATGTTTAGGGCAAATATCAATATGGATCCCAAAGTTAGATGGTACATGCAGCCATTATCCTATTCTATATTTTGTGGTGCACAACCCTTCTAAGTTACAAGGGTTAGCCAATGACACCCTCCCTTAACATTGTTTACACTTAGTTAACTCTTTCTCTCCTTGTGCTCGTTTGTACGTTTTTTTTCCAGGGCCTTGTTTGTGGATGGTTGAATGGGGGGCATTGACCTGTCATAGACCAAATGAATGTTAACTTAAAATGTATTTAAGGTTAATATGTTTTTTTGATGATGTTTATTAAAATGTGTTTAAGTTTAATATGTTTTTTTGATGATGATTAATAAGATAGATTCAAGTATAATATAAGTTGATAATATTTAATATATTGAATAAACATAAGAAGTAAATTACTTGTTGTGTTTTTTAATTGAAAATGCCATTGAAAAATAGTATTTCGTACTAATAAGTCATTATCGAGTTTGTAGTAGTATAAATGAAGAAATACAGTTTTAGAGTGTCTCAAGTGTCGACCGCTGAATGCAGAAAAGATTGAAGTGTCGAACACGAGCTTCACCTGTGCAGACAGAAGCAATTCAAGTGTCAACTGGAATCCACAAGTGTCGACCGTTGAATGCAGAAAAGATTGAAGTGTTGACCGTTATACACAAGTGTCGACCGTTGAATGCAGAAAAGATTGGAGTGCCGACCACGAGGATCGACCTGTGCAAACAGAAGCAATTCAAGTGTCGACCGGTATACACAGATGTCGACCAATAAACGCCTAACGATAACAAGGTGTCGACCAAACATTAAAGAGGTCGACTTGTTTTATTTACAACAGTCATCTATCTAGACATAACGGTAATAAGGTGTCAACCGGTTTTAATATAGGTCGACGGATCGTAAACAGAATTCACAAGAACTATAAATTAAAGAATGAAGTTTGGAAAAAACATAACAAAATGAACCAACAAAAAAAATCCTCTCAATCTCAAAAAGCTTTCATTTTTTTCAATCTTACTACTACTCTCAAACTACAAACTTGAGATTACATTATTAAGAAAATGTTGTTTGAGTCTCAATTTACTATCCTGTATTGAAATTTAGAAAAAAGGTAAATCTCTAAGAAAAATGTGTGTAAAGGCAGTTGATTGATGCCCGTGAAGTTCAATTAAAGGTTTTCGAGGAAAAGACAGGAAGAATCTTCAAGGGGGAAACTTTGAAGCGCGGACGTAGGCAAGATTGGCCGAACCGCATTAACAATTTGATGTTGTCTCTCTTTTTTCTTTACTCCTTATTTGTTTTAAATTAAATTTATCTGAAAAACTGAATTCGTAATCGTCTTGTTTATGCTCTAAAGAGTAATCAATTGAATTAATAGCAATTACAATCAATATAATTGAATGGAAAATAAATACCTAATTCACCCCTCCCTCCCCTATTAGGTAAAAATGATCCTACAATGGGACGGTGACTTTACTCCGGCGAGGCACAACTTGAAATTCTGAGGCTCCAATTTGTTAGAAATCTCACAGTTTTATGGCTCTAAACTCACGAAGTTCAAAGATCGAACAAGAAAAAGTTCTGATACTTCATTTTTGCTTCAATACCAAAATTGTGTCCCACATAAAACCATCACAGAAGAATCAAATAGAAAAAAGTTTCAAGAATAAAAAGGAAGTTGAACCTGCTTGTTGTAGATATTGAAATAGATGTTGAAAAGGTATCAGAGATCAACCTCACTCTTCCAGCGACATTCGACAAACCTTAATGGAAGGTGTTGATTGCTAACCTATGTAACTTTGAGGTGTTGTGCACTGTAGTATAGGAATAAGGGATAAAAGAAGAAGAAGAAGAAGAGAGACGAGGAAGGAGAGGAGGAGAAGATACCCTATATTGGAATACAGGGAAGGAGAGAGAGACTTAACATAGTGTAAAGGGAACGTTAATGGAAGGTGTTGATTGCAAACCTATGTAACTTTGAGGTGTTGTGGACCATAGTATAGGATATTTGGTTGTATGGACCTTCAAATTTTGGGGTCTACATTGATATTTACCCAAATGTTTATTTTCTTGATATGCTTAGTTTTGCTCATTTTCTTTGTCACGTTGAGGGTCTACAATAAGTTGCAATACTTAGTTTTGATTATTTTGCTGTTTATGCAGATCAAGCATTGCTAAATGCTGTTGCCAAAGGCTCTCCTGACATTGTTCGTTTTCTCACAGTCATGGCCATATGCAATACAGTTATACCTACGCTTAGGTGATCTACAGATATTTATCTATTGCTATCTAATAAGCCAAGATGTATAGACAATTGTGGTACATCATCTGCCTGAATTTGCGTCATAATCTTAAAATCATCTCCACTTTATCTCTTCTGTTTAACAGCAAAACTGGAGATATCGTGTACAAGGCACAATCTCAGGATGAGGATGCTCTTGTACGCGCTGCTGCTAACTTGCATATGGTTTTTGTGGCTAGAAAGACAAATACTCTTGGTAAGACTCACATTTTTCGTATGAAGTTTATAATCCTAACTACATTGTTTTAAAGTTTTTCCTTTTACAAAAATGTGGATGCAGAGGTCAAGTTCAATGGCTTAGTCATTCAGTATGATATCCTAGAAACTCTTGAGTTCACATCTGACAGGAAAAGAATGTCAGTAGTGGTGAAAGATTGTAAGAGTGGAATGATTGTCCTCCTATCAAAAGGAGCAGATGAAGCAATTCTTCCTAATGCATACGCTGGTAATTTTTTTTTTTCATGAGGTGAATAAGATTAGTAATTCAAAGCTTATAGTCTTGTGTCACAGCTATCTCTCCTGCATTCTTGTATGCCTATTGTCTTCATCATTGACAAAAGTTAGAACATTTTCATATTGAAGGAAATATTGACAAATATTTTCAAGCTCTGACTCTTTCCCCTTCCATCATAAATGTATCCTGCTTTTCTCTCTTCCTGCAACCTTCGGGTCCTGAATAAATACACCAAATCAATCATTTTATAATCCAAACAGTCTCTTTATTGTTTCTTTCGAGTCGAGAACTTGTATGCTTATGGTTTGGGTATTGTAGTTGCATGCTTCTGTCTGCACTGTTTCTTTTTCTTCATCCTGTACATCTCTCATTTTGACGTAATACCATCATTATCTATAGTTAATTGATGCATGAAAAATTTTGTATTGGATGAAAGGGATGGCATTTGTCTTTCATTTTTATTTATTTAAATTGTTGAAGAAAATTATTTTTAAGATGCTAACATAACATATGGAAGTAACCACAACTAATTAGGTAATTAGACAATTGCTTATTTCAAGCACCTTGTCGCTTTAATAATAAGAATGAAACTGCAAATATACATGAATAAGTTGAAATTTGATGACTATGAATCAACTATAGGTCAACAAACAAGAACCTTTGTTGAAGTTGTGGAACAATATGCTCAATTGGGTCTCCGCACCCTATGTTTGGCCTGGCGTGAATTGAAGGAAGAAGAATATCAAGAATGGTCTATAATGTTCAAGGACGCTAGTAGCACACTGGTTGATAGGGAGGTAAATGGGACATCTAAATGATCTTGGCATGTTTTACGGTTGAGATCTTTATCTTGATTTATTAACATTTAAATTGTTTGCTTCTCATTGTACAGTGGAGACTAGCAGAGGTCTGCCAAAGATTAGAGCGTAATTTGGAAGTCCTTGGAATTACTGCCATAGAAGATCGATTACAGGTGAATGGCATCTTAGTTGATCATGGATTCTAACTTTAAGCAAAAATTGTGTTCTTAAATTCTTTCTTTTTTTTAATGTCCAACAAAAAATTTTCTTGAGAAACTAGCATTTCATTATCTTTAACCCTTTCAGGATGGTGTCCCAGAAACAATTGAAACATTAAGAAAGGCCGGAATAAACTTTTGGATGCTGACTGGAGACAAGCAGAGTACTGCCGTTCAGATTGCTCTTTCATGCAATTTTATTGCCCCAGGTGGTTAAAATAAGATTGATTACGCATATCTATCTGACACTTCCTTTATTAGGGAGCATGTTAAGATTTTCTCTAACATTACAATAAACATCGTCGCTGAAAGGGATCAGCTGCTAGACAGAGTTCTATCAGTATAGACATTGTTGACTTTTGGGCAAACTAATTGTAAATGTCATGTACATAAAAAAATTACTGTTTTCTGATTTACAGAGCCAAAAGGTCAGCTTTTATTAATTGATGGAAAGACAGAAGATGATGTTCATAGAAGTTTAGTTAGAGTGCTACTTACAATGAAGACAACTATGTCAGAACCCAAGGTGACGATTTTTTACTGTCAATCATCTAATACAATCACCAGTAATTGTCATGACATTTCATAAATAAAACCCTGTTAATTCACCTCTAGGATATTAACAAGTTTCTCTATGATCCCTGATAACTTCATGATCATTTCAGCCTTCAACATTTTTTATGGAGAAATTATATATCTTGTAGTAATCACCTCAGACTTATTTATTAAATTTATGGTCTTATTTGGCTTATAATCTATTTTATCTTTTTTATTTTACTAGGTCTTAACAAGAAGAGTAATGATATATTGAAACTCTAATTCTACATCCTCAAATGTATGTCGCATACTCATTGATTCAATGTAATTTATTATTTTAAATATTTATTTTATAACATATAATTTTATTAATGAGTAAGCTATACGTAAGGATGCAAAATTAAAGTATAAAATTAGATTGTTAAATTTAGAAGGTCAACATAGTAGCATTATCCTAACGAAAATGATGATTATTTCCTTTGTGTAGTCTTTTCGAATATATATGTAGGAAAACAAACTTGTTCAGTTGTTTGTCCCATGTGTTTCACAGGATGTTGCTTTTGTTGTTGATGGATGGGCTCTTGAAATTTTACTTAAGCATAATCGGAAAGCTTTTACTGAATTAGCTATATTATCAAGAACTGCCATATGTTGTCGCGTCACACCATCACAGAAGGCGCAGGTGGTCATTGTTATCATCAATCTATTTGGTATAGTATATTTTAGTTATACTTTTTTTCTTCATTTGCTAAGCTGTACGTAATGGAATTTTGAAGCTTGTGGAGCTCTTAAAATCATGCGACTATAGAACATTAGCTGTTGGGGATGGTGGGAATGATGTAAGGATGATTCAACAAGCTGACATTGGAGTTGGCATTAGTGGGAGAGAAGGGTTACAGGCTGCAAGGGCAGCCGATTATAGCATTGGAAGTATGTTGTTTATATCTTATATACAGTGCATAGTTGATTGTGGGGCTCTTTTGAAATTTTTTTTTTCGCTCTTTCTCTTGTCCATCATCTGTTTTTGTTGAATTTTGAAGTTGTGATCTTTGGTAAAATTTATTGGGCCACAGAATTCTGTCATTCTCCTGAGTGAGAAAAATTGAGTTATGGAACCTCATGCAGTTCTCACTACACTTTTTATCTTCTAAGATATCATAAAATTTGGACCGTTTATTTATCACTTCACATATGATGATTACAAAAACAAGGATCATAATTATTTCTATGAAAATCAAGTATTACCATGCATGGACTCTGGCTGCCGTCCAATTGAAGGAATTGAAATTTCTTGTAGTTATTTTGCCAATTGAAATCTTTTGGAAGTGTTCATTTCTTCTAGTGTGCTGCTTCCTGCCGTTCATTTGTAGGCTGAGAAAGTATAGATTGATTATGTTGACTTTTCAACATTGCAGGGTTCAGGTTTTTGAAAAGATTGATACTTGTCCATGGCCGATATTCATATAACCGCACAGCATTTTTGTCTCAGTATTCATTTTACAAATCCTTATTGATTTGTTTTATTCAAATTTCGTAAGCACTCTATTTATTCTCGTTTTGCATAATTATCTTGGATATTCATATTCTCTTTTCAGGCATGCTGACTTAAAAAAAAAAATCAGTTTCTCTTTCATTTCAGGCGTCTCTGGAACCAGTCTATTTAATTCTGTTAGCTTGATGGCTTATAATGTTTTCTACACCAGTATTCCTGTTTTAGTTAGCGTACTTGACAAAGATCTTCGTGAAGAGACAGTGATGCAGCATCCTCAAATTTTATTTTACTGCCAAGCAGGGAGGTCTGACTCATAACGTTATTCACTTTATTTGTGTGAAGAGATGTATTTTATTGCCATATCCATGTCTCGGCACATTTTCTGAATGGAAATTGTCATTTAAATAACCTCGTATCTTTTGTATGTAGGCTTCTAAATCCAAGCACATTTGCTGGATGGTTTGGTCGATCTGTGTACCATGTAAGTACAGGGTATTCTCACATATCATATGAGGAAAAGAATTTGTTAAATCATTGTTTTCGTGTATATATGTTTATTTTTTGGCAAAAGAGTTATATATTAAATCCAAGCACATTTGCTGGATGGTTTGGTCGATCTGTGTACCATGTAAGTGCAGTGTATTCTCACATATCATATGAGGAAAAAAATTTGTTAAATCATTGTTTTTGTGTATATATGTTTATTTTTTTGACAAAAGAGGTATATATTAAAAGAAAACTTAACTACAAAGAGCACGAGCAACAGGTTATTGTTTATGCGTGTCCTGATTCTAATTCTTTGCGTTATATTTACAAAAAAGGGGTCCCTGATCTTACTGTCCAATATTTATAGTTTATTACAGTTCGCTCAAAGGTTTACCTGTTAAATGAACGGAAAATTCAAATAATTGGAAAAGATTATTAAATGGGTCAAGCTATCTCGGATGGGAATGTGGTCTTCTATTATTTGAATATCACCAAAGATTCAGACTCTATAATTAAATAGTTTTTCATCATCTTTGACTATCCTATTTCTGCTCATTATAGTCAACTTGAATTGATATTATTATTTTCCTCCCCTGATATGTGGAAATTTATGCAGGCAATTGTGGTGTTTATAATTAGCATACATGCCTATGCCAATGAAAAAAGTGAAATGGAGGAGCTTTCAATGGTTGCTCTCTCTGGATGTGTTTGGTTACAAGCTTTTGTTGTGGCACTGGAGACCAAGTAAGTTCCATCTGGGTATTATGGATATTAACAGGACCTCTGATTCCAAACGTTCCTTCATCTACTCCATTTTACCTTACTGAAGAAAAATGTTCTTTCTAAAGCTTGTAAAAATTCAATTTTCTTTTCTTATATTCTTCCAACTAAGTTCTAGCGAATGCCTGCAGTTCATTCACTATTTTGCAACATCTAGCAATATGGGGGAATTTAGCTGCCTTCTACATCATCAACTGGATCTTCAGCGCCATTCCTTCATCTGGAATGCACACTATTATGTTTCGGCTCTGCGGACAACCGTCGTACTGGATAACTATGTTTGTGAGTGCTGCTTCACTTTTGTGTCTCATTTTCCGTGTTTTTTTTATCAGTACCTCTAACCTCACATATCTTGGAAACTTATGGAACGCAAGACCCCCAGAAAATGTTTCTCCTTTTTATGCTCTATTGATTGTCTCGTGGTCTTAGAAAAGGAGAAGAATGTGATGGAATTATGAAGCGAATTTACTCTTCTACAGCTTGTCGTGGCAGTGGGGATGGGTCCGATTCTAGCACTCAAGTATTTGAGATTCACATACACACCTAGCAAGATCAACACACTTCAGCAGGCAGAGCGTTTGGGTGGGCCTATTCTGACCCTTGGAAACATCGAGCCGCAGCCAAGATCATTGGATAAGGAGGTGTCCCCTCTCTCAATAACACTACCCATGAAAAGAAACCCAGTTTACGAGCCTTTACTTTCAGACTCGCCAAATTCTACGCGGAGGTCTTTTGGATCGGGAACACCCTTTGATTTCTTTAACTCACAACCCAGGTTGTCATCCTCGAGCTACTTGAGAAATTGTAAAGATAACTGAATTTAACTTTCTTTTTACCCATTTTGTTTTTTATAATTATGAAATAGTAATGCTAAAGCAAATGCCAAAAAACTGATACTTGTGACTTTATTTACGAATGTAATGATTTTACTGACAGTAAAGAAAGTAAATAAATCATCATATTTGTATTTTTTGGAATTGTGTTATTCTAAGCCATCTGGAAGGAGAGTTCAATCTGGATAATTGTTGAAGAGATTTGTATTATGGTGTGGCTCTTTCTTCTTCGTCTCCTTCATTTTCCTTTCTCTTTGGAAGGGAGTTGCTTAATGTTGACGTGGTCCAAGTTCTATTTGGCGAGGTAAATCCTAGAAATGGACTCTCTCTCTCTCTCTCTCTCTCTCACACACACACCCCCCACCCCCCCCCCCCCCCCCCCCTCCTAATTTAGAACAGGTCCAAACAAATTAAAAAACATAGCAGAAATGACAATCATTCAAGGCAGGGGAAGCAAGAAAAGCAGAGAAGAAACATTGAAAAATTGATGGTAATTATTGTAATGAAGTAAATATTACAGAGCTTTTTAACAGGTATTTGAAATGTGTTTGCATCTGAAAAACAGGAAGGAGAGAGAGAAGCAACTATGCTTGGACAGATACATATATATACACATACACACGTGTGTTTCATTGAACTGGATTTGGTTGCAAATCCATGAACTATCGAAACCGTACAACTACGGCAGATATGTCATCCTTACTTCTCCTTGAAACGGCCAGCTCCGTCAAGCGCCTGGCCGCCGTCTGAGCATCCTGGATGTCTTTAATGGCGTCCACTGCTTCCTGGTTTGACATCACCTAGTTTGGTTGGTGAAGAAAAGAAAATCAGAAAAAGGCAGCACATTTCAAACTTTGAAAATTTCAGAGCCGCTAAAGTTGTGATTTCAGGGGATCAAAACGAATATCTTTTAACTTTGCTGACCTTCCATATCCCATCACTTGCCAAGATGAGGAACTCTGTACTTTGATCCACCGTTTCTACCGCTATGTCAGGCTCTGAACTCAGGTGAATCTTCAGGCTTTTATCCCCAAACGCCCTCGCCACTGCAAGTTGCCCGTCGACGCGGGGAACATCCCCTGAAAATGACAACTCTAACTCAACATTTTTTGTCTAAATTTCAAGAAATCTTCGTGAAAAGTTAGCCATGAATGATTAAATTCTTGCATAGAACCAGTAATAATAGTAAATGAAAATACTATAGTACCTGGAATATTTGACACAAACCCACCACGGCTTTCGATTAACTTCCTCTCCGTTCTTGGCTCGTGGTCGACCGATAGCTGATTGGCTACGCCATTCTTGGACAGAACCGCCCTAGAATCTCCCACGTTTGCTACTACCAGTTTCTTGCCGTTGATCAGAATTGCAGTCACAGCAGTTGAACCTCCTTTTCCTAATTGAAAGTCCTGATTCAATATTTCTTCATCTGTTCTCCGGTAAGCTTTCTTTATTGCGTATTCGGTGTTCGTCCGGAAATCAGGCTGTTTTGGCAAGATGAGTTTCAAATTTTCAAGGGTGAATCTAGATGTGGAGTGAACAAACCAAAAGGTAAAGACTAAAATGGCAATTCAGTACTACCCTTTACCTCTTTCAGAATATTATCAAACAGGTTGTGCTGCAAGTAATTTGCAACGTTATGACCCAAATGACCGTCGAAAATGGCGAATAAACCTAATTCATAATCCTCAAATTGCTTGAAATCTGAAACTAAATAATCTTCCATAGCATGGTTCGATTTACCCTTCACCAAATCATAACCATGGGTAACATTCTTTGACAACTTGCCTATGCGTTTCCCCGTTTCCATGGTAGATGAACCAAAACCCGCCTTCACCTGAAAAACGATTACCTCCATTAGAGAAACTCTCCAAACACGAACAAAAAACCAATGATTTCAGAGGCCAAACAAAAGGAAAATCTCAGCAGTCGAAAGAAGAAGCTACGGCTGAAGAGAAGGAAAAATAGGTCGCTGACCTTCATTTTGTGGAGCATTTCTCTGGCTGTCATGTTGTGAGAAGAGATTTCTTCGCATTCGGAGAAAAAACTTCAGAATGCAGGTGAGTTTAAATAGACGTCGCTGTCTTGACTTCTGAGCTGCTGACGAGCCGACGACTTCCTTCCCCCAGGTGGGCCGTTTTCTTTTGAAAGAAGGAAATCAAACGCGCGTAGTTGCCGACGAGTCGTCGGCTGACGGCCCATGTCAATTATTAACTTCCGGTGGACGACGTGATTCAAATCAAGTTAAAAAACAATTGAAGTGGAGGTGTCGTTCTCATGCTTCACTTATAAATCCTACGTTGGTAGCCTGTACTTGTAGCTGCCTCGATCATTTTTTTTTTTTTACTCAATAAACTATGTCGGACGATGATTCCACGTGTTTATATTTTGCATGGTCTCTTTTGCCACCTATTTTTATCTCTATTTTCACACTTCCACCAAATCAATAAATAAAATAAAATAAAACAAGCTCCCGCTCTTCAACTTTAAAAAAAAATAAACAATTGATAATCACGTGTTAAGATTTCTAAGATGTGATTTACGAGCCGGCGTGACATGTTTGATTTTTTTTTTTTCCATTTCTCTCTACGATATCCCTTCTTAATTTGGATTACGAGAAATTAAAATTTGCAAATAAATCAGGTAGGTGTTACTTACTTAATTAATTGATATAATTAATATTTTTTAATCGGATTAACAAAAACATTGGGTGATCATATATAGTAAGATTAGAATATTGACATCAACTTGAGTAGATTCTTACGTTAGGATGTGGGTTGTTAATAAAAAAAAAAAAAAAAAGTAGGACGACACTCGTGCTAAAACGACGCCGTTTGAGAGGTTCAGAGCGTCGTTTGTAGCCGTTGCGGAAGAACTTCCCCTATTTGAAATTTTGACCGTTAAAAGACGCCGAACACTGATACGACTCGGCTTTTCTGTGTAAAATCTCTCCATACCTTCATCGTCCTTCTCTCGCCTTTTGTTATAGTTAGCTTATTCTTCGAGATTTTAACGGAATTAGAAATCTATGACGGCGAGCGATCAATCGGATGTTGGCTTGACGACGATGATCGATGAGACTTACGAGTTCTCTGCGCCTCGTTTCTTTGATTTTGTGAACGGAGAGTCTGAGGAGAGTCAGCGCAGGGCAGAGCTTTGGTTCGAGACCGCTTTCAGCTGCGCTCCTTCACGTATGCAGACTTTGCTCCAATCTTTTGTCCAGTTGTCTTCTTGCCTCTTGTTTTCATTTTAGGTTTTTTGAAGTGAAAATTTATCTCGAACAAATGAAAAAAATAAGTAATAGAATTCACTTAGATGATGAAAATCTTTCCCGAGACTATCTAATTTCATCAGATTAGAACACTAGTGAAACAGTGAGACAGAGATAAACAGAGATCGAGAGATAGACGTATTCCATCAATTGGTTCTTCTGTTAGTAACATAAGTATGCAAATTAGAATCTTTTTGAGTTTCGTGTTAATGCAGCCTGCATGCCTGGAATCAAGACTGGTAGATCTATTAACGTAGAAAGTTTATGCGATTTCACTGAAGTAGAGAAAATGCATAAGGTATACCTCTCTCCATTTATCGCTCAGTTTGGGATCATCAACTCTTTTGATATTTTTTGAACTTTACAGACTGTAGAAGTTTTGAACAATGATAAAAAGGGAGATCCTAAATCTCAAACTGAATTCAAGTCATCTGAAAGCAAGGAGGAAGGGTTTAAGAAAGAGCAAAGTTTAAGTGTCGTCAATGTGGTAATATAAATGTTCACTGATCTATGTCATCTCAAATATTTATTTGGGGAAGAAATATTCTCATGTTTAAGGGTCTTTCAGGTTCCCAAAGAAAATGAAACAATGGAAGATGGTAAAACGGAGAGCTCTTGTCCTCAGAAAAATGGAAGGTTTATAGCTCCTATCAATACAGAAACTACTTGCAATGCCGCAGATATACCGCCGGCTGTCAATGAAGTAAGCTCCAATGTTGCTATTCAAAAGAACACAGATGCTTGCACTCCAAATTCAATTTCGAATACTCGTGAAGAACATCTAGCCAATTCGAAGAAGCAAATGGCTAAACAAATAGGAAGCCTGGTTAAGAATCCGTCTGCAATGAAACCAGAAAGTCGGTTACTGTCATCTCAAGCAAAAAACAAGAAACCATCTACCTTGAAAGGGTCAATTATTTTCTTTTTCCTTTTAGTTCCTCTTCTTCTGTTTCTAAAAACAATAACCAGTAAGGTACTAACGGAAAAAGTACTTTTGCAGGGACACCAGTTCGCAAAAGGTTGCTGCAACTGCAAATTTGACTCAAGAGAACCAAGCTATAAAGCGGCAGAAGTTGGAAGAAGGCCGTTCTAGACAGGTGCCTGATCTCTCTGAGTGGTTCAATTGCGGTCTGTTGTTTGTTTCATCTTTCTTGAAATGACTTCATTTTATTTGCTACTAACCACTGAATTCAGATTCTCAATATCAAACCCCATAATTTACTGCACAAGTCGAAACCAGGTCACAATAGCCGTGCTTTCTCTTCAACTATCAACAAAACTAACAAAGAAGACAGGAAGGTTTGTCTGCTGTTGCAGGGACTGGACTGCATATATGAAATTTATCAGATCTTCAGCTAATTTTGCCATTGACATTTTAAATCTTTTGTCTTCGAAGATATATGTTCAGGTTCTAGCCACACCCTTTGTTTCAACGGCAGAAATGATGCAAAAGTTCCAATCGAGTACCAGGGACTTGTCACTGCCATATGTCAATATAAATGTATTGTCTTATCCATTCCAACATCAAAAAAGTCATTTTCTCTTTTGGTACAATGCTCCTTTTATATCATGCTCAATAAAACAAATGTTGCCTCTTTGATTCAGATGAAACCTAAATTGACACTAACAAGGCCCAAGGAACCTGAACTTGAAACAGCTCAACGGGTTCGCTCAGTCAAGGTGAAGAGTACAGCTGAACTAGAGGAAGATATGATGGCAAAGATGCCAAAATATAAACCTATTCCCCTAAACAAAAGGGTAAAATTTCTCTTGTTTATTGTTATCGGGTTTTTCTTGTACTATACATGCACTCTTTATCTGAGTGTCTATTTGTTTTGCTCATTACAGATTCTAAAAGCTCCAACATTTCCTGCAATACCAAGAAGTAAACCTCAGATGCCCGAATTCAGGGTGAGAGAAGCTGCATTAGAGAACTACGTCTGAAAGAAAATTCAGTTGATATTAATTGTTCTTGATGAACGAGCAGGAATTTCACTTTAAGACTGAGACCAGAGCTCACCAAGCTGCAGAATCAGCTTCTGTAGCCTCCACAGATTTGCCTCATCAGGTCTTGCACCTACCACGTGTTTCACTGTTCTTACAGACTGTTCTCTCTTCTTTACTGGCTTTTTCCCTGTATAGCAGCAGAATAACAAATGGAAGCTTCATCTAAGTGAACCCAAGCCACCAATTCTCCATACATCACTCAGGGCCCGTCCACCGAGAGTGAAAAGTTCTTCTGAACTTGAACAAGAGGAACTCGAGAAAAGACCCAAATTTACAGCGAGGCCGCTGAATAAAAAAGTAGTCCATCTTTCCTCCTTTTGAAAATTATATTCAAAAGTGGGTTACTGTTTCTTACAATATACATTTAATGATTCTTGCAGATTTTTGAAAGCAAGGGGGAAATGGGTTTGTTTAAGAACCCGAAAAAAAATGTGACTAAACCTAAAGAATTTCATTTTGCAACGGATGAGAGGATCCCACATCCTACCACGGTTGCTGATCTATTTAACAAGGTTGGTGATGCTCATGATTACACATGAAATCATCAAAAACATGATAATTGCAGTATCAAGTAATTGCTTTCTTTTCCTTTGTAGCTCGCCATAAGTTCTGAACCTCACCGTGAAAATCCAATTCCGAAAATGACAAAGCCAAACCCTTTCCATCTTTGTACAGAGGTGTGCTCATCAGTTCTTATTGTCAGTTGCTTTAGTTGAATGAATCTACAGCCATTGATGAGTATCTGATTGACGACACAGGAAAGAGGGGCTAAGAAAGAGACGAAATTTTTCACGGAATTGATTCAAAATGAGATTGAAGAGGAAAGAGCTAGGATTCCTAAAGCTAAACCGTATCCTTATACTACCGACTACCCTGTGGTAACTAAAATTCTACTAATGCTGGCCTTTGTTTCTTAATTTGAAAGATATATCTTTCAGTTTCTGACTAAATTTGAAAGACGATGTAAATTCAGATTCTAACAAAACCAGAGTCTAAGCATTGCACAAAGTCAGAACCTTTCCAGTTGAAAAGTTTGGTGAGGCATGAGGAAGAAATGCTAAGAGAAATGGAAGAGAAACAGACGAGAGAGAAAGCAGAGGCAGAAATGAGGATTTTTAAGGCACAACCAATTCTAAAAGAGTAAGCTCACTCTTGGTGTATCCATCCTTACTCATGTATTCTGATTATTAAAAGGGGTCATTTTCAATTGGCTTTTTTGATGCAGGGACCCGATTCCACTTCCAGAGAAAGTGCGGAAACCTCTCACACGGGTTCAAACGTTTAACCTTCGTGCTGATCTTCGAGCCATGGAGAGGGAAGAGTATGATCAGAAGGTGATCAATATTCTATAGTATTCACATTTAAAAAACATGGTTAACATTGTCTAATCATATTGTGTGGTTGCAGGTTAAGGAGAAAGAACTGAAGTATAAGAGATACAGAGATGAGAGTGAGGCAGCAAGAATGGTGCGTCGATAAATTTTGAGCGCATTTGCAATTTCTGTATTTTCTGATTCAATCTATTTGCAGGTAGAAGAGGAAAAAGAATTGAAACAAATGAGAAAGACAATGGTTCCACATGCTAGACCAGTGCCTAATTTTGGCCATCCATTTCTTCCACAAAAGTAAGCAATATTGAGTTTATACAATTGCCTTTGGAAGGACAGGTTAAGATTGGAAAACTTAAGTTGGATTTGAAACTGCATTGCAGATCCTCTAAAGAAACAACAAAGGCAAAGTCCCCAAATTTGCGTATGCTCCAACGGAAAGAAGCCCGAAAAATGATCAGGTCGGCAATTTCTAGTGCTGCGGCTCATATGAGGTAGATGGCCATTGTTCAAAGTAGTAGTTCAACTCTTGAATGAACCCCAAGAAAATTTTCTGACCAGCTTATTGGTCTCATTAGGTAGATTCTTTTAAAAAAAAACCAACTTCGTCGGAAGAGATTCTTTCTAGTCTACATGTAAAACTTTCACTTGTCCAATAAAACTTTTACGTGCTAGATATTACAGAGAGACTAGAATAGAATTCCCTTGGAAGTGACAGAAGAGAGAGAGCATGGTTTGAACAGAAAGAGAAGTTTCTCCAACTTGTCTGATCTGAAAGTATTTTGTCATTTGAGTTCTACCCTTGAACAATCTCTGTTAGAAGAAGTATCAGCTGAAATCTTCCGTCGGCGGTTGTTGTGTCCAGCTAATCGTCTGCGACAACTCCTCTTGGTCTCATCAAATTCCGATATCTCGTGGAATCTACAATAAAATGTCCAAATCAACTGAATTATACTATATTCAAGTTCTGTAGTCCGATATTTCAGATGATATCTCAGAAATATATTATGTCCATCACGAAGATGATGAATTCTTAGAAATAAAAACTAAGACATTAAACAAGACCAATGTTAGAAAACAACTGTGCATTTGAATTGCATGCTTGTGATTGACAGCAAAATCAAATCAACTGAAAGGAAAGCACAAAAAGAAGCCTCGAAATTGATTAACCTGCTGCATTGTTGACAAAACCTTTGCCTAATCCCACCCACAAGAACCACCTGAGCTTTGGCATGGTGCTCACAGACCTTGTGCCTCTTATGGTACTGCCTGGCCCCAGTCATATCCGCAAGGCACTTCTCCGCTTGACAATACCACGCGTTATTTCCTCCAATTCCACCTTTCTTCCCCAACGCCGAACTAAAGATCGACACTCTTCTCTCCTTATCCTCCTCCACGTCTTCTTCCTCCGCCTCTAATTCCTCCCTCTTCACTTTCGCCTTTCCCCTCCCAATCTCCTCTCGCTGAATTTCGCGACGAAGGTCCACCTCCGCATCAGTAGCATCCATCTAGGGCTATCAAAATCGAGAGAAGATGAAACGTTTCAAGAGAGAGCGAAGCGGCAGAGATCCTAACGAACGTAAATAGCATAGAGAGAGTGAAGAATCAGTGAGGACCACGCACAGCGTTGCTCCATTTCTGATCTCCCCGTCTCAAAATTTCTGGCTCTGTTTCTGATTCGGTTGCTGTTTAGCTCGTTGTTCATGGAGACGACGAGGAATTATGAAAGTCATACACATTTTCTCTCTCCACCTCCATCTCTCTCCTCCTCTTCTCTGCTACGTAATGTGTGAGCTGTGAGCTTTCTCGTGAGTGGTGGGGCATCTAAAAGCGACTAGTGATAGTTCTGGATTCAGTACGACGCAGTCATCTGCCATCGCTGAGTTGGCTAAAACTGACTCGTAGTTGTGATTAAATGCAAATATTATCCAATGGGAAAACGAAACGTGTCGGAGATATATTGGTATGATAGTGATGACCGTTTGTTGGATCGTGATTATTTTCAGCTGTCCTAATCATTGGTACAATTCGAATTAACGGCTGTGGGGATAACATTTCTTTAATAATTAATTAATAATTGCCCTAATTGTATTAAGTAACACTAAATAATTACTGAAAAGTAGCTGTCATTGAATATGAAACTAATCATATGCAGCATGTGCAGTGTATTTAAGCTTTTATTTATTAGGCAAGCTAACTCTTCATTTTTTTTTTTTTGAAACGTGCTTTAATTGTTGGGTTTTTTTTTAAAAAAACTTTAAAATTTTGGTTTTTTTTTTGAAAAAAACCTTAAACTTTATTATTCATCGTAAACAACCTTAACGTTTGATAAATAAATAATTTGAACCTCCGAGGGGGTGAGGAGGACGTACTCTCGATCGAGGACGGCCGGTCCAGTGCTCAATATGCAAATTTTTCTAAAATTTTTTGGGGAGAGGAAGTACTCTCCCTCTTAGAGTACGTCTAACTGGATAGGACGACATCTCCCCCTAGAGTACGTACTTTAGGATGGAGTACGTCCTCTCCAACTAGACAGGACGTCCTCTCCCCCTAGAATACGTACTCTAAGAGAGAGTCCAGCTGTACAAGACGTCCTCCACTGGACAGGACGTACTCTCTCCCTTAAAATACCAACTTCATATGGAGTACGAATTATCTAACTGGACAGACCGTACTCTTTCTCTTAGAGAACGGACCGGTGACAAAAGTCACGGGTTCTTGCCAGGGGAGTACAACCGGTCCAACTGGACTGGCCGTACTTCCCCCGAAAAATGAAAACTCGTGACTTTTGTCACGGGTTTTAAGAAAGAGAAAATGGCTGGTCAAAGACAGCTAAAAAATTGTAAAAAACCTGCACATTGAACACCAGACAGCCGGTTCAACTGGACCGGTTCAGTTGCCTATTTATCAAACGTTAAGATTTTTTTACAATGAATAGTAAACTTTAAGATTTTTTTCAAAAAAACCAAAACTTTAAGATTTATTTTAAAATAAACCTTAAAGTTTTGATGGATAGACAATTAAGAGAGTACGGTATGGTCGGTTCAAGGAAAGACGGCTGGTCCTTGGACCAGCCGTTTTTAGGGGAAATTACAACCGGTCAAGTTGCGCCAGTCGTACTCTCTTGGCAAGAACCTGTGACTTTTGTCACTGGTCCGTCCTCTAAGGAAGAGAGTATGGTCGTACTCCAACCGTACTCTCTCTGAAAAATTTTAGAAAATTTGCACATTGAGCACGAGACATCTGGTCCAGCTGAACCGGCCAGTTCAAATTGTCTATCCATCAAAACTTTAAGGTTTATTTTAAAATAAATCTTAAAGTTTACTATTCATTGTAAAAAATCTTAACGTTTGATAAATAGACAACTGAACCGGCTAGTTGAACCGGCTGTCTGGTGTTCAATGTGCAGGTTTTTTACAATTTTCAGCCGTCTTTGACCAACCGTCTTATCTTCCTTAAAACTCGTGACAAAAGTCATGAGTTTTCATTTTTAGGGTGAAGTACGACCAGTCTAGTTGGACCGGTCGTACTCCCCTGACAAGAACCCGTGACTTTTGTCACGGGTCCATCCTCTAAGAGGGAGAGTACGGCCTGTCCAGTTGGATAATCCGTACTCCATCTGAAGTAGGTATTCTAAGGGAGAGAATACGTCCTGTCCAGTGGAGGACGTCTTGTACAACTGGACTCTCTCCTAGAGTACGTACTCTAGGGGGAGAGGACGTCCTGTCCAGTTGGAGAGGACGTACTCTATTCTGGAGTACGTACTCTAACTGAAGAGGACATACTCTAGGAGAGAGAGTATGTCCTCTCCCCGAAAAAATTTAGAAAAATTTGCATATTAAGCACTGGACGACCGGTCCAGCTGGACCGGCCGTCCTCGACCGAGAGTACAGAGTACGTCCTCTCACCCCCTCTCGGAGGTTCAAACTATTTATTTATCAAACGTTAAAGTTTTTTACGATGAATAATAAAATTTAAGGTTTTTTTCAAAAAAAATTAAAACTTTAAAGTTTTTTTAAAAAAAAAACTCTTAATTGTTTAGAGTACCTCAACAAGTTTAATAATAATAAATACGACAAAATTTAAAAAATTATTAACATAATAAATTATAAATAATTAATATATTATATAATTGCGGTTTAATTGTTCGTTAAAATACATATAATATTATTCAAATTTAAAAGACATGTGATTCCACGATCTCCCCTTTGGTCCTTCAAAGATTTTACTAAATAAAATCTTATCTCGTGGGAAGATTATGACCATACACTTTCAAGGCATTGATCTTGCACTTCTACCAATCTAGTGCAAGAGAAATGTTACATATAAGATTTTCTCTAAAAAAATATTTTTATTTTATTCAAATCTAATTTGTTATAGCATTTTTTATGAGCAAAAAACGAGTAGTGATTTTTCTTTAGCTGTATCTTTGTGGCAAAATCGTATTCTTTGATAGTAGACATCATAATCCTACTACGATCGTTAAAAGAATTTTCACATTTATTAAGTCTAACTCATATTATCTTTCATACTTAAAGTTCGATAATAACAATAATAAACTTTACTGATAACGATAACGTATCCATACATACCAATATCTGGCAAAATTATATCATATACTAAATTTTAAATGGGGTGATAGAACTTAAATCCCTAAGTTCTATAATCTTAAATTCATAAACCTAGTTTTTAAAAAAGACGTTTCCATATCAAACTATCTAGAGAATAGGGGACATATTTGAAGCTATTGGCGAGATTTTTACATCAACGGATTGGGCATAAAGGTAGGTCTTTTGTTTTCTCCAAGTAGTTTACAAATTTTCTCTCGAAATGATGAAATTCTCAAGAAAAGTGAAGAGCGATAAAAAAAAGGAGACCATAACTTTTTTATTAATTTTGTCTATCACAAAATAAGTAATTACTCTCGTGTATCTGCACAGATTTTAACCACGTCATTCAAAACACTATAAAGTCTCAATCTTAAACTTTATTAAATCACTTATATGAACTTTATATCAAACGATAACAATAAGGTATATTATATAGGTTTTACGCATGTATATCCACCTTATATTGTTACACAAATCTAACATGCATTGCTTAAAAAGATCAATTAGTCTAAGTTCAAGATTGTCCGGTGAAAATCAAAACTCAATTTTTCGACATTGGCTTATCTATTTATTACAAGACTTAAATTTGTACGAACTAATGTAGTTGAAACTCCTACACATTATGATATCCATATGTATTTAATTTAGAATTGATGATATTTTCCGGTCAAGAATTTCAAAAAAATATGATTAGCAATAAAATATCTTTTTCGGTGATTTTCAATTCTACCAAAATATATATTTTTTCTCTAATGCACCTGAATCCTGATATGTTAAAACTTTAGATCAAATTAGTTTATATTCATAAAGTTCCGTTGCGAGGAAATCGGCCGGTTTTATTTCTCAATTTTTCTCCTTCAATCTTCTTACAATTTTTTGAATATAATATAATTTTAATTAAAAATATGAAATCCACGTGTCAATTAAAGGATGCCGAATTCAAACATTAGAAAAAGGTCACTGCGCGCCTCTGGTACGAGCAGCATTCTCCGTCGACGATTCCGTTCGTTCATTTCCCAATCCTCATCTGAATCAAGGGCAACTACCATGGCAGTCATCTTCCACGGATCTCAAAACTCCATTACCTTGGCGGCCTCTTTTCACGACCCTCTGCTTCCTTGGCTCTGGTTCGAATGTCTCTTTTGCATGCTAACTACGAAGTGATGCTTTTTTTTTTTTTTTTTACATGAAAGCGTTCTGCTTATTTTGTTCTGAGTCCAGGTCCATCAAGAAAGCCCTTGAGGATTCGAGCTCTAGGAACCATTTTGGTCCTGATCTTACCAAGCTTCTCGTTGATTGCATTACTAAGTTCAAGGGAGAAGAACGATACAGAAATGATGCCCGATTTCTTAAGATATGGCTACTATATGTGTGAAACTCTTTCTTCACCTATCTTATTTTCTTAATTATTGTGGAAAATTACGTTATTGTTCTGTGATTTTCATTGGCTGTACAATTGCGGTTGATTTAAGTGCATGTTCTTCCCTCTTGTCTTTGCTTGGTTCTGGCATACATTTTTTTTTTTTTTTTTTTAAATTTTCCGGAATTATCTCTTCCTTCTTGGTATATTGAGGAAGCCTGCGAATAAAATAAGATTAAATCGCTGATTGAGTTTTATGTGCTTTTTCGCTGGCCTTTTGTAGATTGGATTGTGCGAGGATTTTGATAGTGTTTTCAGAGAAATGATGGAGAATGAGATATGTGTTCTTCAGTCTTCACTCTATGTTTGGTATGCAGCATTTCTAGAATCAAAGGGGAAGTTACAAGATGCTTACTTGGTTTATCATCTTGGCATACGGAGGTCTATTTTCTCCTTGATCTCTCTTTTCATATATGGATATATGTCGTTATATTTTCTGATTGAACATATTCTATCCAGTCTTCAAATTATTCATTGTTTACCACGGTCTTGGTTACAGGAATGCTGAGCCACTTGAATGGTTAAAGAAGGCACAAGCTTTATTTCTCGATAGGATTTTGGAAATAAAAAATGCATGTTCTGCGAAGGAGGTACTTAAATTGGTTCTTGGAACATAAAAAGTTTAGCATTGAAAAGAAATCACAACATTATATTGAGAAACTTGTAAATTGAAACTTTGGAGATTTAGAGTTGTCTCGATTTTGTTCTTTTGATATTAAATAGTTACGACAACCAATTTGCGCTCAAGCCGCCTGTTTTAACTCATTCATGTATTGATAAGAAATATACAGACAAATACATAATGAGAGTTCGGATTATTTTATTCATTCATTGAAGAATTATTACTTTTCTTGGCAACTTGTCGACACCTGCTGACATTACTTACTAAACTTAATATACTACATTGTTACGGCACTAATTCTTTCACACAACACAATCCTTCAAGATTTAGATACATATAGAATGAGTTGACAATACAGCATTTTTTTGGCAGCTCGATAAGGATGATTCAATGTGTGGAGGCAGTTACATCAATCCATGGTCCTCCTCTACTATGAAAAGTATACTTGATAAGACCAATCATCAAATCACAAAATATGATGTAATAGGGTCTATTTCTCATTATTGTTCGTTTCTTTCCTTGACTAGGATGATTATGGTGATTGATCCACTAACCTTTCAAGTATGTTTCAGGGATATCATTTGAGTGCTAAAGCTTATTCAGGAAAAGTATCTCTAACTTCTTTACAAAATTCATCGAGAAATAAGATTATTGAAGTAGGTGAGCTCTTACTTGATCTTTTTATTTTATGACCGGAAGAACACACTTAATTTTTTTAGGTTAAATATTATTCACGAATAATTTTTTTCTCAAGGTAAGAGAGGAAGTTGAAAGTAAATAACATTTGGCCAAGAACTTTTGAAGTCGGCTTGTGATTTATCTAAAAAAATATATTGTTGTAGGAGGCTCATGTGTATTTGTAAACACTTTTACATCGCTCTAACAAACGATGTAAAGATTTGATTTGATTTTCATGCGCTTCCAAAGTTCTAAGTTCAGTTTATATGTGCAATCAATGTATTTAACTAAATGTTGTTAATGTTCTATTGACTGCAATTATTTATAGGTGGTAAGAAGTACCAGATCAAGGGCTGTGCAGGCCAGGGAGGTTTTGGTCAGGTGTATAAAGCGTACGTTAACAGTAATCCGGATGAAGTCGTTGCACTAAAGGTGAAAATTTTAGCTCCTCTTTTTTTTTTTTGTTACAAAAAATATTAGTTTCTTCTTTTCCTGCTTCCAGACAGGTAACCTTTAATTATGGCCTTTGGAATTCATTTCTAGATACAAAAGCCTGCATTCCCTTGGGAGTTCTACATGTACCGTCAACTTGATCTCCGCATGTCAAAGAAAGTAGGCTGTTGTCCTTCAATTTTGTAATCAACTATTTTTCTTCTCAATGGTGACTTTTAATGCGTTGTTATCAGAGGTCAAGCTTTGGTTTTGCTCATAGAGTGCATCTATATTCAGATTATAGCATACTTGTCAGTGACTATTTAGCTCATGGCACGCTGCAGGTGTGTTTTCTGCTGTGTAGGTTTTTCATTGGTAGGAGGCCCTTTATGTTGTAATACTGTTGCATGGGTAAAATTCTACTGCAGGATGCAATAAACTCATATGTTGTCATTGGCAAGTCTATGGAAGAAGTTCTCTGCATTTATTACACAATAGAGATGTTGTATATGTTAGAAAATATCCATGGAGTTGGCATCATTCATGGTGATTTCAAACCTGATAATCTACTTGTTCGTTATGCTCGGTAAAAATATTTATGATCATTATTCTGAAAGCATTTATCATCATGCATATCAATATTTTAATCTCATTGATCTTTTTAGGGACAACCTACAGGAAAATGGATTTGCTGATGGAAGAGGTGCTTGGGATGAGCAGGTCAATTTGGGTTTTCTTCTTGCATGATTTTGTTAGTTGGAGTTGCTCATGATTAATTGAGGTCTATCTTGCAGGGCCTTTGCCTTGTTGACTGGGGAAGGGGTATAGATTTGCATCTCTTTCCTGACAATGTGGAATTCACAGGGGACTGCAGAACTTCTGGCTTTCGCTGTATTGAAATGCGAGAAAATAAACCCTGGAGATTTCAGGTCAGTTCCCACAGGACTTTGGATTTTGGAACTGTAGTTCTAGCAATATGAACCAATTGTAATGCAAATTGCTCGAGGAAAAATTAAAAGTTGGAGTTTTCTTAAAAGCCATTCTTGTTGACATGGGATCAGGTAGACATATATGGCCTCTGTGTTGTCGTTCACATGATGCTCCACGGTTCTTACATGGAGGTAGAAAAGAAAGTATCATCCGATGGTACCCACTTGTATCTACCTAAATCTTCTTTTAAGCGGTAATAATCAGTCTCTTGCTTGCTGAGATGTTTGTTCATCTGGGCTGTCCATGTTCTGTACAGTGAGGGCTTGCCGAGTATTTGTTTCTGGTCTACTTATTTTTGTCACCTCCTGTTTTCTACTTCAGATACTGGAATGTTGAACTGTGGAAGAATCTGTTCACAAAGCTACTTAACATCAGGGCAGGAGAGTACAACAAAAACCTTCTGTTAGATTTAAGGAAGTCTTTCCAGGATTACATGTGCTCTAATCCGCAACTTATAAAGAAATTAAAAGAGTTACTTGTTAAGCAAAGGGCGTCATTATGTTCTGCTTAGCCATTACCCAGTTCGTTTGTTGTGAACTCTCTGCGTCTGAGAACAACAAGCAGGTGCAATCTTGTTGGACCCATAATGTTCTGGTGAAAGAACTTTGTTAGCGTTATCTTGTAGCGAGTCCAGTGTTCTAAGAGCTCATTTGTGCAGTATTTTCCAGTGCGAGCAGGCGTGCGAGCTGGTGTAGTTGGTTGTACATGGTTGTTCTTTACTATTTGAATGGTCAGGATGAAAATTCTTGCATTTCAAGAAAAAAGGTTTTGCAAATGAAGATTCTGTAGATATGTAGTGTTAGACATAATTTAAGAATATTCGACTTCTTGGAGCCGAACCGGATACGACTTATTCGGGATATAACATAAATAGTTTGATGTTGATGTCTTTCTTGTACAAGCACTTTAGATTCATTTTCAATCACTTTAGTTGCAAGTAACCATTGTTTTTCTCCTGGTTCGACAGAAGCTGTCTTTCTCCATTTCCACTGGAAACAACTGCGAAAACAATGTGGAAGGAGTGAAGTTGTTTTCATGGAGGACTTTCACCTTCTACGCCAACCCCTTCACTCACTCCGTCTGCAACTGCAACTGCAACTGCAACTGCAACTGATGTTTGTCGGGGAAGAGGGTCATCATTTTCTGCCTTCAAACCAATCTTCGTTCTTATCAATTTCATCATGAGATTCTACTTAATCGACATCCTTGAATGTCCGGTGACGGTTAACTGTCGTTGTAACATGTCATCAGACCACTTTCTCTGGTGTCATCATTCTTGGAAAGAATTTAGCGATCATCTGAGACATGATTACATTTAGGACTGTAAAAGTTGAAGAAAAGAAAGCTCTCTATATAAAAACAGCAAGTTCTTCATTAATCTCTACCATAAAAAGAGAAACAGAACAAAACAATGGCTTCCCTTTCATCGTCTTCCTTCAAAACCAGAGGATTGATCTTCTTGCTCCTCCATCTATCTCTCTTGTTCGACAACCTGTTGGCAAAGCACGGAAATTCCACCGCTCGTCACCACGGCCACCTTCCGGCAAAAAATCCGAGGCTTCATCAAGCATTTCTTGCTCTACAAGCATGGAAAAAAGTAATCTACTCTGACCCAAAAAACTTCACAACCAATTGGGTGGGTCCTTCAGTGTGCAGCTACTTTGGTGTCTTCTGCGCCCCTTCACTGGATGATCCAACCGTCAAAGTCGTGGCCGGAATCGACCTAAACTTCGGTGACATAGCTGGCTTTCTTCCGAGTGAATTAGGCCTCTTGGCTGACCTTGCTCTCCTCCATCTAAACAGCAATCGTTTCTGCGGAATCCTCCCTCAGACTTTATCCAATCTCTCACTCCTCTACGAGCTCGATTTAAGCAACAACAGATTTGTCGGTCCGTTCCCAACCGTTGTCATCTCTCTCCCCGCACTAAATTTTCTTGACATTCGATTCAACGAGTTCGAAGGGGAGTTGCCTCCTCAACTTTTCAACAGAAAAATCGATGCAATCTTCCTTAACAACAATCGATTCACCAGCGTTATTCCGCCAAATTTAGCTGGCAAATCGGCTTCCGTCATTGTCTTTGCAAACAACAACTTCGGAGGATGCCTTCCGCCAAGCATAGTGAATTATGCCAGCACTTTGGAGGAGCTGGTATTGACCAACACTGGTTTGTCAGGGTGTTTGCCTCAAGAGGTTGGGTTTCTATACAAACTAAGAGTTCTGGACGTTAGCCATAACAAAGTAGCCGGCCCAATACCTTACAGTTTATCAGGATTAGCTCATTTAGAGCAATTAAACTTAGCCCATAACATGATGAGTGGCAATGTGTTTGAAGGAGTCTGCATCCTTCCAAGTCTGTCTAATTTTACATTTTCTTATAACTTCTTCTGCGAGGAGGATGGGATATGCCGGAATTTGACTTCGAAAGGTGTAGTTTTCGACGATAGGAGGAATTGTCTGCCGGAGAAACCGCTTCAGAGGAGCAAGAAGGAGTGCAATAATGTGCTTGAGCATCCCGTTGATTGCTCTGAGAATTCATGCACTCCGGCCACCACTGCAGCAGCTGCAGTTCCAGTGTCTCCGCCTAGCCACACCTGAACAAGTGCTTGTGCTGATATGTGAAATAATTTTACAGCCAAGAGAAACCTCACTCTGGTTAGCTGGTGACTCTGTAAATACTTTCTACCTGATTAAGAAGAAAAATGTAGATTGAAAAAAATTATTTTAATTTTTGATATCCTCGTGAAAAATGCGTGACTAAAAGTATTTAAAAATGCAAAATAAAAGAAGTAAATAGTTTCGATTTGTTGCTAACAAAAATCATAAAAACTGGAAGAGAAGATGAGTGAAATCGCCGGAGACAGTAGAACCGGGTTGCTAAGACCGTCGGCCAGGGACAAGGGTAGAGGCTATAATAGACCGAAGGAGCCATGGGAGGGAGCGCAGTCTATGGCCGCCACGACCTGGTAGTTTCCTGTTTTTCTCTCATCGTTTCCGTGTCAGGGAGCAGACACTGTGCTGGTAATTCCTTCGTAACGCGCTTCTGTCCCACTGCGACGCATCAGAGTTATTACTATGGTCTCTCTCTCTCTCTCTCTCTCTCTCTCTCTCTCTCTCTCTCCTATATCTATCTTTCTGTCTCTCTCCCTGCAACGCATCAGAATCGGTGATACGTTTTTAATTTTTCGGTTTATATCTGTTCATGGACCTTCGAGAAATTTTGTGGCCGATTATGGCCGCATCCGATTTCTGTTTATGTCAACGGTTGGTTTTTAGTGTTTCTTCTTTACGGTTGCTCGTATGTCGAATGATAATTGTTCATGTGACTGATAAGGGGATAAATAATGACGGACTAGTAGTCCCGGCCCTTTTAAGTTGCAAAAATTTTGGGGATCTGGTTCACATCATGTTCTATCGGTAAGAAATTGAGTTTTTATCAGTCAAGCGTTAAGGGTTTTGAATTTCATTTAATTGGATCAAGATTTGTGAGAAATAGATATTCTGAGTATTCGACGTGGTTTGTTTGTGTGATTTAGTGACTTTGATGGGTTTCATTCGGAGTTCATTTCTTTCTGATCAAGTTGCTGCGTCCATCTGGAATTCATGGAACAGAGTATGCTTATTGAGATTTTATTATACGGATCGTTCAGGAAGGTTGAGTTATTTTTTCATTGTCTATTTGGAATAAGTATTTTTTTCATAGTTTCCTATAATTTTCTGTATAGTATGATTGTCAAGAGATCAAGGCAAGCCGGCGACCGTCATGAGAGACAAATGTTCTACAAGCCGTGTGAAAGTGTCGTCAGAAGAGTGCCTTGTGCATCTTGTGGCTTACTGGGAGATGCAAGGAACCATTTATTGCTTCCAAGTACAGTATTCATAGACAGTGTCTTGCCTTGGCATCCATCAAGAATCCCAATTCTGCATTATCTTTGAGGACTAAAGGTGTTGACTGCGATGGCACTACTGTCCATAAAATTGAAAGTGAGGCCATACACAAGCCTGGATGTAATAGTAATAGGAAACCTGGCTGTGAAACTTCTCAGAATCAGCAGCGGTACATTTCAGAAGCTCAGGACTAAAGATACAGATGATTTTTCAGAAATGGTTTGTGGATACTTGGAAATTGCTGGCAAGGTAATTAATGCCAGTATTTCCGCTCCTGGCTTTCTGGGAAAGATTTTCAATATTGGAAAAGCTCCAAGGACATAAATAGGTATGTTTCTGTTATCATTCTTGACGAGGAAAATTTTATTTTTTATGGTAGATAATTTCGTAGTGTATTTTGTATTTGGGAGCTGAATAATTAACTTAATCTAGGTATCCCTTAATTAGAAATACTGGTTGTGGAAGTATTAAGAATGACATGTAAAGTATATTTTGTTATATATATATATATATTCTCTGTCAAGCGTAAAATAATATTGATATACTTTTACTGTTTTATGGTGTGAGGATTAAAAAAAATGGTACTGGTATAAGAATTCCTTTACTGTTTTATTGAATGGAAGACGGAAATCAATAATTGTTAACATGTTTTGTTGTTGAGGTACACAAAATGCACCTTTTGTATTTAATTTCCTATTTGAAGTGTTCATTGGTAACAAATAATCCAGCATTGTGATCTTTTATTGCAATTTTTTGACGGTATCTGAATTATTTGAATTTATGATAACTGGTTGTTACATGGATAGGACAGCCTGCATGAACTGATCAACTCTATTCGGGCAGTACAGATGGAACTGCTCGGTTTTGGGACTGTAATATTGGTCAGTGTACTCACGTGACAAATGTTGGCGGTGAAGTTGGGTCCTTAGTCAGTGAAGGCACATGGGTGTTTGTTGGCCTTCCTAATGTCAAGAGGTAATTAGATTCCATAGGTTTTGTTCACGTCTTGCAAAATGTTATTAAGTCTTTCCATGAAGCGTAGCTGTTACTTAATGAAAGCTTCTTGTGCTGTGAATGATTTTACAGGCATGGAACCTTCAATCATCTGCTGAATTTTGTTTTGAAGGACCTGTAGGGAAAGTTTATGCTATGGTTGTTGCGAAGGAGATACTGTTTGCAGGAGTACAGGTACTTTTATGGAAAATAGTTACTTTTTATTACAAGATGTAATTTATGGCCCTCTGAAAAGTTTACTCCTTGAAATGATTTTCTTCCTCCTTGCAATGATTGTAGGTTATGTGTATTCAGTATCGTGCTTACCATTGTATTCTCATTGTTAATGTCTCTGTGTTCTATGTTTCTCTTTGTAATACTGAAGAGGGATGTTTCTAAAATCTAGGATGGTTCTATTTTGGCATGGAAGAGCTGTTCTGAAGCCAATCCTCTACGAACTGGCTTCGACTCGAAAAGGGAATTTCCTTGCTGTACTAACATTAGCTATGTGATCAGATTCAATGAACAAAACAGTAAGGGTAAGTTCTAATTTCTTTGTTCACCTGATTTTCATAAATTTTTCTGAGGATAGCTGTGAACGGCTGCAAAGATTGTTTGTAGAGTTCTATTTATCTTTTAATGTGGCAATTTCTATTGGTTAGGTTGAAGAATTAAATTAATATCGTTTTTACTTAAATTTAACTGTGAATTTTGAAAATGATTAAATTCCAGTTTTTATTGAAATGTCGTTTAAATTTGATTTATATTGAATTATTAAACCTAGCATTTGAAATATTACGTTTTATATTATATTGAATTCATTGATTTTAAATATAAATTTTATGGGTGAGTACGTGTTTTAAACACGCACAACATTATTTTATAATTGTTTTTGAAGAATGCATTTAAGAAATAGGGAGTGGGAAAACTGTGGTAAAATAATAAGCCATTGGGCTAGACTCGCCTTCTCGTGTGTGATAGTATGAATATGAAAATGATTGAGAGATTAACTGTATGTACTCTTTGAGTTGAAAATCCCTAAACCACATGTGGAAGTAATGTGAATGGTACTATAGCCTTACTAGTGAAAGTTCAGAAACTTGTAGGGTTGTGTTATGGTTATATGTGTCAGTTAAAATGGATTGCATTTTTAACATTTCAATTTGAATGTTAAAAGCTATTTTAAAAAATCTTAAATTAAATTATAGTTTTTTTAAATAATTCATTTTTTAATAATTGTATTAGATTGATTTAATTATTGAAAATGATTTTAAACCGTGATTGGATGAGTTTTAAATGGTTTAAATATGAACATGTATACATTTTTATATAAATGACATGGATTTCAAATCAAAACATATTAATTTAAGTTGATTTAAAAAATAATCAATGATAGTTGGAGGGAAGATTGGTTTTTGATAGTGTAATATAGTATGAGTTAGATATTCTAGCTCTGAGATTTATTTGCTGGGCCAATTTCTAGCTCTGAGATTTATTTGCTGGGCTAATGACTCATTATATGAAATATTTATATTTTTCAGATAACAAGATTGTTCAGTTTGACGGGAAAACCAAAGCAACATAAAAGACTTGAAGAAAAAAAACATAGGCGGTAACCATTGAGGTATACGGTCACTTTTGGATTGGAACTGAGTTAGGTAGTTTGAATTGTATAGAACCTTTTGGACACGTCACATGTAGTGATATGTGTTTACTTTCTTTGCTTCCGCTATAAAACTCTGATAGAATGATGTAAATGATAGAAATTGTTAAATACAAAATGTTTAATCAGTTTGAATATAGTATAGATTTAATTATATAATTGAGAATATTGAACTATTTGGGATAGATATTATTTTAAGATACCAGGTACGATCAAATCAAGATTACTTAAAAATATAAACGTATCTATGAATTTTGAAAACTCAGAATTTATTTAAGCTATTTTCTAATTCGGGAATTCTAATTGTCGGAGGGTCATCGAGTCGGGTCCTAACAGCTACTGCCTTCGCCATATGTACGTAAACTTTAAAAGTCAATTTCAGGGCAGTGCGTACAGAGATGCAATATGGAGTGCGGCCAAAGGAACCACAGAGTCTCATTTGGAGAAAGAAACGAGGACACTGCATTAGATTAGCTCGGATACCCACGCATGACTTCAACGATCACTGCCTAGCTATTGGGCTAATTATACGTTTTCCTCGATTACCAAGTGCAAAATGAATTTGAATAATTTATGCGAGTCGTTTAATACAGAATCATTACCGGTCAGGTACAAATCTATGCTGATCATGTTCGAGATAATTCGAAAGTATTTGATAACTCGATTGTCAAAAAATATGAGAAGATGCTATTGTCGATAGAACTTCTGTGTTATAGATAAAGAAAAAACTTGGGAAGCTAGTATTGGCGGTAAAAAATTGGCATGCTGCGTTAGCAGGAGGTGCAAAATTTGAGGTGCGTAATGTCTACGAACAATCTTTTGTCGACCTAAATGCAGCTGCGTACAATTGTTATAGGTAGAAGCTTATTGCAATCTTATGTATCTATGTCATTCCATATATCCATTTCATGAGACTGACTCCGGAAAGTTTCGTCTATCCACACTATCAACGGGCCAGATATGTAGAGATGTACTCAAATTTTATTCGTTCTATTAGTTGGTGTGGAAATGTGGTCGCCTGTACATAGAATGAGTTTAATCATTCCGACTGATAGAAGATGCCAACCTGGTACACCGAATAAGCATATAATGCGCGATGTCGATCAACCGTCGAGGTCGATAATTTCTAAGAGAAAATCTATAATGTCGTGTGTTACGAAAAATCCTACGCACGGGAACTTGTCGCACAAGTAATAAAGTGTAAAAGTACGAGTCGAATCCACGATAATTATTTTTACTAATTATTAAACTAATTTATTTTGAATTTAAAATAAATAATGATTAATTGATAATTGTTTTATTTAAAATGAAACAACAAAACAATTTAATTAAACAAAAATAAATTAATTAATTTGTAGAAGATAATATAAGAGAAATTTAGAGCTTACAAGTTCACCTAAATTAACCATATTTATTATTCATAATCCAATTAATTAATTTCTATTACTATGTGTTGATGGCAATTTCACGAATATATTTATCAGTCTCTCTCAAGTACTGACGAATTTATTTAATTAACGAATTATTACCTCTCGTTCTTTAACCTTAAAAATTAATTGAACACATTAAGAACAAGAAATTATATTACCACATGAACGCATTAGCTATCTATAGTTTAACTTCCTTTTCATGGTAAATTAATCGGTGCACGATTATTTATCTACTGTCGGTATCAAAATAACCATACGAACATGCTATTGTTGATCAGGCAATCGCAAGTGTTAAAAACCGATTAAATTACTTAACATAATATCAGAATAGAAAATTACAAAACTGAATTAAATAAAATACCAAATAATCAAAATTTGGTTATATCGTAACCCTAAAAAATAGAGTTAGTTCATGGTAAGATATCGAAAAACAATAAAGAGAATAATGAAATTCATAGTTCAAAAGAGAAAGCGGAAGAAATACTATGCTGGATTTTAGTTTCCGAAGCTCTCGCTCAGTTATGGTCTCCGTCGTTAGTTGTCTCTTGATCTCTAGTCGTTCTTTCCGACTCTCTCTGAAAACAGCTTTTAACCGTGATTTTACAACTCAATCGTGAATTAGGTCTTAAGATCCATGATCTGACGGTTAAGATTGATTTGCGATTAAAAGCCCATAAAAACCTAATTTTAACTCGTCGATAGTCGATCGATCGCCGCTCAGTAGCCGATCGATCGACTATCTTTCTGATCCTCCTTCTTCTAAACATCAGCCGATCGATCGCTCAATATAGCCAATCGATTGGCATAACTTCTACATTTTTCTTCACATTCAGCGACGTCTTGGCTGATCGATTGCCTGATGTGTGACCAATCGATCGTATGTTGTGTGGCCGATCGATCGCCTATTATGTGGCCGATTGATCGGCGGTCTTTCTGCTTCTCTATGTTTATTTTTTCTTCACTGGCCGATCGATCGGCAAGTGCTTTGGTTTCTGTCTCATTTTTCGTCCTTTTCGCTTATTTTTGTATCAAATCATTTTTATTTAAGTGCAGACCTGCTAATATTCACTTTAGCTTGCGCACTTATACAAAAAACATCAAATTTTCACTAACACTTGAGAAAAACTTATCCAATCAATTATAAATGAGTGCAATTAAGTGTGTAGAATACACACTTATCATCGTGTCGTATATGTCGGCGTCAGGGGTATAATAGTCGCATTTGTTCTGAAAGAAAATCCACTTCCGGCGCTGCTTTCGCATTTGTGTTGCAAGATATATTAATGAGTTTCTATATATTTGACGGGACACAAGTACATTTTAACCTATTTTTCTCACAAACTCATTTTCATTATTTTCTAATATAATTTTTATTTTGAGTAGCAATCTTCTACACACGGCTATTAACGAAAAAATGCATGACTCTGTTCAAGTTGTAATTTGTTAGAAAATTATTTTTTATATGATATTTAATGTATGTCTGTTTTATGATTTAATTAACTAAAAGAACACATAAATCGTAGAAGTGTTGGAAAACAATGAAAATTTATAGATCATCTTTCCATGAAGTGGTAAACTTGGGGTAAAATTTTTAAGTACATCCAATATCTTTTGGTATTTTTAAAAAATTATTTTTTTATAATATTTAATGTATGTTTGTTTTATTATTTAATTCACTAAAATGACGATAAATCGTACAAGTGTTAGAAAATGACAAGAATTTATTCTCATGGTGTGGTGAATGTGGGGTAAAATTTTTAAATAAATTTAATATTGTTTGATATTTTAAAAAATTATTTTTTTATAATATTTAATTTAATAAAAAAAATTAAAAAATTGTACAGAATTTTCTTTATATTATAACTCTCTCATAACTAGTATCAAATAGTTTCTGCATATTAAAATTACTAAACAATTCAAATATTTCATATCATAAATTAAATTACGTTCAAATAAATTACATACACACAGTTTATATCAAAATAAATTATATAAAATAAAGTACAACAAACTATATTACACTAAAATACAGTACATAAAATAAACTACAAAATATAAACTAAAGTGTCGGCAGTGGAACATTAGGTGGGACATCGTCATCATCGCTCGACGGATGTGGGCCATTGTCTTCATCAGCCACTATCAAATTCAGAACGACATCCCTCTGTATGAGACTCCATCTATCTTGCTTCGATCTGATGAAGTCTGTTTGCGAGAGCCTTGATCTACATCTGACTAGCCATCTGGGTGGACGCCTATAGGGACCCCGACTGCGTCGTGTTTCCTCTGTATGCACATTCCAAGAAGTGCAGGTCTCTTGATCTCCCCTTAGCGTCCAAATACCGTCAGTTTCACTTAGGCCCATTGGAAACAAATGAAGCTTGTCAAATATGTTGGTGTTCTGCTGTGATCTCAGCTGCTCTCCCGACGGCAACTGAATTTCAAATCGTTCAATAATCTTTTGAATCAGCACACCGTAGGGTAGATTTTTGTTGCGTGTTCGCTTGATATCACCCATGTGACTGATAATCATAAAGTTGGGGTTGAATTTCCTCCCGCTGTACAACTTCTCGATAACGTAGAGATCTATGCAGCAATCTCTATGTCCATGTTGTTGTAGAAGGGTGTGGTACATCATGTTGTGAATCACGCGAGCTATGACATTTAAGTCTTGGGTTCTTGGCTTGACGAATCCTATAATGTCAGAGTTGCGATGGATCTTACGAATGAACTCCACTCTATCGACCGATCCGACAAAAGGACAATCCCGAAAGGCATGGTAGTATCTCTCTTCCCCTTCTCCGACAAACTCGATCAACTCATTGATCGTCTCTAGAGTAATCTTGATCTTCGTATCCATGATGTATGTCTTGATAATTCTCACCCTCCCGATCACAGCTATTGCCCTACACACTTTAGACGTCGTGCAAGCCAATTCTGTTGAACATCTCGTGGATCGAAGGATTCCCAATCTGTGAAGTCGACGGTCTTCAAATGTATCATTGACCGGTGTACCAGATCTAGATCAAACTGCTCTCGATATATCTAGTTGCGAAATTCCATCGACAAGAACCCAGCTCGAGGTCGCGGCACCTCGTACGTTGACGGTGCCCGACGTTCCGTCGAGCTACCTTGTGACGTTGATGGTACTGACGTGCTGTCGACCCAACATTTTGCCTAATCACCAATTTCTCTACCATTTTAGAAGGAATTTTAGGGATTTTGGAATTTCGACCAAAAAAGGCTCGGATTTGTGAAGTTTTGGCTAAAAATTGAGTGAAACAAATGGAAATGAAGAAATGAATGAGATGGCGAGTCAATCGGTCAATTTTGGAAAAAAAATTGAAAATCAACCTAGAGGATTCACGTATTTCTAAAATTTTTTCGACAGAATGACGGTTATTTCTTATATAATGTCGGAGAACGGACGACCATTGTTGAGGCAGTGACCGTCCATTCTCATATAATGGTCGTCCATTGTAATGGTTGTGACCCTTCTTTTTTAGTCATAATTTTAGTAACGAATGATTGTTGTCAGACGAATGACTATCTGTTCCACAGATATTTACGAGAACAGACGAGTGTGTTTTTACAACTACCGTCCATTTTATTCCCTAAACGGTCGTTGCAAGAACCCAGTCCTGCGCTGTTGTAAATTTCTGTGGAACGGAGGATCTTTATCCCCTGTTCGTGTGACTGATCTGACATGTTTAGGACAAACAGACGTGCTTTTTACATCAGTCATCTATCATAAGAGAAAGAACGATGAACATCATCTGTCAGTATTTGATTATTTAAGTTTTAAATAGTTTAAGATGATATTTAAAATTTAAATTAAAAAAAAACACTCAGAAAAGTAATCAGAATATACTGACATGTTTTCCTAATTAAAAACGTTGAAATTGAAATCCGCTGGCAGTGTTACGTCACATTAAATGGTTAACCATGTGGTCGTTGAGAATTGGATCACGCAACTTAACTTATCTTATTGAAATTGGGAGCTCGTGCATTTAAAGGAATTGGAACTTCTGCTTTTAATGTTCTGAAAATAACACAAACCTACTTCTTTATCCAATGATCAATCTATTTAATATTGTTTTTAGAATTATCAAAAAATTATTTCCAATATAATGCAGTGTCAAAAAATAATTTTTTTCATTTTAAATCCCAAAATAAGGAATTTTTAAAAAAATCCTTAAAATTTACTATTCATCGGACAAAATCTTAAATTATCAAAAATCAACAATTTAAACTTTTTACACCAGTTTAGGGAGTGGCCGCTGCAGGGAGGCCGGTCGATCGACTTGGACTGACCAGTCTCTTTTTTTAAACTGGCTAAACCTGTGACCAAAGTCACTGGTCTTGGATTTAAGTAGGGAGGTCGGCCGGTTTAATTGAACCGGTCGGCCTCCGTACTAAAAAACAAAACCCGTAACTTTGGTCACGGATTTTTGTTGTTATGTGGAGAGGCCGGACGATCTAGTGACTATTTCACGGGTGTTATTTTTATGTGAGGAGGCCGGCCTGTTCAACCTATTTAAACTCTCCTATGCCCTCTTCAACTCACACTCAAAATTTTAAATTCATAGAAATAGTTCTTTGTTCTGGGATATTTCTCTACATTCACCGGCTTAGGTATGCAGTTTTTTTTTTATTTTTTTGTTTTTTATTTATTTTTATATCATTTACTTTAGGACTTCTAAAAAAAATAGACATTTTATTTTAATTTTTTTATATTTTTCTTTATATAAGCGACGATTTTTTACTCTATTAGGCGATATTTCTTCGCGTTCACCGATTGTGTATGAAGTTTGTTTTATTTTTTAAAATTATATTTTTATCTCTTATATTGTAGTTCTGTTATCGTTTTTCGTATCTCTTAAAATAAAATTGTAATTGTACTGTATACGTAAGTTCTATTTAAGTAGACTGTAATTTAAGTGGACCGTTAGTGACCCTCAAGATTTTTCTGAGAACTTACTTAGAAAGATAATTTTGTCTAAAAAGATTGTATAGTATAAGTCTTTCTTGAAAATTATCATGATCAGTACTTTCATACATAATATTGGGCTTAACAATGGTCATAGGTTTGACCGTTTTTATGGGTGAAGGCTAATCGGTTTAGTCAGACCGGTGACATTCACCCTATTTAAATTTGTATTTTGGGTAGAAAAAAAGAAGCCGCCTGGTCCAATTACACCGGCCGGCCTCCCTGGGCGGCCACCTGTCTAAAAGGTTTAAATTGTTGATTTTTGATAATTTGAGGTTTTGTTCGATGAATAGTAAACTTTGAAGATTTGTTTAAAACAATTCCTTACTTGGGGGTTTAAAATGAAAAAAAAGATTACGGGAGCCTATAAATAGGGTTCTGAAAAAGGAAGTATGCATCAGTTTCATATTTTCTTCGAGTTTGTGCGCCTGCTTGTGAAGAAAAGAAGACCATTAATGGAGAAGATAGAGCAAGTGTTTGAGCCACTTAGCCCCATTGCTGGCTACTGCAGCAGCTCCTCTCTCACTTTATCTGTGATTGCAGTTCTGGAATCTGAGATTCATCTCCGTGATTTCCCTGTCATCTCCTTCTTGGAAGACAAATTCATTCATATGAACCCTCGTTTTAGCTCCATCATCGTAATCTTCCTCCGTTATATTTATATTTACATCTATGGACTCTCTCATTATGTTTCCTTGTTTCTTCTTCTTCTCTCTCTCTCTGTCCGAACCCTAGACTGGATTCATAATCTACGAAGTAGTAAGTAAAATTGAAATTTTGAACAGGTGGAGGGAGCCGATGGAGAGAAAAGCTGGAAGAGAGTCGAAGTGAAGGTTGAAGATCACATTTACGTCCCAATTTTTCCGTTTGGATTGTCATCCGAATCATACGACGAGTGTTTCAATGAATATCTAACAGGTGTGTACGAAAAACAGTTCGTACAGAACAGACCATTGTGGGAAATTCATGTAGTGAAATACCCGACAACAAAAGCAGCTGGAAACATAGTCTTCAAGCTTCACCATGCACTCGGTGATGGGTATACTTTAATGGGTTGTCTTCTTACTTGCCTCAAACGAGCTGATGATCCATCCCTTCCTTTAAGTTTTCCATCAAGACAACGCTCAAAACTCGGAGGGGAAAACAAGGGCAACTTTCTCTCCTTTCTTCTCAATACTTTTTCTGATTTCTTTTGGACGTCTTTGGTTGAAGATGATGTTTCCCCTATAAGATCTGGATATGATGGATCGTATTTTAGGCAGGTTGAAATATCAACCATGGATTTCTCCATCGACCTTATAAAACGAGTTAAAACCAAGCTCGGAGTGGTAATTATATGTTTTTCACTTCTCGAATTTAATTTCATTTAAAAAAAAAAAAAAACTATTTAATTATGTTTTGCGAAATCCACAGACTGTCAACGATGTATTAACTGGAATATGCTTCTGGGGTATTCGATTATACATGCACGACGCCGACCAAGAATCAATCAAATCCCATTCTACTGCACTGATTCTGCTCAACACCAGAAAGGCTGGGGTAGCTTACAAGTCAGCGGAAGACATGGGAAAATCCAAAACTGGTTCTCTGTGGGGAAACAAGTTCGCCTTTATGAATGTCCCCATACGTAAACTCACTGGGTCTCAATTAACTAACCCGATCGAGTTTATAAGAGAAGCAGAAAAGGCGATCAAGAAGACGAGAAACTCGGCGGCTGTTCTTCTCAGTCAGAAGCTGGTGGAGATGGTGAAGAAATTCATCGGCCCTGAGGTGATTTAGGCACTGAGGTGATTTCGTCTATGTAGCATATTCCAAATGCATGTATAACAAAATGGATGGTTATTCACAGGAAGGAGGCAGATGTTTCCAAAAGACACTGCATAATTCAAGCGTGATGATTAGCAATATGATTGGACCACAGGAGAAGATGTCTCTGGCTAATCATCCAATCAAAGGACTGTATTTTATGGTGGGAGGTTCACCTCAGGTACAAGAATAAATAAGCAACATTGAGAACAAAACTATGTACATATACATATATTAAATCTCATGTTCTGTGATTGCAGAGCGTGACGATCTGCATAGTGAGTTATTTGGGGAGTCTAAGGATTGCCATCGGAACTGAAGCGGGCTTCATTGACCAGAAAAAGCTCAAGTCTTGCTTCCAAACAGCCTTGGACGGCGTAGTTAAAGCATGCTTCCCGCCTTCACCGTTGTAACTTGAAAATCATAGTAGTCCTGTTTTCTTGGCACGTCTGCATGTTTCGCTTTCATTTTCTGAGTGCAAATAAGGCGTAATAAGCCTTGGTTTGAGAATCATGTTGCATCATTTGTAAGTCCTAATTTGATTCTACTTTATTGCCTACTCAAGTCATATGATCGCGGTGTGTTACGTCAAGATTTTATTTAGGATCGAAATTGTCACTAATCTCAAACATCAATATTTTAATATACCTTTATTCTAAAATATAAATAACTTAGGATGTTGCAATCGAGCAACTCGATAAACAGAGATAAAATACCCTAAAACGTAGGGAGAAAAATTATATTTTTGGCGTTTACCTATATTTGTAATACGCACAAACATCTCAATCAAATGAAAATGTCCCCTGATCTCCACGTGCAAGAGTGAGACAGCTCCGGCAATAGTTCATGGATTGTACGAGGATAAAAAAGGTGATGACGTCATATATGAGTGATCTTACTTCACCTGATTTTTCATTTTTGTCGGGTAGTCATGGGTCGGAGGGGACGAGACTAATCGTCCATAATCCTCACCATTTTAATCCAAAAAAATAAATTAGGGTTTCTTAAATGTTGGGCTCCGAATTTGGGCTTGTATTTTTGGGATGAGAACACCATGGGCTGAAAAGCTTCCATCCTGCAGAAACAAGAGAGCTACAAATACGGAGAGGGGCAATTAGGGTTAAGCGGACAGCTCTCTTCTCTCTCGCTTCCTGCCGTCTTTTTGAATGAATGTTTTTACGAAAATGATGAAAGATAAGTGGATGGATGGTGCCTGACTGCACATGATATATATCTACTCACTACGTTCTTTCTGATTCCTCCTCCTATTTCAATTTTTATTGTCTTTCATTGTGTGTATGGGTTTGTGTAGTTACTGCGGTGTGGCATATTCTTTCTGGAGCGAAGAAACTTTTATTTTTGAATTCTCTCCTCTGTTGTCAGTTTGACTGAAACTGGTTACTATGTTTGATCGGGAAATTTTCCGAATTTGCATCGGTTAAATTCTTCAACCAGAAAAAGCTTGTAGATGCAAGTGTTGTAATATCGACAGCCCAAAAAGCTATGATTTTGGAAACCAATTGATGCCTTTGTACTGTGACCTAGAAACTACTTCAATGAGAAACCTTTCTTGCTACATTGGACTGAAATCTACGTCTACATTTTTATGCAGGCTGGCGATGGACAAACTTAAAGCATTTGTAAGCTTTACTAAACCAGATTTGTATGGCCTCCCAAGAAACGCCTCCAAGCTTAAATTAAGCCAGCCCCCGAGGTGAAGGTTCTGGAGTCCTATTTTTATACTCTTGTGCAGATATCATTCCAATGTTTGGTGAGATGCTAGAACAGAGAGCCATGTACAAATTGACTGGAGTTCTGGGGTCAATCTTGAAAAGTGATTATTTTTCATTAAACTGTACCATTTTTTGTTGCATAAATGGTACTTGTCAATTTTCACGCATGCATGTGGATTTCATCTCTCTTGTGTAATGTACTGTTAGAGCTTATGGCAACACTTGAAGTGAAGAAAAGAAATCAGTATATTTGAATTAGCTGTGTATTTGCTTCAAGCCAATCTTTTTTCCGGGATGTAATACCATCTTTGAGGTCTTTTCTTTCTGCTGATTAGGATTGGCATAACTTGTTTATTTGTTTACAGCCACTACTAGTATGGTGGTTTACTTGCAAAAATTCTCTCTACTCAGTTGCATGACCCAACACAGTTTATTCATTCTAACCTCATTTTCAGGCTGCTTGGTTTGGAAAAACAAAAAGCTTGTGCAAAACGGAAATCTCAATTTCATTCGGCCGGTAAGCTTAATCACATATTTAGTTTCATTTTGCCTTGCATGTTCTAATGTCCTGCTAATCGATCTGTTGTGTAGTTGGTGAATAGGTTGCGCGGCCATGATTACGACGCGTTTGCCTGGTGCACAAGGTCAAGGAGGAAGACAATTTAAAGCGTTGAAATTTCAACTGCAAGGAGCAGCTATCTCTTGACTAGTCTCTCAGCCGAAAGTTCTATGCATCAAGCAGACTCCCAAATGCCTTCTTCGTCCTCGTCTTCTTGTTTTGTTTTTTTTTCCCGAAATTTCTGTAAAAGAAAACAGGTTTCAGCGGGACCAGAAGCGAGGAACAAAGCTGAGTACTATGGTTTTATGCAGAAAGCCATGTTTGTTCCTTCAGTTTGCTATGTTTTTTATCTGTTTGTTCACGCAAGCCCCATCATCTTCCACTGGCTCTAATTCCATCTTCGCTGGACAGTCACTTTCTGGAAACCAGACCATAAATTCCCCTCAGGAAGTGTTTGAATTTGGATTCTTCAGCCCAGGTAAATCTCAGAATTATTACATAGGCATCTGGTACAAGATTGATAAAACACTTGTCTGGGTTGCCAATCGAAACAGGCCCGTCTCTGATCCATCTCTTTCATCCTTAAAGCTCTATAGCGACGGCAGTCTAGTCCTTCTATCTCCCGATAAATCCAAAATCTGGTCGACCAATTCAACCTCCGAAACACTTCATTCTGTGACAGGTGAGCTTCTTGACAGCGGAAACTTTGTATTGAGAAACATCAACTCCACCCAAATAATTTGGCAGAGCTTTGACCACCTAACGGATACATGGCTACCAGATTCGAAGCTAGTATACAATAAGCTAACAGGTGAACGAAAAAGTCTTCGTTCATGGAATAGTTCTACGAATCCAGCTGCTGGAGTTCACTCTGCTGAGCTAGGACCCTTTGGGCTTGCGCTACTAAACGAGTCTAATCAATATTGGGGTGTATCGGGGGTAATGGACTTCAAGGATTTACATGACGTAAATTTCTTCTGCGAGAATCTCACCTATGCTGACAGTGGAAGTGAGATTTATCTCACATATTCGGCTTCTCTTTTTCTTACTAGAATTGTGCTTGATACAACGGGACAGCTTCAGCAATTCCGATACGATCAAAATCGATGGAAAGTTGTTTGGCGTAGACCAGACCAAGTTTGTGGATCTTTTGGTTTCGATTTATGTGGTGATTTTGGCATCTGCAATGACCATAGGATTCCCGTTTGTGAATGCATGCAAGGATTTACACCAATTAATGATCGATATTCGACTTACACTCAAATAGGTGGATGTCAGAGGACAGAAAGATTACGTTGCGAAGGTGGAATTGGAGTTAAAGACACTTTTATCCGCCTCCCAAACATTCAACACCCATATCACCAACATTATCTGAAAGTCGATAGCATCAGTGAATGCGAATCAGCTTGTTCAAATAACTGTTCTTGCAGTGGGTTTTTCTTTGATAACGTATGTTTCATTTGGGTGGACAAAGTGGAACGACTACAAGTAGTTTCAACAGAGGATTACAATTCTTCTGTCGTAGATTTTTATTATCGAATGGCAGTTCCGGATCAAGGAGCGGGTGACAGGCCATGGATCGAGAATCTTGGTAAGAAAACTGTTGTAGTGCCAATTGTAGTGTTCTTCGGTCTTTGTTGCTTCGCATTAGCAATCATATGGACTCGGCGAGAAAAGGCAAGAAGGTCATTACAAATATTAAATGATTCTTTGATGGTTTTGAAGTACCAAGACTTACAAAAGGCAACCAAGAATTTTTCAGAGCCAATCGGAGAGGGTGCTTTTGGTTGTGTTTACAAAGGGGCGCTGCCCCATCCCAATTCTTCTGTTATAGCAGTCAAGAAACTATCATCCCCTTATCAAAATCAATCTCTTAAACAGTTTCGTGCCGAAGTCAGCTCAATTGGAATAATCCAACACATCAATCTAGTGCGCCTTCAGGGGTTTTGTATTCATCGTTCTACGCGATTTCTAGTCTATGAGTACATGCCAAATAGCTCTCTAGCTTCTCGTTTATTCAAGAAGGAGAAGATTGCCTTCTTTTCATGGACAACCAGGTACAATATTGCTCTGGGAATTGCGAAAGGGTTGGCTTATCTCCATGAAAATTGCAGGGACTGCATAATACATTGTGACATCAAGCCCGAAAACATTCTCTTAGATGAAGACTATAATCCTAAAGTGGCTGATTTTGGGCTGGCAAAGATTTTAGGTAGAGACTTTAGCCGAGTTCTGACGACCATTAGAGGAACCAGAGGCTATCTTGCTCCTGAATGGATGTCAGGGGAGGCCATCACTCCAAAAGTTGATGTTTTCAGCTACGGACAGCTGCTTTTTGAGATCATATCAGGCAAGTTTAGAAACATTTATTCATATATTTGTTATTTTATGCTGTGAGCATTTCATTTATATTGATTATGGTAGCAAACCAAAAGGATTATATACATGAAGTGCTATCTAGTTTCATGAAGACAATGGAAATGTAATTTTCAACCTTGTTTCTATAATAGGTAAGAGAAACATTGGAGCGGCAATGGATGATATGAAAAATTACTTTCCAATCATGGTTGCAAATGCATTAAACGGCGGGGACGACCTGAAGGCTCTTTTGGATTACAAGGTTGGTGCAGTGAAAGAAGAAGAGCTTATCAGAGCTTGCAAAGTGGCTTGCTGGTGTATCCAGGAGAACGACAAGTGCAGGCCAAGCATGAGCCAGGTTGTCGGCATTCTTGAAGGCACTGTCCAAGTGGGTCTCCCTCCTCTGCCGCGCTTTTTCAAATGGATCATCGATGATTCTCAGTCTACCGTTGGAAGTTCAAGAACTTCCGAGGAGAGACAATCTTCTTCTTCTTCTTCCCTCTCAAGCAGGAAGGATCATGCGTATCAGAACTAGCACCTCCCATGGCTAGTTACATATATTGTTTGTTTCTTTTAGCTTTTCTCCGGCAACTGCAACTAATGCCAGCGAAATTGTAAAGCTAAAAGTCCAAATGTAAATTATGGGAATATATTGGTCTGAATTGAACTGCTTTAAAAAGAGGTTGCTGATATAGAACATAACAACGTGGATGAGTCGGCCAGTCAACAAGAGTCAATACTTTCTCTTCAATGACCACGCGGTTTCACAACTGAGTCAACTTATATTCTCAGGCCACTGTTTTATCACTCAGATTATAGAGAAACAACACATTGCTGGTTTGAGACCGAGTAAAAATTAGCAATGAAGAATGAAAGATGTTTGGATTTGTCTTAACCGGTGGCAAGAGTGCTGAAATTGCAAAAATGAAAAACAAAGATCTTATTGAATAATTAAAAGTAATACAATTTAAAAGTGTCGTATAGTTAAGGTTAATAAACAAGTAAAGTAAATTATTAAAAGGACATTAAAGCTAATACGTATAATATAACATCTCTTTTCAAATTCACAATGCTACAGTTAGAAGTATTGAAAGTTTATCAGACAAGAAAAGGAAGTGCGAAGTAGAATGAGCCTTGGTAAATATATCAGCTATCTGCACCGATGAAGGAACGGAAGAAAGTGTGATAGTGCCAACTTGTAGATGATAACAAGTGAAATCACAATCAATCTCAATATGTTTCGTTCTGTCATGAAAGACTGAATTACGTGTAATGTGGATGACACTCTGATTATCACAATGGAGAGCAGTAGGTTGATGAAGAAAAATATTTATATCTCCAAGTAACCAACGTAGCCAGACAATCTCACAAGTGGTGGCAGCCATGACACGATACTTAGCTTATATGGAAGATCTAGAAATAATATCTTGCTTCTTATTCTTTTAAGAAATAAGAGAATCTTCAAGAAAAATACAGAAGTCAGTGATCGATTTACATTTCGTAGGATTGCCCGCCTAATCAACATTAGAGTGTGAACGCAATTCTAACGAGGAAGAATAGGAGAATAAGAGACTCTGAAACTGAGTTCCTCAAATATATTAGAGAATACGAAGAACAGCAGCTCAATAAACTGTAGTCGGTGCAGTGAAAAATTGACTAACCACGCGCACAACATGTGCAATATCAAGACGAGTCACAGTAAGGTAAACTAAGGTTCCCACAACCGTATGGTAGAGACTAGAATCTAGCAAAGAAAAACCATCTGATGGACAGTATCAAACATTTGTCTCAAGCAAAGTATCTACTACTTTGTTGTCAGTGACGCGTACATGCTCAATTAGATCAGCTATATACTTTGACTAAGACAATAGATAATCTTTTGGCGAAGTTGCAATCTCGATGCCTAGAAAGTAACGCAACAAACCTAAGTCTTTCATAGCAAAGCAAGGGGATAAGTCTACTTCAAAGTTTCAATTCCATCATAATCATCAACAGTAATTATCATGTCATCCACGTATAAAGACAAAAGTATACTACCTGCATTCATACACTTGATAAATAAAGCCGAATTATGATTGCTAGGGCAAAAACCAAAGAGGTAATCACCGTAGAGAATGTTTCAAACCAAGCAAGTGATGCTTGTTTGAATCCATAGAGAACTTTGCGAAGTTTACAAACTTCACCAAGTCGGTGAGCAACTCTACGATGAGGCACCATGTATACTTCTTCTTTAAGATCACCATTTAAGAATGCATTCTTGACATCCATCTGAGATATTTTCTATCGACGAACAAAGGCAACAACAATCATAATTCGAACGGTGGTCATTTTAGTAACATGGACAAAAGTTTCCTCATAATCCATGTTATGCTCTTAAAAGTAACTTTTAGCGACAAGACGAGCTTTGTACCGTTCGATAGAACCATCAGATTTTGTTTTGATCTTAAAAATCCAACAAGATCTAATAGCACATTTCTCAAGTGACAACGGTACCATATCCCAAGTATGAGTCTGATGTATACCAGTTAATTCTTCAGCCATAGCATTCTCTCCAAAAAAGTTACCAGCATCTTCTTTATAGTACAAAGGCTCAGAAAGATGATAAATAGATGTAACAAAAGAACTAGAATAACAAGAATAAGCAAAATCAGGTAGTTTAGTTGACTTACGAGGACAAGTAGATCGACAAATAGGATTGTTAGCAATCTCTCGAAATGTGGAGCAGTCGCAGGAGAGGGGGGAGTAGCAGATATCCTAGGGATCAAGTTACTAGATTTAGTGGAGCTTGTAGGAGTAGAAATAGTCGTGGGGGAGGCTTTGTCATTGTAGGTACTAAATGGATCGATGCGTATAAGATCTGCATAAGTGATATTATGCTAAGCAGAGGGTACAGAGAAGAAAGGAATTTGCTCAAGAAACGCAACATGACAAGAGACGTACAACTTTTGGCTGACTTGATCAAAACACCGATATCCCTTTTGATCAACACCATAATCAAGAAAGACACATAAAACAGATCAAGAGGACAATTTATCTCGTTCGATGTATGGTCGGAGAATAAAACAATTACAACCAAAAACACGTAAGGAGGAATATTCAGGAGCACAACCATATAATTTTGGAAAGGGAGTCAAATCCAAATTGTGAGAAGTTGGTATCCTATTGATCACGTGAGTGGCAATAAAGACTGTTTCTTCCCAAAAGACACTAGAAACATCCGCAGACAATAAAAAAGGGTGGGCCATCAATAAGATGTCTATGTTTTTTCTCTGCAACCATATTTTGTTGAGGTGTTTCTCGACACAATATTTGATGAATAGTACCTTCAGAAGCAAGTAAACGGGAAAAAAACATTGAAAGTATACTCACCCAGATCACAACGAAAACACTTGATAACAAACGAATGCTGAGTTTTGACAAGAGCTTTAAAGTGATTAAAAATGGTAAGATAATCCGACCTGTATTTCACAAGATAAATCTAAATATAACGAGTGCAATAATCAATAAAAGATACATAATATCGCGTGCATCTTTTTGTAGTAATATGAGAAGAGCCCCACACATCAGAATGAATAAAATCAAAAGGATTACGAGAAAAAGATAGGCTTTTATTGAAAAATAGCGCAGAGAATTTTACGAGTTTGCAATTACTACAATTATAAATATCATGACTTTTTAAAACTCCTAATGCTCCAGATGAAGCTAAAATTTATAATTGGGACGCTGAAACATAAACTAAACGAGTATGCCATAGGTAAAAATCAGAAGACAAACGACTCGAACGAAATGATGACAAATTGACACTAGAAGCTACAACATCAAGTAGTTGGAGTTGATCCAAGACATAAAAGACCCCATTTCCTACCGTCTGTCTCCATCAACTTCTGAGATCGCGAGTTCTGCACACATCAATTAGATAAAGAAAAGAGATTAAATAGTTAGATTCACACAAATGTCTAATAGAAACGAGGTTGATGATAAGATTAGGAATACAGTAGATATCAGGAAGTAACAAACAAGATGTATTAACAGAACCTACACCAACTAATGACATTACAGTACCATTAACAGTCACAACAGATAAATACATACTATAAGACAAAAAGACAAAAGATAACAAGGTTGGTGACATATGATGAGAGGCTCCAGAATCTAAGATCCACAAGAAAGAAGATATACTTGATGTACAAGAGGATGACAAACCTATATGAGAAGAAGCTGACACAACATGAGATTGGGAATAGAGAAATTGTTGAAACTGTTCAAGTAACGATGAATCCAATGACGGAGTGGTCATTGCATTGCTAGACTAAGGAGGTCGATATGTCCATTGTTGCATTGAATTATCAGATTTTTTTCGAAGTATTATGAGTCTTCTGATGCTAATGCGATTTTCCTTTACTTAATAACAGTGGACATTGAGCCTTTCAATGACCATTCTTCTTGCAAAAGGTACATCCAGCGTGGGAAACCTTAAGTTCGTCCTGTTTTGGTTATTATCATAAGGACGTTGGGATGCTGCAAAAACAGATGAAGTATTCGATGTGATAGCCCCCTTATCAACTTGAAACTTGACTCAAATCTCCTCGGCTAACAATTCGTTGACCACTGAATCAACTGAAGGTAATGGACTACGATGGAGTATACTCCCACGCAACCTTTCAAATTCATTGCGAAGTGCCATAAAAAATTGAACCAAGCGTTGTTATTCTCTACGAGCGACATACAGTGAGAATACTCGTAGCTTAGAGGACTCTGTCAACGCAAATTGATCCCACAATGCCGACGTGGAAGAATAAAATCTTGAACACTCATATCCTTATGTTGAAGCGCACGAATGTCGATTTTCAATTGATACTATTTTGCAAAATTAGATTGTATGTACAAATGAGCCAAATGATCCCAAACCTCCTTCGTAGCCTCATATTTCGTTAACTGAACTCTGATTGAGTGTGTCACAAAGTTATTTATCCACATAATTATCTTCGAATTATCAGACTCCCAAATATCAAGAGAATTGACATAGTTTGGGTCTAAAGGCTGAACATGAGCATCAATAACATATTTGCACATCGATTTGCCTCGCAAGAAATTTTTCATAACATGACTCTAATACGAGTAGTTTTATCTGCACCGTTCAGAATGTACCTCTATATTTTGTAAACTAAATGTCAAAATTTTAAGATGATCAAACGGATGAACCTCGAGCAATAGCAATTCTTGGCTTGCTACTCTTAAAAATCCCAAACCAAAACCTGAATTGCAGTTTCGTTTTTTCCTAACCGGACAACCTTGAAATCACAAAAGTCGATTTTCACCGTTCTAGATGTACCTCTATTTGTTGTGAACTAACTATAAAACTTTCAAGATGATCCAACGGCTAAAAGTAGAGAAATCACAATTCTCGACTCGCTGCTCTTGAAAATATGAAAATCTCTTTTTGCCTCATCTCTTCCTTTTCTTTTCAAATCCGAAAAACGCAGTTCAATCCACGATAAATATGGACTGGATTAACAATCACTTAAAACATCAAGCAAATTTATAAGATAGCTCTGATACTATGTTAAAATTAAAAAAAAAGGAAGATAAAGATTTTATTGAATAATCAAAAGTAATACAATATAAAAGTTAATTCATATAATCTAACAAAGAGACACTATATGTTGTTATTTATAACACCAAGGGAAAGAAAGAAGTAAATTAAGCTTTCAAAACTCAGAGAAAGACTCCTAATTTTCCTTTCTACGACTCAGATCAGTAGGTGATATGACTCAACAGACTCGTTCAAGAGCTTAGAGCTCCCATGTTTGAGGAAGGACATCTAAATCCCACCAATCTGCCTGAAATTCTCCTTCACTCGAGCATCCATTGACAAGTCTGTTCAGTTTATCGGTTATTTTTGCAGCTCCAAAAGGAGACGTAGCCTGCAACAAGAGAAGCCAAGATGTTAACATTCAGTATTATTTGAAATTTGAATCCATGGTTTATCTCAGTTGTATGTACCAGTTCTCCTCGCACCGTGTGAAAAACTGTGGTACCAACGACTGAACAGCTCGCTTGCACAACATTTACTTGTTCATCATGAAATATGCGGATTACTTCGTAGAAGATAAACTGATTTTCCAACCCACTTGTCAAAACTACGTCTAGGGAAGAACCCATCTCCCGGATGTTGATTTTTGTATATTTTGGATTCAATGAAGCCTCCGAAATGGTTGTTTTGTGTGATCTTTTTTTACCCAGTAAGCTCTCTTTCTTCTCTTTGGACTTGCTCAGCTTTGTCTCCAATAATTTGATGTAGTTTATCGCTTCATCTATTCGATCAGCCACTGTCTGCGCTTCCTGCATTTTTCCACAAAAAATGATGGCGAGAAATAAAAAAAATCACTCGTCGCAGATCGAGGGAGAGAGAGAGAGAGAGAGAGAGAGAGAGAGAGAGAGAGAGAGAGAGTACTATGTACCTTGCAGTTATGAATTGGAAGGAGAGAGTTGAGCTTTGAACAAAGGAATTTCATCTGATTTCTTCTGTTTTTCTCTATTATCCTTCTTTCCATCTTTGTTGAAGAACACTTAGTAGCCCTCGCCCTCTCCATTTCTGCCGGATAAATGCTCAAACTTCCCATAAACTACTTTAATATGAAATTCTGGGCCTGGACAAACCTAGCTCTTTGCGTTATCTTATAGACAGTTTTCCTTTCCGTATGAGCAATTTGCCTGGAAATTACCAAAAGCGAGGAACAAACACAGACAGAGCAGTATGTGGGCATCGCATCACCATAGGAAAACGTCACCATTAATGTGTAATCTTCAGCACTCATCGCGAAGTCAAGCGTCAAAAAGAACAACAAAAAACACACGTGGGTAGGATGTTTCATTTCTGCTTCCTTTTTTAATATGGAGAAAGGTTCTATCTTGCAGCTAAACATATCTTTTTACGTGAATTTCAGAGAAATAAATGAAAAATAAATTAGATTCGATAGGAAAATAAATGAAAAATAAAAAGCATAGCCCTCTCACAGAAGTGGGGTAGTGTCCTGATGATGGGAAACGACGACGAAGCACCGCGAGAAGCCTAGAATCGTTCAGTGGAAGGAGAGTGCAGCGGATCATAGTTTGGGGTTATGTGAAAACTAGACTTTCCCTGTTGGAATTGCGGCTTCTGACTTGACTTTTTTTTCCAGTCGTTCACTAACCATCTTATTTGTTCTTCCACTGCGAACCAAGCTAATTACTCCTTACTGTTAGGTACAATGTCCCGCAATGAAAGGTTATGAACATCTTATTTACTTGATAAATAATCTTTACGATTAATTTTTATATTTACATTATACGATATATTTTATAAATTTTTAAAAAATTATTGATTATTTGTATAATTTTAAATTTACATATATATGATATTAAAGCAAAAAATAATAATCACATTAATCTATGATTTGTATTTCAAGTATATGATTTTCAAGTTAATAAAGTAATAAATACAGTTCACTTGTTTGAGTACATATAATCATATCTCGATTATATATGTAGTGATTGTATTTTATATAATATGATTATGTAAGATTGTAGCAGATTAAATAATCATATCTCGATTATATATGTAGTGATTGTATTTTATATAATATGATTATGTAAGATTGTAGCAGATTAAATTATATTGTTATTATAATATCCGTTAAATAAATAACAATTAATTTTATCATAATGATTATCATATATGTATTATCTTAATTCATAATATGCAATAGACTCTTATTTTATTTCAATTTATTCTTTGATTTACTTGGTATAGTTTTGTACGAGTTACATGACACAAGTCTTATATTTTGTAAATAAATTAAATGAATAATTGAGAATGCTAACATTAATATAATGAAATTCTTAATATAATATTATCTTGTTTGTTAGTTTATGAATTGAATAATTAGCGCGTAAACTCATAAATGTTATGAATTAATTATTCAATTAAAAACTAATGATAGTCAATGATAAAGATGTAATATGTGAGTTTAATAGATTTTATATCTATCTTTATTACGAATCTTAACAGAATATTAATATGTGTATGTATATATATATATATATATATATATATATATATATATATATATAATGACTATATCAATTGATATTACTTTGAGTAAATATATTATAAAGTTAATAATTGTGTCAAATTAGATAAGATTTATTTTTAAATTAAATTTTATTAAAATAAATCTGAAAATTTGTTTAATAAATAGATCTATAAAAAAATGTCAAATGAGATTTGACGAAGAGAAAAAAAAAAAGATATAATATCTTAGAGAGAAAAGTGTGACCTTTTTCGAATTCTATTTTAAGAAAACGTTGTATAAAATCAAATAAATACGTTTTATGTGTTGATAACATATCTCTACACAAATATAATAGTGAGTTATTTTTGTAAATTTGACGCTCACATGTTAAGAATTTAAGTGAAAAGATTTTTAAAAAATACTCGACAATTTTGAAACTTTCAAAAAGTATTTGATAATGAATTAAGATTGTTAAGATTATCTGATTAAAAGAGCTTCTCAAAATTTATTTATTTATTTTACATATTCTTTTAATACTAATAATTTAATTTATGGTTACTTATCATTTTTATAATAAATTTAAAATCACAATGATAATACATGTAATAGTGAATTTTGAGAATCATCAAAACCGACACTTGGACGTGCCATCTTTGAAACGATTCCTTTGTGATTTTAGCTCTGATAATCAGAGGAAGATTCAAAAGAAAAAATAGTAGATTGTTGCGGCTCGGACAGAGGTTATGGATTGGATCCTCTGGTTGCGGCTTCCCGAGGATATAGCATCGCGTTCTTCGTTTCGAAACCCACACCTTCTTCTTCCTTGCCATGTTCAGAATCCTCTTCTCCGTCGTTAAAATTTTCCAAGCACAGCTCCGACGACGTAAATTCCAAATCCTCTGTCGGAAAAGTAAACCTAACCCATGATCGGATATTGGAGATTCTTGACAGATTACAAAAACTCTGGTGAAGATCTCCTGATCGAATAAACGACTAAACAAACATCTCAATCGAAAACCTGATGAAGAACTTTTGTTATGGATTCGCCCCTCAGAATCGCAACCACTCCACGGCCCCTCTCCGCTCCAATGTTCCAATCGGCAATACATACTTGGCGTCCAATCCAGGATTTCAAAGCTAGATTAGATCGGTTGTAATGTTTAATTAATATTTAAATTATGTAAACTAATAGCTGATGATAAATAAAATGGTCTTTAAAAAAAACTAAAATCTTTGTTTTTTTTTTAAAAAACCCAACAACTTTACTATTTAAAAATTAAAAATAAAAAATTATTTTAAAATTTATAAAAAAACTCATTCTGGCCGGCGTATGGATGGACAGACCTGTAGAAGCCGGCCGGTTCACTTGAACCGGCCGGCCTCCATTATTTTTTATAAAGAAAACGTAAAGAGGCCGACCGATTCGATTGAACTGGCCGGCCTCTATTTTTTAAAAAGAAAAATATAAACGGAGGTCGGCCGGTTCGAACCGGCCGGCCTCCAAGGGTTTCCATTTTCATTCAAATCACACTTCTAAAAAATTCTGCAATACTTTCTTTCGATCATTTTCTTTATTCGACAGTATTTCGACTTGTTTCGAAAGAAAAACGTAAATTTTTATTTATTTATAAATTACGATGCTTAGATATTTTGATTTTTGCTCACATTAATTTTTAAATTATTTAATTTAATTATTTAATATTTGATTTATTTATGAGATACGATATTTAACTACTTTGATGTTTGTTTGTATTAATTTTTAAACTATTTAATTTAATTTTTGTATATTTTATTTATTTATCAGTTACAATATTTTGGTACTTTGATATTTAAACGAGGTAACTCTTTTTTTTGTAGGTAAATTATTTATTTTCGCAGTGGTATAAATATATTGTATAAGTTATTTCTGTATAATGAGGGTGGAAATGAGACCATTTGTGACCCCTTCAGTTTCTCCTGGAAACTTACTTGGAAATATAATTCTATCTGAGGAGATTGTGCAGTACAATCTTTCCTGAGAATTATCCTGATCGGTATAACTATTTTTTACAATAATTATTCTTACCATTTTATTCTTTTCCAACAGGAGGTTTGAGAACATATTTGCAATGGAATTTTGGAATATAAACTGTGAAAGTAAGTTTGAGAATAATTTGGTGAAACGTAAACTTACTTATTGCATAACTGTCGACTTTAGTGGTTGGAGATATTGAGGATTAAAGAGATGTTTGACAACATCGTCTTTCACGGCATGTATCCATTGAAGGAATACGTATGTGAGAGAATAGTTCGATTGTTTTACGCGAACTTGCTAGCAGCCGGGAGAAATGAAGTTATTAGTGGACTAACTACCAAAATTTTTGATAATGAGGTGACGATGTGGCTGGAAACAATAAATCAATTGATAGTATTTTAACGTTGAAGATGCAGAGCAATATTATCATGCTTCTAAAAACTGTTCTTTTTTCACATAGCTCGAGGAATAATATTATTTTAAATACATGATAATATTACTCTATATTTATATATATTTTTTTTAAAATAGAGGCCGGCCGCTTTAATTTTTACGTTTTCTTTATAAAAAATAATAGAGGTCGGCCGGTTCAAGTGAACCGGCCGGCCTTCACGGGTCTGTCCACTCATAGGGCGGCCAGAATGGATTTTTTTTTGCAAATTTAAGATAGTTTTTAGTTTTTTTTTTTTGTGAATAGTAACATTAAAAACCAACATGTTTGGTTTTTAAAAAAAAAACCCTAAATAAAAGAAGCAACAACAATTGATAGGATTTGAAAAACAAAAAGAATCACCAGGACATGAAACCAACAAAGTTTAATTAGGGTACCTTACTCCTAACACCAGCAGATCGACTCAATTTTATTGTATTTTCTACGATAAAATAATATAGATTTATATCAACCTCTTTTAATGGAAGAATATTTTTATACTCTACTGGCTTCGAATTTCAAATAAATCAGATTATCTTTCGGAAAAAATAAATCAGCATGCTTTGATTTTTTAAAAGCAGGAACGGTGGTCAACCATGCGGGGATAGCTCAGTTGGGAGAGCGTCAGACTGAAGATCTGAAGGTCGCGTGTTCGATCCACGCTCACCGCACAATTGTTTTTTGTATTTGATGGGCCAACAAGACGGGCTTGGGCTTTATTACTATTTTCTCTGCTTGGTAGATTTGGTCCAAACTAAGGACCCCTCTGAGTCTGTTTCTTTCTTAATTCGTAGCACCTCTCTCTCTCTATCTCACTCTCTCTGCCTTCCCCTTAGTCCTCCAAATATACAGGGAGCACAAAAAAAAGACCTCCAAATATACAGGGAGCACAAAAAAAAGAAAAAGAAAAAAAAAAAATCTTACAGGAAACCCCCTCAAACCAAGGACTTCCCATCCCATGGCTAACGATGCAGAAAATCAAACATCAACTTACACGATGATTTTGAGACTTATGAGTAAAAGGAGAACATGGGTATGTCTTTTCACCTTCGTCTATGCACTCCTTTTATCTTCTTCCTGGAATTTCCTCCGATCTATACTCTCTTGGTACGAGTTACAAGCTCAACCCTCTTCTGGGTGGCCGGCCCTCTACGCCTCCGTCCTTCTCGGGGCCGTTTTCGGGCTGCTCTCGATGGCTGCGGCTCTTGCCGTGATGGTGCCTGCAACTTTGGTCACCTGGATCACCATTGTTGTTCTGCTTGCCTTCTTTGGGAAGCCCAGGACGAGCCTGGTGATGGAAGGGAGAAAGATTACTAAAGAGATTGTCGGGTTTGTGCTCAAAACTTTGTTGAGGGAGGGGAATTTTGTGGCTGCTGTTTGTGCTGTTTTAGGTTATTTTGCTCTTTTTAGGAGGGATAGCGACACTTATTGAGTGTCCTTGAGAATTCGAGACATGGGGTTTTCCGAATTCTCTCGTTAATCGTTGGATTTGTCCAAGTTTCCTGCTTCTGTCGGACACCGTTTGGAGCTACGAGGTTGTAGATTTGTGGTAAAAGTAAAATCAGGCATCAAACGTTTTACACTGTCGTCACGGTTCCTACAGATTTCAGATATGAAAAGAAATTTAAATTTGGACTGGAACACAAACTGACATCTTACATGTAAGTTTTAAGTAAATTGGTAGATGATTTTTTTGGTAGATGCTGTTCTTTTGGACGAGAGTACAAAAAGTATCTTTGTTCTTAAGTTTTGCTTTTATTTCCTTGTTCAAATCAGAAGTCAACTAATGTTTCTTGCATAGTTTTGGGAATTAAATTATGATTCTGTTTCCACTCGATATTAAAAACAAAGCTTGTAGGCCAGAATTGATCTCCACACGTCGAAGAAACACAGAAGCATTATAATAAAACTGTTCTTTATTAACAGGATAGTGGGTTTGAACTAGAAAAGACAATCGAGTCATCATTCTAGACGAGAGACTCATCCGGTCTTTATCTGATCGGACCCACCATCAGCTACATACAACCCCAACCGTTAGATCCTTATACAAACTTATCATCATATTTTACAAACTCCAAAGTGAATTCTAGAGGTAGAAGAACTAGAAGCTTAGCTGACACTTGTCGAAGCACTTGAGGAATTCTAACGCCGCATCCCTCGCCATCTCAGGCGGCGGCGTAGTCGGTGAGAGTGGCTCGAACTCGGCTTTCCACCGTGCGATACACATTTCTGTCTCTTTGCCTTGGATGGGAATGAAGGAGAAAGTTACCCTGTATGGATTATACATCTTCCTCAGCTCTCCTCCGACGACGCAGTAAGTTACAGATCGATCTGTCTCCTCCACCCTCTCTATTTTTTCAGTTGATTCTTTGACGTAGTTCCTTACAGCTTCCACCCACATGCAATTGCAGCCATTAGAACAATTAGATAAAAACGAAAACTTTGAGAGAGAGAGAGAGAGAGAGAGGGTACCAGGGCCGAGCTGGAATAGCCGTAGACTTCCAGGGCCGCCATCTCCCTGGATATATTCCGCTCGGAAAAGCATGTCTGGATTAATTTGACTGATGATTTCATCATCTCTGTACATCTTCCATGCCTTCTCTGCAGGGATGTTAAGCTCTACTTCTCCTTTCATGCTCTTCATCTCTCCGGCGAGTTGGGTTTTGTTTTATTATGAAGTGGAGATGAGATTATATAGAAGGACAAATGAGTTAGAGACGCTGGCTAAAGAGGGATGTGCTTCCAAGTAGAAGACAAAGCAACGAAATCCACAGAAATGATCGAATCTTGCCTCTTGAGAATTACAATAAAATTAGGGTTAAATGTATTTTAACAGTTAAAGTATGGTCAAAATTTAAAAAAAATTGTCGCTGTTACGTATCTAAAAAAAAATCTTAAATTATAAAAATTGGTGACAAAATTTTTTACGACAAACCAATAACTCTCGTTCTAAATTTTACAAAATAAAACGGGAGACCGTTCTCTGAAAACGATCTCTCATTTTATCGGGGTGTTCTCTATGTGAAATACACTGAGAGAGCGGGAGGTCTCCACCCTCCAAAGCACCCCCGAGCGCACATGTTAGTCACATGCGCGCAGTAGTCTTCACCCTCCAATATTAATTTTAAAAAATATATCAAACGATATTCAATTTAATTTAAATTTTTACCATATGTTCCCCACATCACGAAAAAATAATCTGAAAATTTTCGTGATTTGCTAACACTCGTACAATTTATTGTAATTTTATTTAATTATTTTATAAAATAATTATAATAAATAGTACAATAGTTAAAACAACACGCAAATTTTCAAATTAATTTCTCGTGATATGGGGAACATGTGGTAAAAAGTTCAATTAAATTGAATATCGTTTGATATTTTTTTAAATTAATTTATAAGGTGAAGAAGTAATTGCGATTAATTTATAAAAAATACCAAACGATATTCAATTTAATTGAAATTTTTATCACATGTTTATCACATCACAAGAAGATAATCTGAAAATGTTCGTGATGTTTAAAATTTTGTACAATTTATTATAATTATTTTATAAAATAATTAAATAAAATTACAATAAATCGTGCAAGTGTTAAAAAATTATAAAAATTTTCAGATTATCTTCTCCTGATGTGGGAAATATGTGGTAAAAATTTTAATTAAATTAAATATTTTTTGGTATATATTTTTAAAATTAATCTTGGAGGATAAAAACTACCGCGCGCACGTGACTAACATGTTTGCGAGGAGGGTGCTTTGGAAGATGGAGACCCCCTGCTCTTCCCGTGTGTTTGACATAGAGAACACCCTGTTCTATGTGTAAAATTTGTAACGGAGATTATCAGTTTGACGTCAAGAGTTTTTTTGTCCGTTTTTATTGTTTAAGATTTTTTTTAGGATAACCATACTACGAGGATTTTTTTCAATTTTGACCCTACTTTAAGGGTTAAAATACATTTAACCCATAAAATTATTTCAATAAAATATATGTTCCTTAGCTAGAAAATTGCAGTAAAGGTAATAAATTCTGAAGCTAGACTAGATTCTCACCTATAATATTTCTTGGTATAACGACCCACGTTTATCGTTCAACTTTTTGCCATCAATTGAGTATTGGCAAGATTCCATGGCTCCGTGAATGCTCTGCTCCACTCAAGAAAATAAATCAAAGAAAGAACGACTTTTCTCGAGCTTAACAAATCCGAGGTACATAGTATCTTTCGAAAGTCGAAATTTTAAGAAAAGTGGTGGTCTAGGATGGAAGAGAATGAACAATAAGAAGAAACTGATACGAAAGTAGAATCCCATGACTTCACACAAAAACTAGTCAAACAATCAATATCCCATGGCTCACCGGGTCTTTGATAGGAATACAGTAGTAAAAAAGATTAGCAACCAACGCCACATACTCCATAGCTAATAGCTTCGTTCGACATACAAATACATGATGAAAGAAATTGGAATTCTGCATTGATTTCCAGTTGATTCTTTGAGTAATGTCGATGACTTCTACAACCTTTGGAAAATGTTGTGTCTGCTCATTTCAACAAAACAAAAAACTATTCAGAGGCAAAATCCGAGTCAAATGCAGCATGTATCACAAGCTGAAAGGGAAAACAAATGTAGCATGTAGGCAAATTCGCCCATGACATGCACATTGAATTCTTGCATGCAGTTAAGTTCTGAAGAAACCAAAATGATGGGGCGGTTCAAATCTAAAGTTCTTCGCCACGTACCACATCGGAAGCATAACATGATTATGAGTCGGTACACTGTTTTTGTTCCAATTCCGAGCTCAACATATGATGAAGGAGCATCTCCACTCTTTGGCTCCTCGATTTTGTGCTGTACCAAATCAGACAGCCAATTGTTCTGTTAACAATGAATATAAACAAGGAGAAAAGATAAGAATGGCAATTGTCGGTGATCATACCCGACATATCTTCTTCGGTCCTTTTGACCTTCTTCATTCTGAATTTTACACAAAATTTCGTAAATTCAAGTAAATCTTTGAAAGAAAAGTCCACAAAAAGATACTAATTTGTAAAGAATAATATTACGTTTATTCTATTATTGTATTCTCTTAAAATATCCGCCGACTTATCAAACAATGATTGGTGCAATTAAAGTATAATTAATATAATAAATTATAAATAATTCATTTGTTACATTAATTATACCAATCATTATTTGATAAGAATAAACGTAGCATTACTCATTTGTAAAACCTTGTTCTGGTCTTCGCTACTTTCTGAAGACTCCATTTCCAATTCAGCAAAGAATGCCTCCAAGACAAAAGCTACGACCTGAAGTAATATCACTTCCGACGTGTCACACTTGATGGTAGGCAGATTAATGAAAGGTAGACTGGTGGAGAAGAAGCAAGCTTACCAAGTTCAAAAGCAGCAAAACAGTTATTAAGTAGAAACTGACAAAATATACAAGGCTCCAAGCAGTTCCTGTCAAATCCTCGTAGCTCTGAAATGGAACAAGATTTTAGGAAATGACAGAAGAAGAGCTGAGTAAATTAATTCCTAAAGCTGTGTCACAGAAGCAAACCTGCATCCAAATTTGCCAGTTACCCATGACCAGCAAATTGAAAAGTGTCACCATTCCATTTGGGAAATCATTAAAGTTGAATAGCAAATAGCTGATATTGTCAAGGACAATCATTTATCATACCAAAACGACCTTCAACGGCAACATGAAAAGTGAAAAAAAAAAAAATTTTGAACAATTTTAGCCATTTGACTACTATTTTAATAAGAATATGTTCCGAGACTAATGAAGAGAAACAGGAGGCTAACTCACTGTTAGACTCTCAAAACTAAAACAGGGTTAGAAAAAAGCTACATCTACATTAAGGATACTCACTATCAGCAAGATCAGTGTTGTCCAAAGTGGAATTACCTTCATTAACAATCCCTCCAAAGATCTTGATTAAATAAAAAAACAACAATTTAGATACATGAATTCGCGGAAAGAAAACAAATAGGAGCAAGATCATATCAATCATAACGGGAGAGACTAAATTTTATTGAAAAAAAAATTATATGCTATTCTGATACCAAAACAAAAGACTACGTTAAGCATCTATGAACTTATCAAACATACTAGAAAAGCAGCCAGTTCTTATTCTCCAACTGAAAGTATATTTACTAGAAAAAAATAAATTCGATAAGATCACTCGTCATCTTGTAACCGAAGCAAGAAGTTTAACTTTCAACAAGAAAAAAGGAAGGTTCAGAAAAGCATTTTACAAACCTGCACGCCAAGGGAGCAATACAAAGAAAGGACGCAGAATATGGTCCCAAGGTATGGCATCAAACTTGGTATGAGAGTTAAGAAAGTGGCAATAAATGCTCTATATCTCTTGACATACATCAGGAGTCTTACCAACCTTAGCATTCTTGCAAGAAGGAGGTAACGAATCCTGCAAAAAAAAAAAGAGAAGTTCTAATGTTATTGACCTTACAGTATTACATCTGCACATTTTTAGCATACCAGGTATACAAGGAGTACAGAGACTTAAGCCTTGCTTTCAAATTATTATTATTGTACAAAGAGAGGTGTCAAAAGGGAAAAGCCGTCAAACTACATCCAAACTCTGTCTACTGGTTGGTTCCACCATTAGATCGGTGATGTTTTAATGTATATAAATTATCTGATTATGTTGGTTTACTTTAAACTATTTAGAGCCAAAACCGAACCATACAAAAAAATTAATAAAGTTAACCACCCTTTTTCTTATGGTATTTTTAAGTTAGGATGAATTAACTTATACATGTTTCTTTTGAACCATTGAATTAATTTAAGATATTAATAGCATTGACAATAAGATAAACATGAATGATTCGTTTGATTGAATAATTGCTTTTGTTTGGATTGCTTTCTTTTCAATGTGCTATAAATTGTTTTTTTTTTTTTAAACTATAATGTAAACCAAACTAGGCTCCCGGATAATATCCTGAAAAACAACTATTCCCAAGCTATGTTTCAACTTATACTTTTCCAATAGTGAAATAAAGGGAACCTCAGATGTTAACATGCTTAATACTGAAGCCCATTGCTCTCTGCACCTCTCATCTATTGAGCACTTCAATATGTATTATGGTACTAAAGCATATGAAATAAAGGAAATTATCATACCACTCTCCATTTGAAAGAAAGGTTGAGCCATTTGGTGACGCAAATGTCATAGTTTCTCCAATAACTGCAAAGAAACCATTTATCCATCGAACCGCGAAATATAACAGAAGAGAAAACTATGTGCGAAAATGACTTCAATGCTCAAGTTTATGTTAGAACTTCTACACAGTTGTTAAACGAAGGAACTTTGAATAGAATGATGAAATTATCAGTATAACTAGGAACACATAAAAAAGTCGAGTAAGAACATGCTGTCAGCTTACTAAATGCAAAGGTTAGAAGAATGTCTAGCAAATGTGATACCTATAACCCATGTGATAACAAAATCAAACCGATTTTGGCCATCTCTCCAATAATTCTCAAATCCAAATGAATATACTTTCAGAGCCATCTCCACAACATATATCCATCCTGCGTACAAAAAAATAAAGTTGAACAATCAAAATCACAAAAAGAATGATAAAACTAAAGTGAAAAAGTAAAGACGTCCTATAGTTATAAGTCCACAGTTAAAAGAAAGTAAGAAATAGATAGAAACAAGGTTAAATAAAAAAATATTTATGGCTATTTGATTTTAATACATTGTTGTAAAGTCAATGTTAAGTGTTTGACAAAGCAGCACAAGCAACAGTGAGTTCTTACCAAATACAAATTCCACCTCTTGCCAAATTTTTTGGCCAGAACTGTTCTCTATATCAAGCTGCAATGCCAAACCTTTACAAATGAATAACTTGAAACATAAAAATAAGAGGAATATGACTCTCAAAAAATCAAACGAATTTTCACTCAGGAACATTTGATAAGAAAACATAGCAAAAGGTCGTATGCAGTCGAGAATAGATACATATTATCCAATTATTCAGCCATAAAATAATACAATTAGATATGAAAAATAACACTGGCTTTTTTTTAAGAGAGTCCACATCCATTGTGGGACAATAACAGACCACAGCATGCTATGCGCCGAAGAGATCAACTAAAAGACAAGCACTTAACAACGGCACAAAAAATATTCAATAATATAGTGAACACAAATTAAACTGTAGTCTTTAAAATTCTATACTATGAGAAAGACAGTCAAGATTTATATAACAACGTGAAAACTAGTTAAACTTCAGCCTTACTGTTGTTTCAACAATGACAGCAACTAGATTGAGCACGAGAATGAAGGATATTATGTATCCAAATTTTGGGCTACGAACAAAGATTTTTAGTTTATCAGATACAAATGAACGGTAGATGTATGGATACTGCTCAAACCAAGATGGCTGCAAGAATAATTACAAATTAAGATAAAAAGACAAAAAAGCTCTCTGTAATCATATAGATAAATTTAAGAATAGATTCTTTTAAAATTGAAACTAGAAAAACTTACAGTATCCTCCTTTTGGAATTTCAGAGCAATTGCATTACACAGATCAGCAAATTCATCCTTGTTAATCTAATACATAAAGATAATGAGAAAAAATTTAGAGAAAAACACATGTCCTAACAGTTCTTCTTTCATGCGTGACAAACAAAATATTAATTGATGAAAGATGAAATCTCAGTTATAAGTATTTATCTCCTTCTTGTTTAATCTCAGGCAATCATGACCAGATATGTAGAAAGTTAAATTTAAGAAGATAATATATAAATATGTTTCAAGATAAATAGATTTTATTATATGAATTTAATCTTCGAGTTTAGGTCAACTAAGGTCAATAGTCATACCTTGAAATCACGACTATCGTCCAGCTCATCAAATATTAGTTCAAAGTCATCCCTTGATATTTTTGGCAAAGACCTAAACATGATAATATTTTTCATGTTTCGAAATGTATAGAAAAAAGGAAAGAAGAAAATTCATATAGCGGTAAAGACAAATAAACACGTATGAACAACAAATTTAAGATGGCGAAGGCGTTGATTATTACAAATCTTCATTACAGAAGCTATTCTGGAGATCGATCGATGTCCATTAGAGTACTGTTTTCTCTTTATCTCAATACTTTCAGCTTGATCATCTTACTTCATAAACTAAAGATGCAATGGATAATATAGATTCAGAGTGAACATTTATTTTATCTATATCTCATAACATCTGGGACCAAAATCCTTGATTTTAAGATGACACTTTACTCTCACATTGTCACGCGGAACGCTAAAACTTAATCTTGATATTAGGCGCTTAAACTAATTTTTAGTTTATCTGACTTGAAGACAAAACTATTTTATTCGAGAACAAAGAGTCCATTTTCAATCTTTGAAACAATATTAATCAACTATTTCTAAGTGGGTCAATTGTTCGAGTTGAAATTTCTACTATTAGCGCAACTCTCTACTACTAGTGCAATTCTCTCTAATTGGAGAGAAATTACATTCAATTAGATGTTTTTTCTTTAAGAAATTGAATAAACAATGAATGCTTTTATACCTGTATTTGTTCAGCTCCTCAAACAGATGTATGCACTGGTCTTTATCAATAAACCCATCATTCTGAAAAGGTACAGGGAAAACATCATATGAAATAAAAAAGACAATACTGATGTAGCTGGCGCTGATTTTCTTTTTAGATCAAAATCTTGATGATAATTTTTATTATTACTACTGCAGGAAGCTGAACTCCCAGGTTCAATGAAGTTATCACGGCACAATACTATAGAAGTTCTGGGAGAAAGTTGTCAAGCAAATCAAGCAAGAGTTTATGAACATCTCATTACGACTAAATAATTAGTAGAATTAGTGTGTTGTCGTAACAATGAGTTCCCCGGAACTTATTGACTCGAGGTGGACGATCCTCTAGCCTCGCTATTATCTTAAAGTTAACCACTACTAACCAAAATTTGCGGTTCATTTTGTATCATCAACAACAAGATACTTTACGTCCACTTAACCTGAACTAAGCATATGAAGAAGTTCTTTTCACAGTCAGTTCCCTTAATAGCTAGGTCCATCATTAAGAAGTCATTCTCTTTTGCTTATTTCAATGTTAAAAAACAATTACTAAATTACTATACGAACTGTAAAAGAGAGATCAACAAGGAAAGATCAAAGGTGACAGTGACAACTTACATTCTTATCTATAAGACTAAATGCTTTCTGCAATGTACTTATCCTTTTGTGGTCCTTCTCTGAAACTTGTTTCACGAGCTACACCAAGAAAATGCAGTCCTTACTAAAATAACCATCAAGTTTCGATATTGGTGGGGGCAAGTATAGATGAGTTAAAATGACACCAATCAAAGAGCTAGTTTTCATCGCAGCAATGTCATAAAGATGAAACATGGTATACCTGACTTTTGAAACTGTCATATACAACGGCAAGAACCAAGTTTGTGACAAAGTAAACTCCCAATAACACGTAGAGAACAAAAAATAAGCAATACCACCGTGAAGCCCTGAAAGAATACAAAGACGATATGAATGTGACAAAATCCTTTTATAACTATTATGAAACCAATAACCAGAAACATCAATGAAGCTGCAATACTAGGTCTTTCTTCCTAAATTATAAATTGCAATGAAGTTATATTATGGCTTGAGAAGGAAAGAAAAAAGAGTGAATCAGCATAAATGATGAATACTTTGTATTTCAAGTGTTTTATGGAATTACTTTTAAGTGCACTTTATAATTCCATTTATATTTTCCTCCCCTAGCCGCAATATTCGCCTTACTAACATTAGAAACCGATTGTAAATCAATTTTAGGCAACATTCGAAAGAAAATGGAAAAAAGTTCACTAAGTTGGGACATTGTACAACGGTGAGAAAAAAAGGGTCTGAAATGCCAATAAATTATTAGAACCAAGTTTTAGTCACTTATAAGAACTCACTTGTATGCAGGTATCCAAACATCTGGATTATTGGATGTGGTAAACAAAACAAACATTTGATATAATGTGGTGCCAAAAGATGTAAATACAAGTTTCCCTTCTTGTGTATCTTCAAACATGACATATGCTACCCAACTGGAGAAAACCAGAAATAAAAGCCCTAAAGCCTGCAATTGAAGAAATTGAATAGAAATAACAAAAATTCAAGTAGGCAATCCAAAAATATATGCCTATGAATATTTACAATGTCTTTCATAAGTTTTGGGCATATGGAACTATATTTCCCTGAATTTCTTTAGTGTAAAGTAAATTTAATAATACTATCCAGGAAGACAAAAGTAAATAATTGATGAGATGATGAACGAACCAAGACATTCAAATATGTGCCTAGCATTCCAGCCAAGATGACGATGCTATCCCGTATATCCCTAATATAAACCAAATGAAAACAACAGTCGATAAAGATAATTGCATAATTGGAAAGGCATGCAAGGCACCAACAAAAAGAACGAGTAAAGCCATCCAAATTTTGAGACATTAGCTAAAGAACAACTACGTGAGTGTATTCAATGTTATACAATTTCCTAGAAATTCTGACCAGTATAACCTCGATTAAATTAAAGCCTCCAGCCAATTTTCTTCTTTTGTGCCGAACACCATAACTAAGTTAGAAATAAGAAAGAGGGGTGGAGAGACAAAAAGTTTACTTCGCTACAAAAACCAAATGATCTAAAGCAAATTAAAAAAAAAACAAACAAACAAAATGAGTCTCATATGTGCAAGCATGGGAAGAAAATGATACTGCCATTACCTAATATTCATGATGAAAAAGATGACTCTTATATAAGGAGCAAGTCTGAGTGGAAGGTAATCAAAGGCCACTGGGGACAAATATATGGAATAAACCAGTAAGTCAGCCACCAAAATCAGAAGGCAGGCGATCTGAATAGTCAAGAAGATAATGTACTATGAAACATTCTGGTACAGTTATCATTCATAGATTTTCATATCTGTAGGTAGTTTGAAGCAAATACATATAATCTTGTCAATATACCAACTCTTTAGTGCAATTCTTGAAAGGTGTTTCTTAAAAAAAAATGTTTCTGCTGCAATAGATGTAAAAAAATGCATTGAGAGTTGGAAAATACTGTGGAGATGGTCCTAGAAGGAGTAGCTACCATTCAAAATCAAGGACCTTCAACCATCAATATAAAGCTGAGCAATTACACTAATCCTCGATCATTTTAAATATAAGACAAGTATAAGGTATTAATAAAGGGAACTTGGTTAAAAGGAAGTATGGCACAAGGGTTTAATATGATTAACTGAATTAGTAGATGTCAAATAGTCGCATTATTTGGAATCCTAGTTCAAGTAATCCAGTTCGGCTACTGTACTGCGAACCAAAAACTCGTACCTTTACTTTATTTAGAGGACTTTTCCAAAATAGAGAGAATCCTTCGTATGAAATTGGAAAGAAAGTATGAATTAGAAGCACTATGAGAGTTACCCCCTGCATAAAGAAAGTACAATGTCAGTGAACTCAAAAAAGGACAATATGTCCAGTACATAGTGATGAGAGAACTTGGAAAATGCATCACTTGATTACATTGTCTAACAAACATGGACGAAATCAAATCCTAATCCTTGATATATTGATGCATTCGATTAAAATATATGCCATAAACAATATTTAAAAATCATAGCTTAAATAGCAGCATATAATGGTCAAATAGGATGCAGTGACCGCTAAGGTTAGGCACAAAAATTCAATAAAATGAAGTATAATCCATCAATATGTTTCACCTCGTAGATAAGAGATGCAGCACCAGTTAGGTAAGGCAACTCCCCGAGATAGAAATAATCTCTATCGCTACAAGTAAATGTCGAAACTTTGGAGCACCATAAAGGTTTCTGCATAAAACTAAAACAAGTCAGAATAGCACAATCCTCCCTACCCAGATACTGATAAAAATACAGAAGAAAAACAAACCTCAAAGAAATTAAGGGCAATCAGTGCAAAGTAATTCAGAGTCCAAATGACATCCAATCTAATGTAAATGAAGTAGAACTTTGCAGCAGTGTGAAAGCTTGAATGTTCAAGAATCTGCTCCGGTAAACCTACGCCATCTTCAGCCTGAAAAATGCATTCTCAACCAGTAACCAATATGGCCCGACAACGTGATACAAAACGAAAGTTTCCATCAGCAAATTTTGGCCAACAGATTTGACAGCCAGAACAGAGGAGAAAAGACAGAAGAAGTGGTACTAACAGCAGCACAGCACATCGATTTGAAAAATGAAATTAAAGAACCAAGCTATCTGGGTCGTCTCCTAGTGAGAGTAGGATTGTCGGGAAGAAAATGGACTAACCAGATCGACAAGGGCAGCAGCTCTTTGATAGGGAGAGCCATGAGTGACAGCATCTGAACGGCGTTTGAAATTCAAACGAGGATCATCCCGGCGACCACTGCGACTCACACTGCTCTCTCCGCTCATCAGAGGCGTCTCCATTTTCAAAAGAAAAGAGCAAAAGAACGAAAAACAATAACCAAATGATCCGTTCCTCGACAACAACTAAAAGCTTCCCTAAATTTAAAGTCCGAATAAACGCAAGGCAGACAGCAAGGAGAGATTGGAGAAGAAGATTTACAGAGATGCATCAGTGGTGCATGGATAATACGGCAGATGTCAATGCCAGTGATGGCAGATTGATTCTGGTCAAAGTACTGTAACATCGCCAACTCTATACACATCATCAAAAAAGTCGTCCTTTTTACGTCAGTGCTAGCTAGACATCTCGACCCAATTTCTGTTCAGGCCGACCCTGCGATAGTTACACGTACTAGACTACCAGAAGCGCAGTGACGCAGCCACTGCCATGTAAACCTGTTGCAAACTTTTTATTATTCTTAAATTGCAAAACTCATGTTATTCTTCGATTTTGTCTGACTAAACTCCTCTCTTCAACTGATTTTTTTAACTGTAAATTTTAATGTTCTGGCTCGTGTTTAATTATTTTTTTTAACACTAAAAAATATTAAAAACCCAATCCAAACTCGGTCGATCTGACAGCTTTCAGACAGTTAAAGGAAGTCGGCAGAATTCTTTAAACTAAGAGTTCCGTGAGATTGGAATTTATCGACAGATCTGCGAGACTCAACCACCTGTCCTTGTCTTTTTCATAATCAACGCAAGATGACGACTTTTCAGTTTTCACTTTACCGTTGATTACAATACTGCCACTTCCTGTCTCAAACGCTGTCGGCAACTGATAGAAGTGGGGAAAAGGGTAAACAGAAGGCGTAAAAAGATAAATTCTATCAATGAAAAGTTTCTTTAGGAAAGAATTATCAACAGAAGAAAACACAGGAAGACAAGGTCAAGGACAAAAACCATTACTTTGTATCTGTCAAATCATATATACGAAAACATGGAGGGCAATTGAACCAGCTTTATTTGATGCATACTAAAACACGCAATAATGACTGTCACCACCATCAGAAGTTTGATCGTGTGAGGCGATAGTTTACCTTCCCCATCCTCTCTGAGGAACGGCCGAGGGGTTTCCACTCAACCTGTCCAGAACATTATTAAAATCAACAGGTTGACCACTCTCCTCCAACCTCTGAATCACACCAGCGACGTGGTCGCTCCTGAAACCCATATTGCCCAATTTTTCAATCAGATCAGAGTGAGGATGATTGCGCACAAATGGTGAATGGCTTGGGTTTCGGGCCATGAGGTGGGGACCCTGGGCTGGTTGTGCATTCTGAAGAGGAACATTGGACGGAGTATATGTTGCAGGCGGTGCATTTTGGAGAGGAACACTTGTTGGAGGATACCCACCTGGATTATATTGAGGCTGTTGAGGTGGATTGTGTGTTCTTACTCCTTCATTATTGTCATACACCAAGTATGTGTTTCCTACAGGAAGACCGGGATGTGGGCCATACGCATTACCAACTTGTGCACCATAAGTGCCTTTCATTTGCGGAGGGGGAGGCGGCTGTAAAACTGGCCTGCTAGATCCAGCATATCCATAAGGCATTGCATCCGCACGACTAGATCCTGGCTGAGGAATAGATGAAAATGGCACTTGCATCGTCATGCTGTTGGGTTGATTTTCTGGAGTGGAAGGATTTGACAGACTCTGAGGGTAGGAAGGGTACACTGGTTGTGGTGCCTGTGGCCGAATTTGAGTCTGCTGTGGTGGTTGGACCTGGGGAGGAAGCTGCTGAGGCCATTGCTGCTGATACTGAGTAAAAGGTTGTTGGAATTGAGACGTTTGGCTTACCTGAGGCTGAGAATATGACGGCTGTGGGGCCACTGGAGCCACTTCTTGATGTTGGGGAGCTTGGTATTGAGGATTAGAAGGAAGGTAACTCTGATGTAATTGAGCTGGGGCTGGCGCCATGGCTGGGACTGGTGCTGGGGCTGGGGGATTTGACAATTGGTTCGAAGGCACATAATAGGATTGTTGTTGAGTTGCGTTCTGTGCAGGAGCTGGTATGGATGGTAGAGACTGTTGAGGAGGAGTAACCTGCTGAGGCAAGGAAAGAGCTAAATTTGCAGCCTCAGACGAGATGTTGGTTTTCTTAGGCTCAGAAGCTCTCTCGTCAGTAGATTGTGAATGACTTGAAGAAGTCGACTCTTTTTGAACAAGTTGAAGTTTGGCCAACTCCTTCTGAGTCTCAGCTAGTTCTTGTTTGTCTCTCAGAATCTGAACAGATCGATGGACCTGCACAGAAGAACCATAGTATATCATAATTTTAAAGGATGCAAAATAATTTATATCGAGGGAATCTCTCAGGAAAAAACCAATAAAAAAGGGCTATATCGACAAAGAATGAAGAAAATCAAACTATATTCCCCAAGCTAGACCCCACAATCATAAGTTATTCTAGTTTACAAAATTCAACTAAAGAAAGAAGTTAAATGCTTTTATCTTGGAGGGGATCAGGCATTCCGGACATTGAGAAAATGTTTACCAGGTATATTCAATAGGTTGGATGTGGAATTCATGTCCCAAATCAAATTACTAGCACAAACCCGCGCATAGACATAAGACATACATAGTTTGAGCCAATAAAAAATTATATAGATGCGGTCCAAAACGGAACAGCATCCTCCAAAATCCTTTCCCTCTATGCGTCAAACCAACCCCAGAAAGTTTTAAGTTGATCAAGAAAATACGAGCACCATATTATCTATGCACCATCAGCGCTTAAAATAGCCACCCGAAGATGTTAAGAAACACGTCATCTTAAAATAAAAGTGATAAATAGAGTATAGAGTAAATATATGTATAGAGTAAAAAAAATCTACAAATAATTTACAAAAAGATTGAGCTCCATAAAAGCTCAAAATCGTTAAAATACTATACAAGAAAGCATGAATGAATCACCCCTTCCCCCACATCACAAAATGAAAGTCCAAAAGACGCTGCATCAAAAATCTTCTCGTAGAAAACCAATATATTGCTCTTATTCCAAATGAAGCAAAAAATGTAAGCCACATCACAATGCAAAAAAAAAAAAAAATGACTCACGTACTCCTCTTCTATCAAACACAAAGCACACTATTTGGGATAGCAAAACCTCTCTTCTTCAAATAACACTGCCAAAAGGGATGCTTTGGATTTCACGTTTTCTTCCACATTGAATTAGTTGAGTTCCCATATTCAGATCCTAATAAAAAGAACTGCTTAAGAAAGCACTACACTAAGACTTTGTGATATTTCTAAACTGCGGTTTTCAGAATCATGTTAGCATTCTTACACACTTCAACATGAGCTCATCAACATTTTCATTATCCATAGTAAATTTTACCAATAATAATAATAATAACTTGTATAAAATGGGGAGTTCTAAAAAAGGCTCCACCTCCAAAAGACTTCACAAAAGAACACCTAAACGTCTCAACATTCTGCCCAGATGAAAGAGGTTATTGAAAAGAGAAATTGAAAGCATATCTAAACCCAAATACCGCATCAAAAGCTACCATATAGCTCTACACTAACTAGCTCGTCATCTTTTTGTCCCCACTTAAAACACATACCCCAACCAAAAAAAAACTCTCAACCAACATTGGACACCATGACGTTCTTCTGTTTATAATTGACAATGAAAAAAGAACAAACTAAAACATCACCAATACGTTGCTTCAACACTAAGCAACAATCATCAATTAAATCTTATAAAGAACGTATATGGTAACTAAATAAAGATGCCTTAACTATAAAAATTTTGAGCAAGCTAGTAAGATATTATTATTCCACTTTTCAGTATGACAGTTTTAACCCTGTGACTTACTTCTTGGACGTGTTTATCGAGAGATTTAAGCTTTGACTCCGCCTCTCCATGATCACGAACTATATCAGATCTCATTTCTCCAATTGATTTGTCAAGATTGTAGCAATATAATTCTAGCTGAGACAAGCGTGAACTGATTCCTTCAAGAATGCGCATAATATTGTCACTGTGTTTTTTCATGCCTCTATCAACAGAAGAAAGCAAATCTTGATTTAAGGTCTCTTCTGGCTGGTTGTAAACAGCAGCAGGAAAAACAGCAGACCTTGTCACTCTACTTTTATTGAAATCCTGCTCGCAAAGTGAGCTCCTCAACAAATTAAGCAAGTAGTTGATGATAAGCAATCTAAGAGCTACTTTTAAGCTTCATATTCTTTAGCGCTTATGAAATTAACCTAACTTGTCAGTTGGTCCACAGCATCGACACAGGAAAAAAAAAAAGCATTCAAAACGTAATTAAAATCATTTCCAAAAACCTAAATGCAATCACATCCCCAAATCAAGGAACAAATATTCCACCAGGCTCCTAACTGCCCCACTCAAAAAATCAAATCGAAAACCAAAAGATAGCAACAGGTGAGTACCTTGCTTGAATTGGCACCTACTGTAGCATCAACGAGGCCGTCGTTAGATGAGTCCTGGTTCCCGTAGTCATTGTACGAGCAGAGAATATCATCTGTGCCAAAATCGAACCCCTTGGAGATCGAGTTGGCCCGGCCAGACGACCCAGACGCCATATACGGCAGAATTTGATCGGAAATGGAGTAAAATACAACTTCCGTCAGATATTTAACAAGAATTTGCGGATCTAGAACAGTCCGACGAAGAATGTATTAAGGAAACGTTTTCCTTGAGGAACAATCATGCGGAATATATCGGTCAGATAAGGTTAGCGCGGGGACCCGCATCAACCATTTTCTTTTATTTGCCGAGTAGCCCTCATTATTTGTTTCTTCGCACTTTAATCTTTTACGCTATTACCATGGGTGGGCAAAGCAAAACACGATTGGAACCTCAGTTTTAATGGGAACAGTAGTTTCGGTTCTGGTTTGGTTTGGTTATTCTTGTCAAAAGAATTGGTTTCACTTCCGGTTCGATTTCAATGTTTCAATACTTGGTGTCCACTATTTTGGGAGATCAAAAATGGTGAAAACTTAACCAAACTGTGGGCTAAAATTCGACTCGAAAACCATAAAAACCGACTCATACTCAAAACCGGCCCAAACTATCAAAACCAACCCAAAAGTAATCAATTTCTTTGTTTGGAACTGAATCGATCGGTTAATTTCTGTGAGGGTAACAGTAACTATTAAGACATAAATATATATGCACTGAAAAGAAACCAAGATGTTTGCTTTAAAAAGACACAAAAATGGTGTTCTTAAACAGCAGAGAAGTCGAAGAGCTTTGTCCAAGCCAAGAATATTCAAATAATACACGTGGCACAAATTCGGTGCAATGAATTGTTGAAAAGGGTGACCTGAGGGAAAAGTCAAATTGTAGTAAATGTTTTCACACGTCATTTATTGTGGGAGTTACATTGTTGCACGTCGAAAAATTCCAGCTGTCGTAAACCTGTTGGTCCAACTCCACCACTCCGCCAGCTCAGTTGTCAATATCTTTGTTCCTAGGTGGCACTATCTCAGCCATACACGTACACATCCTCAACAAAAAATCAGCCTATTAGATTATAGATTGGCTGTTTTCTAGTCTGGACAGTGACACATAGTCAGAGACTGAGCATGGCTTTTACATAATTACCCCTCGCCTCACGGACAGCTCACATTTTCTTAGCATTACCATTTTCGAACTAACGAAGCTAAAAAATCAAAGCAGGTACGTATTAATCTCGTTTCAGCAGGGATAAAAGCGTCATTTCGTTGGTCAGACTGGGCATGGTTGCCGCGTAATTACTGTATAATGACAACTCTCTTGCTATAAATGTGGCGTTTAAGTATCTGTAGACAGTCTTCCCTTTCTCTCCCCGTTTCTCTGCAAAATCTTCTTCCGAGAAAATCGATTTTCGCTGGATTTTCATTCGCACCGGCCGTTTCTCTCTCTGCCAATGAAGAAATCAGGTTTCTTTGCCGCTTCCGTCGCCGCTGCTTCGGCCACTCCGATCATCATCTGTAATACGAGTATGCGAGTTTCTCAGAGGGTAATTCTTGAAACTATGTTCTGGGTTTTCTTGATCCTTTGTTTTAATGTGTGTATGTGTTTTTTTTTTCTGTTTTCTCTCTTCCGATTTTCGTTGATCGTGTGAAAATCTCAACTTTTCACTGATCATGTCATCGGTTATGTATTTTTGAAGGCGGAGAGAGACGGAGAGAGAGATAATTCATCCGCTCAACGATCTGATTCGACGGATAAATTTGCTCCGAGGTTCGATGGGTTGAAATTCATCGAAACTCTCGTCACTGCACACAGATGAGAACATCAAGACTTGACGAAAGACTGATACTGTCTAAGATTTCAACTGTAATGCTTTCTCGATTTAAAAAAAAAAAAAAAAGAGGAGAGTTTGCTTTTTTTTTTCTTTCAATCTCCGACTTTGTCAAATGTAATTTGATGCACCCAGTTGAATTCTAAGCTCTAATTCAAAAATTTTGACTGATCAAAGCCTGCAACGCTACGCGCCATTGCTGTCTGACGTTTTATCTTTAAGGCAGAAAAAGTTAATGAATGAGATGATGCTATCCAACTAGTTCAATTGCGGCTTGTCAGATAAACTTGACCTGAATCTATTCTGGATAAAACGAGAACAGTAAAGCTCGGAATTTTTTTGGTAATTTGTGAAGCAATATCTCGACCATGTAAGTTTGGTGGGTCTCTCAATCCGCGCAGGACTTTGGGTTTGGGTCGCTTTGGTGGGGGAAGAGAAGGGATAACTACGGGGCACATGCGCTGCCATTTGCTTTCGACGAGCATTATGGTGATAGCTCATGCACTTGCCACCCCTCAAAAATGGAGGAAATATCCATAAAGTAGCCTAAAAATGTAAACTTTATGAAGTGGGGAGTGGTATTTTCCTGGTTTATCCTCTTTTTGTTGATTGCGATGTTGATTTTAGCCATGAAACACCCTTCTTTTCGCATTCCCCACTTGAGTCGACAATTTTAGTATTAAAAGACATGACAAAAAGCAACCATTTCTAACCAAATTATCTTCAAACCCCAGCATTATGTTCATTGTGTCGTGCCTCTGTAGACCTAATCGATAATCATACTGTAGTTTTGTGTAAGACGAGAGTTATTATCGTTCGAGCAGCTGAAGAAGAAGCTACATTTAAATGATTATCGTCTCGTCAGTTTCAGAAAAAACTGCACAAGGGTGGGTTTAAAGGCATCAACGAGAACTTGGAGCTGAGAACGAGTGGCAGATCACAGAGCGCTGCATTTCTGGGTTTGATTTTAACCATTCCCCTATGCCCATAGCTCAATATATGCGTCGTTATTGTAGTGTGATTTAATGAAGGTCAGAACCATTTCCATTTTCAACTCTTTTAATTAAGCATTGACTTTTGCAATCACACTACAAAAAAAAATAGAAAAAACAAAATAAAATAATCGATGATAATGATTGACAGATTTTTTTTTTTTTTTTTTTCCAAAAATCAAATTTAAACACAAAAAATAATGCTAATTACGAAAATTAGCAGCAAATAAAAAATTATTGGCAGAAACACAAAAGGAACTAAGTAACTAAGTTTAGTATGCTGGGAAAAACTTGATAACTCATTTATTGAGTTCTAACATAAACGATTGTGTTTTAACCGAGATTAACGATTCTAACAAGTCGAGCTCGCCGGCTGAATATTAATTAATTACAAGCTTAATGGTTTTGTTTGGAGAATCTCCTCTGTATCTTCATCGGCAGCAAAACCATCCTCTTCCAACTGATGAAGAAATTCAGAAGCCGATTTTCCAGCTGCAACACAAGTCCTCCGCAACCTCTGGTATATATTCTTGGTTAAAAGGCCTGAATTCTTGAGCAATTCCACCAATTCCTCCATTCCTTCAGCATCACTCTCTTCTTCCAAATGCTCCATACAAGCTTCTAACATATAGGAGATTGGCCTCCATTCTCGCCCCGATGAAATCGACAAAGCTTTCTTCAACATCTCAACTGCTTTTCTCATTTGCTTCTGTTTGTAATAACCCATGGCTAACACATTCCATGTACTGGGATGGGGAGTTCCTCTTTCCACAGCTGTGTTGGCAGCAGATTCGGCCTTATCAAAAAGACCCTTTCTGCAATAAGCGTTGAGAAGACTGTTCAGAACACGGAAATCATAACTGGTGCACTGAGACTCCCATTCTTCAAAAATTCTCTCAGCCCCTGTAATATCATCCATACTTTGAAGACATTGAATCATTAAGCCGTAACACGAATCATTCACTTTCAGTCTAACGGGCAACGGTTTGCATGAATTCCAGATTCTGTACAGCTCCTTTTTATCGGCTATTTTAGCATAAAGAGAAAGAAGAAACTCAAATGCTGATTTCCCGCCATTAGCACGCACTTTCCTCTCCATTTCCTTCAATATCGCCAGAGCCTTGCTCGTTGACCCAGCTTTTATATACCCATTTGCGACAATCGAATAAACTTTCCAATCGACATTGACGTTAGGATCCTTCTCCATTTCATTCAGGATTCTCTCCATCTCTGCAACGTTTGATTCGGAAACAGAAGCAGCTAATAGGTTTCTCATAGTGTACTGATCTTGCGGAATTCCCATCTTGTCCATTTCTTTCATTAGGGGGCCAATCTTTTTGTGTTGTCCAGTTTGGGAGTAGAGATTGATTAAAATATTGTAGGAATACGATGATTTTATGGAACCCATCAGTCTCATTTCTTCCATAAGAGCTTCAGCTCTCTCGACCATCTTCTCATGCACGTAAACGTTGAGAAGAGCTGAATATACTCTAAAGTTCTTCAGCTCCTTTGAAATGCTGTTGAAGTAATTTTCCGCCTGTCCCAGTCCATGAACTCTCTTGATTAAATCCAGTCTAACTGCAGCGTCACTTGGTGAAAGGATGAAGAATCTCCGATCACTCATCCAAAGGGATATCTGGATTGGGAAAGATTTGATGATTAGAAGCAGCAAAATGGATGAAAATCAGCCCCTCTACATTCACATGGCTTCTTACGCACAAGAGGATGATAATTACTATCAATTTTTTAGAGCATTCTGTGGCAATAACCTTTATTAAGTGATGAAAAGGCATATGTTCAAGTTATGAAATAAATTCTTAGGACATTTGGCATCAAATGTGGCGTAAAATTTGATTGTTCTACAAAAAGCTTTGATGGGGATATGGAATTGAACCAAAAAGGTGTTCAGTTTATGAAAGATTATTGAGAAAACTCATCCCAATCTACATTGTGGGGAGGAACATTCAGATGATCTTCTGATATGGAAATGGAGATTAATCTAGTGCAGAGTCGATAAATCTAGCTATACCTTGTCGCTTAAATAATTCAAGATATCAAAAAGTTGGAAACACGAGTTGAAAACATTTTTTGCACGTTCAAAAGGAAGAATAGACAGAAATAAAGTTAGTAAATAGAAAGATGAGAACCAACTTCTAAAGCGTGTTTGAAGCGATTGAAGTCCCCCATGAGCTTAACCAGCGATTGAAGCTGTTCTTTTTCAACGGGTCGTCCTTCGTCAACCCATTTGTCTAGCACCGGAACAATTGAGAGTTTTGGGTTACGAATACATGTGATTCGATCGACGAGACTTTTAGCTGCAGCTGAAGCTGAACCCAAAGAAGCAGAAGAAATGTGGAATATTGAAGCAAAGAGCCTTGATTTTTGACGCATTAAAAGCTGATTGAAGACCCGCTCGCTCGACAAGTTCAACGGCATCTCTCGTTCTCTCTCTCTCTCTCTCTCTCTCTCTCTCTCTCTCTCTCTCTCCACAAAACGGAAATCGACGTTTCGAGGGGTTTACACCGGATTAAAGAAACAACCCACCTGGTTCTCAACGATGAACCGCCTCTAAATCCGCAAACGGTGACCCCAATCGCGACGGAAGCAATCGGGTCAAAAAACAGAGGCTTTCGCAGATGGGCTTTTCGCTCAAACTTGATTTCTTCTTCCCTTCACTGGCCGGAAATTCGAAACAGTGCAAGACTACAGATCTGTCAATTTCCATCAAAATGAGAGTGAAGGTTAAAATTAAATATTTATTACTGAATTGAAATATTTAGCAGTTTCAAATGATTTCTTTCCCGTGCTTAAACAATTTCAGTTTGATTTTAATAACATTTTATAATTTCTATATTTACACTTTTAATAGTTTTTGTCATGACTATAATAAAAATATTGACTTTAATTTAAAAACTTAATTAACAGGCTTTTTCAAATCTAAAATCTCCATCTAACAATCTGCAATGTCTCCGCACTGAAGTTTAACAATCTCGACGTTGATATAAATTCTACACGAGAGATCCAACTACCTAGAAATATTTAAGTATCCAATCCCGATTCAACTAGATCATCTAACATGAAAGAACTAATCTCCCCTTTCCGAGCTCCGGTTGACCTCGCCAAAGATGCTAGAATTGGGATTCTTGCAGTTAACGTAAGATTCCAATTTCTCATAAATTTCTGTTGGAAAGAGGCACTTACCTTTAATCAACCCTAGAATATTCTCCGCTTCCTCCACATTTCCATTTGATTTTAAGAATTCAAGGCACGAAACCAAAGTGTGGCGATTAAGCTTCCATCCGGGTTGACTGGCAACCACACTCTTCTTCATCGTTTCCACTGCCTTCACCATCTGACCATTAGAGCGATAGCCAGTTGCCAGTGCACTCCAAGTGCTTGCGTTTGGCTCATGTCCATTCTCAATAAGCCTTTTTATGTATGCTTCAGCCTTCTCAAGAAGACCCTTTTTGCAATATCCACTTATCATCAGGTTTGGAATTTTATAGTCAAAGTAATCATTCGAAGATTCCCACTGTTCCAAGATCTTCTCAGCACCATCAATGTCATCAAGCTTAATGAGTGAACTTAGCATGCAAAGATATCCTGAATTGGTTCTTTTACCAAGGTTTAAACAAAAGTTCCAGATTCGATAGACCTCTTCCTTACTTCCAATAGAAGTATACACCGTGAGGAGACATTCATATGCAAACCACTTTCGTAAACCATGAATGAGTTGCTCTGATTTCCTTAGCATCAACTTGCATTTTTCAACCTTGCCAGCTTTTAGGTATCCGTTTGCAGCAACAAGATAGGCATGCCAGTCCATAGTAACAAGAGGATCAGTTTCCATCTTAGAGAGAAGCTGCTCCATTTTTGTGACATCAGATGCAGAAACATAGGCATTCATTCGAATGTTATAGGTGAATCTGTCATGATTAATTCTTCTTTCTTCCATCTCTTCCATTAATAGATCCAGTTTTTCGTGCATACCCATGTGAGAGTAGAGGGTTAACATGACGTTATATGTCAAAGATCTGTTCAAAAATCCTAACTCCTTCATTTTCTGCATAGTTGCCTCTGCTTTTTCTAGAGATTTATGTTCTGCATAACAGGTTAAAAGAGCGCCATACACCTTGTAATCTCTTAAAGAGCCAGGGATGTCATTAAAATACTTCTCTGCCTGTTCCAGACCATTTGCTTTTGAGATCAAGTGCAACCGGATAGCAATGTCTCCTGGTGACAGATCATGATTCATCTCGTTACTCATCCATTCCAACAACTGATGCAAAACAACAAAGAAATAATAGTGAGCTTTCTGAACTTCGAATGCTGATGATCCAACAACAAATCTAGGCTCCAAATTTCATACAATTCGAACATTATCAAAACATTGGAAAAGAAAAAGATCTTTCTGAGCACAAAAAGACAAACAAATTCCAGCATCCAATGCGAACGTTGTCAAGATTGGAGATGGAGAAGGAAAAACAAAAAACCTTGGGCATAGAGATTATGTAAGAACATATTGAGTTGGTGAAAGTTATGAACGCGGCCTTCATCATAGTAGAGATAGACCAGAGATGTATGAATTTAAATACAACTTCCACAATAATCAACGGGAAACAAAAACTTCATCTGGTTAATTACAATCATGCTGAGCACAAAAACATACAAATTCCAGCATCAATTGAAAGCGTATCTTTGATCGCAATGGTATTGGATAAAAATATGATGCTAATAGAGAAAGGGCCATTGCTTTGTATCAAATAGCTTCGTAACCAAGCTATTTACAGCAAGACCCAGTTCACGTCCCATGTCAAATCTCCCTCTACGACAATAAAAGAAACCAATACTGTTTTTACATTCGTCAACCAAAGCCTTCGCTTCAATTATAAGTTGTAAAAATTTCAATCTCTGGACCATAAGAAGAGTAATTTATCAGAGAAATGCACCTCTAGAGCGTGGACGAAGCGACGGTAGTTTCTCAGCTGCTTGATCAGCTTCTTAACCTCGGACTGTTTGACTTCTCTGCCTTCTTCGACCCATCGATTGAGATCAGGAATAATGGAAACTCGACGGTCTCCTTCCTGAAATATCCTACTGTGCAGCGAAACGACTGGAGGAGAAGAAGATGCGATTCTGGTGGAGAAGCGCAGAGCCCACAGAGACCCCAAAATGTAATAACGCCGCCATCGATTGCTGCCAAGTAAATGCATTAGGTTGGGGAAGAAATCAAATCCTAATATCTTTTGGAGGTCATGGAGCTCAAGTCACGCGGATTGAAGATTTTACTGAGATCCCATTGATGAACGTGAATATTTATATATGATGCAAAGTTATCTGTTTTAGAAGTATTTCCTATTTTATTGATTTTTATACAATTTTCCTTCAATATTCAAGAAATTTTGGAGTTGCCAGTTTCTCTAGAATTGTGATTTCATGTGAGTTGGTTTCAATTTCATCCCGCTGCGTCGATGTAAAACAATTCTAACTCAACAATAAAATGAAAACTCCTCAGCCTCCTCTGCCATTGTCGATCCTGTTGTAACTGGTTTAGCCTTGGCGGTGGATGTAAGATCCAGGAAATGGATCCACAGTCGGGCAAATGTTTTTCTTAAATCAATTAGCAACAGCCTTTATTGAGTGATGAAAAGGCATATGTTCAAGTTATGAAATAAATTCTTAGAACATTTGGCATCAAATGTTCTGCACAGAGCTTTGGTGGGTATATGGAATTGAACCAAAAAGGTGTTCAGTTTATGAAAGATTATTCTGTTGCTTAGACTTGTACATCTCTCCACTTCCACCATATGAATTTCGTGTATATCCCGCTGTCGCCCCATTCTGTTTCATAATTTAAGAAATTTATTGAAGGGTTAACATCAACCTCCGCAACAAGCCAGGTCGGGCAAGACCAGACCGGCTCACTGTCAAACTGTCACCATTAATGAAGATCATGTGAAGATCCTCTGTTCTTGGTTTCATCCTCATCTCTAGTTGGATCAAATGCTTGGGGATTAAGAAATCTGTTCTTGGTTTCAGTACCCATTTCTAAGTTGCCTAGATTATACAAACATTATGGATCGACAGAGATAATAAACCAAGTATTAGAATTCAATCAGAGCATTCATCATAGAAATAACTATCACGCACAGACCAATCAAACACAGAAATTACATAACAAAATAACTCTAGAGATAAACCAACATCAAATCCAGATCTAAAGAATGAGATTTTTACATAAGAATCAAACCTAGAATTTGGATTTTCAGACAGCCGAAGCTGATATCAATCATAGCAGATAAAAAACGAATAAACTCTCAGCGTCTCAGATGCTTCACTTTGTGCCACCCTTTCTTGCAAGAATCCCCGACTATTTTCACACCCCTTTTGAACAAGATCTTCAACTCCCTAGCCCTCGCCTTCACCTGGTGTTCAAATCCAGCCATCCCTTTCCTTGCCCTAGAAATCACAAAGAAAGCTTTGCCTTCTTGTTTTTCTGCAGCTGCAACTAAAAGGTCGAAGCTTTTACTGGTCAGTTTCCTGCATTAATAGCCAGAGGGGGGCTCCAACGTCCAAGGCATCAAAAGACACGTGCAGGTGATCCAACGAGTGATAAAGCTGTCGGTTTTATCTGCTTTCTTGATTACCAACATGAATCTGGCCTGGCTATGAACTAATGACCCCGTTACCAATAAACAGTCACCAAGGAAAGACTAATGAATCTTTTTGCATTAATGTAGAGAGAGAAACTCAGAAAAAGCCAAGTAAGATTCTTCTTTATCACGACGAAAGAAAAACTGGGACAGCTCATGGAATAAGATTATAATAGTAAAGGAAGATTATGGAGATTGACAACTGGAGTGAATAAAAAAATAGCAAATTGCTTTGAAAAACTTAACAAATTATCGAAATTAGAGGTCCAAAACCCACGTCATTCCATACCTTAAATTTCAAAAACCGGGATGAAGATCTATCAGCGGTCAACATGCTGATTTATCTCCGTTTGAACAGAAAACAACGCTTTCAAAAGCTGTTTCCTGTGTCTAGCTGTTACATCATTCTCCTGAGTTCTCCGTTGAAGGAGCTACGCCAATAACGATCAGAACTTTATGGAGCTTTTCAACCATCTAGACAGGTCTCTAAAGGCCAATCGTTCATATAGACCGATTATGCATCCAAATGAGCATTGCCATTCGACGTCCCGAGTTAAAGTTAAAAACGACTTCCACCCAATTAGGCCTAGTACAACTATTACTAGATAAAAATTAAAAATACCTTATTTACCATTGAACGCCCAATATGAACAGGCATGTTAGAATTGAAATGTACCATTACGATGAAAATGTTACAATCAGTGTCAAGGCATTGTACAGAGAATGTATAAGGATTGAAGAACTTAACTTACCAGACCAACAATATGAACTTCCAAGGACACAGCCGATGATAAATAGTTGCAAAGAATTATCAAGAGACAAGTGAGCTCCACTGAAGACAGCAGAACTTATCAGAACTGCATACTGCCATTTCATTTTTGACACCATCGATGTTAACAGAAAACCACGATAGACAGTCTCTTCAAGCAGTGGAGCAATAATGCAGTACATGAAAAAGCAGGCTACTTTTGAGACGTCACTGCTAAGCAATATCTCCTTCAGAACAGGGTCGTTTACATCCTGCAATTCATATGACATATAAGAATTTGCCACAAAATTTCTACTCCAGTGAAAAGATGAAAGAGAATCTTTTAGGCTAACCTTTGGACCAAATAATCTATCTGAAAGAAGCGAAGTCGAGAAAACGAGCATTAGGAGGAACCCAAATCCTATGGCTGATGCAAACAGCCAGCTTCTCTTGCTTGATGACTTGTTCGGTCCTACTAAGATTCTACATCTATACTCTGGTTTAGCAGTGAGCTTTAGGAGAGACAGAGCCCCAATAAACTCTAGAACTTGGGCTGCAAGAACTGAGACTGCCTGAACAAAGGGAAAGAAAAAAAATGGAACAGATGGTAAAAATGCAAGCAATTTCATCAATCTAATCTACCTTTTGAAAGTTTGCTCACACAGATCCTACTTGCCGGAAAAAACATTAGGAAACAGTTTCGATCTGCAAATAAACGAAAGAGTCGTTTCATACTATGCCGAGTAGTTCGCTATGTGAAAAAGAGTTCTTCGAACATTTTATCAAAATTAATCCTTGCTTCAAATAAATTAGCAAAATCTAACCCAGTTTTTAGGGGTCAAGACAGAGACTAAATGTAGCTCTGGATAAGGATCTACTTTCCATTTCAAACAATTTTTTTGCATCTCCTTGAAAATAAGCACGTTATTATTACTGATATATATATATGGAGAAATAAACACCTTAGTCTGTGGATGAAGATCTGGTTCATGTAATATTTGGGTAACCAAAGACAAGCTTCCAAAACTCAAAGGAATGTGCAAACTGAAAAAATACAAGGCCATTGTGCTCCATACATTCTCACTATACCACGGAACATCGTCTAGCAAGGCCGAGAATCCCTGAAATGTGGAACCAGACTTCAATCTCAATTAAGGTTCATGACCATTAAATAGTGAGCAATTCTTGAAACACTCCGTTGTTTACTTAGTTTTAAGTTACTGCGACATGATATACTGTAGCTACTCAAAAATTATATTAAAAATATGGTAATGTTTGCGATGATAAGTTCTTAATGATGCTATTAAAAAGCATTTCTACCAAGTGAAAACACCATTTCAAGAAGGAAAAGGGTAAGTAGGACATATAGAAAATCATAAAACCCAATTGAGAAGCGACAACGAAAATCGTAAAAACCCAACTCCTCGTATCCCAAATTCGATTCTCGATATCGCGGGAAATGATGAATGAAATTGATAGAAGAACAGTGATGCGAGTAACCTGAAATGAAACTTGTTGCACAGAGTCGTTTTCCTTGCAAAAGCACCTGAATTTGAAAGAGAGTTTAGAGTTTATTTTGGAATTGAAAGTGGAGGACCAGAGAAGAGCATTGGAAGTTGAGAACGAAGTGAAATTTCCTCTGTACGGTGTGTTACAAATCGAGGGTTGATGATAAAGAGGAGGCCATTGTAGGAGGATCATCTCTCCAAAGATGACGAAGATGCTGGACCTCGTCAATTCTTTTCACTACTTAGCAAGTCCTCTCAGAACGACGTGTCTTTGAGTTAATCGACATATCGTCAAGCACAATCAATGGGGAATGACAAACTAGCCCCTGAACGTCTCTTAAGCGGAGTTAACGCCGGAACCAGCGCTTAATCACGAGTTGCAGTGGCATATAGTAATTAAGAGGAACTATCAGGGACAAGGTAGTCAAACAAAAGTAGACATAAAAAACAGTTCATAAACCCTCTCAGTTAAACTACTGTCAACTTATTGTAGGTTGTACCAGCGAAACAGCAGGCAAATCACTCTCAAATCAAGTCTCGATTTTCTGCAACTGTTTTTCTCTTGGATTTCCCGCTGACGGAACTGACGTATTTGCCGGGGAAGGCTGCATCACGGCCATTCCCGATGGCCAACGTCCAAGAGAGAGTATCATTTGGACTGTGGATTGCGACGGTGAGCCTACTGCTCTTCGGAAAAGCTCTGGTCGAGTCCGCTACTCTTAAAAGCAACGTCTCGGTGGCGCATTGGCTTCCCGCCACGGCCACTTGGTACGGAAGCACAGAAGGCGACGGCAGCGACGGTAAGTGGGTTCCAATCTGCATCATTAGTTCATTGCCCGGCGAGTAAAATGCAATATGTTTGATTATCTAGTTTTGGTATTTCTAGGAGGAGCTTGTGGGTATGGAAACTTGGTGGACGTGAAGCCATTCAGAGCAAGGGTAGGTGCAGTGAGCCCCATTCTGTTTCAGAATGGCGAAGGGTGTGGAGCCTGCTTCAAGGTAAAGTGTCTAGACAAAACCATATGCAGTAGACGAGCCGTGACGATAATCGTAACGGACGAGTGCCCCGGTGGCTACTGCGCCGGTGGGCGAACCCACTTCGATCTCAGTGGTGCCGCCTTCGGCCGCATGGCTGTGGCCGGTGAAGGTGGTCAGCTCAGAAACCGAGGCGAAATCCCAGTCATTTACAGACGGTATTTAATCTTCCTTTACTTTTTATGTCACCCTGGCACTATAATAGGCTCTGCTTTGTCTCCTTTGTTGCCTCTTAATTTACGAGACGGCCATTTGGTCAAAATGCTTAATTTGACACAGGACTCAATGCAAATATCCTGGGAAGAGCATAGCTTTCCACGTAAACGAAGGGTCAACAGATTACTGGCTCTCTCTCCTGGTGGAGTTCGAGGACGGCGATGGAGATATTGGATCGATGCACATCAGAGAAGTATATTTCTTTTACAATTTTCCACCTTCAACTAGTAGTGTCTTGTAAAGCCTGCACTTTAGCAATATCACCTAAAAAGCAGTACAAAAACAGAGCATGCCTATAAAGATTATGAAATCTGATTAGCATCCCCATCGGGGAAAATAATCATTTCTAATCGATGATTAGTTTCTTTAAGCTTTGCCCACAACACATGAGCAGAGCCCTCCCTCTGCATGGATTGTCTGCGTATGTTGCTGATAGAAAATATTAAAAATGTCAGGCAAGGTTTGAGGAATGGTTGGAGATGAGTCACGTATGGGGAGCCAATTGGTGTATCATAGGAGGGCCTCTAAAAGGGCCATTTTCGGTGAAACTAACGACACTGTCTACTGCTACAAGTCTGTCAGCCAGAGACGTGATTCCCAGCAACTGGTCTCCTAAAGCTACTTATCCATCTCGCTTGAAGTTCATCGCCTAATCACCATAACTCCCCAGAACAGTTCATATAAAGATCTATTTTTTCTGTATGGTTTTCTAAGTTTGTGGGTGGGTAGGAGGATTGAACAGCCTTCTCAAAAGCGGAGACAGAGCTTGATGTGTTGTTGTGTTTTGGGTGTGTTTCTTTTTTTAAAGTGAATCCAATGGGTGGGTCGTGGGTTTTACTTTTCGCTATGTAGCGTCTGTGGCGTTTGTTTTCTAACAAGGATAGTCCGATTGTCCACTTTTGACTATGTACGTTTTGTATTTTCTTTTATAGTAAAATAAATTTGAACCCCAAGTTATATGATTAACTTGACAGCTCCTCAAACTAACAATTTTAATAGCTAATATTCTAAACTATAAAAAAATATAACAAATTAAACTTTGATAGAGCACCGTTTACTCTTGTTCTGTCCAGAGCTTATGTGGCACTAAACATATTCGGTCATGGTCATTTTGAGGGTTTGGAGACCCCGATCAACGTGCATTGCACGCGATTTGAGAATGAGGGGTTTACGTCCTGGAACAACTTCTCGAGAATGGGGGAACGAGTAATCTCTGTCCCAGAACAGCTTCTCGTTCCTAGCCCTAATTTTTGGGTACCGTGAGAATGGGAGGTTCTCGGCTCGAAATGCCTCCAAGTGCTAAAGCAAAATGTTTAACAAAGGGAAGTTGATCCCCGCGGAGACCCCCCTTCTGTGACCTAATTTTTGGGCGGGGTGAGAACAGACGTCCCCACTATGGATCGGGCCCCTTTCTCGGCCTTAATTTTGAGAACGAGGTTTGTTGCCCCTGAACGGGGACTGATCCCCGACATTATATAAGAAATCGACCTCAAACATGGTCAAAATCCTAGTTATCAAGCATTTTCAGATCATCTCGAACATGATCAGAATCGGTTTGTCCGTGATAAGTAATAGAATTGCATTGAATGACTCGCATAAATTATACAATCACAGTTCATAATTGGAGATCGAAAAAAATGCATGACTACCCAATATCTAAGGTTTGTGCCTCGACGATATGCATGTTTATGCGGATTAATCTGATATAAGTTCCCAATTTTTCTCTCGAAATGAGAAGTTGTGGTTGCTCTAATCGCATTTCACATTGCATCTTTATACACTCTGCTCTGAAATTAGTTTTTGAAATTTGCGTACATATGCCGAATACAGTAACAGTGTTCGACCGATGGTAATTTCTGCAGTACAGCAGACAACAACTTTGATATTTGAAATAACAACAGAGCCAAAACAAAACAATATAAATACCACAACGCTCAATATTTGAAAGAACAAACAAAAATGCATTGTAATTTTTGTCGATCTGAAACAAATATTCATCCGTATCTCGAATGAGTATGTAACTCTTGTTTAAATAATTTCAAAAACCACGTCCATGAGTCCATATACTCTGCTTCCATATTAGCAACAACAACGAAATATATTTCATCGTATCCATCAACGCTAACGCTGTCAGTAATTGGCCGAGACACGAACGCTTCAAATGATAATCATCCAAACAAATTATATGTTTACTACATCGCAGAAAATTTGTCTTACAAGTAACCATACATATATACATTCTTTTGAATACATATGACTCATTAATGGCAGAGCCCACCAAGTAAGTTTGTAGGTCTAATGTGCTACTCAGATTTGATCTACGTATTTCTTTTGTTTATGACCACAATATTCTTCGTCGACTTTTCCTTTATTAAGTTCTTAAGTTTGTCTTCTTGCCCTTCTTGCAAGACTTGTTATAATGTTGACATTCAAATCATTTCTCACTGTTTTGATAATTGAAGAAATTTTCCACATATGTTGACTTTTGAATCTATCCAAATAATAATTTATCACTCATTTTATAGTATCGTGTCGATTTTCAATTTAGCTTGAATAGTTAAGAGAATCGTTGAAACTCTTTATTTGAAACATAAACTCATTTTACATCATCGAACCATGAAGTCGTCAATCTCATCCGTCTTCACACACTTTTGTCAGTCATCGAGATTCTGTTTAATGAATTTGATCTCATAATCATTATTTAAGTCATATTCTACTACTTCTTCTCTATATGGCTATAAAAAACTATATTTTTCCCTCAGATAAATTCTCATCGAAATATCTTCCCATATCGATATGTTTTCCACCTCATTTGCCTCTAAGTCGACCGGTGTTCAAACCTCATCGTAAAGAGTTTTTAAGGTTGGATGCGCCTCTATTTCTTCGTTACCTTCTAAGATATTGAATGCCTGAAGATCACCGTATATTAGGGGTGGGCACGGTTTGGTTCAGTTTGATCCCGAGCTCGGATCAAAATCGGACTGAGTCTTCGAGAATTTTTTCCCAAAGACTGGAAACAGCCTTGGGAGGGATCGGGACCGGACCAAAAATTTTGATCCAGTCTCGGTTCTTCCCACTAACAATTTTTTTTGTTTTTAAACATTGAATTTTGATTGAGCCAGTCACAAAAATTACAGAGCTGTGACTGAGCCGACTGCCAAGCACCAAGGACAGGCGATTGGCGAGCACCAAGATCGGGCAAGAACGAGGATAGAGTCAAGCACTGAGGACAGGCCAAGCCACCGAGCACCGACAAAGTGACGACAGGGGCGAAGCACAGAGCCAAGCACCGACGATAGGCCAGGCGAGCATTGAGGAGGGAATGCCAGACTATGGTCGTCTGGGCATTGGTTTGGGAACAGTCAAGCAGGGGAGCAGATGCGAGGCGAGAGGAATTGCCAACGTTTGTGAAATGCGAAATCGCGAATTGCCCTCGGTCCGGTGGTTTTCACCAGCTTCTTTTAATTTTCAGTCCGGTCCTGGTTTTTCAGGATTTCTGGGTGTGGACTGTGGACCGGACCGAGAAGCGATGGGATTTTCGTGTGTGGACCGAGGACTAGATCGTGCTCCTGCAACTTGGGACCAAAATCGATGATTCGGTTCTCGATCTGCAGGCTGGTTCTATCCACCCCTACCGTATATGAGTGTTTACAAATATCAGTCAATATTGACATCACAAGTCGTTGTATCGTCTAAATCAGCCAATCTATTTGATTTTTGCTAGTCGAGGGTGGGAATGGAAGGCTAATTTCTTATATAACGTCATAGATCGTCCCCTTGTTCTGAGGCAATGCCTTTTTGTTTTCAAAATTATGACTGAGAAAGAAAGTCGATTTGGGGTGGAGACCTCCCGTTCTCACCTGACCTAAAAACTAAATCACAGAACAGGGGGTGTACATCCTAGATAATCCCCTCGTTCTTAAACATTCCGCTTGAACACGGGGGCCGTTCCGAGGCAGGGACCCTCCGTTCTCGAGAATCTCCTAAAATATGAGAGACATGGAACGAAGAGTTGTTCCGAGATGAGAATTTTTCGTTCTCGAATTACGTGCAGTACACACTGAACGAGAGGTCTTCATTCCCAAATTGATTGACATCCCAACATATCTAACGCCACATAAGCATTGGACAAAACGAGAGATCATTCAATTTAGATTGGCTCTTCGTTCTATGCATAAATTTGGAATGAGAGGTGATCGATAATCTGTTAGTATTTGATTTGTTATATTTTAGATAGTTTAAAATTTAAATTTTAGTAGGAAGAATTGTTAGTCAAGGGGTGTGCCAAATTATACTCTTGGAGGTTCAAATTTACTTGTAATTGTTCTTCGCACACTTCGTTCTATTTTCTTCGTCTTCATCGCCGTCTGATTCTGGTTTACTGCCTACGAGCCCTGATTGTTGTACATAAATATCCATTTGTCCCCCTTCCTCACTTTCCTCCGACCCCACCTCTTTTCCCTGCTAAGAAAATCGAATTCCACAACCAGGGGATTTGGATTTCATCAATAAATTCATTTTCTGTATTTTTTTTTTGCACCAAATCAGTCTTCCTCGCCCAAATAAAAGTAAGATATAACAGAACATGTTTCTCAAGAGCACTTGAACTGCGGCGAAGGAGCTTAGAGCTTAGAATAAAGAGAGAGAGAGAGAGAGAGAGAGAGAGAGAGAGAGAGAGAGTTGGAAGGAGATGAAAAGATGGTCCGTTCGGATTCGGTTTTGAAAAGATATCAGGTTCTGTAATTAGATCATCACTCAGAAACTTGTTCAATCTCCTACCTTTGTTTCTCCCTTCACTTCCACTTTTGGAATAATACCTGCCTAATCAGAATTTATTAAACTAAAAATTCGAGCAAATCTAAATGCTTTTCTTCTCGTTTGCAGTCATGATTTGCTTCAAGTGTGGTGTAACCTGAAGGGAAGAAAGGTATCTTCCTCCTACGTTCTGCTATATGTTTCCACGGTCGCCAGTTCTGTTTCAAAGCATTGCAAACGGAACTTAGCTGAAGATGGCGGACATCGCCGTCCCGAAGAGGAACGAAAAGTTCGAAGCCTTGATGGAGAAACAGTTCTCACAGACAGCTTCTTCAACCACCAACACGATGATGACTCGCGCACTTTATGATTCCCTGGACGACACTGATCATTTCATCTACGAACTCAAAAGTGTCTCTGAATCGGAGAAAATTACTTTGTCCGCCATTTTCAACCAGCTCAGCCCTTCAGGAGACTCTTTCCTCCACGTCGCTGTATCGAAGAAACGCACAGAGATAGTGGAACTCATCGCCTCTAACTTCCAGCACCTCCTTACCAAAGAAAATGTCATGGGCGATACGCCTCTACATTTGGCGACCAGAGGCGGGGACTTGGCCACCATGAAGATTCTTCTCTCTTACGGCAGACACTACGCTCTCCGGTTAACGCAGATGAAGAATCGCTTGGGGAACGTACCCCTGCATGAGGCTGTACTGATAAACTTCAAACACGTCGTTCTGTGTCTGTTTTCCGATGATCCGTCGGCGACTCACTGTCTGAACGAAGAAAAGGAATCGCCTCTCTATATCGCAGCCCGTAATCGCTATAAGGAAAGTCTGAAAATTTTGTTGGAAGCTCCGGTGGATGACATAATGCTGTCTAAAATGCGCCTAGGAAATTCTCCTCTTCACGCAGCCATTTCAACAAGTGCTAACGGTTCGATCATTCGTCTCCTTCATGATCGCTCCTCTGTTATCTTCTCCAGTTTATAGTAATTATTACAGTGTTCGTTTAATCACAGATATAGGAGAAGAAGTGATGAAAAGAAACAAGAAATACTTCGAGTCTACAGATGAAAATGGTTCAACCCCGCTTCACTGGGCAGTGAGCATAGATGGAAGAAATCCAAGTGACAGTAAAAAAATCAGGCATTTGATAAGAAAAACGAACCCAAAATGCGAGCTGCAATGGAATAAAAATGGCGACTTACCAATTCATATAGCCTGTAAATTGGGAAAGGTCCAAGTGGTAGAAGAGCTGCTACAATCACTAGAGTGGCCGGACCCAAAGACCCTGGTGAGCAGGAAAGGCCAGAGCATCCTTCACGCTGCGGCTGAATATGGACAAGTGAAAGTCATCTGGTTTATCATAAACAGAGCCATGAATCTCTTAAATACGAAAGACAGCGAAGGAAACACTCCACTCCATATAGCCACCCTTCATCAGAATCCTATGGCTGTGTTCGCTTTGCTCTGGAACGGCAAAGCTGAGTTTAATCTCACCAACAGACAAGGCCTTACGGCCGTCGATCTAGTCTTCTATAAAAGTGATGCCCCGCTTACCACTAGACAGATGATAACTTACACCGTCCTGGGATCTGTAAACGCGAAGGTGCGTCCCGATATCCATTCGACCTGGATTAGACTATGGTTAGAACCCAAACAACGGGTGATAAAGGAGAATATCAATATTCTTTTGGTTATAGCAACTCTCATAGCCACCGTCACCTTCGCCGCTGGCTTCACCATGCCCGGCGGAAGCATCCAGTCCGGCCAAACTGATGCCGGCCAGCCTGTATTCATGAACGAAACCATGTTCGGCTTTTTGGTTTCCATCAACGCGATTGCTTTCCAGTTCTCGATCGGCAGCGTCCTACTCACTCTTCTTTGCTCCATAGTCCCCGATAAATACCTTGGAGGCACAGCTACCTCCGTCATCGCGCTACTTCTTGCGGTGGCCGTGTTTCTTATGTCGTGTGCCTTCATGGCTTCGTTGAGCTTAATGACGAAGAAATCTAGTGGCCAACGGAAATTTCTGGCGTTGTTGGAGAGCGTTTTTCTGGGATGTGTGTTTTCGCCTCTGATTGCCGTCATTCCTTACTGCGCTTCAAAAGGATACACGCGTTATATCCATTATTATGTGGTTGTTAGAGTGATGATGATGATCGCTGGAGGCTTTACCCAACTCAAGTTAGAGAAGACGATGACCATGATTCAAAGCTTGAGAGATTCGGACGCTCCACCTCTCGGCTAACATGATGATGAAGTTGACTTTCGGTTCCCAGATCACGTGCGTAATCAGTTTTTTTTTTTTTTTTTTTTTTTTCTTAAAAGAATTTTTCAAAAACACAACAATAAAACAATTTTTAATTAGAATAATAAGACAATAATTATCCGTGATTGACAAAAACATCATATTTTATTCCGATCAAATTGATACTTTACATGAGTTGAAGGTTGAGTTTGATCTCTCTGGATATGGAAATGAGCTCCCCCAACACTTAGATATTGTCGATCTTCTTGGACTAGTCTCGGAATCTCGATTACCACATATGAGCAGATGAGTGTAATAAGATCATACTTAATTTGGGATAGATTATTGTATCAACACACATGAAAAAATATAAAGAGTATAGAAAATAATTCTATGAACCCACCATGGAAGATTGGACACAATTGTCTATCCAAAAATTGATTATAGAATTTGAAAGTTTCCATCTCACATAATATGACATAGTAACATAATAAAACATGTAACTAAATATCAAAATTTTTGAGAGAGAATCGTTACAAAATTTAATCTTTATTAAGCTAAATTGAATACATAATATTAAGGTGGGGAAATGAAAACAAACTCTTACTATATTGTTTCGATTCGATTAAATAAATAATTTTATTAATTTGTTAATTAATTCAATTATCAACCATTCAATCATAATCATTTTCATATGATAAAATATAACAAACTTAATAAAGTTAATTATTACAATTATTGTCCATGTGTGTATTAAAAATTAGTTCATCACTTTTGTCTGTCGTAAAAGATTTATGATGTCATTGGCCGGCTGCTGCGCCCACCGTTTCCCATTCCTAATAAGACCAATCTTTAAGGTTCATGTTAAATGTTAACGACTGACATCATTGTTTTTATACAATTAAATTTTTAATTTTGTCGCCTGTATCATTTATTTATTTATTACTTTTAATGTTGATTCAGCAAGCAATACGAAACTCATTAGAGGAATGAAAGTCTAACAAAAGTAGACAAAATGTACTGTAATGCAAAGTGAATCCGCCATTGCAGCAGAAAAAGAAAGCTCCTGATGGAGAGAGACAGAGAGAACCAAAGAAGAAGGAGATCACCAAACTGTCCCCAACTTACGGAAAGACTGCAAGTAATATGAGCAGCCTCTTTCTGGTTTGAGAAGTAGAAGAAGAAGAAGAAGAAGAAGAAGAAGAGGAATCACAGGTTGGGTTTTGAAAAATAAGCAACCAGTGAATGCCTCTTGTGTCTAACTTACCGAATAAAAATGCAACCTTTAATTTCAATCTTCATCTTTCCAGAAGAAAGGGGAAGAAGCAGAGCCTGAATCTTGCTGGTTCTGAACGTCCGAGTTATGAGATTGTGGGTGATTAAGGTTGGCGAAAGGAAACTGAGACTGAAACTGGAAATTGCTGGAGTCGAAATCATCCCAAACAGAACTGCCTGGACCCCAACCGGACGAAATTGCGTTCAACCAAGTTTCTGTCATTTCGCCCCAGACTTGTTCATTCGACTGTGAAGCGCAATCCATTGATGAAGAACAGCCCTGAGCTTTATCGCTGGTCGTTATCTCGCGTGACCCAGTAGCTAAAGAGTCGTCAAGATTCTCTTCTCCAGGAATGTCAGGCGGCGGTGGAGGTGGCACGGTTGTTTCCGGCGTCGGGTTAGCTTGCGTAGGAGCTTCTTTCTCCTTGTTAAGGAAACGCTCGGGGAAATTGAGCTTGGCGTTTTCTCCTCTCAGCTTGAAGGCTTCGCGATCATACGCCATTGCAGCCTCTTCAGCTGTGTCGAAAGTGCCGAGCCAGAGTCTCGTCCTGTTTCGAGGAAGACGAATTTCAGCAACCCATTTTCCCCAATGTCGCTGCCTCACTCCCCTATAAAGCTTCGTGGCGTTCAGAGGGTGGAGAGGCGGAGGCCTAAACCATGGCCGAACATCGGTGCCTAATCTGTTCATCGTCCCTCTCGGGCTGAGATTTAGCGCGTCCCTCCAATACTGAAGAAGCTGCTGCTGCTGCTGCTGCAACGACGCTGAATCTGCAATAAACTGGGGCGGAGAGCCGCCGACTTGAAGGTGCTGAGAAGAGAACGATATCATTTGCTGCTGATTTTGGGGAAGAGGCTTGGTTGATGGGTGGAAAACTGGGACAGGCGAGTTTATGAGTTGCTGAGAAGGTTCGAAAGCGAAGGGAAATATAATTCTTGAAGATTGAGCCGGGGAAAAAGGATGAGGTGGAGGTAGAGAAACAGGGGAAGAAACTGAAGAAGACGGCTGAATAGGGTCGTCCCGATCGGGGCTCCGAATCTTCTTGAGAGGTCTCTGAGATATGGAAGCTTCATCAAAAACTGGATTCCATTGCCGCCTCTCCAAGCTTGCCCCGTCAATTCGCCAAGCTTGCTTCATTTCCTGCTTGTCATCAAAATTCATCTTGGATTTTCCCCGGCTATTGTCTCCAGACATTGGACTGTAAAATGTTTCCCTCCCGCCCTCTTCTCGAACCAAAAATACCAGATTGAAAAAACTCAACCACAGAAGAAAAGAAAAAACAGATTCGCGTTGAAAGAAAAAGGAAACAGAAAACGACGATCGGACGAAAAAATCTGCCCAAAAAGCTACAAAAAGGGGGAATTTTGGAATCTGGGTTCACTCATTAAAACCAATCCCGTTGAGACAAAACCCAGAATGAGGTTGCAGAGTCCAATTTGGATAATAAAGTCGTTGAAAAGTGGAGGAAGATGAGAGGAGAAGAGAGCGAGGAGCACGGAGGAGGAGAATCCAGAAGAGCAGGGGAAGAGAGAAGTTTTTATACGAGAGACCAGAAAGGACATCGGAAGAACAACGCTCGCAATTTAACACCCTTAACTCATATGCTCTGTTTTCAACTTCCCTCCCTCTCCTCAAAATTTCTCTCTCTAAATTTTCACGTGTTTAAATCAGAGTTGAAAATTCGATTAATTTTTTCTTATAGTTTCCATTTCAATAACGTATACAACCACAAATGTGCGAATCAGGTGGAAGTCGATACCTAATGTCATGGTGTTTATAACATTAAAACAAAATAGCATTCAAACAATTGGCTTGTATTTCATCTCATTTTGAAAGCGGTGTTTGAGATTGTTCGGCTGCGGACCACTCTCGCTCCTAAACTCGACCGGAATGTTAAGTAATCTACATTTTCTTTAAGCAAGATTGATGCTAAGAAGCGTCGATTATCGAGCTCGATTTTATTGTATTGATTTTGTTTTTTGAAATTAAAAAAAAAAAAAAAAAAAAAAAAAAGAGAAAAAGAGGGAGTGTTTGGAGGTATTAGTATGGGAATGGAAGTGTGAGCCAACCACGTTGAAGTGTTCCACTTTCGGTGGGAAGAACAAAGAAGCATTCAAACAAAACAGTTCTATCGTCATAAAAAGTCAACACCAGTCGGTGATAATCGGCACGTGTCGGTGGTCCACTCAGAATAGTTGTCTTAAACAAAACCCCATTTACAAATTAAACACATGTCCCTATCATAATTATCAACTTTTTTTCAAGACCATACTCTAAATTTAACTCATTAATACAACAAATCACCTCACTTCACTAGGCTCAGCAATTGGGAGGGCTTTTTGAACTCAAAATATCACGGCAGCACTAGTCGTAACCTCGAGAAATTAAGAAATTCAAAATTTTTTTATTTTATTTTTTTTGAATAAAAAATTTGGTGAAGTGTCAATTTCTTCGACATTTCACGTATAGACATTGATAAAGTCTTCTTTTCCAACTCTCAATTAGTGAAATGTTACGCTCATAATTCTACGCTTTAATCGTTCATAATTTATCAATTTTCAACTACTTCAAGTCCATAATACGGCCTCATACGTTGGCATGAATTGATAGTTTAATTTATCTTCAAATTATTGCTAAGGTTGATGATGTTGTTATACTAATTGTTAGAGCAAAGTAACACCGTGGGTTTGTAGCAAAACAACTCCACTATGTATCGAACTTAATTTTAAGTCAACCTTAATCTTATCTATGAAAGTGGGTACAAATTTTTTAATTAACCCATCTACTAAAAGCCTTTAATTAATTAATAAGTTTCTTTTAAAAGTGAGTTATTCCACTTCTCTTTGGCACTAGTGAGTTGGTAATGCAAACTTTGGAGTAAAATAGGTGCCTTCATCTTATTATAATACTAGCTTAATCTCAACTCCCACTTAATTAATTATCTAATTATGTTAATTAAACAATATTATCTCTATTCGGCTGACCAACACATGAAATAAAGTATCGTTGTTGTAGCCTCCCCGCTTGATATTTTATGATGATAAGATTATAATTTAAGATACTTGTCTTAATTAGAATTTATTTAGATTAAACATCAATTATTTCAATAAGTCAAACACTAATTACAAACTAATATGCTTTTCAAGTTAAAATAACGAGAGGTTAAGTTAGATTTAGATGAAGAAGATCTCGTTAAGATTTGATGTAGTAGTTTATATAATAAAGTATATATTTTCTAGACCATTGCTCCTCCTAGCTTTCTCCTCCAAAGCTATTATAGGAGATTAGAGCTTTACAAAGTAGTTTTGCTTATGCTAATTGGAATTATAGTTTAACAAAATTATAATTTCTATTCGACAAACCGATAATATTTAATTAACTAATATTATGGTTTATCATGATTTAGTTATGTAACGTCCTTCGATGCTTTTATTACAATATTGTTTGTTTTGAGTTGGAGTCTGCGTGAATTTATTTTTTGAATTAGCACAAAATGCATTGTACTGAGTAGATGTAGGAACTCGACCTATAAACTCTTACCAATCTCCACTCTCAAACGATGTGAGATTTAACACCTCAAGTAATTTCACAGGGCGAGTCGATGTAATAACGGATGTATCATTTTAATGGTAGCAAAATGTCTCATTTGTGTATTTTCCTGACATCATGAAAGAAAATTATATAAAATTAAACTAATCTAGTGTAGATAAGAATGAGAAATTATACAACAATGATGATGAGATCCTAAAGAACGGAATAAAAGCTCGTGGAGAATTGAATAATCACAAGGTATGAATGAGAGAGCGACGTCTATAAATCGAGAACAAAAACTCAGGGGATTGAGTCTGGCAAAATATGTACATACATAAGCCAATAAGGTCTATAAGGCCCAGAGTAAGAACTAATTGATCAAAATTTTGGCTGATTTCATATGAGATTTGTGTTTAAAGTATGAAACGAATGTGAACAACACGAATGTATAACTCGAAACTTATGTGATGAAGACTCGATGAAATATGAGATATAGCAAAGGGTTTTGAGTATGTACTACATTGCAATATCATATTATATAATAAAAATGACTTGATAATCAAAACCATGAATTTTAACTATTATTATGTGGTGGTGTACCCACAGTTAAAATAAGAACAAATAAAAAAATATAGATATATTTAAGTTAACAAGATACTAAAAACACAAGATTTCCTCCGTTAATGATTGTAGAGTCCAAGGTCAAGAAAACCAAACCGGTTTAACAATCTATCAATCGATTGCGTAGTGTGATCGAGCAAATTTACCGACCCAGATGATCAATCGAGCACAAAAGAAAAATGGTATAAATAAAAGTAATGTAAATACTAATAGTTAGGAGTTGCGATGTTAAAAAATAATAGAATCAAGGGATGTTTTAGAGTTTACATTAAAAGGCAAACTTCTAATTTCAAATAATTAATACAAAAAATAAAAAATAATAAGAAATTCAAAAGGAGGCTCCATAAGTATAATGACTGGATAATATCCCAACTTTCTTGTTGGGCGACAAATTATCGACGATTAACGAACAATTAACGTAAACCACTACCTGTTGCATTGAAAAGTCTCCGACCACAACGCTTACAGGCACCACCACTTTCACCAGCAATGGAATCTTTCCGCTCTGTCTGTTTTCCATTAAAGCATCTTGAAGACCCGACCCGAATTCACTCTTTCCCTTCAGCAAAACCCTTATCATTGTTGTGTTCTTTCCGGGTTGGTGGAAATAAGGAAGCTTTCCTGAACACAGCTCTGAATCGGAGTACATGACGACGACGGAGCTGTCTTTACCGTATTTGAACCCGATGTTCGCGTTTGGATTCTCGGCCCTCACCGTGACGAGGAATTCGGCGTAGAGGCTGAAATCTGATTCGAAACTGAAGGCGTGAACGTCGAAGCCATTGACTCTATAACTCGGAATCTGGGGTTGGAAAAAGGCGTAGAGAAAAAACGCCATAGCCGCTAGTATCAGAAGGGAGACGAAGACGAAGCAGAAGGAACAGCAGAGACATCTGAGGCAGGAACTTCCGCCAGAGTCATGGCTTTTGGATTCGTATCGGGGAACGTTCCGGCGATACGGTGGGGGGCGTAGGCTGCCTTGTTTATCGGAGAGAACGACGTATCGGGGTGGGTACGGAGGGCCGCCGGATTCCATGGAGATGGAGGTCGTCGGGCATAGCTTTTAAGAGGAGGAAAAGAAGAAGAAGGAGGAAGAAGAGGGTCCGATTATTCAGAGCAGAATCTAGGAGGAAGGCGAACGGTCGGGAAGAAAGGGGTTATTTTGGAGAATGGTGTTCCACAGGTTGAGGACATTGTTACGCGTGTGTGGACGTTGAAGAAGACGTAGTCTGGCTTGCCATTGCCCATGGACTCTATCAAACCCATATTTTTATTCTATTTTAATTATGTTGTTAGAATCGACATCGAAAAAAACTATGTATTGCCGACGTGATCTCAAGTGTTGTGCATCTTCTAATCAAAAAATAATTTATAAAAGAACAGTTTTGAGAAACGATTTTCAACTAGAAATAAGTTGAAAACTCAACCTTATTTACCTTTACCATTACCATCAAGGTGATCACTCCATGAATTAATTTCGGTAAAAATAGGAAAAAAAGCTTCCTTTTTTATGGCAACTCTCCCCAGTAATTTAAATGCCAAGAGCAAAAAAGTACAAGGTAGATTCTCTTCTTCGCCACTGGTATTAAAATTAGTTCCTTTGAAAAATAATCTAAAAAATCTTGTCTTTTTTTCATTTCTCGATTGCCCCACCAATCCTCCTCCGTATCTTCAACCACCTATCCTCCGTTTACTCGCTGCCACTTTGAGAGAGAGAAACAATGGCGACCAAAATCGATGCCGGAGAACTATTAAGTGGCCAAGCCGAAATCTGGCAGATGCTGTTCGGGTTCGCCGATTCAATGGCTTTGAAATGCGTAGCAGAGCTCGGAATCGCCGACATCATACACTCCAACGGCGGCCAACCAGTCGCCTTGTCTCAAATAGCTTCCGCCTTTCCCCTATCTACCTCGCCTGACATCTCCTACCTCGCTCGCGTCATGCGGTCTATGGTCCGCAAAAAGATCTTCATCGCCCATACTCCAGCGGACGGCGGGGAAACCCTCTTTGGGCTAACGGAAAAGTACAAAAAATGGCTGTTGAAGGACTCGGAGTTCAGTTTAATTCCGATGATAATAATGGAGAATCACCCGCTGCAGCTAGCGCCATGGCATTACCTGAGCCACTGCATTAAAGAAGGTGGAACTGCTTTCAGCAAGGCCCATGGCTGCGAAATGTGGGATTTCGCTTCTGGAAATTCAGATTTCAATTCCGTTTTCAACGATGCCATGGCCTGTGCCGCAAAGCTCGTGATGAGCGCGTTCTTATCTGAGTACAAAGATGGGTTCGATTCCGTTAAATCACTCCTCGATCTTGGAGGTGGGACCGGTAAGGTCATCGCTGAGATCGTGAAAACTCATCCGCACATAGAAGGCATCAACTTTGATCTACCACACGTAGTGGCCACAGCTCCTGCCTTCCCCGGAGTTACCCATGTCGGCGGAAATATGTTCGAAACAGTCCCCACCGCCGACGCAATTTTTCTGAAAGTGGGTGAATAATTGGAGCTTTTTAAAAATCTTTCTAGTGGGTAAAGATTGACTTGTTCTTTCTTCTTTTTTTAGTGGGTGTTACATGACTGGAGTGACGAGCACTGTTTAAAGATACTGAAGAACTGCCGGAAAGCGATACCGGAGAAGACAGGGAAGGTAATAATCGTGGACATAATTCTGAACCCAGATGGGAAGGAATCATTCGACGACATCCGGATGGTGTTTGATTTGCTGATGATGGCTCATACAACCGGAGGAAAAGAGAGGACAGAGCCGGAATGGAAGAAGCTGTTGAAGGAAGCAGGGTTCGGAAGCTGTAAAATCGCTAACATTCCTGCTCTTCCTTCCATAATCGAGGCATTTCCATAACTCCCATGGCAGATGATGAAAACTGTACTTCATCTTCTTCATGTCTTGTGTGGGCGTTTGAGAATAAAGACTCTGCGTTTGATCATGTCAGTCAGGCTTTGATGCTCAATGAAAGAAAAATTTAATGTTTTTATTTAAATCAGAAGAACCACCCTCACAATCTTGTTTACTCTGCAAACATAATCAAAGAAAACAAATACAATGACCAAACAACAACATTACATGATGGACATCTAGTCTGATTAGAGTGAAGTGAGGATCGAAAAGAAAGAAAGTCGAGGGAGAATCTACGAAAAAGACAAGTTGGGCAGTTGGGAGTGGTCGGCATCATTGCGCTCCCTCGAACTAATAAATGGATATCATAAAAACACTGTAGTTAAGCTTCAGTATTTTAGTTCATATCTATCTTGTCGATCTTGGGGTTCCTGTTCATCTGCTGTGTTAATAATAGATAGATAAATTGGGAAATGGTCTATGAAATTATATGTGATGGGGACAGTAACCAACGTCTCGCCTTCAATACATCAGCTTCTGCGCCATTATCGACTAGCAAATGAAATGTAGTGTCTGTTTCTTTACAGATTTTGGGCAATGATTTCTTTTTTTTTATTTTTTAATTTTTGGGTACTATCTCTGAATTTTTAACCCATCTACTACTAAGGTTGCTATGGGGGCAACATGATCAAGTGATATCTTTACCCATCCAGGTAAGAGAATTAACTCTCTAGGTGATGTAAGGCAAAAGAAGTTTATCATCTATTTTGGATGTTTTAATTTTTATTTCAAATTATAAATAATTTCAATATAATATTAATTCTATACGACAAGAACTTAATTATGATAATAAATAATATATCAATAAACTGAATAAATATTTTATCAGAATTGTAAGATTATAACGTAAATATTGTATTTTTTTTCATAAATTAAAATGGTACCCTAAGACTTTAGGGTTTCTCACAGCTTAAACCATTGCCAATTTACACCAAAAAAAAAAAAAAACAAACAAACGAAGAAGGTTGAACTCATCTAGTGTTGTCTCGCTTCTTTAATAATTAATGTTCATTGTACTTTACAAATAATCGGCTGTGAAAAAATAAACTGATCAATAAATTAATTTTTCTAAAGTAATTTATTAATTTTAATAGTCTGTCACACTATATATTAAATTACGTAATCATATAAAAATACATTAAAGTTTATAAAAATAGTGAAAAAAAATTTAAAGAATGAGAGAAATGGTGGTAGAGACCACAAAATAAGCTGGCTGCCAGGCCGTAACATAATAGACTAATACTTTAGTGAATTTTGGCTCAGAAATTGATCAGGTTGATTTTTTTTTTTTTTTAGAAAATTTCAATTTAAATCTGAACATATAAATTCATTTGTTATTTGGTTTATAATATTTTTTTTTGTTCAATCGGATCTTATCGTATACGTCATTTGTAATTTAAATATTTTCTTTTAATATTCTGTTAAATTAATCACGTGCAGAGCACGTGAAAATCACTTGCAAAAAGTAGTGAAAATCATTTTCTTTCACTGGTTTTTGCATCCAAATAATGACAACATCTGTACACACTTTTAATATATTAATATAGTTAAAAAGATCGGATGAAATTGAACTCTAACGATCAAATCCATCTCCAACCTAAAGTCTTAAATTTTAAACAAAAGTATTTTCACAAAACATAGTGTACGGAAGTCGCGCGAACAATTTTTTGGTCATCGAATGAGACAGATCGCAAAAGACACAATCGCTCCTCTCTCTCTAATTGGCGACTCCAAGCAAGAATTACAATAAATTTTCCTAATTTTATTTATCAATTTTATACAAAATTATATTTTAATCTCTTGAATAATTTGTAAATATTGTCCAAATTTAATGTTATTTTAAAAAAATTCGTAATAATACCTGTTTTTACACGTATATTTTGTGTTTATTAGTTGCCTTGACAACTTAACCCTGGTTAACATACTCAATAGGGAGTAAAGTGAAGATTTAAAATGAAGTGGGTGAGTGGTACATGGAATTGGCTGATTTAGCAAATATTAAGTGAATTATTTTTTTATAAATTAATGTCCATTCTTCACCCTCTACCATTCCCACTTCTGTAACCCAGTCGAGTTGTGCTCCTAAGAAAATGGGTTCCATTCCAGTAGAAGAACTGCTCAGCGGGCAAGCTCAAGTATGGAATCTCATGTTTGGCTTTGCTGATTCCATGGTTTTGACCACCGCCGTGGAGCTTGGCCTCGCCGACATAATCCACATCCATGGCGTCCCCATGACATTGTTTCAGATAGCTTCCAAGATCTCTGACTCTCCTTCTCCAGACACCCTCTACCTCGCCCGAATCTTGAGATTCCTCGTCCGCAAAAACATCTTCACCGCCCATCGCCCGTTGGACGGCGGCGAGACAACCTACGGACTCTCAAACGCCGGCAAGTGGCTGCTACGGGACTCTCAGTTGAGCTTGGCGCCGAAGATCGTAATGGAGAACCACCCGTGGCAGTTGGCTCCGTGGCATGCTCTCGGCCGGTGTGTTAGAGAAGGAGGGATAGCGTTTGAGAAGACTCACGGCTGCGAAATGTGGGATTTCGCGGCGAAACACCCCGAGTTTAATCGGCTATTTAACGAGGGGATGTCCTGCGCTGCAAAGCTGGTGATGGAGGCCTTTCTGTCGGAGTATCGAGATGGATTTGCTTCGGCGAGTTCGGTGGTCGATGTCGGTGGCGGCACCGGAAAGGTGATTTCTGAGATCGTGAAATTTCATCCACACATCGAAGGAATTAACTTTGACTTGCCGCACGTTATTGCCACGGCGCCGCCGTACGAAGGGGTCACCCACATTTCCGGTGACATGTTCAAGTCTATTCCCTCCGGCGACGTCATGTTTATGAAGGTACCCATATCTCAAAACCTGATCTTTTAACTCAATTTTAAAAAATATAAAAAATCAATTATAAAACTTAGGGTTTTAAACTATGAATTTTTTTAAAACATAGCTTAAATTATAATTCTTGATTTAAACCATCAAAAGTCTAACAACAAAATGAAACCAGACAGAAGGTCAATCGCTGTCCAGTCTTTGTTTACCTGCTAAGACGGACGTCTATTTTTTATTTATCTATGTTTTATTAATTAATTTTAAAAAAAAATATTATATAATATTATATTTATTTTAAAATTTTATTATAAGTTTAATAAATCATTAAAATAATCTGAAAATTTTCGTAATTTTATAATATTTATACGATTTATTATAATTTTATTTAAATATTTTATAAAATAAATGTAAAATGATTATAATAAATCATAGGAGTGTTAAAAAATTGTAAATTTTTTCCTATTATCTTTTGATAATATATTGAATTGTGATGAAATTTTCAAGTAAATCTAACATCATTTGATATTTTTGTAAAATTAATTTATAAAACGAGAGTAAATAATAGAAGCTATTCTCAAGATTATTTTAAAAAAATATCAAATGATATTGAATTTATTTGAAAATTTTAGCTGAGGCCCATCACATTATAAGAAAGTAATTTGAAAATTTTTGTAATTTTATAACATATGTATGTTTTATTATAATTATTCTATGTTTATTTTATAAAATAATTTATTAAAATTATAATAAATCGTAAAAGTATTAGAAAATCATGAAATTTTTAGATTATTTTTTAATACTGTGAAGAATACGTGATAAAATTTTTAATTAAATTCAATATGTTTAGTTTTTTTTTATAATTAATTTATAAAATAGAGATAAATAGAGAATAAACGTTCGTTCTGAGGCGTAAATAGTGAAACGGACGATGATCGGTCGTTTGTCGAGATTTGTTCGATAGAGTTTATAATTTAAGATTGATTTTAAAAAAATCATAATTTAAGATTTAAATCTATAAAAATCCTAAAATTTATGAATCAATGAGAAAATTGATTAAATCATCATTGTAAATGTAATGTAGTGGGTGCTGCACGATTGGAGCGACGACCGTTGCATAGAGATACTGAAGAATTGCAGAGAGGCTACGAGAGACAAGAAGAAAGGGAAGGTGGTAATAGTAGACATAGTTCTGGAGGAAGAAGGCGACGATCCATTCGACAATATGCGCATGACTTACGACGTGCTTATGATGGCCCACACCACCGGCGGAAAAGAGAGGACTGAATCGGAGTGGAAGAACTTGCTGACTCAGGCAGGCTTTCCGACCTACAAAATCATCAAAATTCCAGCCATTCCCTCCATTATCGAGGCCTTTCCTGAATGAAGAAGGCGACCAAATGGAATAAGACGATTGTTTTAGCACTAATCGTAATTGTTTTCTTGGTTATCTGAACTGGGTTTGATCACCCCTGTGTTTCTCATTTACTCAGCAATTCAGCATGTGCTCTGATTAACATCAGTTGATTAGCCTTTGAGTATTCTTTAATGACGATGCCACCATTTTCGTTCTTTTTGAAGATGAAGTAGGCCGAGAGATTTCAGTGGTTGAAGCAGAGATCAAAGTGGAGCTTTTCGAACACGCTTTGACGATCTCTTCCACTTTTTTTTAAATTCTTCTTCTGCTTTTCCATGTGTTCACGTGCGTGGAAAGCAAGATTCTCCGCTCTTGAAAAAACTCAACTGGTACACATCAGACAAACATTTTATAAGTTGATTAAAGTTCCGACGTGAAGATGAGTTAAAATGCTTAATCTAACTCAACACCACATAACATCCACGGACCGCTCATTATCTCATTGTATCCAAGAAATTGCGCTGAGTCCTCTCTACTCAAGGCACGATATTATATGTTTTGAGTTGAACTTCGCATGAATTTATTTTTGAAATTATTTCAAAATACAACGTACTAGATAAGAAAAAGAACTTAAATTATAAATTATTCAATCTACATTCTCACGAGCGACATGAGATTGCAATTTGCATCCCCACTAGTATGAACTACGCCTACACAATCTTGGATCGTATTTATTTTTACACGTAGATTCCCACTATGTAATACTATTTTAAACACTGGACTCCTACTTCTAAATTGAAAAGTCCTGAAATATCTTCCTGCATTTTGTAGTCACTTACCAACAAGGGAATTGTCTTGAATAAATACTTAAAGCCAAATGATTTGTACAATGAAGTGTAATAAAAACGAACATCAGTGCGAACAATGAAAGTAAAGTTACACGTGTCTGCTTAAACCCATTTCTAAGCTCCTGTAGATGTCCAAATTAAGCTCCTAATGTTTAAGCAAGGAGATCTCCCCCTGCACTTGGGTGTGCAACTAGCGTGCCCAGAGAGAGAGAGAGAGAGAGAGAGAGAGAGAGATGGCGAACAAAACATGGAAACAGAGGCTGGATGCAAGCTTCCAATTTATGACATGTAGTTTCTGGTTGTTCATCTGTTTTCGTCGGCCTTCATGTTTCAAAATCTTAAATTACAACAGGACAGATGTAGAAATAAGGTCAAATGTTTCAACTACGTTTGAGGTTACTAAATGAACATGACGCCTTTATAGGTCTACAATATAGATTACAGAGAAGAAATTTCAAAGACCAACACCCACTGCTCATCATTATGGTTAAGAAAAATGTACTAGACGACCTTCCTCTCTCCGTTTCAGCCAAACAAACATCCTTCGTTGAAAAGGCTAAGCACAAAAAGAAGCAAGTGTGAAACTCAATACTTTCTCGCTTTCATGGACCATAACTTCACCAAGTGCTCATCCAAAAAGTGCGATTCTTCCACTAAACATGCCCGTGTAGGGGTTGATTCGAGCTAGCCACGTCTAATGCCGGCGAAGTAATTGAAGTCGTGGTGCTGGACCCTTAATTGCTTTAACCACGAATCAGCCACGCTATAGAGCGACACCAATCTCCCCTGGTCCCGACCACCATTGCCTGAGATCCACACCATTCCTTGCATTTTGTAAGTTGCCAACCCGAATGGTGGGAGCGATATGCTTTCTCCTTCCCTTCGCCTACTTTCGGCCCCCTCACAGTCTTCCTCAACTTCCATGTCTATACAGATAATGACATCCAATCGTATGTTTTTCAAAAATTGGAATCTCGAATTTAAAAAGCCAAAAGCCTACCTTGGAATGAGGACGAGAGCGTGTGGTATGTGAGGAAGCATGTCGAAAGGTCTTTTATCGTTCTTCCCATCGGGATGTGATAAATTGGGTACCTTAACATCGATTATACCATCAATAACATGCTAATAACAACAAATGAAGCCAGGAAGAGAGAGAGAGATTCACCAAGCAACTGCCATCCAACTAGCAGGCGAGAGATCCACACTTCTCAATGACATCAAGCCCGGGTATCTTCGAGCTAAATCATTAATCTAAAACCATGGAAACAACCTGATAAAAGGAAATCGAATGCAAATCCCATATGCTTTGACATTTCGCATATTCTGATTCGGGGAGTAGACAAATTTAAAGAGAAAATAAAGAACATAATATGAATCTTATCTAAAAAAAAAAAGGAATCTTGGAATATTTAACAATCCAAAAAAAAGTTTCGTGATCGACCAGAGAAGAATCCAAAAAGTTTCATGATCATTAGTCGAAAGTTTCTATCGATATTTGAAGATGGGCATCAAGGAATCATAAATGATTCATTTAGCAAGTAGTGTCCAAATAAAAGAAAGCAAAGGAAACTAAAATAGATACCTTATCCATCAGAGGAACTCTTCCATATGGAGTTGATTTCTCAAAATACTGAAAATAAAGGTAGCCCAATCTATCATTCAAATGCAAGAAGCTCTCTTGATCAAGCCCTCCATCCTCTGATGAGCTTCCATCCCACCTCCATTGTTTATCACTCTCACTTTCATAGCTGCAAGAATCACTACACGAATCCCTCACTTCGCATTCCCCTGCTTCTGCCTCTTCCCTAATTTATGAACTTCATATTAAAATCACAATTGCAGAGCAATCTCATTGTCATTTCCAATGATTAAACTATAACATATCACAGTCTCAGTAAATCATTAGCTCCAACAAAACCCAAATAATTTTTGAAGAGAATTGAGCGAAATTAAACAGATTGAATAGTGTGATTCTGTAATAACAAACCAAGCACCTGAAGCTGTTTACTGAGGAAGTGCTTGTGAAAATTTGGACAGCAGAGAGATAGGGGACGTAGTATTGAACAAGGGTTTCGCCATTATTCAAGACGATGGGAACTCCAGTGCCGTAAGCACTCCATTCATCGTAGCAATTCCAGAGTTCAGCCAAGGTGAAATACTCCACTTTTTCTCTGTCCCACGGGTGCCATAAACGATTGAGGTTTCTGAACTCACTCTGACAAAAAAAATCATCAATATATAAAAATTTATTAGGATTGAGAGGAATTTCATTGAGGTATAAATTACCCAGAATATAAATATATTTGCTAAAGAAGCAAAAAGGAAAATTGGGAAGATGGTATACCTTTGGTAGGAAGTGGGACTGAACAATTGGAGTCGTGCAATGGAGGAAGCAATCAAGGTTCGAAGTCATTGACCCTTTATCTGGCGACATTATAGAGAGAGATGCTGTGCGTGACAGAGATTCACTGTCTCTCTCAAACTTGAACACAAGAGATGCACGAAAACAGAGAGAAAACAGCAGAATACGTTTGACACGGAAATGGGAAAGAAGAGATTATCGGAGGATTTGAATTGGGTTTTTTTTTTTCAGAAATGACGTGAGAGAGAGAGAGAGAGAGAGAGAGAGAGAGAGAGAGAGAGAGAGAGGAAAGGGTCTGCGAGGATTTTTGGTTTTTCACGTCTGGGGAGCAAATTTGACGAAAATTGTGAATCAAGCCCCTCAGAGGCTTCCCTCGCAATGTTCTTGAATTCAATAAAGCGCCTAACAGCCGGAGAACTGATTTTCAGGAAAAAAAAAACTATGAAGAAAAACCAATCAATTCTCTCTTCTACCTCTGCTCTTTTGCAAAAAAATAAAAACAGCCGACCCTGTCCTTCACGACATGCAATGAAACGTTCACTTACTTTAACGGAAAGACACGACGATTCAACCTCAAATCTCAACGCCACACCAAATTAAGAAAAACAAAAGAAAGAAAAAGACCCTTCAAAAAAGGAGCAAAACCCCCGGATTTTTCTGAGTAGAGTTTCATCGGAGCAACGGCGTCAGAGCTCATAATAGAAAATTCATATTCATAGAAATCAGCTTTTCCAGGGAAGAAAAATAGAAATCTACGCATAAACCAGACAGAAAACTTTTAAGGCTACGGAGCGAAAGCAGAGAGTTTGAGAGAGACTTCTGCAAAAACAGAGAGAGAGAGAGAGAGAGAGAGAGAGAGGAGAGGACGACAGAGGAGCATGAAGGTGCCACATTTATCATTAATAGGACTTGAGCGTCTCTATCCAAAACCTTCGAATTCCACCCGATTTTTATTTTCCCATGGTCTTCTGTTCCATTTCCATCGCATGATGTTTCATTTGATTAGACCGAATTTTGATTACTGTTCCTTAATCTTGATTAACCTTAATTAATTCTTGATTAATTCGACCATGCCTTGTACAACACCCTTCATAAAACCCAAAAAATACTAATACTTCTTAGATTATCATCATAGAATATTTAATTTAAAATTATAATTAACGTAAATATAAATCCAGACAAATTAAGTGGTTATAATAATTAAATTTGGCAGTTGGAACAGCGAGTTACGCTAACCAGTTGAAATGAGGAAACATAAAACGACGACGTGTGACGTCGGTCCCAAACTCGGCTGCTTAATCAAGCGGTTTTGGACAGAGGATGGAAGGACACGTGTCAACATGAAATTGCACGGTGAAAGATGATGGATGTTGGTTAATTGAGGTGGGACCTACTGAAGAAAAGAGTCGGAGGGAGGGACCCACTCTACTGGTTGATTCTGTGGATAATATTTCTTTTTATTAAATTTTAAGTAATTAATTTTTTGTTGATATTCCGTACGCTGATTGGTTTTTTTAATATCTCATTTTTTGTATAAATTATATAATTAGATTATTTTAATTCTCTAATTTTTTTTATTTAAAAAATAACAATAACTTAGTGGGCGTCAGTAATATAGTCTTCGTATTTAAAGTTGCTCTAAAAAATTAATATTTTTTTATCACTTGATTTTTGTTAGCTAATTTTCCGAAGGAAACAATATGATAGCTATGATGACTTTTAAAAAAGAAACGAATTTGAAAACTTAGTCACGAGACTATTTTAAATATTATATTAAGTCTCGAAAACATATATCTTTTAGAAGATTGCCTAACAAATAAGATAAAGTATGACAAACATGATTTCTTCGCCTGCAATTAAAACTAGGAGAATTTAACTGCTAACGTTCTTAAATTTAATGAATTATTTGTAAAAAGAAAAAAATTGCGACAACTTATTTGTTATTTAGTCATAGTTTTTTTAGATTAATTGTTGAAATGATTTAAAAGCAAGTTTATAAGTTATATAAAATATAAATTACGTTGTCAAAACCAAAACGAAGTGACAAGAATATAATAATTTAATTGAAAATAAAAATAACGTCACTGGTGGGCTTTGAATAATTGGAAAATCAGTTTTAAAATAATAATAATAAGAGTGAATATATATGTGTCAAAGAGGATGCCGCTTCCTCAGTATTCATCAAATAAAAAGTAATTTTCAATTATAATGCTTTAAACAGTCTAATAATATCATTCCATCCATATTCACAGTTGAAAATCTCACTTTTTAATTAAACAATAATTGTATTCACATACGAAAATGTTAGTTAAAAAGTAATTAATATTGGTCAGATTTAATGAGTTTTTTCCACTGATTACGGTAATTAAATGATTTGATTTATTTTTTTTTTTAAAAAAAAGATTAATATAACTCTTGTTTTGTATAATTCTCATGCACTTGAACACCAAAGTCAAAATCATTTATTCTCTAATTCAAACTAGAAGCTTGTTTTATATATATATATATCTCTCTCTCTCTCTCTCTCTCTCTCGTAATCAGATTGAAACGAACTTAACTATTCTTTCTAAATTTGTCTATTCTTGAACGATTATATTGCGGGATTCTAAACTAGTTTGTTGTCGGTTGGATTGAAAGTCAAATTCCGTTGACTTTAAATTGAGGATTGAAAGAAGAAGGGAAGGAGAGAAGAGGGAATGAAAAATAATAATAAACAAAAAGGGTAAGTGGGGTGTCCAAATAACATATCACATGGAATCTTTGGCTAATTCAATCAAACCATTTCTTAATTTAAAAAATTTGAAAATCCCAAACCCATCTTGAAGTCGTAATTAAGTATTCAATTAACATAATAAAATAAAATAAAATAAAAAAGAAATAGGATAAGTTTCTTTGCTTGATAGACATGGTAGCCATGCTCGTTGCTAATTCACCTTAATTCTTAAAAGTTGATTAGGTGGAACAATTAATAATTGATTTTTTACCATTTCAAATAGAACCTGTCCAAATGAGTTGGTCTACAAACGCTTGAGTTCCTTTTTTGAGGATGATGCAGTCGATGATTACGGAGTAATTGATTTGGTAATCAAAGACGTTTGGGGTAAGTCAATCGAGGTTATCATTTCCGATTTCTCTGCTCCACTCTGGTCATTATCTTCGAAATACAAACATCTTTCCCCCATTTGGATGTTCATGGTCAAGACGTATGGCTTCAAAACCATTCCTACCTTCTGTAAGTATATGGAGAGAGAGAGAGAGAGAGAGAGAGAGAGAGAGAAATCATGCATGCTAGCCTACCTTCAACAAAGTGGATAAACTGATGGAAGTGAATCCTCATTATGTAATTACAAACTCAATAACATAAAAAACCCAAATCCATGAATACGATTCAGAAAAGTAAACAGGCTTCATTTACTTCTTCTTCAATCAGAACAACCCTCGTTCTATCTCCCTCTAGCCAAGGCCTTTTCCGCACTCTCCATCTCTTCCAATATCCTAACCTTCCTCTTCGCCGGAATTGGAGCTGTGGGACCGAAACTAATATAGTGGCCCGACACCGCGTTCAGCGCCGAATATATATCTCGGAAAGAAACCCGACCAAGCAATGCTTTTTCCCTCCGATACTTAGCCACCCAAGAATTCGAGGTTTCTCTCAGATCAGCCACTGCATCTGCCACGTTTGGATCGTTCTTGTCCATGTTGATTGTCGTTCTCACCTTGCTAATCACCTCCGAAGTTTCCTTAATGTATTCTTCGTCGGAAGCGGCTTGCGCTTGCGCTAAGGAGAAAATCAGAGATGGGGGGATAATGGAGGCAGCGATGGTTATGAACTCTCGGCGGCGACAGTGTTGGGTGACGGTGGTCGTGAAGGTGGCGCTGCATTTCCCTGTGGTGGTGGTGGTTCTGGGCGTGTATTTGGGTTTGACGGAGGGCAGAGGCTTGGGGTTAGAGGTGGGAGTAATGAGTGTTGGTGAAGCCATGGTTTTCAGTGAGGGAAAGCGGGGAAGACGAAGAGAGGGTTTAAAGTGATAAGATTGGGTCATCGGATATATGCCACGTGTCATCAACCTTATCCAGTTTATTGAAAAGCCAATCGGATTCTAAGGCCCAATTCTATTTACCCGAAGCCAGGCTGATCCTACGTGACAAATGGCGGTCAACCTTTTCATTTTAGCCCATCAATAAGTCAATCAGCAAAGTTCTTCACAACCAATTCTAGTCATATATGTATGATAATACCGTATATAACTCACTCACCCTTTTAACTGCAGATTTGGGATGTATTGAGCAATGAAGAGGTAGTTGAGATAGAGGGTTCGGCTCCCACACGATCGTCGGTTGCTAGAATACTTGTCAGGAGGGGAGACTCGAAAACCCAACTTCAAATATGGATGTTTGTGCAGTGGGGTGCTTAATTTTGGATGGAGAAATGGGCTCGGGTAAACTCTTTTAAGTCTAACGGTAATGCCGTGGAATTTGAGGATAGCCAAAACAAGTTTGAGCCACGTTTAAAAAGAAAACAATACTTTTGGGAGGATAACTGTCCAAGAAGAGAACAAACAAGTGTCAGCAGAACTCGTCGGGTTTGAAAGGGCATTACACGAGCTAACTCGCCCGTTCAACTTCCAAGATTTTCCGAGGAAAAGCCATTAATCGTTTTTGTGAAACCCTGGCGTATGGCTTTTGCACAAAAGGGTCTTTGGTCAGAATGATAGTAAAACTAAAAGTCGAGTACCTCCCCTTTTGCCGTCTCTACAGCCACCCCCTCAACAGAAAGCAGGACTCGACAAGAGCAGCTAGTTCTTCTTTTGTATTGCGTGCTAATTAACAAATCAATAAATCCCAACCTTGTTTGCCATCTTGAGACCATTAGCGAGCTAATTTGCCTTTTAAAAAAGTTTAATTAATTGCCAAGTAGACCCAAGTAGGCAGGAAATAAAGGTCAATGGAGTTGAACCAAGAAGACACACAACCATGAACCATGGATAGAGGTCCAAATTTATGAGCCGCAAGAGCTGTTGGAGATTAAACACGCGCCCTGTTCTGCATTTGAACTGTGTCTTAGAATAATTCTCTTTAACTCACCGCCAAAAAAGTTTACCCACTCGGCTATATAACTCGTACTCATCTTTGCAAAGTCCATCACTTGTCTTCCTGCTTTTCTTTGACAATGACTTACAGAATCCAGTCTTTTGTTTTGCCACTGCTTCTCATTTGCAGCTTCATAATGTTAACTGAGAGGGCGGCAGAGGGCCGTTACTTTCCGGGAAAGATGAAATATGCTGACCAGAAATATCCTGCATGGTTGATTGCTGGAGATGGCACCATGTACATTCCCGGAATTGGTCGGATTTCCATTCCGCGTTATTACTCTGGCAATTTTGGAGGGGGAAGAAGTACTTTTGGGAACTATATTCCAGGGCTAGATGATACTTTCATACCAAATACTGGATTTGAAGTCCCTTATCCAGAAAGAGATGCCGTTACTTCTACAAATCTATCTCCTTGAGTCCATATGCTGTCAATAAATGAGTTAACAATGTGCCTCCTTCTCCGTTCAAGTTTAACTTCTTAGTTCTGTCTGTCGTGTCGTCGATCAAAACTAAGCTCTATCTGTTCCTGTATTTTGATTCTGCAATTCTAATGGTTTTTCTGTGTCACTTATAAGCCTGCAAGTAATCTTTGTTAAAGAGTAGCAATGGAAGTTATTAATTTTTAAGCAGAAATCACTCAAAGCATCGAACAATCATCAAGTATTTTGGTTTATAGATCAATACAATGAAGAATTCAAATAAATAAACGGGTAGCAAACCTCAGAGATAGATAATAATGCCATTGAGAATCATCCAATTCAAGTCTATCACAGGTTGACGCAAATTTGGAAAACTCAAACTTTGTTAAAATGTTTCATTAACTACATAATCGTCTGGGATAAGATTCGTAAATGTTACAAATATCCACACATTCTCTACATAATCTTAATGAATAGAAGAAGGGATAACGGGTAATGAGTACCTTCAACCTCCGTCGCCCAACCCCTCTCCCTCTTCTTCTTTCACAGGAGCAGGAAAACGTTTTAAAAACAATGAAGAGTCATAGATAGAGTTTCAAATGACCTGCAGCTAATCACAGTCTGCAAATTTGGATCCGAATTCAGTCACAGATCTGTTAATTCACTGGAAATACTCTTGAGAAACTGTAATGTTAATGAAATATAGGAACTAAGTCAAGAATTCTTCAAACAAGATCACTGAATCAGTAAACGTTATTCATGTTAAGTATGATCAAACGTCCTTACAATGCTCGATTTCACTTTCGAGTACAATGACAACCAAAGTTCTAACGATTAGATCAAAAGCATCATGACGTTTATCAATGGACGTTACTATCCAAACTCGTCAGCCAACAAGCATCCCGTCCAAATTAGGATACAAAGAAGAATGTTAGAGAAATACACTTTTTGAGGACCACTACACTTGCCATTTATATTGACAGGCATATAAGCTTATTATATCAAATAGGATTCTTACCAAGCTCTCACTTTCTAATTAATTCTAGGTGTTTTCCAAGCCGCCCATTCCAACAGAAAGCCAAAAGGGTAACACCCATATTCACTAAAACATAAATACGTATTAACCGGCATCAATTCAAAACGCTCCTAAGCAGCTAACTCGTCGCAAATTATCCAGTTGTAAAGCAAAAAAGAGATGAGAAAATGAGACAGTAAAACAGTGTCGATGAAGATGGGGACCTGAATCTGCAAAGAGATAAAGTGGGTCTGTAATATTCAGATGCCAATCATTTTGAAGAGGATGAAACAGAGGATAATGAAAAAGATGAAGAGGAAAAGGTAATCAACGAATACGAAAAACTGGGTAGATCCGTGGTTTCTCTTCTTCATCTTCTTCTTTTCGACATCCCTGTCGTTGAGGTCCTGATCCAGCAGTTCCAGCTTCGCCATTGCAGATCCGTCAAGTCGCAGGGTGCTATGATCTAAATGAAGAAAAAATTTCCAGATCCGAGGACGCGGGCTCTAGCCAAACCTCCCAAATTATGTGTTATACCATTCTCGTATCTCGTGGGTTGTGGTTCATACGCGCGCTTCGTGCTCCCAAAGTTGCCATCTTTATACCATTTGGGTGTCACACGTAGTTTCCTCATTCAAAGTCTTTTTTTTTTAATTATTTATTTTTCTTAAAACTCTAAATAGTGTAATGAATTTTATCTTCTAAATTTAAAAGTTACAAACTTACAAATAGACCAACAAAAACAACTTAATAAAACAATCATCATTGTAATTGAAAGTCAACTACAAATTGAATATAAAAATGAAATCACCTTTACAGTATCAACCAATAAAACACTTCATTTCTAACGCATTTGTTCAAATTTCTAATAATAAAACTTGATGATCTGATGGCCGTAGCAGACTTGAGCTTAAAGGGTAGCAGAAGAGGGAGGATGCTACTCCGCAGGGCATGTTTTTCATTTTATCTTAGCCCTGAAATAAATAAGATTATGAGAGAATACATATCTTATCCATCAACTGTATAACACGGCAATTGTGACGTACCTTGTGTTTGAAATCATCCACGGAAGAGGAGGATGCTTCTGATAGTCCCGATTCTGATTTCTCGTTTGAATAACTACACAGAATGAGGTGTTTAAGAGAAACAAGATTATTCAACCAGTAAGGAATAACACTAGGAACATAATGAGCAACCGAAAAGTAATATGCAAAGGAAGAGCCAAAACATAGAAATATGATTGAAAGATCATATTGTAAATCAAAATTGAACTGGATCTGAAAAGACAAACAGTAGTTAGAGACATAAATGTTGAATTAAGGGAAGTTTGGGTTGTGAATCATGAACAAAAATATCGCGTACTTCGTCGACACTTACGATGATAGAATGGTAACCCATATAAGCTCCACACAATCTACCCATAGAAGTCTTTGTTCAACAGGGATCAAGCCATAGGTAATGAGATGGGCAAATGGCCAAAGTTTCCACCCTGCCAGTAAACCAAATTACAGATCAGTCATTTTTATGAACAGAAAAATAAATTTTGGATTTGAAAGACGAAGAATGTCAGTTATTCTCACAGTTAGCATCGACCAAAATGTTGGTTTCAGTTTGCTAAAGCTGTTGGCCAGAGACTTGCTTCTGAGAAATCCTAAAACGACAAAGTAAATGCTGTTCCAAATGGCAGACCAGAATGTTTGATCGAATACAACTTTAGCAGGCACCCCCCACCAATCCTTAGAAGGAATTAGAGCCTAAAAATGGAAGTTCAAAATTTCAGCTTGACAATGTCCACATTAGAGTAAGAACATGCCTAAACAAGCACAAGCAATACCTCACAAAATTGGTAGTAGTAGTGAGACAGAGATCCATGGAGAATGAAACCAACAAGACCAGATCTAAAAACACGAGTCCGGTCAAATTCGAATAGCGGTTTTCCTTCGTAACACTACGGTCATAATGAACAAAATCAAGATTAATTTTCAAGCTACGACCATTACAGGCAATGTGAGCCTGATTATATGAAAATAGGAACTTACTTGAGCAATCCAATCTCCTAGAGAGTACACTACACCGCTAATTACCATCTTGGCTAAAACAGGATTTGTTCTGAGAGCTTCTTCGTAGGCAATCCAATTGTGTTCAGGGACATACCTTAGAACCTCATACAAGGTCCACCCCTGAGAAAAGTTTTATTATGAAATCAGCTCTCCTATTTTGGATGAAACCAGTTCGAAACGATTCCCTAGGTATGTTAAATTCAGGGTAATCTAAACAGAAAAAGAACTCACATGCCAATAATCACGATCTATGGTGAGCAACTTAGTGACGATGAAAGTTCCAAATCCCAAAACAATGGCGGCATTGATAGTTCTGCTGTTCAGCCCATCAAAAGCGTCGCCATTTTCTTCCACTGGCGCAGAGGAAGAGGAGTGTTCTTCGAACCCATCAAAAGGCGATACGATTTCTTGACCTTTCGACTCTAGCTCTTCTGCGACCGACCCAATAATCCAGCTTTTTCTGCGTTGGTATGAAATTGTCAAGGAATCAGGGATTCTGAGAAATTGGGTGGGGAAGATGTGAGAGAAACAGGGATTGTTAGATTTCGTGAAGAGAGGAAGCGTGGAGATGGGTATGCTGCTAAGAGCAGCCATGACAGGCCAAATGGTAGATACCCCCACCCGTATCAAAATGGGATTCTTTCCCCAAAAATATAAAAGTTTGTCTGTACAAAACTCAGAAATGGGCCATGGTTTAAGAAAGGTGTTCGCAGGTGAATGTTGCACGTAGTTGATGACATGCGATTCAGGCAGACGTCTTCGGATGAACCAATATTTTAGTCAAAATGGGGAAGGCTTTGTTTTAACCTTATTTATTTACAATTGAAGAAAATAAGTTGTTAATAATCACTGCCTCATTCAATATAATGGTGTATTGACATTCTTATTCTTTTCAAAAATAAAACTTTATTGTTCTAAATTATTAGAAAATTTATATAATTTCTGTTTTGAAAGCGGTGAGATTAATTAATTGGGTAATTATCATTTTTTTTTCCTCTTTTTCTCTTCGATTTAAAGTTAAAATTACAGTTTCAATTTGAATCATACCATCTCTTTTGTAATCCAACTACTAACGTTACGACAGCACATTAAAATACTTCTTTTAATTAGACCGACCATTTTATCTCTACATCTAACCCGTCACAGTAGCCATCGCAACAAAAAATAATAGTGAAATTATGATTTTAATTGTAATTTTTTTTAAATTTATTATAGAATATACTTGTTATGTTTCAGTTATAACATGTTAAAAAATCTTTTGAGGTCAGAAAGTTTTATGATAAATTATTAAATAAAAAAATTCATATAATTCAAATTAAGAAAAAGAGAGAAGCCATATTAAAAAATTATCAAACAAAAATTCACATAATTATAATTACTAATATCATAATATGGAATTGAAAAATAAAGAAAAAAGAAGGTTGGGATTAAAATGGGTCTTCGAGTTCAAATTCGTCGGGAGGTTGGAGAGATTGGGTGCCGCTTGGTATTTTAGTGTCCCTGGCCCCAATGAAAAGAACCTTACTTGGAGCTCTAATCTCCTTCTCTGCAACTCATCTTCTTCGTCTACGAAATGTGAGCACTCATCTTCCAACCAAACATGGAGGGTCATCCTCAAAAGCATCAGCTGTCGACCCCGTCTCCACTCTCCGCTCAAATTCCAGGTGGCTATTCACTAACGCTCTTCCTCCTCCCGAATGGGTAGAACCCTTTATGGATGTCTCTGATGTCGTCTCAACCCCGCAACAATTAAACCCGCCATCTCCATGGGTGAGAAAAATTCTTGATCTTTTAGATGGTTCATTAAACATGGAGGCCAATTTGGACTCCTTTTGTAGCAGTTTCTTGATTAAGTTATCCCCTAATTTTACTGCATACATTCTACGGTCTGTTGAACTTCGGGAAAAACCTGAAATTGCTCTTCGGTTTTTCCGCTGGTCTGGCAATCAAAATAAATATGTTCATAAGCTCGATAATTATGTTTATTTGATTGAAATTTTATCCTTCTCTGGTGGCTCAGAACGAATTCGAACTGTTTCTCGTGAACTTAAAAATACAGGTTTGTTAATGACCTTGCCGGCTGCTAATTTATTGATTAAAAGCTTTGGAAATTTTGGATTGGTGGAAGAATTATTGTGGGTGTGGCGGCAGATGAAAGAAAATGGGATTGAACCGAGTTTGTATACTTATAATTTTTTGGTCAATGGCTTGGTGAATTCGATGCTCATTGAATCTGCCGAGAGAGTTTTTGAGGCGATGGAGTCAGGAAAAATTGTGCCTGATATTGTAACTTATAATACAATGATTAAGGGATATTGTAAAGTGGGGAAAACCCAAAAAGCATTAGACAAGCTCATATCCATGGAAGAGAGGAATGTGAAACCTGATAAGATCACATATATGACTCTTATACAGGCTTCCTATTCGGATGGCAATTTTGATTCTTGTCTGACTCTTTATCATGAAATGGAAGAAAAGGGAGTGGAAATTCCACCTCACGTGTACAGTTTAGCTATTGGCGGGCTGTGTAAGGACGGGAAATGTATGCAAGGTTATGCTGTATTTCAAAATATGTTGCAGAAGGATTGTAAAGCAAATGTTGCAATCTACACTACGCTGATTGATTCGTACGCAAAAAACGGGAGTATAGAACAGGCTATGAGGTTGTTTGAGAAGATGAAACTCGATGGGTTCGAGCCAGATGAGGTTACTTACGGGGTTATTGTCAATGGGTTGTGCAAGAGCGGGAATTTAGAGGAAGCTATGAAATATTTTGAGCTCTGTAAGTGTAAGGGTGTGCCAATTAATGCTATGTTTTATTCAAGCATAATTGACGGTCTTGGAAAGGCAGGAAGAATTGAAGAAGCCATAGTTCTTTTTGAAGAGATGGTCGAGAAGGGCTGTACAAGGGATTCATATTGCTATAATGCACTTATTGACGGACTTGCAAAGTACGACAGGATTGATGAAGCGATAGCTCTCTTTAAGAGGATGGAAAATGAAGGCTGTGATCAAACGGTTTACACTTACACTATTCTTCTTAGTGGGCTGTTTAAGAAACATCAAAATGAAGAGGCGTTGAAGCTGTGGGATGAGATGATAGACAAAGGAATCACACCAACTCCAGCTTCTTTCAGGGCTCTCTCAATTGGGCTCTGTCTTTGTGGGAAGGTGGCAAGAGCTTGCAAGATTTTGGATGACTTAGCACCAATGGGTGTTGTCCCTGAGGCGGCTTTTGAGGATATGATCAATGTGTTGTGCAAAGCTGGACGGGTGAAGGAGGCGTGTAAGTTGGCCGACGGAATTGTTGATAGAGGTCGGGAAATTCCTGGAAGAGTTCGAACTGTTTTGATAAATGCCTTGAGGAAGGCTGGCAACTCCGACTTATCCATTAAGTTGATGCACAGTAAGATCGGTATAGGGTATGATCGAATGGGTAGCATTAAAAGGCGAGTCAAGTTCCGAACACTTATTGAAGGTTAAAATGTTTAATAAGATTCTTTCCTCGCATTTACAGAATCAGAAACTGGGTTTTTTTGGCTATGCAACTCGAATAAAGCCTTGTCATTTTTATACTGTTCAGTCGCTTATCTTTTACAAACCATTACTTCATTGTTTACTCATTTTGTGGAGAATTTTTCATGTTACCGGCCTGAAAAACCTGTAAATTAGATCAGAATTTTTTATGTTAAAATTCTGGCAATCCCTCTGCTGTCTTTGATTTCCTCAGCATGAAGTCCGCCGGGAATCAGCTCGTTTCAGCGATGGGCGAATTGCAGAATCTGAGTTACGATAATGAGTTTTGTTTGATTAGTTAGCTAAAGCCAGGAGAAGATGAAAACTGTCAGGGTGCTTTATTTGTATTAATTAGTTTTGATTCCACCGTTATTGTGGGTCGAGGCTCTGGGGCCCTCGAGGCTCAGTGGCATCCAGGCATTAATGACGGACCTGGAAACATTGTTAGTTGGCTGCGTCTATTCGAAAACAGGTCCCTTTGAATGGCATTGCCATCGTTGTTTTTAGGCTAAAAGTATTGATTGCCTGAATGGCATTTGGTTCAGCAAAGGCCAGTTCTTCATTGATTTCTTTGCTGCTTCCACGACCTTTGAAACATCGTAGGGGTCAAATTCAAAATTTAAACAATAATTATTAATTTTAATTATTTACTGTATGTTTTATTTCATTAGACTGATTATGTTATCAGTTTTAACTTTTAATTAATAATTTTATTAAATTTTTATTTAAAAAATTATCAAATGATGTTGGATTCGCTTAAAATTTTTATTACATGTTTAATACTTAATAAGAAGATAATCAAAAAAATTTTGTGATTTTTTAACACATGTACGATTTCTTGTAATTTTATTTTACCAATTTATAAAATTATTATAATAAATCAAACAAGTTTTAGAAAATTACGAAAAAGTTTTTATTATTTACCCATGATGCGATGAACATGTAGAAAAATATTTAAATAAATCCAATATCTTTTGATATTTTTTTAAAAATTAATTTATAAAATGAAGAAGAAACTAAGATTAATTTTAAAAAAATACTAAAAAATATTGAATTTATTTGAACATTTTTTCACAAGTTCAGCACATCATGAGTAGATAATAGAAAAATTTTCGTGATTTTCTAAAAGTTGAATGATTTATTATAATATTTTTATAAATTACTAAAATAAAACTACAATAAATCATGTGTTAAAAAATCACGAAAATTTTTACATTATCTTCTCATTACGTAGTGAATATGTAGTAAAAATTTCAAGTGAATTCAATATCATTTGGTAATTTTTTAAATGAGGGTTTAACGAAATTGTTGATAAAAGTTCAAAATTGATAACAGAATCAAAGTACAGAGTTTAATTTGTTCATTATTTTAGTATAGGGAGCTAACAAAAATACAGCACATAGTAAATGGTTAAAATCGATAGTTACCCAAATTTAAAATTCCCAAATCAATTTATAAATCAAAAACTTAATCTTCGATTTCCTAAAATTCACACTCTATTTAGAAATTGGATGAATTTAACCTTAAAATCGTCCAATAATAAAAGAAGTTATGATTTACAAATCAGCAAATTTGAGTTGAATTCGAATTTTGGAAAAATAGTCAGATTTCTCTCTAGAAATCTGATGTTGAGCAATGCTATCTCAAAAAATTCGAGATGAACTCGGATTTCTCGGAGGAGCAGGATTACGATCATGAGCTATAAATAGAGAGGCTTGAGGAATGAAGAAATCACACAAACTCTCTTCCTCCGGAGTTCTTCAAGTAGAGAAGAACTTACCTCAACCTCTAGTCGCTGAAAGAATTTCGAGAAGGCCGACCAGAAGCTTGGACTTGTCGCTCCGACGAACACACACTCTATGTTTGGTGTGCGCGACGAAGGAGGAACGGGAAGAAGAAGACAATGCGAAGAAGAAGGTTCAGTTCTGTTTTTAAACAACAAAACTGGTTCACCTTGACCAACCAAATCGAACTAGTCTAGGCGAATCGAATTGACCCAATCGAGCCAATTGACATAGCCTAACTAGATCCGGTCCAACTGAATCGGACCGACACAAATTCTGACCCAAATTATACCTAACCGATTTAAGATTTTGTCGGTAAAGAATTTCTGATTAAATATTTATGAAATGGATTTATTTAAGTAGAAAATTAATATCTAAAATTTTGTTTAGGTAGGAAGATTTCGAAAGTCATCATAATTGATTTAATCCGATCCGATCTAACGTAAGAGTACACGTAAAGAAATTCTGTTCAAGTTATTCTGAAAATTAGATTTATTTAAGGATGTATTTAATACCTAATATTTTTAGACAAGATATTATTGGAATATTGAAAAATCTCGATAAACTCTAATCGCTCGGAATTCAAGTAAGTGAAAATACCACGTTTTCAACGTTTTCGCTACGGTCTTACGTCACAAAATCTAAGTTATTTTCTCCTAATTATTTTGTTGCATTTTTTTGATATTTGAGCACACATGTTTAGGTATTTACAAAAGATTGTATATAGATAAAATTTATAGGATATTTTTGTATTTGTATGTAAATGATGGTATTGACAGAAAATATGTAATAACAAAAACCTGAACGATAATGAGATGGTGAACTTGAACATGACTACGCATAAACGACAATGAGATGACTAAGGTTGAAAAATGAGTTTCAACTAGTACGTAATTATTAAATCAAGATTCGATAAAAGGTATTAAAATATAATTTAGACCTAAAATGGAGTTGAAAAAATTTTAAAATTAAAGGATCAAAATAGAAGAAATTAAATTAAAAATTTTTAAATTGGGGCGATAAAACCTCCTTTTCTGAATTCCCTAATTCGTGATTTTAGCCGAGATCACTTCTCCCCCGTGCAGTTTCAGTGCCCTTTGCTTGAAAAATCCCATCCCTGTTCCTGCCCAATCTTCTGAAATTTCTGCTCTCCGGAAAGAGTTCAGAGAACCGATATCAATACAGGTGTACTGATTGATAGCCCATTTGAGAAATCTGTAGACGTCTGCAAATCCTCATCATCTCTGATCCATACCCAAATCCTTTGCCATGTAGAAAAGCGTTAAGCTTTCTCTTATTGGGATTGACAGTCACGTCTGCATCATTTTCGAATCATAAATTGGGGGGAAAAGTCGCATCGGGCAAAGCTGTAAACCCAGTTGGTTTCGGTCCCAATACCCATCCCCCTTTCCAAACCACATCAAACAATCTCTCTTTCTCTCTCTTCTCGCTATCTTCCTTTCTCTCTATGACAGATGATGACATCTTTTGTGGTCTACAAACTATCGTACATAGACAGCGATGCTTTTGCAGAATTATTGAAAGTGTTTGTTGGCCTTATTGGTAAACACAATGCTATCTCGGTAAAATACACACTTGAGGGCTTCTTTCCTGCCTTTTTAATCTAAAAATTTAACGACCAAAAATTTCTGCCTGCAGAGTGCAAAAATTTTCTTACCCGGAAGCAAGAAAGCTCTCATAATGGAAGCTGTTGTAACTGATGAAGCGATATACAATGGCGACTCTTCTGACTCCGATATCATCCGCTGGTTCGAGGAGGTTTGTGAGAAAGCTGGAGTGGTTCAGACTCAGATCCTCCGCCGAATTCTTGAGATGAACAGCGAAGTTGAGTATCTGAAGAAATGGTTACGAGACGTGAAAGTGAAGGAGATGGATGATTTGGCTTTGGAATCCGTTTTTACTTCCATGGTTCCTCTTGTTTCTCATGAAGATTTGGAGCCCTTTCTCAAAAGAATTGCAGATGGGGACCGAGTTCCCATACTTACTCAGCAACCAATAACAACTCTTTCGTTAAGGTTATCCTGAAATCCATTCCTCCTCTTTCTTCTTCTTCTTCTTCTTCTTCTTTTTTCTTACTTTTTCTGGGCATACTTTTTCTGCTGCTGCGTATTCTAACCCATTCTGGTTCTTGTTTTTTTCCATGTTTCTTTCTGTTCTTTATGGGTTTAATGGGAGATGAGGAATTAGGGCACATGTAGAATGAGATTCTGTGTTGGTCGAAGTTTTCTTAAAGGAAGAAAATAAGACTTCTGTAAAAAGACTTTGCATGACAGTTCATTATTCCCAGCTACCAAGAAGTGAATAAAATAACTCTTTTTAATGCAGTTCTGGCACCACTGACGGAAAGCAGAAGTTCTTGCCCTTTACCCGCCAGAGCGCTCAAACCACTCTTCAGATTTTTAGGTTAGCTGCTGCTTATAGATCAAGGTATCCAAATCTTACCACTCTCTCTTTCTCTTCCAGAATTCTCAGACAATGTTTAAGATTTTTTTTTTTTTTCAATTCAAGGGTTTACCCAATAAGGGAAGGAAAGAGGACCCTAGAGTTTATATACAGTAGCAAACTGATCAAAACGAGTGGAGGTTTGGATACCGGAACAGCCACGACCCATTACTATGGAAGCGAAGAGTTCAAAATCAAACAACAAAAGACCAAGTCATTCACTTGCAGCCCAGAAGAAGTTATTTCTAGTGGAGATTACAAGCAATCCACGTACTGTCATCTTCTTCTCGGCCTTTTCTTCTCGGACCAAGTGGAGTTCGTGACCTCTACTTTTGCTTACACCATAGTACAAGCCTTTTCGACATTTGAGGAGCTTTGGAGGGATGTCTGCAATGACATAAAAGAAGCTAAACTTCACCCAAGAATCACTTTACCCAAACTGCGAACGGCTGTTCTTGAGATCATCTCAGCAAACCCAGCTTTAGCTTCTAGAATTGAAGTTTGTTGTAAGGAGCTTGAAGATTCAAACTGGTTTGGCCTAATTCCAAAGATATGGCCAAATGTTAAGTATATCTATTCCATAATGACTGGTTCGATGCTACCATATTTGAAGAAATTGAGACATTATGCTGGGGACTTGCCTTTGGTTAGCGCCGATTATGGATCGACTGAGAGTTGGATTGGGGTGAATGTGGATCCATCCTTGGCCCCAGAAAATGTTACTTTCGCTGTAGTTCCTACTTTTGATTACTTCGAGTTCATACCACTTTATAGTCAGAAGCAAGAAGATTACGGATTGTTCGTCGTTGATGATTTCTTGGAAGGGGAGCCAATCCCGCTTTCCCAAGCCAAGTTCGGACAAGAATATGAGATTGTGCTGACTACATTTACAGGTACGTTGCAACAGACATTTGCAAGTAAACTATTGAAGAAAAGAAAGAATTTACTACTCCCACGGAAATTCAGTTCGTTGATTGAAATCTGATTGCAGTTAATGTGATTGTGATTTGCAGGACTTTACAGGTACAGACTAGGAGACGTAGTTGAAGTGACTGGCTTCCACCGCGGAACTCCAAAACTAAAATTTATCTGCAGGAGGAAGCTCATACTGACAGTCAACATCGACAAGAACACTGAGAGAGACCTTCAACTAGTTGTGGAGAGGGGGTCTGAAATACTGAGCCAAAGTGCAGCCGAAATAGTAGACTTTACAAGCCATGCAGATGTGGGTAAGCAGCCGGGCCACTACGTAATATACTGGGAGATCAAAGGAGAGGTAGAAGACGAGATTTTAACGCAATGTTGCAGGGAAATGGACGCTTCTTTTGTCGATCACGGCTACGTGGTTTCCAGAAAATGCAGTTCCATAGGACCTCTTCAGCTCTGCATAGTTGAAAGAGGAACTTTCGGGAAGATATTGGAGTATTACATTGCAAATGGCGCTGGTTTGAGCCAGTATAAGACTCCTAGATGCACCAACAACCAGGTTCTTCTTAGCATTCTTAATCTTTCCACCATTAGATGCTTTCATAGCAAAGCTTACAGCTGAAGACAAAGTCAGCAGTGTTTATGCAGATTCTCTCAAGAGTTTAAATTGAGTTGACGTGTGTAGAGGGGAGTGAGAGGCGGGTATTGTGCAATGTGTTTCTTCGGGGACCATGATCTTTTACGATCTGTGGATAAACGTTACTATTTCTGATGGCCACTACATCTACATCCTCCCTTTCCATATTTTTTTCTAATTTATCTAAATTATGAATGGTGTTAATCTACTGACAAAATTGCCATCCGTATTAAAATTTGTTTAATTGACCGGTGCGTGTTTGAGCACTTTTAGTCAATTATATCTTTCTTTGATAAGGATTAATACCATCTTTATAAGGTTCCTTTTCTTAATAAAATTCAATGCGATTTGGAGAGACCATGTCACCGTCCATAGGAGCTCAAGTACCCTGATCAATCGAAAGCTCGATTCTATCTAAGCTACTCATTTTCAAATAATATCCACATTGTTGACAAATATTTATTTTTTATTTCAAAAAATTTCTTGTCATTTAATCCATGACAATTTTTGCATTCAACTCATAAATGTCTGTATTTTTTAGTAACATTTAGATTATTAGAACATGAAATCATTTGTTCAGCTAATACCATAGAGGTGCATAATCTACCATAGTTTGTATTAATGAAAAGTAAATGAAATATATGTGGAGTTTCTCTCTATATCTAACATAATACGTTTGCGGCTAATCCAAAAAGTGTAGTTTCTGATCAAGAGCGGACAATATTATATTAAAAAATACTAAAAGACTCCACGAGAATTGTTCGATCGCTGGTTGAAAATCTCTTATCCTAAACTTTTAAACGGAACACATCTAGCTTCACTAATCGACCCGTAAGACTCTCAAAATAACAAAATAAAAAAATTGTTCAAAATAAAAATTAGGAATCAGTGTACTTGTTCATCTACAAACTAAAAAGCACATCTTTTGTGAGGATCGGACTCAATAGGAAAGGAACATGCGCTTAAGCCGCAACTGAACTTTTTTTCCAATGTAGAAAATACATGATGTAATTTCTAGCAAGTTATTGAACCAAAGGTTAAAACCAAATTAAACCTCAAAGTACAGGTTTAATTTGAGTTAACTCTTAAATTAAAAATTTTAACAACTAAAACTTTAAACTATCTAAAAATGTACAAATCAAACCCTAGTGGGAGTTACCACCCTCCGATCACCCCCGATCTCAATTTTTATCCGAGATTGGGGGCCGATCATTTTAGATCAGCTTCTGATCTGTCCACTGTTTACGTGGCACTAGACATATTTAACTGGGGTCAAGGTGGGAGATGGAGACCCCCCGTTCTCTTTTTCTCCATTTTTTAAGGCTTTCGAGAATGGAGGCTCATCGCCCCGGATCGACCCTTGTTGTAAAAATTAGACCTAAGAACTGGGGGTCATCATCCTGGATCTAGGGGTCAATTCTCGACTCTATATAAGGAATCAACCCCATTCTCCCCTCCCGTGCTGAAAACCTCCATTTTTTCTTGACCCGCTCTGCGATTCCAACCCAAAATTTGACTATTTGACACCCTCACCGTGTTGATTTTCCAAAACCTATACTCTTTCTTGCTTCGGCAAATTTTCTCTATATTAACAACGTCGATGGATTATAGTTTGAGTAGATCGATTAATTTAGACGAGACAACAACTTGTGATGCCAACATGGACTGATATTCGTACTCCATGCCTCTATATGGTGATCTTCGGACATTCGATCACCTTGAAGATAATGAAGAAATAGAGGTGCGATCGACGTTAAAAACTCTAGACGATAACACTGGTCGACTCGGATGATGATGAAGTGGAAAGCATACTGGTAAAAGAAGAAATTTTCATGAGATTTTATCTGGGTAAAAAATATAGCAGTTTAAAGGCAATTAGAGAAGAAATAATAGAATATACTTTAAATAATGGTTATGAGATCAAATTTATTAAAAATGAATCCTTATGACTGACGACAGTGTATGAAGACGGATGTGATTGACGACTGTATGGTTCGAAAATGTAAAATGAACTTACGTTTCAAATAAAGAGTTTCAACGATTCTCACAACTGTTCCAGGAAAATTGAGAATCAACAGGAAAATTGAAAATTAACATACTACTACAAAATAGATGGCAAATCAGTATTTGGATAAGTTCAAAAGTTAACCTACGTGAGAAATTTCATCCATTATCTAGACAATGATAAATGACTTGAATATCAACATTACAACAAATCTTGCCAGACGAGCAAAAAGCAAATTTCGAAAACTTAATGAAGGGAAGGATGACGAACAATACAAGCTATTATGGTCGTACGCATAAGAAATTCGTAGATGGGCTCTGTCGATAATGAGTTATGCGTATTCAAAATAATATATATGTGTATGATAGCTTACAAGACATGTTTGCTGCAGTATGGTAAACAAATTATTTATTTGGATGGTTGTAATCTAAAGAACTTATGTTTCGATCAATTACTGACAGCCGTCAGCATTGATGGCAATGATGAAATCTATCGCGTTGCTGTTGTCAATGTGGAATCAGATTGTATGGATTCATGGACGTGATTTTTGAAATTATTGAAGGAAGACTTACAAACTGAAGAGAGATACAGATAGATATTTTTTTCACATCGACAAAAAGTATGGCGTATTTGCAATTGTTATTTCAAAATTGGGACGTTGTGACAGTTATATTGTTGTAAGTTGATTATGTTGTTATTTCAAATACCAGAAGTTATTGCCTGCTCTATAGCAGTAATTACTGTTAACCGAACATCGCTACTGCCTCTGACATATGTACGCAAATTTTTTTCGGGGTAGAGTATACAGAGATGGAATGCGGAATTTGGCTAAGGCAACCATAACTTTTCATTTCGAGATAGAAATGAGAAAATTATATCATATTAACCCGGATGTCCACACAAATCTTTGGGACACAACTCTTAGATATTGGACTTGTCATGAATTTCTTCCATTCTCAAGTGTAAATTGAGTTTAAATATTTTACGTAAATCATTCAATACAGTTCTACTACTTGTGAGGGACAAACTAATTTTGACCATATTCGAGATGATCCGAAAGTGATTTATCACTCGGAATGTCAAAAAATTCAAGTTAGCCTCGTCAACAGATGTTTTGTATCCCCAGATAAGAAGAACACTTGTGAATCTAAAACGTGCATCTCGAAATTGGAGTGCTATGTTTACAGGAGTTGCACGATTTGAGGTCAGCAACGACAACAAACAATATGTTGTTAACATCAATACGTGTGTATACAATTGTTACAGGTGGGAGCTTACTGGAATCCCGTGTGTCCATTTCATTCCCTGCATTCATTTCATGAAACTAGCACTGAAAAATCACGTTCATCGATACTATCTCCGAAGAACTTATCTGCAGATGTACTCAAAATTTATTCATCCCAATAGCAGCCAATATACGTGGCCACCTGTACAAAATATGAATGAAATTCTTCTGCCTAAGTGAAAACACTAACTTGGTAAGCCGAATAAAAAAAGAGTACGAGATATCGATGAGCCGTCAATTTCGACAATCACTAGAAAGAATTCAACAATGTCGCGTAGTACATGTCGGCGTCAGGGGCATAATAGTCTCACTTTTCCTGATAGGGGATCAACTTTTGACGCTACTTTTGTTTCGTAAGACACATTTATGTGTTTCAACACATTTGACGGAACACAAGTACATTTCAACATATTTCACTCATAAGTACACTTTCATTATTTTATAATATAGTTTTCATTATATGTATAAATCTTTTATACACGGAAGAGGCAGAAATGTATGGTTATTCGGATTGTAATTTTGGTACAAATGTATAATTTAGTGAGATAAAGTTGTAAAAATGTGTAATTTATTGAAATAAAGTTATAAAATTGGACAGAATTTCATTTGTTATATTAACTTTCATATAACTAACATCAAATAATTTTTACATATTCAAATCACTATTGTATAACTCAAAGCTAGATGCAGATAATTAAATACAGACATATAACAAAACCATTAACTAAAGTACAAATAAATGACAAACACAAACTAAAGTACGATCATAAGTTAAAGTACAAACATACATTAAAGTACAAACATAAATTACACTAAGTACAAACCAAAACTTTTTAATACAAAAAAAAAAAAATTAAAGTACATAAACTAAACTCCAGTGGGACTCAGTTGTTGTCTCGCACCAAGCAATCCTTGACGAATTTCTTCAGATCTTTGTGGGACTCAGCAAGCTCTCTCTGTTGCACGGTGACCTCCTCGACTCTGCCTATGAGGAACTTCATTCTCTGCTTCATTCTGTCTCACCTACTAGTTGTCTGGGGGGACAATGGCCGAGCGAAAACCTTAATAGAAACATCCGCAGAGGGTGGAGGCCTTCTGATCTCTCAAGGATCGATGTCACTTGAACACTCATGTCCCGTCAAGTTCAACTAGGCCCATCCAAAGTAAATGAAGCTTATCAAATACATTGACGGGTCTCTGTGCTCTAAGCTGCTTTCTAAGCAGTAGCTGAATAAGACCTCGCTCGAAGATCTTTTGCATCAACGTGCCATAAGACAGATTTTTGTTGCATGTCTGACCGATTTCATGTATGTAATCTAAAATCACGAAGCCATGGTCAAATATATTCGAGTTGTATAGATTTTCCATCACATAGAGATCCATGCATCTAATAAATTCTCTCTGTTCGTCCCAAACTAAAATGATGTGGGTTATCAAGTTGTGAATAGCCCAGGCTCTGACATTCAAATTTTTTGATTTTGGTTTCACGAACCTAACAATGTTGAAGTTGCGATAAATTTTTCTCAGGAACTGTAATCCCTCGGTCGATCTGAAAAAATCGTAATCTCGGGAAGTATGATAGTATTTCTCCACGTCAGGCTATTTTCCAACAAACATAAGCACTTCATTAACTTTCTTTGGAAGTATGACAATCACCATACCAAGGATGTACGTCTTCACCCATCTTGCCATCCCGATAGCAGTCAAGTCCGCATAAAACAAGCAGACAATACACTCGCTGCTATCACCCCTAAATCCATACACCCTATGTAGGGCAATTTTGTCGAACAGCTCATTGATTTCCAACTACTCTCAACCACTGAAGTTGACAGTTTTCAAATGAATAATCGACCGGTTTGACATATCTCGCTCAAACCGCTCTTGACACGGCTGATTTCTAAATTCCAGCAACACATACCCAGTTGGCGGTCGTCGATCTTCAGCCGGAGCATCTTGTGACGATGGTGCCCGGTTTGTTGGACCACCTTGAAATGGTGCGCCTTGTGACGAACCCCTTGTGACGAGGCAGTCTTTCGTTAAATACTAATTTGGGAGCCATTTGAGGAAATTTTGGGGATTTACGTTGAATTGGAGACTTTGGGATTTTATCAATTTAAGGCTCGAATTTGTGAGTTTTTTGTATTAATATTTGACAAAAACGGTTAACATTGGAGAAATCAACACGGAAATTATCAGTATTTGTGTTGAAATCGCAAGGGGGTTGAGAGAAAAGTGGTGTGGGGGATTGGTTCCTAGATCTAATCCCCCGATCTGGGGTGATGACTCCCCATTCTCAATTCTAATTTTGAGAACGGGGGGTCACCACATCAGATCGGCCTCATGTTCTTTTAGAACGAGGAGTCAGCACCCCGAATCGTCGCTCCAATCTCGAATGTCGAGTTTGAATACGGGGGCTGATTCGGGGTGCTAACTTCCCGTTTTTGAATCACGTGCGGTGCACGTGGAACGGGAGGTATCTTCCCCCACTTCGATCTCCCGATTAAATTTGTATAGTGCCACATAAACACTAGATAGATCGGGGGCCGATCTAAAAAGATCAGGCTCTTGATCTCGGCGTAAATGAGAATGGGGTGATTGACGCAGGGTTAGGATTTAATTTATTACATTACGAACAATTTAATGTTTGAGTGGTTAAAATTTTTAGATTTAAGACTAATTCAATATAAATTCATATTTTGATATTTAAATTATTTAAACCCGTGAATTAATTATGGGCATCGAAACTCATCAGTTAAGCATTTATACTTTGACGTTCAACAGGTGTCAACCTGCCTTGTGAGTAGTTAGCACCATCATCTCTGGTCTGTCCTGCTTAACTTAAACACATGGCGAGTGTGGCTGTGGAGGTCTCTCTCTCTCCCTCTATTAAAAGGGTGGTTCGAAAAGGGGTCAGATTTTCAACATATTTGAACAAAATTATAGAAAGCATAATTCTAGCAATGCAATTAAACTAGAGATCGGGCTCTCGAGATCTGTAATCCACGTAGCGATGATCAAACAAAGACAGACTGGATGGACCACTCTGAGTTATTGAGTATATTTAGTTTAGTTTCTATTATTAAACCAAAATCACCAAGTTTTCATCTTTTTTCATATCTCAAATACATTATTTTATTCTTCATATATTATTTGACAAATTAGAGACTCATCAAGTAATTTGTTTTCGGCATAGAACCCATTAATACAGACTTATTTTTTGACCAGATACAGTCGCGTAGGAACCTGGACTTTCTAAGATAAGATGTGACTGCCGTTCTTTTTTCCAATTTCCCGACAAATTTTCTCATTTAACGTGCATTCTTTTTCCAATTCAAGCCTGAGATCTTTGAAAATCAGTGGGAAAGAAACTGAGTTGACATCAGATATGTCTTTTAGCTCTTTGATCAACTCAGCTGTCCCATTTTCACAGTAATATTTTTCATACGTAAGATGGTGATTTTTTTGAATCAAAAACATAAATATTGCCATTTGGAAATCATTAATTCGAAAGATTTTTTTTTTCTTGGATCTGTCAAATAAATGTGTTTGTTTTTTTAGAGAAAAAGACAATAAAAAATATATATCATGAAAAACACTGAACCAGAGAACAAGAACCCTAGATATCTATCGATGCAATCGAGTCGATATTCATTGTAAGATCCGTGAAGCTCCCTCCATATAAACTTATTTGTTTCTCATTTGAAACTTCTCCCAATCACTTCAACTTTAGTCTATTAGCAAATCTAACTCCATTTTTTGTTGTTTCAGTTAGTTCAGTGTTCTTCAATGGCAAACAGTCTGGACAATTGCCTGATTTACGCATCATTCTGCCGGAGAGAGCCATCTGCTAGCAATGACGCCTCTAATTGGTTAGACTGCTATGACCCATCTATCAATGCATGGCAACGCGTCACTAGAATCCCTGAACTTTCAGACAACCTTGTATTGAAAGGGTTTTCGATGGTGGCCATGGACGATTGGATTTACATCATTGGAGGCCGTCTTTGTCGAAAAGTTCTGGGCCAAGGTGCTGAAAATGACCTCGAAGTTCGGTCGCTAGTTTTACGTTATAACGTACGGACAGACACATGGATCAGTTGCGCTCCACTTCTCACGCCACGTTTTGAATTTGCTTGCGCGGTGACCGACAAGAAAATCTATGTCGCCGGAGGAAAATGTGAGCTTAGATGTGGGGCGGGAATCTCATCTGCCGAGGTTTATGATCCTTCGCTTGACGAATGGATGTCGCTTCCTCATATGAGTACGATGAGGTATAACTGCGTTGGCGTGAATTGGCAAGGGAAGTTCCACGTGGTAGGAGGATTCGCCGGGAAAGTCGGATCATGGTGCACGGTGGAACGAAGTTCTGCAGAAGCCTATGATATAGAGACGGCAGAGTGGAAAATCATCGCCGGAATGTGGCAGTTGGACGTTCCTCCCAATCAGATCATACCCGTAGAAGAAAAGCTGTTTAGCTCTGGTGATTGTTTGCAAGTCTGGAAAGGCCATCTAGATGCTTACGACGGCAGGCTTTGGAATGAAGTAGAGGGATCTCGTTTCATGACCATATCACGTCCGTTTACTTCCACTGGATCGCGGGAGACATTCTCATCATTCGAACGACTGTACCTGACTGTGGCAGCTATCGGAACCCGCTTGTATTTCTTGGTGGGGTATCGGACTCCGGGGGAATCATCGAGGATGACATCAGTTGTCCATGTTTTTGACACAGCCACAAATACTTGGAGGAGCTTTGAACCCAACGAAGAAGAAGGGGAAAAAGAAGGATGTGGCCATTCTTGTGTAGTGAGATTAAGCAACCCAATTAACTAAGTCATAATCGTCCATGGCTGCGGCGGCGCGTGTGCTTCCATCTACCATGTTGTCTTTACTTCTTGTTGGTATAAGAAAATTACAAAAAAGTAAGCCAAGACCCAAATTTAATGTGGATTCTCACTACAAATTATTAATTTGTTTGTCATTTTACAATTCTTTGTTGCCACCTTCATCTTAACTGCTCCGCCACTGCCTGTCTTTAAGTTCACCGTCAAAAACTTCCAACTTCATAGTTGAAAACGGCCACTTTACTGAATATGTACGGATTCATCGCTGATTAAGCCTTAAGGTGACCTGAGGTGGGGGCAGCCCTCAGACCGTCTATCCAATAGCGTCTTGCCACGGTAAAAATTAGTAGGTTTGCTTGTGTTTCTCCACGTGGGTCCCAAAGTTGAATTCTAGGACGCAGGGGCTCAGGAACCGCGTGAAGCGTGGGAAGTGGGTAGCACGTACGAAGAGCAAATATGCACGTGCTTTGAATACGCACGCGAAGATCCACAAGTGGGGCCCACCCCCCTTTCACTCAAACTTGTGAAGCACACGTTATTATCAGGGGAGAATGTAATTTAAATTTTTAATAAACGAAGTTATTAATAATTAAATTTTAAATTATTTTTTTATTAATCTAACCTCAATCAAATCTTTTGGTCATCAAGAATTTAAAATTGATGTTCAATATATCCATTAAATTACAATATCAGTACCAATTTAATAACGATAACTTTCAATCTAATTCTAATTTTAAACTCTATAGATTACTATATCTAATTTAACAATAGAGTTTGAAATTAGATCATATAAAGCGCCCTAAAGCAGGAATATATTTAAATAAAAATAAAAAATAAAAAAAGAAAAAAGTTTATGTGCATGGTTTTATGTATTTACACCAAAAGGCCCCACCCATCTCTCTCTCTCTCTCTCTCTCAATTTTGTAGCTTTTCCTGCTTAGCTAATGAAATAGCCAGAAATGAGAAAACCTCCTTCAAAACTACCCTCTTAGCCATCTTTCTTTCTAAAAGCTCTGCCAGCGACTAACATAGACCACGGTTTTCCGCCATTCTCAGCTGATTCATAACTGAAAAAAGCAGAGCAGTCGTTTTGGTAATGCGAGAAAAGGTTTCGGTGAAGTCGTTCAGTCTTTGATGGATAGTAGTGGAGAAGAAAGATGGGGTGCCGTAGCTCCAATGCTTCCCGCGGTGGTTCCGTTGAATCCAGAGAGAGAAGAGCATTGGAGTCGCTTTGATGATTCTGTCAATGCTGTGTCTTTTGGGTTCGTAGCCACTGCTATTCTCATCTCTCTGTTTCTTGTCATGGCTATCTTTGAGAGATTTCTCTGGCCAACATCTCCATCGCCCTCCGTCGCTCCCCCCGCTCCAGATCTCGAGGCTCAGATAAGCAAGCTTTCCCACCCATCTCCGAAAGTACTATCTCTTTCTCTCTCCCTCTTTTCATTCTGCACTTTGATTGTGATAGATTCCATGCTTGCTCAGTGGTCCAGCTTTGTCATGAAACCTAAAACCATGTTTTAGTGAACATACACAAATTTAGATATATCGTAATACTTTTAGAAAAAAAATTCAATTCATTCTCCATATTTGTTATTTAGTCTTTCACGTTTGTTTTGTATTTAATCCCATATCCTATACCTCATTTGTAATTTAAACTCTGTGGTTTAATTTTTTGTTAAATTTATATTTTTAAAAATAATTTAAAAAAATAATATTTAATTTACTTAAAATTTAACAAAAGACGCTAACAAAGCTAATCATTTAAGAGGGATTTATCGGCATATCTGGTCATCTCAACTCCTATTTCTGATACATAAGTCTCCAATTTCTCAAATTTAGAGTCAGCTCTAAGATGTTTGAAGCTTTCCTTGTTCCTTTCCTTAGATTCAAAAGTAATAAGTTCCCTAGATAGCCTTGCCCTATGAACAGAAACACTTTTTGTTTTTAAAGTTGATTGCAGAATTGAAGAACCAATGAAGATGGGCTCTTCGTAGCTGCTGTAGTGGGATGAATTATATGAGTACTATAATCTAGTTTATTTTAATAGAACAGAGCTTTCACGCACCTTTAATGGATTGTCAGGCTGTTGGAAATTAAAATCTACTCTATAATGTTCTTCTTATACACCTGTTATATTTCTTCGCTTATGGTGTATAGACTAGTTAAACCTTGAGTTGCTACAAGTCCCGAAAATCCCATGTCTCGATGAGAAGATAAACCACTTTTCTGCTTTGCCAAGTATTGGTTTTGCCTATTTAACTTCGTTTAGCAAAACTAATGGGGTTTACATTATATCAGCAGCATGTGCTTTTGTCTCTATTGACGTAGCAGAGTTCAAGCAAGCAAATACAATGGAAGCACATAATAAACATCAAGGTTTTTAAAACAGTGTCAAATCATTTAAGTACTGTTGGTAGTTGAGTGAGTAGGATATATTAAACTAAACAGTTCAAAGCTCATAAATTAGTTGACAACCTAATCTCCTAACTACGTCATCCCACCAAAGTGAGGAGGTCCTGTGACATTTAATGTTCTTTTGACTGTTTGAGTAATGACAAGCAAAATCACATGCTATGGGCCTCCTTATTTAACAAAAACTTCAAGAATGTTTATGTTTTGAAGAAGATAAGTCTTTCCATTGTCAAAGGGCTCCCATTTTAGAAGGAAATTATAATACCCATCTTGATTAAGAAGGCTTTTGGCTTTTGTCCAACTGTCTTCTACCCAAGCAATATTTTTATGAGCTATACCTCCTCTGGACCACTACTAAATGTCTAATACTTGCATCTTGGTAGTGATAAAGTAATCCTCATTTCTCTCAATTTGCCTGCTAATAATTCTGACTACTTTTCTGGAAAACTGAAATTCCCGTGATTACGCAAGGAATTCACTTGTGTCGTTTTGAATCAATTGCAGGCCCACTCTCGCTTTTAGTGTAGGGTGCCTGCTCATTTCTAATGACTCTTTTCACTTTATTTTTCATCTTTCTTTCCAGGCACCATGATTCGGCTACTTGACTATTATATTGAATATTCAATTAGGATCATAGTGATATATAAAAGAATCTATTCCTTGATCAATCTCAAAGATTAATTTTGACACTGCTTGAGAAGGGTAACTTACTTGTTTGGTTATACGTACAGATGAGAGGTTATTCCCAAGAGGTATCAGTTTTGATGCCCGGTGAGGAAAATCCTACTTTCATTGCTCGCCCTGCTCCTGCATCGTGTCCGGAAGCCTCTTCATCGACATTACCTTGATTTGAGTACATCCCCAAGCTCACCACCAAGCTAACCTGAATTCAAATTAACACCTCATCAACTGGCTAACGTGAGCATTTCCGTTGCTTGAAATTCAGACTGTAAAGCTCCTTTGGTTCTTTTTGTCAATATCTCCACGCTATTTGAAGAAGCTTTATGTCTGTTTTATCATTGCAACGGCAATTATTTTTTATCTTTATAGCGAGTCTCTGGCTCTTAACTCAGCATCCAGATTTGTAATGGATCTTGCGGGTATGTTCTCTGTGCCTCTCCTGATGACAGAAAGAACAACCACAGATCCGAGACTAATAAAAAGATGGTCAATATTATTAAGAAAAGTTTGTTTATCAACCTTTCTCTCAGCACATTTCCTCAATAGTGAAATCAGATTGATCGCCATTTAAACTTTGATGAGAATGTAGTATTCTGAATTCAGAATTTAAATACAATACCAACAAGTACTAAAAATCAATCAAGAGGCTGGAAGCTGTGAAATGGAAGCAGCTCTATCGGATTCAATCATTGATTTAATGTAGAATTCTCCTGCCTTGTATGAGGATCTGACCATTGGACCGGATGCCACATATCGAAATCCCTGTTCCATCACAAATAAATTTGCTTGCTCAGATAGATTGACCGCTTAAAAGAATACAATTCAAAATAATATCAACGCAAAAACTTCCATTGTAACAAAAAAAAAAAAAAGAGATACCATTTCCATTCCGAGTTTTTGATACTTGTCAAAAGCTTCTGGAGTGATATATTCAGACACGGGCATATGGCGCTTTGAGGGTCTCATATATTGGCCGAACGTCATCACGTCAACTCCTGCAGCTCTCACCTTCTCCATTGTCTTCACTACTTGATCAGGTGTTTCCCCACAGCCTAACATTATTGAAGTCTTGGTAAGTGTTCCTGCAGGAGCATAATCTTTGGCCATCATTAGAACTTCTAAAGATTGCTTAAAATTAGCACGGTGATCCCGAACAGCTCTTTGAAGCTCTTCAGTTGTTTCAATATTATGAGCGAATACATCAAGTCCAGACTTAGCTACTTTCTCCACACATTCAGCGTCTCCTCGAAAATCAGGAACTGCACAAATCAAAGTGTAGAAGCAAAATTATAGAACTGCGGGAGCCACACTGAGACGTTCCATAAAATAGCACAACAAATTGTCAATCATCCTAATGTAGCCATCAAACCCTTGTATGAGTTTCTTGATGCAGTCTAAGAGTAATAACTTAGATATAAGTACTAAATCAACTATTATTGATGCTGGTCCGTCCATAGCCAGTCTGTAAAAGGAACATTATATACTTAAACAAAATTAACAAGGCTAAGGTTTAACCATTCTTGAAGAAAATCAAGTACATGTAAGAGGAGAAACAGAGAAAAAAAATGACAACCTTCAATCTTTCATAACGTTATATTTAAAATTTGTGATAAGTTAAATAAGTACTCGTACACATACCCAAAGCCTCAATTAGCATTTTTGGCTTCAAAATCTTCAATTTCTGCACTGTCTCAGCAAAATGACCACTCCCTTGATCTGGCATATCATCTCTGTCAACACTAGTAATCACCACATAATCCAAACCCCATGATGCAATAGCCTCTGCAACGTTTGCTGGTTCATTTGGATCTGGTGGCAGTGGAGTACGGGATGTCTTTACATTGCAAAACCTGAAATTTTACAACAATCCGTAACAAAATTTGCTTTTCTATCTTATCTTCTTGTCATAACAGGACTAATTATTGCAAACCAAGAATTATTTCAAACCATATCCAATCTTTCATGACAATTCAATATTTCTCAGAGATAATATAAAAAGACACATCCATTGACAGATAAGTGCCACTACATGATTTCAAATAGACCATCTTGCTAGTCCACCAAAACAGCCTACATATTGTATCTCCCCAGTTCAATTGCAGCCAAAAAAAAAAAAAGAAGCCTCACCAGTTCAGTCCCCTTCCCCAGAAAAATCGCTTTGAATTTTCAAAACTAATATTGGGAAATAGAAAATACACAAATAATATACTTGCCTGCATCCTCTTGTGCATGTATCGCCTAAAATCATAATCGTGGCAGTTGCGGTTCCAGTTTCCCCCCCGGACCAGCACTCACCCAAGTTAGGGCATTTGGCTTCTTCACAAACCGTGTGGAGCTTCAATTCGCGAAGCTTCTTTTTGATCTGGACGTACTTTTCACCACCAGGCACAGCTTCCTTCATCCACTTGGGCTTCGGAAGGGGATTCTTTTTCGTACCAACCTCGACTGAATAAGAATCATTAGATTTCAGGTCGACGAAATCGGAGAGCGCCGGTAACTCGGCCGCAAGACGAGCTCGGAGACCGGCCAGTGTCTGCGGGAATTGGGATGATGTCGCCGACGCTGAGGTCGATGACGACGACGAAGAAAATGATATGCAAGAACCTTTAAGCGTACGGGTAAGAGTTCTGATGCGGGTCTGCATATCCTCTCTCAATCTCGCTCCCCCGTAACCGATCTGTAGAGTAGACGATGATGGGGTAGACCAACAAGAGGCCGTTGGTTGGTAGAGAAAACGATATGCAAATGAAATGGGCCTCAATCTGCCCGATGTGTATGTGGCTTGTGCTTTCTGAAATATATATTTTTACATTTCCTGCCTTGTTCTATTTTCTAAACGTAATAAAAACCAGCAAACGACCCAGATTCTTTCTTCTCCTCGACAATATGGACATAGCTCCATGCACGTCTAAAGTTCCAAACTTTCCATCCTTTTCCGTTTATAGTTTTCCCGGGAAACAAACACCTCATCTACAAACAGAAAAAGCGTTCATTTTATTCTGTTTTCATTCTCTCTCTCTCTCTCTCTCTCTCTCTCTCTCTCTCTCTCTCTCTCTCTCGCTCGCTATACCTTCCATTTCCTTCCCTTCGATTTTCCTTGACATTCACTCATCCTGTTCGCTAAAGTATTCTGAACATTTTATCATCCTCTTCCATCCTTTTAGCTCAGTTTCAGAGGTTTAGAGCTTCCCCTTTTATCCCATGAGTCAATACAATTCCAATCCTTTCGACGATGATGTCAATCCATTCTCGGTCAGTTCTTCGTTGCTAGTTTCTGATTTGGCGTCTGGATGTCGACATTTGAGTTTTTGGCTTTCGTGTTTGTTTATGATCATTGTTATTTATTTATTTATTTTGATGGCGTTTTCAGCTTGAATTTATACGTCGTTTTGCATTGATTTCCTTTCTGTTCAATTGGGTTCCAAGATCTGTGATCTGATTTTTTTGGTTCATTTAATTGACGGTCTCATCGGATTATGGCCTTTTCCAGCAATGTTTTTAGAATTACAAACTCTGTCATTTGATTAATGGGGTACCTAAAGAACGAAATCCAATGTTGAACTAGAAAAACAAAAATTTGTCCCCTTCTGTCGACTCTACATTCTGTTGTTTATACATCATGTAGAGTTTCAAATTGGCCAGAAATAAATAATTTTCTTTTGCCTTCTTGGGTTGAGATAATGATTGGTGGATGGATTGTCGTTGATTGATGGGTTCTTCTGCTTCTGTATATGTTCCAAAAATCCATTGGATAATCTCCAACTATCTTATGACATAAAAAAATAATAAGAATTTCCATCTCATTTCTAGAATCCTGGAAATGTTCCTCCTGCAGCCTCAAGACTCTCGCCCCTCGCACCCGAACCTTATGATCGCGGCGCAACAATTGATATTCCTCTCCATAATTTAAAGGTAGATTTTATATTATAAGAGATGATTATTTACCTCGATCCTCGCTATCGCGGTTTCTACTCATTTTCTTTTAAACTTTAGGAGTTGAAATCTAAGGAGAAGGAGCTCCAAGCTAAAGAAGCTGAATTGAAAAGGAGGGAACAGGTACTTGCCTCCTCGTCTAAATCTTAGGTTCACATTTGGCAAATGCACTGTTTTATTGTAGCCTTGGTAGAGAGATCATTCTACTTATCTCTGATTCAAGACATCAATCGTCATTAATATCTTTACTTTTATGAATAAATGTGCAGGATGTAAAACGGAAGGAAGATGCTATATCCAGAGGTACTTGTAATGTTTTTTTAGATGTCAAACGATGAAATTTTACCTTCAATTGTTTTTTTTCCCTTCTTTGGCAGCCGGAATCGTGTTGGAGGATAAGAATTGGCCTCCATTTTTTCCAATTATTCACCACGACGTAGCGAATGACATTCCAATTCATCTGCAAAACATTCAGTATGTTGCTTTTACGACATTCCTAGGTATGTTAACATCGTATTCTCTGATTCTCATGCTCATGGCTTCAGGATTTTTATTTATATTTCAGCTCCTTTTTTGGTGTTTCGTGAATATTTATAGGTTTATCGGCTTGTATTGATGAACTTATGGTGCGTTGTTCAGGTTTGGTTGCTTGTCTTGGATGGAATATCTTGGCTGTGACCCTAGCTTGGATCAAAGGAGAAGGTTTTTTTTTGCTGACAGTATCTTTCAGCTAACCTTAACCATCTTTTCATAGTAGCTCTTATCTTCCTGCAGGTCCTCTTATATGGTTTCTTGCCATAATCTACTTCATATCGGGGGTGCCTGCAGCCTTCGTGGGATGGTATCGCCCCCTTTATCGAGCTATGAGGTATAAATTCTTCGGGACAAATATGATTTAGCTTTTCTCGAGATAGACTTTAAAATCCCTTCCAAGAACAATGCAAACATGGGTTCAGAACCTAGCAATAAACATAAAACATCTGCTGTTTCTTTAGAGCCATTTCTTAGATAGAATGCGCAAGGAATTTCTCTGGATACGGCCTAGAGGAGTAAAACCAAGCCTCTATATTTTGAAATTTTAAAGAGATTGCCTCTTGAACAATAGGGTATAAATAAAAAAGGTTCAATCTACTATCTAGCTTTTTGCATCTGTCTGCTAATCTGTTGGGGGGGTCTTTGTTGTATAATCAGGACTGATAGCGCTCTGAAGTTTGGCTGGTTTTTCCTATGCTATATGGTAATTTCATTAACTACCCAATGTAGTTTTTCACCCTTGCAACATGGCTTTTAAATTGACATTTTTCTGCAGGTTCATATTGGCTTTTGTGTGTTTGCATCAGTTGCTCCTCCAATAATTTTCAAAGGGAATTCTCTGACGTAAGTAGTTTCTGATGTTTTATGTCAGACTGACCTAACTTAGGGCATTGCAACGACTGATACACAAAAAAGTAGAAGTATTTCAATCTGATATTTGTATTTTGTGGCTAAACAGAGGTATTTTGTCTGCAATAGACTTGTTGAGCGGCAATGCTTTGGTTGGGGTAAGTTTTATCATCTTAATATGCGAAGCCTTATAAAACAAAATCAACAATCATCAAGTTAAAACTCTTTCTCTATTTGACTGCGGATAAAAACTTACTAAATCTTGCAGATATTCTACCTCATTGGCTTTGGATTCTTCTGTCTTGAATCTGTCCTCAGCATTTGGGTTATTCAGGTTGAGCAATTCCCAATTTCACGTTGATCAGACTTTATTATATGGTTTCTGATTCAAGTTCTTCTCTGCTCGATTTTGCAGCAAGTTTACATGTATTTCCGGGGGACAGGCAAGGCTTCAGAAATGAAGAATGAGGCTACAAGAAGGGCAATGATGGCAGCTCTGTAAAGCTTTTTCCTTGCAGATCCTTCCAACTGCAATTTCTTGCTCATATCATAGTTTGATCTTCTTAGAAGTGATATCTCAAAACTAACATTTACAGATGTAAAGAGTTTAACAGAGTTGTATCCTTTTAGGAGTGAAATTTGTTCATAATCCTATAGTTCTACGTATTTTGCCATGATCAGATACTAACTCAAAGCTCCAAGCTTGGATGAGCTGAGTTGACAATATGAAGATAAGGGCCTGTTAAATTACTACTTTCAATCCAGCTCTGGCCTGGTATCTTCTTAACCCGTCGATTTCTCATCAACCTTCTGATTTTTGATGCGTCTTCCCATCTACCTTCAGCTCTGTAAACGTTAGACAGCTGAACATAACTCAAATGGTGGTCAGGCTCCAGTTTCAACATCTTCTTTGCAATCCGCTCTGCAGTTGCAGAGTCACTGCAAGTAGTGCAAGCTCCTAAAAGAACCTGCCAGAGAGATGAACACCCTCTGTAATCAGCTTTCTCTATCAAATTCTCTGCTTCTTCTATAAGCCCAGCGCGACCTAGAAGATCAACCACGCAATTATAATGCTCTATTCCAGCTTTTATCCCATATTTCTCCCTCATCAAACGGAAATAATGTCTCCCTTGATCGACTAAGCCTGTATGACTACAAGCAAAAAGGACTCCGATGAAGCTGATATAATCCGGCTCAACTCCCACCTTGATCATCTCGTTGAAGACTTTAATAGTTTCCTTGCCTCTACCATTTTGAGCTAACCCATTAATCATCGAGTTCCATGATATCAGATTCTTAACTTGCATTTGCATAAAAATCTGATCTGCAAAATCAATACAACCACATTTTGCGTAAAGATTGACTAGAGCTGACTCCACAATCACATCTCTCCAACGACGCCTTCTCACGTACTGGCAGTGAACCTCCTTCCCTTGTCTCACAGCTGCCAGACCAGCACATGCTCGAAGAACAGTTCCAAAGCTATAAAGATCAATGTCTTCCATTTTCCTGAAAAGTTGGATGACCTCTTCGAAGTTTCCATTTTGACAGTAGGCTCCGAGCAGTGCAGATCTAGAAACTGAGTTTTTTTTTATCATTCTATCGAAAACACGCTGAGATTCACCAACTGAACCACATTTTCCATACATGTCTACAAGGCTACTCTCCACGATTAGGTTTCCACTGAGACCACGAGAAATGACCTTACAATGCACTTCTTTACCTTGCCACAATCTCCCTAAATTAGCACAAGCAGTCAGTACAGTCCCAAAAGTAAACCCATCAGCTGTGAGGGCATAATTTTTCTGCATTTGGAAAAAGAATCCCAAAGCTTCATCAAACATGTCATTTCTTGTGAAAGCAGAAATCACTGAAGTCCAACAAATAGAATCTGGTTCAGGCAATTCCTCGAACACCCTTCCAGCATAGTTAGCTTTACAATTTCTTCCATACATGTCGATCAAAGAGCTCACTATAACTTGATTTGAATCAAACCCACGTCTGAAGATGACTCCATGAAAGCACTGACCAAGTATCAAGTATCCAAGCTCCGAACAGACCTTAATTACAGCAGACAACGTGAAGCCATTGGGCTCAATTTCAGATTTCAACATATCAAAGAACAATTCGAGTGCATTTCCTGGTTTTCCCAACTTAACATAACCCGTTAACATCGATGTCCAAGATACAACATCCTTAACAAATAGACCAGAAAAAACCCTCTGAGTTTGCGAAAAATCACGACCCAATTTGAAGTAAAGAGCGAGCAAACTATTTCCGACGAACCGATCAGTCTCGAGGCCGGATTTAACAACGTGAGCGTGGATTTGTAATCCATGGCCGAATGAAACAACCTTGGTGCAAGTCTGTAAGAGTGAGGCATACACAGTCGGTTTTACAGTGATCTCTTCGGTAGAACCGATAGAATTTAGAACCTGGAGCGCATGGAAAAGAGAGCCAGACCTACAGAGTTGGATAATTTGTGACTCTTTGGTAGAGGCGTAACAAGGATTCGCGTAATGGTGTGCGAATAAACTGCTGCAATGGGGTTGTATCGAGAACCTCATGACACTGAGGGGAGGGATGCAAATCGCCGAAACATTTCACTGATTGTAGAAGCAACGGCCTCTGGAACCGCACGAAGTTCCCGGTATTGAAATAACTGCGAAATGGCAGCATGTGATTTTACCAAGAGAAGTAGGTATCGGAGATACCTAGCCTTCTATCCGCCATTAAAGAGAAGCTTTTTTCTTTCATCCATGAATGAAATAATGGAACTTTATTACGTAAATTACGAGAATATATTTACATAAATTGTTACTGCTCCCACTATATAACCCAAATTTAGAGGACTTACTAGTTCATAGCCCATGCTCACTCCCTGTACACATACGAAGAACACAACTCGGTAGATGGAAGAACTGATTCAAACACTGAGATGATCGTCATTCATGATCTTGAATTTGGCTCCACGTGGATATTATGTCCCACAATTTGTTCCTTCTAACTTTAATTTTTATAGAATTATATATTGGGCTATTCATTAAAAGAATAATCATGATAATCACATATAAGATTAAAGTCCATTTATTAGTTTTAGCGGTGAGATGATGGGATCCACATCCACAGTGTAGTTGGTGTACGTGCAGAGACGAGAGAGAGTGCAAATCTGAGACCGGCTCACAAAACCGACATGGTTGGCTGTTGGAGATTATGTTCAAATCTGTTCTTCGGTCTAATTACGTAATTAGGGACGTAGACCATTCAATCACCACTCTCACCCTGCTTGGCGCGTGCACTCCACTTTCTCTACTTTGCAGGGCATTTTTAATTGTCTCTGCGAATATCATTTATAACAGTAAAATTGTGGAGTTGCGGTGTTTTTATAAAATTAATGAAAATATTTAATCCCTAATACAAGTTAAGCATGCCCACAAATTGAGTAATTACATATTTTATTTCGATTTGATTATAAAAATCATTAAAAATGAAAAAAAAAGAGAATTTATAAAATAGATCCCGTTGACGGGAAATATCAGATCTTGTTCACCGCATTGTGGGAGCGTGGAGTGTGGTGAGGAAGAGTTAGGATGACCCTCCTCGTTTACAAAATTTGCAAATTACTTAAAACCATACTTTTGCTGACAGTTCAAGCAAATTCCATCCCTTCCACTACCCAATTTCCGCGCTTCATCCATCATTTCTCCCTCTCTTGCTTCTTACCCTAGGTTTCTCTATCTGCCCAATCTCCTTTTTTTCTGTATACAGGCACGGCAAAAGTTTCCGTTTTTATTTTTCTTACATATCTTAAAAGTCGGACGCAGCTTCCCGATTCATTTTTGGAGTATTTCTCTGATTCCATTCAAACGAGTAAAGTTTGTTTCCTTTCCTTATTCTTGAATCTCTCTCTCTTGGCAAGTTTTATTGGGTTTGAAATTTGAAGTTCCTGAAACTTAGAGTCTCGAGTATCTAGCTCTCTTCGTGTCTGCATTGATTTCGATCGAGCTAGATCTGGGGCGGTTCGTAGAAGAATCGGTTCCTCATTTACTGCATGTTGAAACCTAACTGTTACAGAAATTTGATCTTAAAGTAGACGTTACGTTTTGATTTTGCTCGAAGTTGGTCGCTTGTTCGATTTTCCCGAAGCTGGCCTCGAATAGTATATCTGATGCTCTTTTTGTACCTTCAGTTCTGATTGGGGTAAAGTTTGAGAAATTGGGATTTAAATGCATCAATTATCACTGTCGTTATGGAGAAATACTGCTCATTGCCTTCGTTGTCCTTTCTTTAAATGACTCGACCGTTTTGGTTGTCACCGTAAATCTCTGCTTCTCTTTTGTTATTATCTTTACAGAGAGCTTGTGGATTTTAGTGACAATTTTAATCCTAATGGTCTCGGCTAATCCACCAATATTTTGTTTCTGAGACGGAAGAGAGACTCTGCAAATATTTGTTTCTGTAGGAAGTGATTTGGTATGAGGAAAAACATAAACTCACACTCAGTCCGGGTATTTAGCAATAGGAGATGGAAAATCCCTTTCCTCACGAGTTTATTCATTTCAGTAGTTCTGTTTTTTACGGCCATTTCCGGGCTATTTAGTTCTTCTCACAATGGGGATCCAATTTCATTTGACAATGCATCTCTTACAAAAGAGGAAGATTATAATGGATATTTCGTAGAATCGGAGTTGAAAGAAATATTGGATGAAAAACGGTTCTTGCCTATTGAAGCTCCTAGGCTGGCATATCTAATTTCTGGTACGAAAGGGGATAGCAATAGAATGATCAGGACCTTGCAGGCTATTTATCACCCAAGAAACCAATACATACTTCACCTGGATCTTGAAGCTCCACCCCGCGAGAGGTTGGAGTTGACATCTCTGGTCAAGGCCGATCCAACTTTTATGGAGGTCAAGAATGTGCGAGTGATGGCTCAGTCCAATTTGGTTACTTACAAGGGCCCTACAATGATTGCTTCTACTCTTCAAGCCATAGCGATTTTGTTGAGAGAGAGCCTGGACTGGGATTGGTTTATAAATCTTAGTGCTTCGGATTATCCGCTCATGACTCAAGATGGTTAGTTCATAGATCTTGCTCTCTCGTAATTTTATTTGGTATGTCAGATTTCGTTTGAAATTGTTTTAGAATCCTCTTAGAATGAATGTCAAGCTATCCAATACCCGAATTGACCTCAAGAAAAGCTTCTCGAACACTATTTTCTAAAGTGCTAAATTGGAATTGCCTTCCTTGTTTTTGATATATCTTATTCAATGGTTTGTATTTTTCTTGGTTAGTAAGCCAATGAATCAGAGTGTTGCTTTCTTGTCATGCAGATATGCTTCATGCTTTTTCTAATTTGTCTAGAAGTCTCAATTTCATTGAACACATGCCGATATATGGGTGGAAAATGTAAGTTTGATTTAGTTTGTTTTGTGTTGTCCTCCAAACCAACTTCTTTCCTCTCGAAATCTAAATTATTTTCGGATGCCTTCGTGTCATTTCAGGTCCCATAGAGCCATACCCATCATCATCGATCCTGGTCTTTACACTACAAAAAAGTATGACCTCATTTTGACTAATCAACGCCGTTCTCTTCCGACGTCCTTCAAATTATTTACAGGTCAGTTTAAATTTTATGCAGCTGATTATTAGCCATTTACTTGCTGAATCATATCTGGTCGACGGTGATTTTAGCCGACTTGGAAAATACACGAGAAACAGGTAACTCATAAGGTTACTTACTTCATTGTTTGCAATTCATCAGCAAGTTATATAAGTTGAAGTACTCATGGATCTAAATTACTTTCACTATATCATTAGCGGTATTGCTGATTTCTTTTGCTCTTATATGTCTTCATTTTTCACTCAAGATCAACTAGCAATTTCCTTCTCTGTGCAACAGGTTCGGCGTGGGTAATGCTAACCAGATCGTTTGTCGAGTATTGTATTTGGGGATGGGATAATCTACCTCGAACAATCCTCATGTACTATACAAATTTCGTCTCTTCTCCGGAAGGCTATTTCCACACGGTCATTTGCAACAAGGAAGAATTCAGTCACACTGCAATAAGCCATGATCTTCACTACATTGCTTGGGACAATCCTCCAAAGCAGCACCCCAGATATTTGACAGCTTCAGACTTTGATAAAATGGTGGACAGTAATGCCCCATTTGCTCGAAAGTTTGCCAAAGATGACCCCGTTCTCAACCAAATCGATAAAGAACTGCTAAATAGAACGAGTCGGTTTTCACCGGGAGCATGGTGCATGGGGAGCTCCGAAGATGGAGCTGACCCATGCTCTATGATCAGTAATGACACAGGACTGTTTAGACCTGGTCCGGGTGCTGAGAGGCTGGAGAAGCTACTTGTAGAGCTTGCTTCCGAAAAACTTGTAAAAAAACGGTGTCAATGGACGAGATGAGTGTTGATTTTAACTGCGTTTGAAAAATCGGTTCTTGTCCATCGCTTATAAGGCCAATTCGAAATGGCTGAATTTAGTTGAGTTAGAATCAGAATTTAGTTTACAGGTTAATTGATTGGGTTTTCTTTGGTGATTGAATTATATCCCCAGCTCACGAAAACAGAGTCTCTGATCGAACGACTGCATTAAAATAAAGAGACTAATGCCAATTTTTTAACGTGTTCGTTGATAACATCTCTAAGTTGAAAAAATTAATATTTTAGGGTTAATTTTGATATTTACCGATTCAAATATAACGAAGAAAAAGCAAGTTGGACTCGCCTCATTTCTTGAAGAAAATCTCCTTCCTTCGTTTGCATCCGTTGAAGAAGACCAGAAACCTGCTAAAACTAGAGGAATGACTGACAACAGAGTCGCCGCTTTCGGTGCCCTTTCCGACCCGCCGCAGTGCGTCCTCCTCCACATTATGTCATTACTTTCTGAACAAGACGTTACCCGAATCGCCGTCGTTTCCAAGTGGCTCAACCACGTTTGGGTAACTTCCTCAATCACGAACACTGAATCGGCTTCCTCAGCGATGGGCCGGAATTACCATTTAAAATTGATTGACTTAGCACTGAGCCGCCAGATCAGTCGGCTAGATAAACGCCGATTCTGTACGTCTATCAGTCGAGTTCATGCTATGTTCTTTTGTCACGACTACAACGCTAAAATCAACCATTCGGTTTCTTTGGCTTTAGATAACCGGGTAGAAGAGATTGATTTATGCGATATCGAATGTCGAGATTACATCCACGGCTTTTGTCAATTGTGGGGCGATAGCTTTTCCGGAAGATCTGTTGGGATTTGGACTCAGCAACGGCCCAAACTGAGGAATTGATTTTAGACATGTGCAGTGGGTTGAAAACCATTCACATAAACAAAGACAGCAGCCTCAAAGTAGTTGATATTCAGGATTGCTTTAGATTAAGGACGATCAGCTTTGATAGCTCTGCTTCTCTCCGATCTCTTACCCTCCATGGGTACATTAAAGATGTTATTTTGAAAGACTACCGCTCTCTCAAAGACCTGACCTTGCAACTTTCCCACATGAACGATGCTTCTCTCGCTCACATTCTTTCTCAATGTCCAGTACTGGAGGCTCTCACTCTGACAGGATGCCGATATGTACAAACAATCTCTTTCCACAGCCCCATTTTAAAGAAAATCGACGTGATAGAATGTAAAGGTTTACAAAGATTCAGATTTCTGCCAAGTCTCTTCAACCTTTCAAGTTCGACATGGAGCAGCCGAACCAGTGCGAGATTGATATCAAGCAATGCGAATCGATCAGATATGTGCATCTTCATCACTCGAATATAGAAGACAAGTGCATAGAAGAGAATTTATGGAAGCTCTGTTGGCTTGAAGATTTGAGCATAGGGATTTGATACAGTTGCCCGCATCTTGAGGAAGTGGAGATATCCAGTCCTTTATTGGAGTCTCACAGGTTTTCTTCTCGGTTTTTCCCTCGCCACAAGTTTGTTCATTCTCACAAAGTACGTGCAACCCTCGGTCTGAGTGTGACTAGCCATGAACTTGACTGCTTTAGAGATTTCCTTGGTGGATTTCATCTGTGTGAAGATCTTACCATTACATGGTGCTCAATTAAGGTGAATTTCTTCCGGCTTCGATTTTATATGTTGATATTATGATGACATGTTTTTACTTATACTTTGAAGGCTAAAGACCAAAACTAAGCCGTCCTTTTCTGTTCCTGGTTCGTTTTCCATGTTCCACGTTTGTTTTCTAAGATTTTTAGGTGTTTTAGTGATGATGCACCTTAGATTTAGACAAGGTGGAAAGAAAGACAACTCTGCTCGGGTTTGAATTAGATAGTGAGAATTGATTGCGTTTCCATTACACCGTATATGTTATATTTCTGAATATACGCGTATTTGGCTTATCACATTTTACAGAAACTTGTGGTTTGTCGAGTACATTTACTTGTATGATCAAAAAAATATAGTGAAGCAGTTTGGTCAAATTTACAAAATAATACTTGGTCATCTTCTACTTCTTTGTGCAGGACTGGGTTTTTCCCAAATCATGGAGAGATGTAACCAGTTATCCATTGTATCCACTGAAGCATTTGAGGATATTACTTTTTTCGAATATCCAACGAGGGATGTTTGATTTGATGAACAATCTTCTATGGATTGCACTGCGCCCTGAAAAGATATCTTTGTTCTCTAATTCTCTAGAAACTGCGTCTATAGAGGTAAAGTTAAAAGCCAAAGTTGATACATTAGATTCGGGGTTGTGTTCATCAAATCTGACAGACGAAGTTTCTATAATTTTGCAGTTCCAATATTCCGAAATTGCGCTCGAAGAAGAGGACCAACGGTGCTGTCGGGGGCTTCCATTATTACATTGAAGTTGATAGAATAACCAGGGTGCTCCTCAATTACTTCATTAAGAAAGCTCCCACGTTACGAACAATTCAACTCCAACTTCTTTCCAGTATAACGGTTCAGAAATATACTCGTTACTAAACATGATTATGACTCTAATTAAAACTTAAATCTTGGTTAAAAGTTCTCCCAAGGGGTTTGGTTCAGTCGGATCTTGAAGATTGCTATTAGTTCCAGGCTTTGGGCTTAAAAAGCCCAAATTAAGTAGGATTAACATTTCTAATGGGCCTACATTGGACTCCAGAAAAGGAAAGAATTTTGTTGGATTCGGAGGATTTCAGGCTCCTTAGGGTTTTGGATTCGTTCTCGCTTATATACGCTGTTGAGTCTCTTCCTTCCACTCCATCGCTCGCTCTATCACCTACTTCGCCGACTAGGGTTGAGAAGGTTTGCTGGAATTCAATTGCTTCGCTATGTTTCTTTTGGTTTATTACTTTTGATTTCCGCACGGTGCACCCCGTGCTTGTCTGAGGATTCCGGTGACGGCGAAAGCCCCATTGCATGCGCGACATGCCCGACGTTAGTGTTGCAGTTAAGCCTTTCCCGTGGCTGATCTGTGTCAATTCAACGACTATATCTGGAACTTTGTTTTTTGTTTTTTTTTTTTTTTGTGCGCGATCGTTGTTATTCCGCCTAGCTACACCTTTAGCTTGTTTTCAAGAAAGATTACGCAGTGGAAATAAAGCTAGTCATAGAGGCGAAAATGGAGTTTAGAAGCGGTGTCTACACGTAGAGGCACATATACTCAATGTATTTGCCTCTAAAACGGCCCGCAACAGTCCCTTGATTCAGATCTTTATTTTGTTTTTTGGCTCGTACGTTTGGAAATTGGCGTTTTTTCTGTGGTTGGCGATGATTACACGTTATCCGCGCTTCTGAGATCAATCGATGAAGCATAATAGTGTAAACGATGGTTGAATTTCTTGATATGAGCCCCACCTTCTGTTTACCTCAGCAAGTTAGATTTTTTTTTCCTCTTTTCTACAAAAATTCGTTTTGAACTTTTAGAAAATTCTTCAGATGCTTAGATAAAGTTGTCTCAATCTTGTCTTTAGATTGAGCAATTGATATCTCTGATAATATTTCAATTAGGGAAGTGGAGATCTTTACGCATATATTTTTCACGTTATTACAATGTCGATGATGATTTAATCCAACATGGTTGAGTTGTTGTGGAGCCAAGCCCTGTTTACAGGGAGAACCTACTTGGTGAAGCTACATTCATATGATAGTAGTGGATTTACTGAGGCAAATTCTAGTAAAATTTTTAATATTTTTTAAGTTTATTTCTTTAAAACAGTTGATAAATTGTATACTCTTATCTTTTCTTATATCAATATTTGCTTTAATTTCTGCATATTTTATTAGTTGTAAATCTTACTTTGAGTTTTAACTATCCTCTTGTCCTCTTTGTGGGTGTAGAGTCTGAAAAACTCGCATATATTGTGTTGTCATCAGCTTCTTCTCTTTGAAATTTAACGAGATTGTAGTTAAATAACAGCATTATATGTTGCATCAATCGAAATAGTTATATCATTTGCCTGTCTTGTTTTGAGTTTTAACTATACTCTTGCCCTTTTTTGTGGGTGCAGAGTCTGAAAAACTCAGATATTCTGTGTTGTCATCAGCTTCTTCTCAGGTAAACTTAACGAGATTGGAGTTAAATAACAACACTATATGTTATGATAAATGTGGTATTGGATGTAAATTTTTCCGTTTATTTGGCTGCATGCTTGTGATATTCATAGTCTTGAGAAAGCTACGGACATTTGAATGTAATTGTCTTCTACTTCCGATGAACTTGGTATGCATTATGATATCTGATTGCATTGTGATATATATTCTCCTTCTGTGAAGATTTTTTGTCATATTTTGCTTCTGTTTTTATCTGCTATACTATGTAGATCTGTATGCCAAAGAAAAGAAGCCATTCAGGGAGAAGAGAATGGTGAAATTTAAGGAAGAAGTTGGAAGTTACCCAGCAGCTGTAACAAGACGATAATGTTGAAACTCAAGTTTGTGTCCATTGTAAGTAACTTCACCGATAACCTGTTGCAGATAACATGCAGAAACGAGACTTGTTTTAAAGCTCCTCCGAAAGATCCGCGTATGATTTTCTGATTGGCTGCACCTTCAAGTGCAGCCCATTGCACATCATCTTTTGCTGAACTGGTAGAGTAACGAGTCAAAATAATGAATAAAGCTTGTAGTGAAAGTTGATCAAGGCCGAAAATAGGAGAAAGATCCATGTATTTGACCATGAATTAGTGTGAACTGTGATTGCGTCTACCAATAATCAGCTCATATAAGTGTTTTCACCCCAGACATCGACTCATCTCAGCGGTGCCCCTGGTCTTCCGAATTGCACCCACGTAACTCATCTCATTCTCTAAGGAAGAAATCAGCGACTTCATTCAGAAAGTCTTTTCCTTGGTCAATCGGCCATCTTCTTCTATTAGTGCTCTGACCTTTGCGCCACTTGTTCATCTCGACGAGCATTTCATGGAGGAGTAGAGACAGAATAATGAATCGATTCTCCTATCGAAGAAATGAGGCTGATGGTACCCATCACAGATTATCCAACGTTGCCAGTTTTGACATTCCGAACGTGGGTCTTACGACCCCTCACCTGTGCAGTTTATGCTTGTTGCAATCAAGTGCAGTTTATGCTTGTTTCAATCAAATTTTCTCTTTCAAACAGAACGCCATTAATCTGTCCGGCTCTTGTCTCACAATTATGATTCTTGTCGCGGGGAAATTGATGGCCAGAACACTCCCATCTTGACCCAAAACAATACCCGTTTTGAATTGGAGCTTCTCAATGAATCCAGAGCCTTTCAATATAGAGGAGCACGTCGAATTATCAAATCTTGGTCGGTTCAGGTGGAGAAAAACCTTTTGGGATAACTATTGAGTCTGTCAAAAGTTTTTTAAAATAAAATAACTTTTGAGCAGCGCTGGCGGTTTAGAACACTGAACTCGGAATCGGAATCGGAATCGACAAGACAAAAGAAGAAAACACGACAGTTTTTATAATCTCAATAGTCACGAGTTTTGCGTATGCAATCATCCCTAGATATTTCTTTGCTTCCCTTGCTGCAATTTCCATGGCGTGTTGATGCGGGATAAATCAGTTTCAGCTCAGATTATAGGATCCGGACTCAATGGGTTGGGTATTGGCTCGTTTTCCTCGGACTGGAACGCAATTAGTAGCTTTCTAGGGAACCCTTTGGCATACCCTTATCCAACCATCGTAAATATGATGGTTGGATTTGTATTGCTACTAGTTTCTTAAGTGAACTAAAACTAGCACATTATACAAAGATTCTGCCTCGCTCAATATTTGTCGGGACTTTCATAACATCTTTGGTTAGATACTGGGACGGCACGGTGGATTCTCACAAATATAAAAACATCTGTCATCCTTATCTATTACCTAGAGGGAGTCCATGGTCATGTCCTTCTGAAAAATATGTCTACGGACTGTCGATTGTCTGGGGCTTGATCGGTCCGGCTGAAGTATTCTATACTGGAGGCATATACTCTAACATGTATTACTTTTTTTTTTTGTTTTCTTCACAACAGTAGTGTGGGGTCTTTCAAAGATGTGTCCCAGGCAAAAATGGATTGCATCAGTGAACATCCCAAATATACTTTCAAGTGTAAGTTTGATCCTAGTTGTAACTTAAAATCATTTTTCACGAGGTGTTTCATTATTCATTAAACAAATACTCTCGTCTTCTGCGATTAAGAAGGGTATTTGAAAAGATGACGTAAAATAACTATCATAAGTGGAAATAATGGCTATGAATCTAGTTTATATGCACGAATGAGACGAATTGCTGAAGGAACAATGGATACACGGAAGTATCATCTCTTTACGAACCAGCTAAGAATGAAGAATATTGTGAAAGGTGGCTCTAGTTCTTGAGTTGCTTCTTCCAAAGTTAGCCATATGCAAGATGGAATTCATCCGAGATTGAAGATCCATCTTGCAGACCAAGAGAGAGCGACCACTTCTGCAACCAGTCAGACTCAATAATATGAACTGGAACCAGAACCAGAACCAGAATCGTTAATATTCGTCGACTCGAAGCCAGACGAATCGTCTACCCCACCCAGCCCACCTTCTACCAGGCCCAAACCCCGAATCTACCCTCCCCGACTTGACCCAGACCTTCTCTACTGGTAAAGGGGTTCGCCCCGGGATTATCCGAATTTTAATAGGTTGACCCACAATTTGATTTCTGCGTGGTTCCTCACAGTCACAGGGAGATGGACGTAGAATAGTCAAAACGCAGTATTTGTTACCGTTTTGGAATGCCCCGCGCCTCTTTTGTGGACCAAAGCAACCCAGTTGAAATTGTACCAATTATAATTTTAAATCGAATCGGAGCGTCTGCAAGAAACGTTTGTAATCGGACGGTTAATATTCCACCAAGCCTTCACGTTTCAACGTCTATTTTTTCCAACGGTCAGAAAACTCGAAATACAAAACTTTTCCGATTCGACCTTCTCCCACGTCGTACCAAGAAACAATTCTAGGCAAACGTAGCGAGAAGAGGTTTTCTCTAAGTGTTTTATTTTAAAATCTTCTAGAGCTGCCATTGTTCTTCGTCTTCAAGAATTGTCTTCCGTCAAATGAGTATATTACAGTACCCTGATGCCATCAACGCACCAGATTTACAGGTTTGGGATAATGCTGCCTTTGACAATGAAGCGTCCGAAGGTTTCGTTGCCGTTAAAGGCTGTTGGGAGAACTCTGATTCCTTTCAATCTGATTGCAGCAAGGAAAATTTGAGTCCTGTTTTAGTAAAATCTCCTGCTTCGGTCAAATCCATCGTCTCTGTGAAACCACTTCAGCCTAACAATGTCAGTGTGAAATCGAGCGGGAAGCCATTGAAGCCTTCAGCCAAACTGGTTTTCCTCGAACCAGTATCGAAAGAAAGAAACAAAGAAGAAGGTGCAGAACGGGAAGACAAAGCTCGTGGAGATTGTAAAATTGATTCTGAAATTAAAGAAATTGAAAGAGAGATTGCTATCTTGTCAGAACGGCTCAAAGCTCTTCGACTGAAAAAATTGGAAGAGAGTTTAAAGATTGACGAACGCCGTGGGAGAATTATCGCAGCGAAATTCATGGATCCGAAACAGAGTTTCAAGAATTCAGATAGCGAGAAAAAAGTTGAACAGCCCTTCGTTTCAGCTAGCAAAATAAAGTTCAGTCGCAGAGGGGTCAGTTTGGGGCCATGTGAGATCTTTTCTGAGGTTGGAGGACGACGAACGGGTGTCAGTATGGGACCGTCGGAAATCATTACCGGAATCGGGGTTCGACCGCCGGCAAAAATCGAAATTACACCTGTTCAACAGATTCAGAATCGTCGAAAATCGTGTTTCTGGAAACTCCATGAGATTGACGAGCTGAAGGTGACAAAGGAAAGGGGAAAGCGAAACAGCATGACAACTAGCCCTAAATGGAGAAAAACAGTTTCCAAGGTTCAGTCGGTAAAGCAAGCAGCCACGACGGTGAGCTCGAAGAGACCAGTGAAGAAAGAGGAAGGACTAATCGGAACAATCCAGCCAAAAAAGCTGTTCAAAGAGGACGAAAAGTCAGTGAACGCTAGCGCGAAGAAACCATTGAAGAACGGAAGAATGGTATCCAGCAGGTACAGTCAAATCCCCGTCCAAACAAACGATGGAAGAAAAAGGTCTTTTCCAGAAAACGATAAGGTGGAGGGGAAGAGAGTGGAGAAGAAACGAGCTTCAAGTGAGAGCCGGGTGAAGAAGCGATGGGACATTCCGAAGGAAGTTGTAATGGCGTGCGAGGAAGCTGAAGAAATAATGCCTGCAATGGGCGTCGATGAAATGAGTGAGGTTCTTCCAGTTGCTAGGATTAGGACTCTGAGATGCTGTAATGAGAGTCCGAGGGACTCAGGACCGGCGAAAAGGGTGGCCGATTTGATCGGCAGGAGATCATTCTTTGGTGCTAATGAGAAGGAAAACGCAGAGAAGGAGGAGGAGGAGGAGGAGGAGGAGGAGGAGGTTGACACATCTGGTTGTCAGACATTGATTTTTGAAGATGACTAAATCGATCATTTCTTTATTCTGTGCTCTATTTTAATAATGGATTATGTTGGTAATCACCAAGTGTGTTTGGTAGATAATAATTTAAACCAGTCTTAAAATTGCTGTGAGAAAGCTGTTCAGAGGAGAGATGCTTCATCTTCAGAAGCATGTTTCGGTAAATAACCAAATTTCCAGAACTGATCGCTTAAAAACAAGGACAAAGAATTTTCTCTCAGATCGAAGCGATTTGCCAACCTCCGGGAGTCATGACAATCACAAGCTCCATCTATCATCTCTGAATTCGAATCAACAATCGAGAAAAATTCTTGTAAGTCACCAGTTGTCGGCGGCGGTATTCACACACTTGACTCGTTGGAACCCTCTGCAAATTCTCTTCCACCTACTTAGCTCTTGCATCATCTTAGTTCTTTTAGCTTACCAAAGCTTAAGCTCTACAAATATATATTTTTCTCGCTAATAATCTGCAGTTTATTCTGAGGGGTTCGCCTAGCAAAATTTACAATATAAGGGGTTAATTGTAGTAATTCTCAACTCTGGGTCTAATTTGACATTTTTATCTTTTATAGTAGGGGAAGAGTGTTTGGTCTTTTCACAAAAAAGAGAGCCATTTGTGTGAAAGAAAGAAGAATTCTATATGTGTCGAATGATACGAGAGAGGTTACTTTTCCATCAAACCCAGGTTAAACCTTTCGACTCGCGATGCTCGCTCATGGATGAACTTCCTCAGTCGGGAAATTCGTTGGAGTTGGCCCTATTCCCTCTGCGGCGTTTTCCCCTTCCTTCGATTGACTGATACTTCATCAATGCACTTGAAGCTCTTTCTTCGTCCCAATGATGTGAAGCAAACCGTTTCCGCGGTTTCATGTTATTTAACTACTACCTTTTTTTGTTCCTTTCCTCGTTTTGGGAGTCCGCTGTTTACCAGAGAAACTATTCACCCCCAATTTTCCGTAAGTGGATCCCCTTATTTTTCTTAATCTTCTGTTCACTTGATTAGTTCTTTAACTAGGTTCCGCACTTTATGGAGGCAAACATGCCACGAAAGAGCTTACTGTTAACTGTTGTAATGAGGGAGTAAAGTGAGCGGTTACATTAGTTGTTTTTTTGCTGGTGTTTCGTCCAAAATTATGCTTCATTTGATTTGAGTTTCTGGTTTCGAATCAAACAGTATATTTTAGTTCTTTTTTAATGCTTTGCGTTATAGAAAGTAGTATGACATTATTGCTAGAAAAAAATTATTAGATTATTTTCTCCTCTTTCTAGCTAGAGAAACGAGTGCCTTGCTAAGAAAGAAGACTAATTTGGGAAAGAAAGTTTAGCCACTTTCTTGTTTTGCCTGTGGCTGATTGATTAATTACTCATGTTAGCACACGATGTACAAATCCTGATTTATTAACCAAGTCATATATGACGTCGCAAGTGACAAATCATTATAGAATCGAAAGCTCTTCGTTATATATGAGAACAGACACTTAGTTTTAGCAGTTTAAGATTTGTTTAATTTTCTGAATACTTATGGGAATCAACCTCTGTAAATAATCAGGGTTGGTAAAAATTTAAATTATTATCATCCTGAAATTCCTGTTTCGATATTTGCTGTGACTAAAGATTTTGATGCAGATAAGCTGCCAGTATTTTTCTGCTGTTGGAGAATTCAATAACCATCTTCCATTTTCCACGTGCGGCCTTCATAATGAAAAGGAAACTGGAGATGAATTCTCAAAAAAGGTTCGACCTACACAGGATAATTCTTCGGGTTATGACTGCAAGACTGTGGAAGGAGACATTGATAAGCTGTATAAATCTAGTATTATCTGTTCTGGTGCTCAAGTAGGTCAATCCTTAAGACATAACCAAAATCCCCGTAGCCTCCTTGTGTATGATTCTATATTGTCAGCAGCCAGTGAAAATGGTGACATTCTCTCTTGCTGTCAAATTTTCAAAGAGTTTGTGACTTCAGACAGATGTGTAAGGCCTACCTCCTACCTAAATTTGGCCAAGGTTTTTACAAAGACAAATGATTTTGTCCAGCTATTAAGATTCATCGAAGAAGTGTCGGAGCTTACATTTCCAAGTCCAACAGTTGTAAATGGAATCATCTATGGTCTTTCTGAATGCAAGGAGGTTGATAAAGCTCTTCGTGTATTTAACCATATGAAGAGTCTGAAATGTAGGCCAGATTTGATTACATATAATACTATTATGAACATGTTGGGTCATGTAGGTCGCATCGATGAAATGCTTCAAGAATTTTCCTCCATGAACAAATGTGGCATTGTGGCAGATGTAATTTCCTATAACATATTGTTGAACAGCTTTCGTAAGGTTGGAAGATTTGATATGTGCATGGTTTACTTTAAGGAAATGTGTGAGAAGCAAATTGAACCCGATTTGCTCACTTATACTGCATTAATCAACTGCCTTGGGCAATCAGGCAACGTCGAAGAATCATTGGCACTCTTCAAGGAGATGAAACTTAAGCATATTCATCCATCCATTTATATTTATCGGTCTCTAATCAGTAATCTTAAGAAGACAGGAAAGGTGGATTTGGCAGTATCATTTCAGGAGGAGATGAATTCAGGTAAAGCAAAACTTACTAGCGTTAAGGATTATAAGGAAAAGAGAAGACGGTTCTAGTCACTGATTTTTAAATTGGCATCAAGCCACTCAAGATCGAGCTGATAATTCTGATGGGATTTTGACTTGCCATGCATGCTAGAGAATTTTAATGTGATGATTTGTTTAGGGCAATTCGGAAAGGCAATTTTCCTGATATCGCCAAGTAAGACCTTATAATTAGTTGTAGATCTTATTTTCAATATCTTACCATTATTTTTGGCTATTGTGATTGATTGTGCTCAACAAGCTTGTTGAGAAGTGAATGAAATGGTTAAAATGGTGCCTTGCTGATGTGACTAGTTGAAGTGAAATATATATGTGAAGGCATAGGAGATTGGATATAAATTGTAAGAGGAAGAGAGAGACACTTTGGTGGAAGAATTGGTGTTGCATTATCTTCTAGGATATTTGACTGTTGTTAGTTCCCCTTTCACAGGAATAAGAGTTTGAGATTTCTTCTATTCTGGGCAAGATCGAGAGCTTGTTGCGCCTCACAGCAAGCTCTACTTAACAAATTACTGTTTGAAAAATTATACCATTCATTCACTTCTCGACACATGCTTGAAAAAATGATGCTGGAAATATGCTCAGCTGATAGAATTATATTCAACTTTGCTGTTTGTGTTAGACTGTAACTGTGTTTGGCCTTTCCAGATGGAGGACTTTGGCAGAGGGTGCATACCTGTTAAAAATGCGATTTCTTCACTCGCCTCTTGCTGTTTTTTGGAGTCTGAAGACAGAAATCACTTTGGATTCGTGTATCATAACTTCAGATGCGTAATGTGATATGTGGATGATCTGACTACAAGATCCCTAACTTTGCATGATTGGATCTATCTTCTGAGATTTACGCCAATTTGTAACCCATCAAAATATCATATGATTCTATTTTTCCATGCATTAAACCGCTGCGTTATGTACTTGTGATGGTATTCTGTTTCTTGGAAATAATGTTGGCAATCGTATTGAGCTTTAGACATTATTAGAATAACTTTCATAAAACAAGAAATTGAAGAATTGATATTGATAGCAGAATTATTGACCCTGGTCCCTGCATAGGCAGACTCTGGATTCTTCTTTTCAATTCCTTCATAAACAGACGTTTGAAAAATGTACTGAGAACATTGTAATGAGATAGAAAGTTATTTGCCTATATAGCTCCGCAGTTACCAATGGCCATCACCAAAGGAAATTTACATGGTCTTAGTGTCATATCCGGCTAGAATCTCTTCCAAAAATAAACCTCCTTATCCAATCAGAGATCACCAGAACTCTTGTTCGCCAGCTTACTTGCTTGCTGAATGAATGATAGTTTCAAATTAGATTAAAAGATAAACAACCTGCTGCGTAATTCCTTAGGTAGCAAATCTGTGGAGAGAGAATTAGAGGAATCACCTGGCATATACAGAATACCATAGCCACTGGGTACTGTGGCCTATGGAAACCCAATCTCCGGGCAGTTCCGCAGCTGTTTGTTCTCCGCCTAAAGGAGCAAATTGCCCCAAATGCTTGTACCTTCATTAAAAGAAGATATTAGTGAGGAATAAGGGAATGAAGAAAAATGCTTAAACTACTTGTAAGTTAAGGGGGTAGTGGGGTAAAACAATCTGCAAACTATCTACACTCACAAAATGGTTACTCGTCTATAGTAAAGAACCGACACCTTTTAGATTCAAGCTATGCATAAAATTATGATCGTTTCCGTTATTTGAAAGATTGAGATGACAAGCATATTATAAAGTGCCATATATAAGAGATGAACATAGGAAACTGACTGAAATGGACGAAATTGATAACGCCCAGAATCACCAAAGCGACGAGGACCTTCGGGATTTTCAATACTTTGCCTGCTGCGGTTAAAGCATTTCGAAAGATAGGCACCCTGCTGGGCAGCAACCTAAGAAACAAATAATGACAACATCTTAGTAGTGAAAAGACAATAGTTAATTGCAGATTCAAATTTAAGTAAATACAATAGCTGCATAGTGAAAAAAGAAAAATCATTTACCTGTGCAGTCGCTGGTAGAACTTTCATCTGAGAGTCTACGTGAGAAAGGGCTAACTTAAAAGATTCAATATCTATTTCCTTTCTTTCATTTCCTTCAGAATCTTTTAACAGATCTACCACATTGCTTAGATGTTTGCTCTTCAAATATTGTTCTATCTGAGGATATCTCATCAGAATGTCATCTACTACATCTTGGAATTCTTTAACAGTCAGGGTCCCGGAGTTGTCGATGTCCGATGCTTTAAATATAGTGGTGACGTCATCCTAAATAGATGTAATACAAAATCCATAAAGCAGAAAACTACGTGTATAAATAGCACTACTTTTTGTTACTGTCTTAGTAAGAATGAAAAATAAATATAAATTAATTGAATCGCACTTCCTTAACTTACTAGCACATGATCCAATGATGATCAAATAAAAAATGCATAAAACTAGCCTGCCGGTACTTCAAGAAAAAATAAATAAATAAATAAAGTAGATTATTGCATAATGGCTTCATATACCATAATTTTACGCTGATCAATTGTGGCACAATCACCAAGTGCATATACGTTTTCACAGCCCTTTACTTGCAACCATTCATCAGTTGCAAGAGCACGCCTACCTCCCTGCACATAAGAACTTTACTCGTAACTTTTGCACAAGAAAGTATCATTCAAAGTTTCTATAAATTGCTCCATCATGAAATGAAAAATTATTAGTTAGTTTCACAGTATTTATCATAAATATAATGAATGTATTTACAAACCTGACCAATTTGCTCCATGAAGTCCTTAATCACGGGACGAGTCCCCACTCCAGTAGACCACACAACTAATCCATGGGGTACAGAACAAATTTCTCCTTTCGTTTGCATCTTCATTGTAATCTCTTTGTCAGAAACACTTACAACCCGGCATTCTGTTTGCAATTCAATGCCGTCTCTTGAAAACTTCTGCTCGGCAAATGAGCTAATTCTTTCATCGAACCTACATAGACGAAGAATGTGAATTCCATGAAGTTTCCTGTTAAATTTGTGGTCTTCTTACTAGCAGGAAAGCATAGCTCGCCGTAAAATGAATACGGCTCAGCCTCAGAGGTTGATAAGTTAGTTGACAACATGAAAAGATAATAAATAAAGCATCTTACTATCTTTGTCGTAAGGTTATGAAAATTTAAGCATTTTACCAAAAGAACATTTTCAAGCATAGTATTGCACAAGTTTGTAAGATATGGCTTAGTTCTCTTTTGCACTATAAATACAACCAAGAGAATGCTATGAAACAGAATAGTTATTTTCTTACATGTTTAAGATGTGATCTCCTGACTGTACAACTGTAATCTTCACCAGATCTTTGACCACAGGGTATAATTTGACTAAATCTTCTTGAAGAAAGTCATGCAGCTCTGCAGCAAATTCTACACCAGTTGGACCGCCTCCAACAATAACAAAATGAAGCTTTCTTCTTCTCTCTTCTTCACTCAGACCAGGAAGGACTGCCGATTCAAAGCAATCAATCACACTTCTGCGAATTTTAAGAGCATCTTCCACTTCCTACATTATGTGCAACAATTTATGCATCAGCTACTTTCAAATTTTAATCAAGTCTCCTTACCAAAGGTATAAATAGAAAATTAATTTTATTGTGTGGAAATGGAAAACAATTCACCTTCAGAAAATGACAATTTTCCTTGACGCCCGGAGTGTTAAAAGTGTTCACTTGTGCTCCAATTGCAATAACCAAGTAGTCATATTCCAATGAAAATTCCATCTTCTCAACCATGCTGTTATCTATATCAGACCGACAGAATACCTTCTTGTTTGCAGCATCAATCTTGACACATTCTGCTTCACAGAATTGAATTTCGCCTTTTCTCTGCCATGATTTAAATTAGAGCATAAATACACTATTTTTTTCCCTGAAAGGTTTGTGAGGGATCACTCCAAAAATGTAATGAATGTGCTCTAAATGAATTTCTATATTTATTGATAAACCTACCAACAAATTTACATTCGCCACCTTTAGTGATTGAGAAGTGTCTTAAAAGTCCAGCTTTAAATGTATGATGAAATTGTTATAGCCAATTACCTTTCTTATGATGTTTCGAACTGGTTCTACGATGCTTCGTGCTTCAACCGTTCCACATGTCACACTGGGTAACAATGGAGTAAATGCAAAATAATTCCGTGGTGAAACAACCTGGACATCATATATCGAAGTGTCGAGATCTTTTAGGAAGCTAGTCCCAGCCCATCCTGTTCCAAGCACCAAGACTCTCTTTTTCTTGAGTTCCTTTTCACTAGGATTACCATCGCCTTGCTGTGATTCAGAGTATGCTACTAGGCCTCCACTACTGAAATAAGTTTTCAAAACAGTTCCATGAGAAGATCAGGATTGGATGATTGAACTTACGGGCAAGTCTGTGTAACCATCAAGAACACAATGACTACATTCACAATCCTATAAACCGATAATAGATGTCTTTAGTCAACCACTGTTGAACTGAAATATAAAGCATTAAAACTTGCAACTTAGTTCCTCAAACTCTAGAGAAATTATATAAACTAAGTCCTGTACCAAGTTTGAGCTGAGATCACAATTAGATATAACATTCGTAACCGTCAGATGAAATTATCATCACTATTGATTGATAGAAAACAATCATAAAGATTTTTTCAGTCGAACTTGTCTGTAAGTCATAAGACACTTTTGGGATGCTTAATCCATTATACTTTCGAGTGAAAAAAGGGGTCTGATTACTGCTGAGCAGAGTCCTAGTTAATCCATATTTCCGTCTTTCTTAAAAATTTCCCAGTAACCAAGCATACAGCAAGCAAAACTCCGGCAAATAATTAATAACGAAAAGATTCGTGGAGAAAGAAATGTAGAGTGATCGAAGACCTAAGGGAGCAAAACACGAGTAGTTTAGCGTAAGTTGGGTGGCCATGGAAAGCTCTTGAAGCTCTGGCGAGGAAGGGCGAAATCTTCATTTAGAGCAAGACAAGGAAGAAGCCGAGAGAGGAGCGTCAGTAATGGGAGCGACAAAGGAGATCAAGATTGAGATCGAGAGAGAGTTTCAGGTTTGTGGAGAGTCAAGTAGTCACTGGACTTGGACCCGCTTCCCGATCTCATTATCTCGTCCGATTCCATGATTACTGATTAGCTTAGTACATCTTCCGACCAACCAGCAATTGTTTTCTCGTCCCATCTCCGACACGACGTCGTTTCTTAGTTTAGTTTTATTTTTAGTTTGAAACCCCCGCTACGTAATTTAATTAATTAATATCTTATTTTAATTATTTATTATTATCAGAATTATTACGTTAATCAACGACACACACGCAATCAATTACTATCATTTGAAAAATGTTAAATAGAAAAATAAAAGAAGATGGAAAATAATAAAATAATATTATATTAAAATTAAAATGCGACAAGGATACGATGAGAATAACTTGATCCTCCGTGATATTTATTTGAAATCAATCAAACTTAATTTGCTATTCCAGCGATACAAAGCCATTGACCTACAAAAATTTCATTGCAATTGAGGTTTGGGTTGATGTCGCTGAAAAGTGTAGCATCTATTTCAAACTTTTCAAGTATCCCGGAGCAAGTGTCACCAGCTTCAGCACCATATATAGTCGTGCACATGGGAGGGCTCTTTTCAAATCCAACTGCAACATTTGAAATCAACACACGTTAAAACAGTTTATGCAAACTTGTTTAAAAACAATGAGCAACTTACTTCCGAGCAGTTTGCTTTCAACACTGGAGGCGACGACAAGAGAAAGGAAAAGAAGAGGCAAGAGTGATTTTCGGCTCGATTTGCCCATTTCTATTAGATTTGATCTTAGCTTAGTGGTTAGATTAGATGAGCTAACAAGGTAATTTATAGGGGGAGTATGGTGATTAAAATTATAAACATGGAATGATGGTCATCGCCGGCTGCTCATAACTGTGATTATATTTGGTTAAGATTATGTTACTTCCGCAATACAATGTGCATTGTTGAAAGAGCAAAGTGGATTACCCAAAGCAGGCTAATAAAATATTGAGCATTTTGTAGACATTGGACGGCAAAACTTTATATTTTGATGACATGTCTTTATTATTCAAGTATTATAATAATCTCTCGCTATTACTACTAAATGAGGAATGAGCGGAGCAGTGCTTAAGCAAAAGGGATATTTACAGCAAAGCATTGGTAGATTTTCTCCCATTGAGCTGATCTTAGTATATTTTATGTTGTCCGCGAGCTCATATGTGGTAGCACAAAGGGACATTTATTTTAAACATGTGTGTTTTCTTATGGATTAAAACTACTTTTATCTGTTTCTACACGCGGACAAAACAGGAGAAGATATTTGCTTTGCTCGTTTATGGGACTTAAATTTATATAAGACGGGTCTAAAGGGTTCGACAGACACTAACTTGACCCTCTAGTATACTCCCGCGTTCTTGTCTTTTGTGCTGGCCAATGCTTTAAAAAGCTAGTTACTTTCCATTGCCATCTTTTGATTTCTAGCTTTGGATCTTTTTTTCTGAATTGAGATATGCAAATGAAATTATTAAAAAAAAGAGAGATGCAAGATTTGAATCTTCTTGTAACGAAATTATTGAGAATTGAACTATGTTGATAAAGTATGAGGACCAACTACATTATGACTCTTCGATCAAAAATTCTGACCAGTGTAACGTTCTGATTGAAAATAAGATCCAGTGAATTATAACTTGTGTTCAACGTGTCATACGCTTTGGATCTAAGATGAAACTATTAAAATTTGGTGTGACCCAAATTCTAGTTGGATCAGGTCAGACTCATAGTCAATATTTTGTGATTTTCTCTATTTATTGATGGTTGTGTTGCAAAATTCATTATAGCTATTTTCAATAGTGATTATTTTTTCTTTACTCATAGGTTTTGTCTTTCTAAACTTTTCACGAAAATTTCAGGATCTATAATTTTTTTTTTTTTTTTTTGATTTTTTAACCACTAGTATTAGAGTGAAGCTGAAGTTTCTTAAAATCAGATTTTGATTTGTCAAATGAATCGAACAAATTAAGGTTTGTAATTTTTGAAGGAAAAAGGAATTAGGAAATAAAAAAAAAAAACAGAGAAAATTTTGTTCCAGTTGCTGCGTTTTCTTCTAGAGTAGAAGACCATTCTCTAGACGCTGCTGCTTCTTGAGAAAGGGGAAGCAGATCAACCCTCTATTGCCGAGAGAAGAAGTCTCTCCACCCGCAGCCGCCTTCGCCTTCGAGCAACGGAGTAACCCATTCGTGGCCACTGTTCTGCCATCACCGCGCGCACCTGAACCGCGTCGTGCCGCCGTCGCCGAGATCGAAGAAGAGAAACCCACAAAAAGGAAAACTCTCCCCGCTGCCGACCGTCGCCGAAGGGATAAGAGAAACTCTTCACTCGGCCGCCGCCGTTCTGCCATCAAAGAGGAAAGCCGGCCGCCCCTTCAGTCTTTTGTCGCCTCTGCCGTCCGGCGACTGAGAAGAATCAGAGCGCTGCTCCTCCAGAGTCGCCACCACACTGCTCGCCGATCTGCTTTCTCCGGCCATGAAGAAGAGTTCGCTGAAAGAATAAAAAAAAAATATTTTTTACTGGGTGGAGATTTTGGTATTTAAAGGTTCTGTTTGAAAATATTTGGAATCTGATTTCTTTGGTTCCACTAGAATAATTCTGAAGTTTCAGGTGGTTTGTAGTTTGTTAACGAATTTATTTTGATTATTGAGAAAATTGATTATTGGGGCAAAGATATTTTTGACTGAAATTTTAGTCATCAAATTTGAGATTTTGAAATTGAAAATTCTGAAATTATTTAGAAGATTTGTTTGTAAATCATGGATAGTATTCTAAGTCGAATGGTCATAGTGAACAGTTCTAATTATCATGTGTGAAAAGAGAAAATTAAGAATATTTTCTATGTGAAAACAATTATCTATTTGTGTTTGCTGATGCAAAACCAACTGTTAAATCTAATATCAAACGAGAGTTGTGTCATCGTCAAATGTCTATTACATTCAGCAGTGGGTAGATGATAATGTCTTCAACCATATCAGTAGAGAAAAGAACGCACAGAGTTTATGGAAAAAGTTCGAGGAATTGTATACTCGGAAGACTGGCAACAATAAATTGTATTTGATCAAACAGTTTATAGGGTTGAAAAACCAAAATAGAAAAACAATCACTCATCACTTGAATACATTTTAGGAGATTATCAACCAGTTAGTTGGAATGAAAATCAAATTTGATGAAGAGGTTCAGGGGTTGATGCTCTTTGAGACCTTATCGAACTCGTGGGAGACATTCAGAATGTCATTGTCTAACTCTGCTCCAGATAGTGTTTTGACTATGGCTGTAGTCAAGAGTAGTGTTCTAAACGAGGAGATGAGAATAAAGTTGACAGATTCTTCTTCAGAGTCGAACATCGTATTCACCGAAGACAGTGGATGAGTCAAAACAAAAGTTCAGGTAACATAAATCGAAGTCAAAGCAAGTCAGAAAAATACGACAACTGATGAGAACCACGATTATATCAAACTCGAAATCCTTCAACAATGCGGAATAGAAACTCATGAGCGCCTTTGAAATCAAGTATAAAGAACTTGACCACAATCGAATCTTACCGAACCAAAGTTATCAAACAATGAGCTTGACCCGTAACCAAACTTGTGGTTAGAATCAAAATTATCAAGTTGATCTTTCAAATCTTAACTTGAATAAGATCTAGTTCTTCAAAAAGAACCAAAAAGAAAATTTTCATAAAGAGTAAACTCAAAATTGTATAAATTGATTGCTTTAATGCCGTAGGATTATGCCTTTAAATAGGCTACAAAATATCTTAATAAAAATATTAAGAAACATTTAAAGATTGGAAAACTTAACAAATTAATAAAAGAAAACAAAACAAAATTAGGTAACCAAATAAAAAGAAACTTTGACAAATTTGATTGATTAATTTCGTGGTTCTCTTTCCTAAATTCGTGCTCCACCTTTCCCCAAGAATTAAGAAATAAGTATTTGCTAAATTTGATAGAGAAAATGAAACTCTGTATGAATTTTGCATGTGTATGTTTTGTTGTTGTGCTTCTGATTACGCCCAAATTGTACACTACTAAGCGGTTGATTGCAATACGATTTCGGGCGGTCGATTTCACGAGAACATAGATAAAAACTTAATCAAGAACGATAAAGCAAAATAAACCAATAGATATGTTAAAGCAAAAATAAATAAAAAATAAATTTTGTGATTAAAAGGAAGTAATTGAAAAGATATTATTTTTGTGTGGAGAATTCAATAATAAAAAATAGCGAGGATTCAAAAATATATTATTTGTTTAAGCGCATCAATTTCAGGTTTGATTTTTTTAGATAAAATAAGTATTCGAGTTATTTATTTAACTTGAAGAACAATACGATTATTATTACTAAAAATCCAAAATCGACACTATGTTTATGAGCTTATAATGCAGTAAAAGATTACTAATAAAATAATATGTTAGATTTATGAGCAAAACTATTTAAAAAAAAAGTATGACTGAAATCATATAAAATTAACAGAATATGTAATAATAAAAATCATTATAATATTTAAACACTGAAGAACAAAATAATCAAACATTCATTAATTGCTAAACAAATAATTTCATCTTTAACCTCGTCAATGATTTTAACCTAAAGCACACATTATCATCACAAATTTTATAGAAAAAATATGATAATAAGTGAAAAACTAAAAGAAAAGAAAAAATCGAATTGTATGGAGCTACACCTATTTATAGTGCATAAAATATTCCAAAATGAAGAAAGAAATATTCTTAATCAGATTCTCGAGCTGATTTTTGGAGATTTGAACACTAATTTGTGGAGATTTTTGAAATAAAATCTTGTGTAGAATCTGAAACAAATTTGGAGAACAATTCACTTCAAAATTAGTCATAGAATACACGTGGCTTTATATCATTTGCGCTCAAAAAAACTTTGTCATGTCTCATTGTAATTTTAAACTCTATTCGCATGCTAAATGAAATGAGTTTTTGAATTGGACTTACTTGTGTTCACGTGTGAGAGAAGAGCTATTAATTGAAACCTGGTTTCGACACGTAACCTATGGTTTGGTTCCCTCTTGAACTGTGATTGTCGTGAACTGTGTGGCATAGAAAGGAAATTAGTTAAATAATATTTTATTAAAACTAAATAAACTATTTTTCCTCTAAATAATAATTAATCAAAATTATAAAAATATTTATTCAGAATTTAAATAATTTTAATAAATATACACAATTATGCATAAATTAATTATATTTTTATGGATTTATCAGCTTCTATCCATTTTGTAATTATTCTATGAGCATGTGCGTCACATCCTCTCCAAATCTTTACGTAAATTTTTATCTCTCTTCAATGTGCGTAAATCTTTATATCTTTCAACCTCTGGTGAATATTTATGTCTCTCTCTAATCTTTGTAAATCTTCGTGCATCTCTCTCCAAACATCTTATTGGATTCTACATGTAGTTTTTTAATCAAAAACTCTTTTTGTAAACTTTTAAATACATCATCTTCATTCAATGAATATTTACTTAAGTTTAGAAAATCTTTGATTGAAGTTTTAATATGTGGGCTTCCTTGGTTCATATCAACAACTTTAACTGTTATCATCGTGGGAAGAAGGGACATATCAAAATATTTTGTTAAAAACTTCTTTGGGAGAATCTGAATGTTGAGGGAAATGATAAGAAGACCGAAAATAGTGATACAATCGAGAAGGTAGTTGCGACCACCGAGGAGTTCTTTAGTGTGTATGACGGAGGGCTTTGCAACACTTTTCGTGATGGAAAATGAAAGTTCGTCGAAGACTCTTTGATTGTTGCAAAGAGGTAAAAATGTTTTGCATTGTAAGTGTTACAGGGTTCTATAGTGACGAGTAATAAGGCTATGAAATTTGTAAATTCACCTCCAAAGTGAAAGATTGAGAAGACTCAGAAGAAGTCAGGTTCTCGGCTAAAGTTCAACTTAGGATATGAGAATACGTCAGAGATAGTGAGTCACCTAATTACAGATGTTCAGTCACCAATTTTAGTTTCACGTCAAAATGGTATCGTCAAAGACAGAACCATGTGAAAGGTTAAAACTCCAGAGCGATATGATGAAACTATAGTTATGTATTGAATGTGTTCAAGGGCAACGATTCATGTGTAGAGTCTTCAACAGTTTAGATGCAGTTAGTTGCAACAACTCTGATAGTTCAGCGATATCATGGAAGAAGAGATGCGACTTCTTCTCAAATAAGTTTATTAAGGTTAAGCGGGACTTAAACTTAATCGGTATCGAATACTGAGTTGGCTCATCTAAAGCTTTTTGTGGTAGAGAATGTTAATTTTAATGGAGTTTTAAAAATTTGTTTCTTTGAATGGAAATTTCTTTGAAGGTGGAGATTGTCAAAATTCAACATTCTAAATTCGTTTTTAGTTAGATCAAGTAGTCTGTTGGATCTCTTATGTGAAGTTTATGTCAAGGTAGAAATTGTTAGGATTTGATGTAACTAAAATTCTAGTTGAGTCGGTCGAATCCGTAGTTAATATTAAAATTTCGTGATTTTTTTTATTTGTTAATTCTTAAAACATAAAATTTATTGTACTAATTTTCATTAATAATAGTTCTCTTTTATTTGCGATTTTTTTCTTTTTAAAATTTTCTGGTAAGTTTAGTTTTCATTATTTTTTCATTCTCTCTTTTTTTTTTTTTTTTGGTTCAATTTTTCAAACATAGTCCTAAAAACATACTTACTGAATTGTTCTATTCAAACGCGTTCTTCTCGTTCGTCGTCTACCCTTTTCTTTCTGAAGACGCTTCCTTCTGATCGAGAAGTCCAAGTCTGCTACTGTCTACCTCTGACTTCGAGTTCTTGCAGAAGCCGATTATTATATTTGTCAATACGCATGTAGGCGTCTGCAGAGAGACGTGCAGAACTATTCGCCTCTCTCTCGACCCTAAAACTAGACCCAACCAAACTCCACTGCGACCATCGTTACTTTTATAGAAATGACCTGCTGTATGAGCCGTACGATGACATGATCTGATTGGGACCCATTAAGCCGATTTGCTGATCATGATGATCCTTTTGCTTCTCTTCATTTTTCAAAGCTCAGTTACCAAAGAGTTGCCCCTTTATACCTAATCCTCAAACTTACTCTCTTTATTTATCCTCGAACAAATCAATGACTTTTTGTTGGAATAATTTCCGCTTGATTGGCGCTTCTGTGTCTGTCTTTACGCAAACGGACCCTGTTCTTCATGGCAGAGCTCTGGTTGTCTTTTGTGCTTGGCTTGAAGAAATCTTTGGCCATCCATTTTTGAAAATCGAAGATCGTGGTTCTCTGTTCTTCAGATTAGTTGTTGAGAAAAATGGGCATTCCAGCATGTGAACTTGTCTCTGAGGCCCTGTCTGCGTATTTGTTTAGTTTATCTCCTTCATAATTTGCGAGGTGGGTGGCTGCAGTGGGCTGTAACGCACCCCCACCATCGCGGCAAACTTTATGGAGTCGACGTACGCAAAGAAAAAGGCAAGACGAAAGGAATCACACAATCAGAGCCACAACTGCATTCCAAATTTTAATTTATTTGGCAATTTTAATGAATCAAAATGATTTGTGTATTTTAAAACAAGGCGTTTACATTTTGGAATCAGTTTTTTATGAAAGAGAAATGCTGAAATGGATAACAAAAAATGAAAAGTCACCACTAGCTGCCATTTTTAGACATGCTCTGAGTCTCTCTCTCTCTCAACCAGAAGAATCTCTCTGTTTCTTTCTGGAAACCTAACTGGTTCTCCTCTTCTCTATTTTAAGCAGGGAAAGAACCAGACTGAAACCAGTAATGCAGCTGAACCAAGGTCCAAGAATGATAAAAATAATATGAACTAGTTTTGTCAACTTGGAGAGTTTGAACTGTCTCCACAGACCGAAGGGCGAAGGACATCTCTCTCTCTCTCTCTCCTTGCCCTTTCTCTTTCATCTGGATGTGAGAGAGTGAGAGAGACAAGAGCAAGAAATGTAGAATATCACAGAGACCCAGAAACTTTAACCAACTCCATCCTTTTCATATACTTCTCAGCTCTTCCTTTATTATCCCTCCTCTTCCATTATACCTCAAGTTTTCATCTTTGCTACTTATTTTCACAATCGAAATAGAATGATTACTTTCACGCATTTAATTCTACTACATTTACTTTTTTTGTTCGTCACTCTTCATCACTCTCTCGGCAGTTTTCTTGCCGAACCGGTTGAAGCTCAACCCTTAAATCCGGGGGATAGCTCTTTGCCAAACACCGTCCCAGCCTTTCCAGCCCAGACTCAGACACAAACCTGCCGGCTTGACCTATCTGACGAGCTTTTCGGCGGAGTTAGAGAAGCCTGCGGCCGAGACCTCGACCGTAGCCGATGCTGTCCCGTATTAGCCGCTTGGCTCTTTGCGGCACACGCGCGCTCAGCTCTAGAACTATCTGCTCCAGCTCCTGTGTCGGAAGGAGACCTTCCGATGATGCCGGACGACTCGCAGAAGTGCGTGAACTCGCTTCAAAGCTCTCTGGTAAGCCGGAACATTCGGATTCCGCAGCCGAACGCCAGCTGCGACGCCATTTTATGCTTCTGTGGAATTCGCCTCCACCAGATTAGCTCGCTCAGTTGCCCAGCGGCCTTCAATGTTACCGGGTCACGCAACGCGACCCCCACCGCCGCCGTTCGTAATTTAGAAAAGAACTGCCGGAACTCCTCCTACTCCGGTTGTACCAAGTGCCTCGGCGCACTCCAAAAGGTAAATTACTAGCTTATTAGTTTCCCTGAATTCCATAAAAGTCCATTCGATTCCAATCATTTTCGTATAATCAATATTTAGTTGTTTGGTTGCAGATTCAAGCAACGGGATCGATCGCCACGACTGACCGGGGGAGCAAAATGTTCAACAGAGACTGCCAGCTAATGGGGCTGACGTGGCTGCTCGCTAGGAACAAAACGACGTATATTCCCACCGTTTCAGCTGTACTGCGAGCAATCATGTTCAGCGCTCACCCTCCCCACGAATCAAAGTGTAGTCCCGACCAAGAGAACATGCCACTAGCCGTTGATTCAATGCAGTTGGAGAAGGCCGAGTCATCATCTCTACAATTCGTTTCCTTGTTTCCTATATTACCCCTGATGGTTTTTCTGTCTTTCCTCACGTAGCTACCAGCACTAAGCAGGGTCCATTTCCCTCCTGTTCCTCTTTTTTCACCTGAAGTAGACGACAAGCTGGGGTTTGTTTTGTCTCTTTCTTCATAATATTTTTTATTTCATTTCATTAATTTCGATAATGGTGAATGTATGCAAAGGACTAAATATATATATATATATATTCCTAAACAATCAAGTCCGAGAGACCGAGTATATTGGTCGTTGGGTATTAAATGTCATATGGATTTCTTAATAACGACATTGAAAGAAACAAATGTTGCATGTCACGTGTGACATGTCCTAGGGATGCGTTTCCACCTTTGCGTGATCAATGTTTTTAGACAAACCAAATTGAATTTGCCTCCCATATTTCAGAAATGAAATTATAACTTGACCGGGATGTGCAAGGAATTGCTGATTTAGTTCCATTTCGGGTAAGTTTTGGTTTGATGGTTGGGGCTTTGTTGAGTTTTGTCTAGTTTAAGTCTAATCAGGAGTTAAATTCATGTTTGAGCGGGTGTGGGTTGGACATGCGAAATTCTGATCAACTATTGACTTGATGGTTCAATTTTGTTAAATTATTTGCATCGAAAAATGCTTATGACATCTCTCTTTCATCATCTACGATCCAACCACCCCTTCGCTGATTCATTTGGGTTCTGCCTAACAATAAAGCTGGGCAAAACCGCGTTGGACACGAGTTTGGTTCAGTTAGACCAGCTATTCCCGCTAAAGGAAGCAATCCCAATTCCACAATTTAATGAAATGTGGGCTTTCGATGGTGATTTTTTGGGGTAAAAATTTAGTTGAACTGTTGAGTAAAAAATCCAACCCAAAATTAATAAAAACCAGAACAAATCATCCCACACCCGAAAACCAGCATCAAATTCGATATAAAATTTTTAAAAAACCATGTTTCATATATTGGTTCTCATTCACAAATTTAAAAACCGGGAGTTACAGTTCGATCACAGTTCAAAGGTAATACCGAATCAACCCGGTGCATGCCCACCCCTACTTAGCACCCACCTACCCTTAATCTTTGATTTTTGAAGTCATCTTGTTCTTGCATTTGACCAAACAAAAAGGCATGATGTCACAGCATGTGACTAATGTTATCTACATAACTCGGAACGGCCAAACTCTGCCGATTTTGAAGAATATCATCACTTTGTTGACTTGCTACGTACAAGTGTGACAATATCTTCCTTCCATTTACTCATGAATTCAACAAAAAAGTCTTTGTATACTTATCTCAATCTTCTAAACTACCACTTTCATCATTTAAACATTTCACACTTTGTAGCATCCCTAATCCAATTCTTCTAAACATGGCTAGCTCCAACTCTTGTTATCTCGATGGTTAAATTACTCAAAACACTTTCAAAACTTTTTAAATGAGTAGGTTCATTAAATTAAACCCATTTCTACAGAAGAAGAGATCTTTCAACTCGGTAGCTACTCGAGTAAATTTCAAGCTAAACCTAGCTCGTGTTTCATGTCTATTTTTTACTGTCGCCTTCTATGCATAGAGTAAAAATTATATAGTTTGATGTTGAGATGCTGTCGAGGTGATGATAGAAGACAGAATGGACGAAAGATGTTGGTTAAATCAATGCACTGTATGAACATGACTCAATACTTGTCTTGATTTCAAATTGAATCACGTACGTAGAAATTATAAACAATCTTATTATCAAGTGTTGAAGAAGCACATCAAATTTAATAATTTATAAGTAACAACATGAAGCACCTAGAAAAGCTTTGATTATAACAAATTCACCTCCGACTAAGGATATATCATCAATAAACACTAAACTTCATAGTTGGAGTATATGAAACAAGCAAATAGAATGAAGATTCTTAATCAATAGATTCGTCGCTCAGGTTTTCATTGATATTGTACTGAAATTACTATCAAATTGAAGGAAGAAGAATCATCGAGTTCAGTGGGATTCGTCGCCCAGTTCTCTGTTTTTTGTGAAGATATATATTGCACGATGATATACCTAGCCTCGTAGTGGAATTCCATTTTGGAGCAAAACCCAAAAACCAGAGAAGACAAAAAACTAATATTCACCGACCCTCTTGTATTTAATCTCTTCGTTATCTTCATGCCTGCATTCTCAACCCTAAGAAATTGTCTTCTTCGTTCCTGTTCAGTCCTGCATTTCAAATGGGTAGCCTTGAGTTTAATTCTGATCTCTCTTCCTCCCCTCTCGGAGGAGAATTTGAGTCTTTAAACCCCGAAGAATTCAGAGCCAAAGCCCATCAAATGGTGGACTATATCGCAGATTACTATCAAAATATTGAAAAATACCCGGTCCTCTCCCAAGTTCAACCGGGATATCTCCGTAAAACTCTTCCCGAGGTTCCGCCTTACTTACCGGAATCTTTTGAAACCATTCTTGACGATGTGTCGAAGAAAATAGTTCCCGGTATGACCCACTGGTTGAGCCCGAAAAAATTCGCGTTTTTCCCGTCGACTGTAAGTACAGCTGCTTTTCTTGGGGAAATGTTGTGCACTTGTTTCAACTCCGTTGGGTTTAACTGGCTTTCTTCTCCAGCATCCACGGAGCTGGAAATGGTGGTGATGGATTGGCTAGCACCAATGCTGAAACTTCCAAAGTCTTTCATGTTTTCCGGCTCCGGAGGCGGTGTTATTCAGAATACGACGAGTGAAGCCATGTTCGTCACTCTCATTGCGGCGCGAGAGAGAACTTTAAACGCCATTGGAATAGAAAATATTCACAAGCTCGTCGTTTACAACTCCGACCAGACTCATTCGTCCTTCGAGAAGACAGCAAAGTTGGCCGGCATTCATCCGAGAAACATAAGGTCTATCCCCACGAAGGCGGATACGTGTTTTTCTCTATCTCCGGCGAGCCTCCATGAGGCATTACAGGCTGATGTGGCATCTGGGTTTGTCCCATTTTATCTGTGCGCAACTCTGGGCACAACTTCGTCGGCAGCCATTGATCCACTCCAGCCTCTAGCCGACGTTGCGAGTGATTACGACATGTGGGTCCATGTTGATGCCGCTTATGGTGGAAGTGCCTGCATATGTCCCGAGTTCCGGCACTACCTGAACGGAATCGAAAGATGCGACTCGCTAAGTCTGAGCCCGCACAAGTGGCTGCTCAGCTACTTGGACTGCTGCTGCTTGTGGGTGACCAGCCCGAGTTTGTTGGTCAAAGCATTGTCCACTAACCCCGAGTATCTGAGAAACAAACCGAGCGAAAGGGATTCAGTTGTGGATTATAAAGATTGGCAAGTGGGCACGGGTCGACGATTCAAGTCGCTCCGAATGTGGCTGGTCCTCCGAAGCTACGGCGTCGTCAATCTCCAAACCCACATCCGATCCGACGTGAGAATGGCTAAACAATTCGAAGAGTTGGTAAAATCAGACCCGAGATTCGAAATCGTAGTGCCCGTGAGATTCTCCCTAGTGTGCTTCAGGTTGAATCCGGATCCTCGTGCCGGGATCACCAAAACCGAGTTACTAAACAAGAAGCTGCTGGAGTGGGTTAACTCGACGGGGAGAATCTACATGAGTCACACCGTAGTCGGTGGGGTTTTTCTATTGAGATTCGCAGTGGGGGCCACTTTCACGAAAGAAACCCACGTGGCTGCCGCGTGGAAGTTGATAAGGGAGGGCGCTGACGAATTGGTCAACGTCGCCGTCTAAGATCATTCCATCACCTATTTTCTGCGCAAATAAATGTTTTTTTGTTTGAATTGAAGGTCGATTTCCAGTATCTTCCTCTCTTTGTTTTGTTCAGTTAGGACAAAGAAAGATAATAAAAGAGATCATCTCCCATTTTAATTATTTAATAATTTCAGCTTAATTATTCTGACTATAAGATTATATAGAACTGGTCAAAATCAATTTCAAACGGGTTAAATCAGCTCCAAGCAAGGATCCCCGGGCTGGAGCTCTTCAAATACAGATCAGTAGTGGCCCATTAATGGAGATTACACTTTTCAAAGAGAGATACGGGGCCGTGGTGAACTGGATTCTGAGTCGAGAGGGGTTCGGCTTTCAAGGCATGGCCAGTGGAGACAGTTTGGCTCTCTTGTCTGCGTCTACATTTTCACAACTTCCTCATTTCATCATCATGTTTCAGCTTCTCCACTGTTAGTCACTCCCTCTTCAGCTTTTGCCATTTTCTGGGCCCTCTCTTATCGGAGCAGAAATCCTTTGGTAAAGTATGCACACAGATAGAGAGGCGAAAAAGGAAGGACTGACCATTGCTGGGCTGAAAATGCGGGTTCTGGAAATTCTTTTTTGCTTTCTCTTTCACCAATGCTAGAGAGAGAGAGAGAGAGAGAGAGAGAGAGGGATAATCTCCATTCGAGGAAAGTTATAACATGGTGTTTCAAGTTCATCAATGGTGTTTCAACGCAGACCTAAACTCGAAGCAAGACCCTGAAAGCGGGAACGTTTTTCAAGGGCATTTCACATCGATAAAGCACTTCAAAAAGATACACGTCGGGTCAAACTCCATTACAACACTGTTCATCTTTCCCCATGCCACATATAAGTATAATCCTCATAATTCACTCAAACCCACTGCAACGTAGAACCCGATGCACTCGATCAACGGCAAGATCCTGAAAGGAGAAAATCAAACATGAATATTCAGATGACTCCATGAAATGTGGGTTAAAAAGCAAAACTGAACCATGTGAATGTGGGGACTTCAACAGGAACAAGTATTCAACAATATATTAAATGGATTGGTCAATAATTTCAAAGTAGAAGCATATGATCAGAAATGATAAAGGTGGCGTCGGCGTGACTTCTTCCCTTAACAGTGACCACCCCAGTCATTCTTTGGTTTCTCAGCGCAAGACTAAGAGCCTGTGTTTTCAATTGTCTTAAACATAAATCTACTTCCCAAGTCTCTGTCCCAAACCTGTCATAGACAGATCCAAACTTAGAAACGAAGAAAATTATGGATTATGTCGGGAACGTCTTGATGTCCAAGCGTCGAGGGGTCCCTGCTGTTTAATGAAAAGAAAGTGATGCTGCCACTAAAAGAAGATCGTCGTCAATTTTTCTCGATTTGACTTGAGTTTTGAAGTACTAACTGTAATTATTTGTGAGTGTAGACAAGTTGTTATGATTGATATTATTTATTGAAAGTTGTTTTCTTTTCAACACCAAGCCCAATCGTCCCCACAAGGAAAATTTGCACCTCCACAGATACTCTAGATTGATTGTGTAGCACGTCGTTGACATAAACCTAATTGCTCCTGCAAAACATATTCGATATAGCTAAATCATTGCGAACAATATCTGCACTTTCGAGATAAAACTGTCCTAATCAAAAGGCTAATAAAACTCGGAGAAAACCTAAACAGTTGACACAAATCACTACCTCATGCAATCTATGTTAAAACTCGAACATGTTAGGTTTAGTTTTTAATTTAAAAAATAAAATTAAAGAGTAAAGAAAATATTATATTAACAAAATATAACAATATTATTTTGTTAAAAATCAAGACGCGACATGTTTCATCTTAAAAGTTAAATAAAGTTGAGATCAAAATCACACACAGAATAATAAAAGATAGGAGTGGACAAAACTATTTTCGGTGCAGTTTGTTCCGCTTCAACTCGGCTTTACCCACCAAAGGAACGGATCTCGTTTCCACAATTTTAAAAACGAGTATGAGTTTTGGAAGTTAAAACTACAAAAATTGAACAACATTGTGGGTAAAATCTGAGCCGAAATCTCCAAATTGGCCTCTATACGAAAACTCAACTCCAACTCTGAAAATTCAGCAAAAAACAATAAAAAATTTAAAATGATTGGGATCGAACCGCATCTCACGGTTTCAATGCGGTTCGTTATTGGAACCTCACGGTTCCAAGAAGAAACCAGACCGAACCAGCTTCTGCCACCCCTAATGGAAAAACATTAATCTGCAAATTCTAGAGACGCAATTGGATTCATTTGAAGTCGAAAAGGAGTAAGAGAAGAAATTTGCATTGAATCAAACATCCTGGTTGGCTTCCAGATTCCCCAAAGAAGTATGCTTCTTTTTAAATTTCTTCTACTGAGATTTGTAAAATCAACGCGTATCGAAATGCATGCATTCATGATTCAACAGCTAATGCCTTGTCCCATTGATGGACTCTTCTTCTTGTACAAGCATCCCTTTTTTTTTTTTTTTTTTTTTTTTTTTTTTAATTTTTATAAATAAAAAAAAACATTTACATGGTTGATGAAGTAAACCTCAAGTTTTCATCACATGTCTGCGATTCAGAGACAATTATTTTTGTCTCCAAATAACATGTATATATCATAATACTTTTGTCTTATTACCAGTCTCTTCTACTTGTAGGGTGGGGGGGTGAGCTTCTCATTCATTGCAATAACATAGACAAAAGCAAGCTGTCAAACAAAATATTTATATAGAAATGGAGAAAAATTGCAATTTATTTTTATGTTGTTGGAATCATTTAAGATGGGGAATGACAATGAAACTGTTCTCACAGACTTCTCTCCAAGAAGGTTGCCTTGTTTCTTTCAAACTGCAGTTTTTCAAAGTCGTCTTGTATTTGTCAAAGTGAGATACAACTGCTACTATTACTCCTACTAAACCATATATTATAAACAACCCAGTTGGTCGTATTGGTTTTTTGGGATTTGTAGATGGTCAAGGCTCAACTGGTATTATAATAATATTATGTCTTCTCCAGCCCATTATCCTTGGCAGAAGGGTCCTCAGCTTCCACCATTTATGCTTCATAAATTGATGTTTTGATTAGCTCTACTAATCCCTTGTCGTTGAAATAAGCTTTACTCAGTAATGATAAGTATTTTGAAGGTCTTAATCTGTGACTTAAGGAGTCTAAAAATGGAGGAAAAAGTGGGCTTAGTTTCAACTGCCCTCAGCAATGGAGTTTGAAAAAACCATGAAGGAGAATCTCTGTGTTTTTAAAATTGATATACTACATCTTACTAGATAACATTAGCTTTGAGAGAAGAAGTGAAAATGGTTAGAAATAAAGTTGCCACCTTAAAGTCTTGAAAGGACGACCAATCTTCTTCTGACACTAGACATCCTCCTATCACAATATACAGCCTTCACTCCATCTGATCTACGCACCATCCCTTCCTCCCCCTTTTCCATACTTCCCTTCCCAATGACCAACTAGAGAGAGAGAGAGAGAGGCTTACTGTAATTATCATTTTAGCTCTCCTCTCAACTGCACTGAGAACTTAACAGAAGCCCGCTGTTAATCGTCTTCATGGAGTTGGATCTTGAAAACCCATTGCTCTGTACTCATGACCTTCACTCTGACTCCCCTTCTTCTCTATTCCTCAATGAATCTGATTACATGCCGTCTGAATCTTACGTTCGGAGTTTTCAAGCTCTCGATTATGATATCTCAGTTCGGACGGAGACCATCTCTTTAATCTCGCAGGTACTCCCGATTTGATAAACGTGGCTTTTTTGTCAGTCTTTCACTGAATACGGGCTATGGTTTATCAGTTATTCGTCTCTTAGCAGTTTTGCTGCAACTTGGATCCGCTCTTGTCAAACCTTGCCGTAAATTATCTTGATAGATTCCTGTCCACTCAAGGAATTCCGGTAATCTTTTGCTATGAGACTGTTTGTTTTCTTTCTGGGTTTGAAGAAATCAAAACAACATTTGACAGAATTCTGGTTTTGCAGCAACCGAAACCATGGGTGATAAAGCTTCTTGCAGTTTCCTGCGTTTCTATAGCTGCCAAGATGAAAATGATAGATTATTCTTTCTCTGATCTTCAGGTATAATATATGGTTTTTGAATCGTGTATTATTAAGAAAATTACATATTTTTTTAACTTCCAAGTTTTCATCTTTGAAGCAGAGTATTGGAGGATTAGTTTTCGACGCTCAAACGATACAGAGAATGGAGTTGATAATCTTGGGAGCTTTGAAATGGAGAATGCGCTCTACAACTCCCTTCTCTTTCATCCCTTTCTTCGTTTCTTCTCTCAAACTCGAAGACCCACCATTGCTGCGAGCTCTAAAAGCCAGAGCGGCAGAAATCATAATCAGAGCTCAAACTGGTAAACACCCTTAGAGGAAAAATTCTTGTTTCTTTCCTGAAAAAGGCCGTTTCCCCACCACTTATTCCTGAGTTTTATTCATAATATTGCAGAGATTAAGCTTTTGGTGTTCAAGCCTTCGGTTATGGCAGCTTCTTCTCTACTCTCTGCATCTCATGAACTTTCCCCATTACAATATCCACTCTTCAAAAAAGAAATTTCCAACTGTTTACATGTAAATATGGTAATATTTACTCAACAGATCTTTTGATTAATTATTTTACAGTCCATTTTAAAACCACCATTTTGACAGATTTTTTGACGTACAGACTGGTCAAACATAGTAATAAATTTAATATATTTCAAAAGATTCCTATGTGAAAGCATTAATTTTTTCTGGGTATTTATGCTGCAGGAAAGCATTAATCAATGCTTCAAAGTAATTCAAGAGATGGTTATAAATGAGCACGAATCTGCTTTAGAAATGGTTCCTAGCTCAACCAGCCCCGTCCATGTGCTCGACTACCACTGTTCAAGCTCTGAAAGTGAAACCACCGTTTTCACAACCACAACCTCCACCAGTACAAGATCAGAGAGAGAGGCCAAGAGAAGAAAGATCAGAGATCAGTGATCGCGTCCAAAAAAGAAATCAGATGGTCCAAATTCCTCAGCTCGATCACTGCTGATAAGACACTGCAGAACTTTAAAGCAGTTTGGCCCACTCCAGAGAAAAGAATGGAGGTAAAATAATAAACGAGAAACGAAAAAGAAAAAGGGTGATGAAAATCAGTGTTTTATGATCTCTGAGAAGCTCATCAGATACGTATTAGCTCGAGAAAAAAAAAAAAAAAAAAAAAGAGAGACGAAGAACAAAAGTTTTGTTTCATTACGTTTGGTTGGAGACCCGAAGACGAAACATAAATTTGAAGTGTTGTGTAGATTTGATGTTTCTGTTTTTGATGTTAGTGTGGCTCTCTGTCCCGTTGCGTCTGGCATAAGAATAATAATTCCAAAATAATACAACAAATAATTTCCCCAGTAAAGCTAAAACTAGTTTTCTGTCTATTCTTGTCTTTCTCTTCCAAATTTCCTTTCCATTACACAGAACGACAGAATCTTCCATGACATTGATAATCTCCAATCATGATGATCATCCTTCACTGTGAGACGTTTGATGGGACGGTCCACTCAGACGAGGGTTCCCTTTTAAGACGAGTGCTTTTTGTATCTATTGGCTATTGCTATAGTCTGATGCTTACTGATTAAAACAATGGCCATGTCTCAAACCTGGGAGTGATAAGCTTTGAAGGAGGACCACACCAAACGAAGAGAGGAAGAAGACAGCATGCACTGAAGGGTTTGGACGGGGAAGTTGCTAGGTTCAGGCTTCAGCTGACTCTGCTGTTCTTGCTGTCTTATTTGCAGCACAGCAATTAAGTTGGGCTGCTTCTGAGTCCCTGTACTGATTCACATGGAATCCAAGAGAGCGAGAGGTCTCTTCTCAATGATATACGCCAGAGCTCATAAAAGAGGGGGTGAATTATGTGTCCTTGATGAAAGCAGATGAATATAATCTGAGAAATTATGGGGTTTGGATCAAACACATTGAAGGGTGGTTCCATTTCTCTTCACATGGGCCTCAACCATTTTGTCCTTCCACATGAAGTCATTCAAAGTTCGTTGCATTAAATCTCAAGCAAGTATACTATTAAGTTGTTGAGTCTACTCTAATATTAGAGATATTTTGATTATATTTATCATTTTATTATGTAACTATAATTCGTCTATCATATAAACACATACTTAGGTTATCGGAGAGTTAGAGTAATTGTGAGGCAAAAATTATTGCAATTCTTTTTTTATCTTAGTGAAATCTGTCAGCGGTCAATGAACGTATCTCTAACAACGAGAGTGAACTATTATAAATCTCTATGTTTTCTTTTTGCTTAATTATCATTTTTTACAGGTTAGATTAGGGCGTGTAATCCTAACAACTAGTCTTACAGCTTCAAGTTGAAGCAGTTTCAAAAATCAGGGTTTAATTATTCGAAGGTATCGAACGATTTTAGGTTTGCAATTTTTTGGTCAGCAAAATTTGCAATTCTTGAAAAGAAAGAAAAAAGAAATAGAAAAAAATTTATTATTCTTTTTCTAGTTGTAGTGACGTTGAAAAAAGTAATTAAAAAGAAAGAAAATTGTTTGTTTTTTCTTTTTATTGTTTTTTGCTCGCCGTGTAGAACAACAGAAGCATCTCACCTCCGATTGATCAGAACAGAGAACACCGATTGAGAAGAAGAGACAGAGAAGTCAGGCGTGCCCTAACCCCCATGCAAAGCTCCGAAGAACAAGAGAGCGCCGATCTATTTCGATGCAGAACGCTTTGTCGCGAAGAATCTTCCGCTGCTAATCTGCTCTGACGAAGACCCGATGCTCTGACGCTGATCTGCTCTGACAAAAACCCACTAATCTTCTCTCCACCCCAAGACAAGAGTTAGGTGTTTTGAGTTGGGTTATTGGGGGTTTGGATGATTAATGATAGATAGGATGTTTATGAGTGGTTTGTTATGGAATGTAATGAGTTTGGTTGAAGTTTTTGGAGGATGACAATAAATGCATGAAAATTTGAGTTGAAACAAGGCAGGTTCTGTTTTGGTCAATTTCGGCTGATCTAATTGTGTTGGTTTGAAAAATGGTTTTGACTATTAGAAACTATATATTCTAAGGTTTTCATAACATTTTGAATCATCGAATCCGGACAAATATACAATTTGATATGAATTTTCGAAGTTGAATGAAAAGTTGTGAAGATATTTCCGGGCAGATTCGGTTTTTGATTTTCTGCTATTTATTCAGTTCAATTTTTGACAAATGGATTCCAACATGTTAAAGTAGACATCTTTAGGGTTACATAGCATTTTAAATAATTGAATTCGGACCTATATTCAATTTGTTACGATTTTTTGAAGTTGGACAAGATTTATGACAAATTCTGAAAATTGAATTTGAGATAGTTTCAATTTTAATTCTTTGATATTGAATCTACTTTATTTGACTACTTGATGTGAGTGAGGTCTGATTTTGCCCTTATGTTATCATGAATTAGTATGATGGTTATGTAGATGTACAAGGAATTGATGTTAATATGAATGTTATGATGTTATGTTTCAAGTTTTACGGTTAAGATTATGGATTTGATAAGTTGACTACGGATACCAAGTAAGTAGAGTATGCGTGTTGCCTTCGGGTCTACATCACAGAATAGTGGGGTATGTTGCATGTTTATTTTATATTATGTATGTCATGCATAATGATTTGAAAGAATACGAAAAATATCACGAAAACGAATTTACAAGTTTTTATGAAATGAGATGACACGAAACGACAAAAACCTATTGAGTAGTTTCTTTGAGGGAAGTCATACGCCCCTCAAATGAACATGAGAATGTGATAATTTGGAAAAAATGATCTGCTTTCCATCTAGTATGAGGATCAGATCAGTTAACAGAAAACTATTGAGTAGATTCTTTGAGGGAAGAATGATCATGAAAATTAATGATTTGGGAAAACTGATATGCTTCTCATCTAACGAAATGATAACAGAAACGAGAACGAATGTGAATGTAGAAATTGCATATGTAGGATTCATGTATTATTTTCATTTCATTTCATTTATTGCTCTACTTATTTAGCATTAGGCTAATAGATGAATTATGTGATGTAGGTGACGAGGAGATAATTGGTGAGTTTCCAGAGCACGTTCAGGACTAGGAGGCAATTGCAGGAGTACGCTCATGAAACGATCAAGCCATTTATTACCGCGATTTAACCATTGAGCGTATGTATAGTTTTTGAGACATTTTGTTGTATAGCTGGATTTTTAAACGTTTTGGTATTCACTTTGATGTATATACTGCTTTTGGAACTGTATGAGTATTTGTTTTGATAATAGTTTTTGGTTGATTTGAAAATGCAGGAGGTTTTGGTTTTAAATTATTTAAGTGTTATGCTGTCTAAAATTTTTAAAAAAATTTGTTTTGGTTTTATCGACGGGATTTTCACGCGTAGTTAATTTTTCCCTGCGAGTGTTTCAATGTTTTAAATAATGTTGTTTTGAGTCGATAAATAGAATTTTAAAATTTTACACGAATTTTTAAGTATAATTTATGTAATCAAGTGCCGATATGAGTTCAGATAACTCGGGTTGATGACAAATTAGTAGTCAGAATAGCGAACCAGGTTCAGATAACTCGGGGTGTTACATTGATGATATGTTCATTACTGGAGCAAGTTTGCACGAGATTGACATACTGAAGAGGAAGAAAAGTTTGCAACGAAGGATGGTGTTGCAAAATAAATCTTTGGGATGAGCATCTTCAAGGATAAGAAGGTTCTCAAAGTTTCACAAGAAGAGTACGTCAAGAAGATTCTTAGCAGGTTCAAGATGCACGTTGCTAAACCAGTCACTACATCATTAGCTAGTCATTTCAGACTATCCAAAGATCAGTCGGCCTCGACCGATGAAGAGAAAGGACAACATGGCTACTGTACACGAGGGTTTGCGCATGACCAGACATTGCACATGTAGTGGGAGTTGTCAGCAAGTTTATGAGTAATCCAGGAAGAAAACATTGAGAAGCCATAAAGTGGATCTTACAATACTTGAAGAGTAGTTCAGAGTTGCTTTATGTTTTTAAAAGTCTGATTTGGGCTTGTATTGATACGTTGATGCTGATAACGGTGATGATATTGACAGTAGTAAGAACATGACTGGTTATGTCTACACCTTAGGTGGCACCAAAATCAGTTGGGTCTCGAGACTTCAAGATGTAGTCACTCTTTCTAGTTGTCAAGCTGAGTATATTACGGTGACAGAAGCCGCGAATGAGATGATGTTTTTGCAGCCTTTCTTACGCGAGTTAGGTCAAAACTACGATGATAGTGTATTGCATTGTGACAGTCAAAGTGCAATCCATTTGGCAAAGAACCCGTTTATCATGGGAGGACAAAGCATATACAGTTGCATTATCACTTCATCAATTCTGCCCTAGAAGATGGAGCATTGACACTTAAGAAGATACGAGGGAGTCAAAATTCAGATCATATGTTGACGAAAGCTGTAACAAATAATAAGTTGAAGTTTGGACAACTTTAGTCGGACTTCTTGGATGAGATATGAAAATGAAGTCGTTACGGATGGAGAGATGATGAAATTAGTCTCCAAGTGGGAGATTGTTGAATTGTGGAGCCTACTCTAGTGTTAGAGGTATTTTTGTCATATTTACCTTGTTATTCTGTAACTATAATTCGTCTATTATATAAAAATATATTTAAATTATCAGAGAATTAGAGTGAGTCTGAGACAAAAACTATTGTTATTCTTTTTTTATCTTAGTGAAATATGTCAGCGGACAGTGGACGTATCTCTCATAACAAAAGTGAATCACTATAAATCTCTGTCTTTTTTTTTTTTGGCTTAATTATAGTTCTTTACAGGTTGGATCTAGTTTACAAATTCCAACTCAGCACATGTGACATAAAGACAAGCATCAATGTTCGTAGGAAACGAGGGAGCTAAAACTTGTACTTGGTTCCAATTTGGTAGATGGTAATCCTCTCGAGTAATAAAGAGAGAGAGAGATGAAAATATCGATCACGACTCGTTGCACCCCACGGCCGATGCCATTTGTTGGGATAGACGCAGTCCACCTTTCATTTGACGGTTCTTGCCTTGCTAGCGATGTTTCTTAATGCAAAGAAAGCTCTTTGATCAGTTTCACCAACTGAGACCAGAGGATTCCACTTGTTTGATTCTCCAATTTTTTTAATATTTAATCCCTTCTTCCTGCAATTTGGGTAAGTTTTGCTATCCGGGTAGGAGCTGTCTGATTTCTCTCCCCATCGACATGAATCCCGACATCCCTGAGCTCGACCGCAGTCTTTCCGAGCGCAAACTTCCTACCCATCAAACTGCCGACTCCAAACTGTCCTCTCCTCGCTTGACTTTAACCCCCAACCCCACTTCTGATTGCCAGCGCAAGATTGCGATCGCCGTTGATTTAAGCGATGAGAGCGCACACGCTGTCCGATGGGCTGTTCAGAACTACCTCCGGCCCGGTGACTCTGTGATCCTCCTCCACGTCCGACCCACTAGCATTCTCTACGGCGCCGATTGGGGCTCCGTTGAGTTCAGTGACAACGGCGACTCGGCCACCTCTGAGGAGTCGCAGCGGAAGCTGGAGGACGATTTCGACACCTTTACGACGTCGAAAGCCACAGATCTTGCCAGTCCTTTAGCGGACGCTCAAATCCCTTTCAAAATACACATAGTCAAAGACCACGACATGAAAGAGCGTCTCTGCTTGGAGGTGGAGAGACTAGGTCTCAGTGCCGTCATCATGGGGAGCCGGGGCTTCGGCGCCTCAAAACGAATCCCCAGAGGCCCTCTTGGAAGCGTTAGTGATTACTGCGTTCATCACTGTGTTTGTCCCGTCGTGGTAGTGAGGTACCGGGACGAGAAAGAGAGAAATTGTTGCGGAGGTGGAGGTTCTTTTAAAAGTGGTATTGGGGAGGAGGTGGAGCTCCATCCAGTTCCTGAGGAAGAGCTAGAATATCAGGACGGCGATGACGAGCCAAAAGGTTTGCCATTCTTTTTTCATTTCTCTTACTCGTTTAGGTCTGAAATCCTTATTATCTAATTCCCGTTGTTAACTCGTTTGTGCGATGGCAGGCGTCCCTTGAAATGAGGTAACGCTGTCTGTGTTTCTTTATCTCTATCCTACTCTCCACTTTCATCTCTGCCATTCTGGTTTCTCCATTTAAGCGCGACTAGTATAACATACATATAGATTTATTGTTGGCAAATGGTGAAATCTCATCATGGGTTTGCGTTGATGATGCAGAAATTGATGATAAAACCAACCAGAGCAGATGGGAGAAGATGACATTTACAGAGCGATTAATGCATCGTCTTTTACAACCTGCTAAGATTTCCAGGTCTTGTGTGAAAACTGTATGATTCAGTGACTTTTGCACATGTACTTTTCTTAGAAAATGTGAGTATTTGACTTGTGGAATTGACTTTTTCTGTAGCTTCTACCTTTTGCACTGCACATTGCTAGTGAATATTCAACCAACAATGAATTCAACATCTCAAACTGGCGCAACCAAGTCCAATCTTTTACTGAAAACAGAAGAAACTCGCAACCAAAAAAGTTTTTAAGTTAAATGAAGAAAAATAAACTCAAAAAACACCCAAAGTCCCTTCACTTCGACTCCTACGCATCGAGCTTTCCAATTTCAACTCTTGAATTCTTCTGCTGAAATCCAAATACTGACTCGTATTAATAGCATTCACTTTAGTTCCACTTGTCGGGGGCAGCCGACCGTGCCTAGGCTTTGACCGCACTGGCGACGGCGATGCCGCTTGACTTCGGTGGTGGCCATGAGTTGAACCTTTGTGCGAAGATAAAGCATGAACACTCTTCCTCGAAACCTTGTGATCCTGTCTGAGCCCCCGCTCATTCTGGGGTCCACCAATGCCCAATCGTACTGATCGATCTGCAATATCTTTTGTTGTATTGGCCTTCATGTCTTGCCTGTTGTAGTAAGCCAGATGGGGAAGAAGACTCTGCAGATACTTCTTAAGTTGGTCATCTCCAACATTCTTCTGCGCCGGGTTTCCTTCCACTCTAATGGCTTGGAGTGAAGTGTAGTTAGCTGCAAGTTGGCCTAAACATTTGGCTGTGGAGATTTTGTTGAAGCTCAGATCCAACACGGTTAGTTTCAAGAAGCGGTGAAGACCCTCCACCTCGCTGATTTTGTTTCCAGCCAAATACAGTTCTTTTAGAGAGGAACATGAAGATAAACCTTCAAAATTTTGAAAATATACTTGAGAAATTTAGAAATATAAAAATGAAGAGACATTCTTAATTGAGTACTGAAATGTAGAACAGTCATTACCATGTCCAATACGAACTATTCTGTTGTAGCTTAAGTCTATCACACGAAGACGGTTAAGTTCTCGCAGACCTTCAATCGCAGAAATTTTGTTCTTGGACAAATTAAGAACATGGAGACCTCGAGGAAGAGAACCAGCTGTGATCTTCTCTGGAAAGTGCATGTCAAAATACGGGTATCAGAAATAATAATAGATTGGATATAATTCCTCAATTCATCATAAAACTCAAAATGAGCAAATTGTCAAGAATGAGCACCTATGGAGTTTCCTGATAAATTGAGCACCTTCAAGCTGACAAATGCGCCAAGAAGTGGGATCACAACCAAGCCATGATTTGCCAACTGCGCAGCAGCTGACGCTGCACTTAAAGAGGATAGGTATCTTTTAGCAAACTCTGCACCAGCAGTGGTTTTCGGGTCTTTTCTGCTAGGTAGACCAGTTGTGATACTGGAATCTCCCTTCACCTGACCGACAGGCATAAGAAAATCATTTGTCTCTTCAGGTGGGCTGCAATTCTGAAGACCACTAACCCATTCCTCAATTCGTTTCACCTTAAAATCTTGGCCAGGCAAATCATCCGACCCACCGACGACACACGACTGACTTTGCAAGTCAAAAGCAGTTGGGATGATCCAGTCTTTAGTCATACCAGAGTAATAATCATAATTCTCATGCAACACGTCTTCAACTTCAACACTGTCTCCTTCAGTTTTAAATACGAAATCATCTCTTGCTTCCTCTCTGGTTTCCCTCGAGTCAACATCATGAGTGAACATGTCTTTCAGCTCCTCGTAAGATCTTGACTGCTGTATTGAGTTTCCTTTGAGAGCAAATCGCTCAGAGAAAGATGAAGCAGAACCGAAATTGGGCATAGAAGGTGATTTGGCAATCTGTTTCACAGAGCCATTTGTTGACTCAACATTCGGAGAATAATGAATTTGATCCGACTCCTTGTCCGATTCCTGTTGATCACAGATTGAGAAGACTGATTCATTACTTTCAAGGTAGGAACTTAAATGACAAGCCTCCGACATTGTATCAATTTTATGCAGATCAGAGACAGTAGCTCCGAGTTCTAGCATGCTTCCTTGAGACTGACTTTTCTTAAATCCCCCTAGATGACCATCCAATGCTGCGACCTTTGGCTCAATAGAACTGTTATTAAAGTGATAATCTTTCACCGATTTTGACTCTGTATTCGAAAAGCTGTTTGAATCCTTCAAGTCTTGATTTTGAGAATAATTTAACTCCGTCTTGTGCATTGAATTCGTAGAAGGTTGCTCCGGTTTCTGTTCGAATCAATAAAAAAGCAGCTATTACAACAATTGGACTAAATAATAATAATATAGAGGACAGAAGAAACTTTTAAACTCACCTTAGGTTTGTGAAAATGAATGGAAGAATTGAAACAAGAAAATTTGATCATTATAGTGGATATCAATACTGATAAGACTACATTGGCAGAGTTCTTTCGTATCACAGTGTAACCAGGTGAAGTAACTATGAAGCAAGAATGTAATTGGACAAATGATGGAACGATCAATCAGGTTGTCATAGACTTAGCCGTAATCGAGTAACAATCCCTTTGAAACACGGCAGAGTCTCCAAATGTGCGATGAGCCTGATTTCCTCGAAACACCAGTTGGTTTCACTCCATTTCTATGACCCCACACCCTTTTAAAGGTGAGAGAAGGATGTGAACTTTCTATAGCGGCCAGAGTGGAAACAATTATTTGCCAACTAGTATGACCAAATCCAATACATGGATATGATATGCTGACCTGATAAACAAAATGAAAAAACAAAGAGTAAGAGGGCGACTAAAATTCATAAATCTACACCAAACCCTAAAAAAAATTATTAAGTTTAGATAAAAATACCATATTCTAAGGAAGAACCAAGAGGAAACTTAGTTGAATAGCATATAAAAGCAAGTTCAATGATAGAATGAACATGAAAGATGAGGGGTCGTTACACAGTAATTTCCAAAAGTTAATGCATTCATCCAGTAATTGCTTGATCTATGACATATTAAAAAGACCATCTAAGAATATTCAAACTCGAAGAACTCAGCTTCTCGAGCATACAATAAAAAAACCTTCTGCAGGATACTAATACGCCGGATTCTCGCGTATGAAAAGAAACGAGAAGAGTTCATAGATAAAAACAAAGAATTTATCATAATTACATAGACAGAATCAGGCGATATTTTTATTAATAAAGCCAATACATAGATCTCTTTTCCTCCCAAGTTTCATCGGTAATAGTTGCAGCTTAGGTCAATAGTCTGTATAATGAAACCAAAGTAGAAAGACATCGATCGAATCAACACTAATCTAAAAAGACACGAAGTTGACTTCGCAGGAAGGAAAAACATAAACCCTCGTAAGATAACATGACTTAGGTTCCAAAAAACATAAAAGGCAGAAATATTAATCGAACAGTGTCATGGCGAAGCAGATCTCAGATGTCCCCGTCCAAATAGCGATGGGAAACTCTGCTCTAATCTGAGATTTTCTAGCTAATCAAAACAACCAATAAAAAAACAAAACAAACAAAATTTTCCTCTCATACAGCTACATACTTACGTCGATTCTAACAAAGCGCCTTAGATTGTGGTGGATTGCACGAGAGCAAAAAACTAAGGGTTCTAAACCTTGAGACTTCTATAGCGAGAGAGATTACGAGGAAAAGAATAACTTGGGCGTCGTCATCGACAATGGGAAAAGAATCGGATTTTCTACTGCCGTTAGGGTGAGAAAAGAAAGAAGAATGGGAGATTTTCGTCCATAGAATCAAAGCAGGTCGACAGCTGTGGCCTCTGACCGCAAAGGGAGGCGCTTCATCAGAAGGTCATTGCTTTATCCTATGAATATATGATAAAAGTAATTAAAATGGTAATCACCTCCGCGAGCACGTTTAACGCTGGCCCAGTTACGAGTTACGACCTTGGACTAAATAATAACTCATCTATCTCAGGTTTACCCTTATTTAGACTTGGCTCGTACTCCCAATTAACTCTGAGTCACGGTTCGAGAGTAGTCGGAGAGTTGTAAATGGGAGCCTAACCTCAAAGTCCCTTTAATTGGAGTGGTCTGGATTAAGCGAGGCCTTGGTCCGCCTCGTTGCACTTGAATTTATAATTTTCTCAAACAGTAATATCGCGGAAAAATAATTTATCATGATCATAAATAAATAGTTGTTATAATATATAATAAAAAATTTTTATTTTAGATTTAAGAAAAAAAAATACAATTTTAGCAAACTTCCCACATTCAAGAAATCTTCTCTTTCAAATTTCTTCACTCCAAATAAACACGTGTGATCGTGATTAACGAAACAATATCATACTCAATATAAGATAGATCGTATTCTCTAAACATGAGATAATCTATTTTTATTTAGAAAACGATTCTCTAAAAAGTTCATTTTCTAACATCAAAGTGGTTCAACTTTATCATTATAATGAAATTGTCATATCTTATTTTAAAAATAAAATCTAAATTCATATCGATTATTACAGTCTTTCAAAAATAAAATTTACGAAATTCTATCCTCTATTTAAAATTTAAATTTGATTTCGTAAAGATTATCTTAACATTTGAAAAACAATTATGAAATCTACCTTCCATTTAAGTTGAATTTGATTTCGTAACAGTCATTTTAACATTTAAAAAATAATTACGAAAATCAAAACAAAATTATCAGAGCTCAACATTTGGCTCCATGAAATCAATTTAAATTTTGGCATAATATGTTTTTAAAACAGTTTTAAAAAACAACTTTACAAGCCTGTTACTAAATTAAATAATCAATTATTTCATATAATGAAAAATAACAAATTTATTATTGAATTTAATAATATTTTTTCTATCATTCAAATAATGATAGAAAATGACGAAATGATTGACGCACTTGTAGTTTTAAATTCTAATAATTTTCATTAATTAATATAATTATTAATTTTAAAGTAAGATTATCAAATACTTAGAGTTACACTCATAAAACTATAGAGTATATTTACCCAAAATAATATTGATTGATATAGTCATTGTATTAACCATTCGTTTAAATTCGTAATATAGTTAGATTTATAATCTGTTAATCTCTCAAATTACATATTTATCCTTGACTTTCATTAGTTGTTGATTGAATAATTGATTCACGACGTTTATGAATTACCCGCTAATTATTTAATCCATAAAAAAGAAATCTATATATATGAATTTTATTATATTGATGTTAATATTCTCAACTATTCATTTTAATTCTTTCATAATATACAAAATTTATGAACTGTAATTCATACAAAACTTACTGAGTAAATCAAATAATGAATTAAAAAAAATAGCAGTTTGTTAAAAAAACGAATTAAGATTATAAATATATGAATTGTTATGTATTTAATAAAATTATTAGAACAATATAATTTTATCTGGCTTAGTTCAATATAATCATATTATATAAAATATATTTACCTTATGTCATTACATATATAGTTGAGACATGACTATACATTTTTAATGAGATAAATTATGTTTATAACTATAAATTATCTGGAGATTTCATATTTCAAATATAAATCATGAGCTTATTTTGATTATTACTTATTATATTTTATTCTGCGTAAATATATTATATATGTTAATATAAAGTTTGCATAAATAATCAAGAAATCTTCTATAAATTTTATTTAGCATAATCTGAAATACAAACGTAATATTAATTGATATAAATTTGTTACATGTTCTATCACATTTGATGATTTTTATCGTGAAATAAGCACAAATTTTTATAATTCTATTTTTTCTACTTATTGACTGTGACACAGTGATAGTGTTCGAATTGATGGCTTTGACGTAGAGCATGGGGTGAGAGCAAATGCTCCTCAATGCGGCATTTAACCGTTGAATTTATGAGTTTGAACGTTTTACTTTCTTGGTAGAACGATGCTCGAACTCTGGAAGTTGATGCGTTGAACCAGCAAACTCCAAACAGACAATTATGGTTGTCTTCCTGTGTAAGGTACGTAGGATACAATGATTGTATGTTTTAGTGGAATGACAAGTTTATATCTAGGCAGGTTGTCTGGAGTCACGGAAAATCTTTTAAGAGTTTGAAGCTAAACCCTCGTGTAATGAAGAACAGTAGGTCATTTAACATGTTTGTGTAATCAAGAATGAAAGTTTGATTAAGCAAATTTGTGCTTGATCAATGTACTCCAAGTGCCAAGAATATTGTGATCTTCCTCATTGCTATGATTGGGATGAACGTCGTCAAAATTTGATTTACATGCGACAAAACAATAAGTTGATACAATTTTTGGAAACCAAGACGTAGCAACTATACGGTGAATCCTTTATTCTCTCTTAAACTTGTGTAATGGTTAGCATTTTTATTAATTTCTGCTTGTAAATGCAAATTAAAAGGTACCCTTTGAATTGTTTTAAATTAATTTAGTTTACAAATATGAATTCTCTCTATACTCTAAGTACAATATTATTTGCGTGATTCGAAATTTGTACAGAATTATTATTGCAATCAGTTTAAAATACGTAGGCACAAATTACTTAATTTTTACTCTCCAAAAAACGTGTACCATCACAATTAATATAAGTTTGAGTCGTCGTTGATTTTTGTATCAATCTAAATGACTCAATAAAAATAAATAATTTATAGTAAGTATTTAAGCTGTGGATACATCATAGATTTGTTAAAATAAAATATTATTATGTATTATTTTTTTTATTATAATCATGAAATAAATGGAATAACTTCTTAAAAATAAAAAATACAATTACAAATGATTTTTAATAAAAATAAAACGAAAATGATGGAAATAAATTAAAAACGAATATTTTATAAATCCCGTCCAGACCACTGTAATCCGATCGACGCCATTGACGTTTGCATATTTTCTCGGGCAGAAGCAATGGAGAAGCACATTCAGGATTTTCTGAACCGTCTTTCTTTCGCTTCTATTGCTGTAGCGACCTTAACCCTTATTCTCCTTTTTATTCAGACCCCAGAAACCTGCGTTCCTCCTGGCTCTGTCATCAAACCGCACCTTAAATTCCCCAAATCCTCCTGTGACTATTCTCCCCGCGAACTTGTTTCCGTTGATAAAAAGAACAAGCGCTTATGGTCGACCAAAACATGGCAAAAGCAAGTTTCCTCTTTTACTGAGTTTTTTGGTGCAATTCGAGATCTAGGTCTTCTATCTAATCATTCGAAAGTGCTCTGCGTTTCAGCTGGTGCTGGCCATGAAGTTATGGCTTTGTCCACAATGGGTGTTGTAGACGTTACTGGTGTTGAATTGTTGGAATCGCCTCCGTTGGTTAGTAGGGCTGATCCCCATAATTTGCCCTTTTTTGACAATGTGTTTGACTTTGCATATAGTGCTCATTTGACCGACGCTCTGTTTCCCACTCGATTTGTGTCGGAGATGGAGAGGACAGTTCGATCCAATGGGATATGTGTTATTGTTGTTGAGGAATGTAGCCATGCGGAAGCCCGTGAAATCATGGGTTTGTTTAGAAATTCTCAATTTGTGAATGTGATGAACATTACAGTGACAGGGGTCAAAATGACGAGAATTATTATGCGAACAATAAATTCTCAATAAATTATTGGAGATTGGACCCAGCTTTTGTTTATTTGGGTAATTAAACTACTTTTTGTTCCTAATTTGTGTTTTTTTTTTTTTTATCATCATACTAAGTTGGATGATTCAACGATTGCCCAAGTTGCTCATGATGCTATTGATCGATACTTTTTGCTGCATAAATCTCATACAATGTACTGAAAAATGAAATCTTTGAGGAAAAGCAGTGATTCTCCTTTCATTGCATTACTGTTCATGGAGAGATCATAATCTGGTGGAATCTTTTTGGCTGCCACTCTATCTTGATGTGTTGGAGGGATCAGTTAAAAGCTTGAGAAATGCCATGGATAACAAACTTGGCAGAATACATCATCTCCAGTGCCGCTATCTTTGCTCCATTAATCATTAAGCCTTGCGTAGATTTAGTTTTATCTGTCATTTCAAGATTTTGATCGGGGATCAGTGTCTTCAACAGCGATCTGGCCAGAATGAAGAAAGAACTCTATAAGGATACCTCTGTGGGAGTGTAATCTTATGATTTTTTCAAAGAAAGGCAGAGGAGATGCTATGAATGGCAAACTAGAAGGAGCGAAAATTGCACTGAATTCAAACCCGAGTAATCTTCAAGAATTCCATCAAGAGTCGATTGCAATCCAATTGATTGCAATCTGTCTGCAAATGGTCCATGAACATCTTGTACTGGTTCCTTTGAGAAACATTTTGGGATGTGATACTGATACGTGATTTATCTCAGCTATGTTGATCCAAAATCAACCCTTGGTATTGCGATGTTCTGTCTTATAAAAATTGGGGAAGAAACTGCGCTGGGGCTTCTTCTTTAGAGGGTCTTCCATAGAAAGTGAAAAAGAAGAAGTATGGTATTTGAGGAGATTCTGTACGAACCATGGCAAGTATGGTTGAGTTTGTGGAAAAAAGGAAGAGTTCAGGGGAGACTTGTAGAAGGGTAGCCATTATGTTAAATCCATCTCTTCTCGAAGCTCTGAAGATGTTGAAAACGAGTTCATTACTGACAAATTTGATCTGCGAAATGGCTTTTATGGAACTGGAACGTAATGCATAGAAATCGCCATGAAAGCTAAGTTTAAGGAGATGGTGAAGTAGGCATGCTCCAATTACAAAAGCAAGAAGCCGTCTCGTGCACTGAAGAAACGTGAGATGAGAGATATGCAAAATAAACTGGTCTTTTCCATTTTCTGGGTTATTAAGAACTGGGGAAATGTTGCATCTGCTCTGGCTTTATGAATGTTTATTTTATACATCAGTTATATCTGGTTTACAAGTAATCTTGGTTTCTTCTTTCTGAACTGAACAAAATTTGATAGATACCCTCATAACAGATAGATAGGAGGACGATGAGGTCGAAGATACCCAGATATCGAAATGGTAAACATAGATGAGGACATTGGACCAATCAATATATTAAACAATCAAACAGTGCAATCAGTATTTAATAGAAGAATCACGGTGGACCTGTATCGGATTTGGTATTTTAGCTTCTACTAAGTTATGGCAATTGCTTGATCGATTAATGTCTATCGGGGCTGATTCGTGAACCCCGAGACATTTATGCCAATTGCTTCTCCCATTTATGTTTATTGTCATCTAACACTGTTGCTGGGTCGTGTTCATTTACTTTTTCTTTTTGGATGGTGTCATTTGTGTCGTAATACAAAGATTATTTTCAATCATCTCCTTTTCAGTTCCTTAAACTTCATCTTTTTCGGCAGAGAATCTGGTTCATTTAACGAACCATACGAGTATTTTCTAAGTTCAGAAATTTCACTCTACAATATCTGTAAACGTAATACAATAACATTTCGTTTCCTACTCTGTGAGTCTTTTTGTACAAGCAAATCACTTCCGCTATCTCACTCTGCAACCAAATAATAAATGGATGAAAAAAAAAGAACCCAGAAAATCCGAAGCCACAACAAAGGAGTTTAATGAGCTTCTTGGTATTTTCTCGTCACCCGAACGTAGCAGAATACAGCAGCCAAAATTACAGTGATAAAACCGCCAAAGATCAGACCTCCACCAGCAACTGACCCTTCACTGTTATGTTTACCCATTCGTCTGATCGCCGGAGCTTCAGCTACTATCGACCCTTCTACTTCAGATCCATCATTAGAAACCGGCTCTTCTGCTATTCTTGATACAACCCACATTTGTACCTCAACCTCTGCAGATTTAAGATTTGAAATTTCATCATTTCTAGCAATGGCTTGGATCAGTAAGAGCTCCACAAGAATCAAGCAGACCACACCGATTCTTGCCATTTTGCTTCACTTAATATTAGATGAGAGAGAGAGAGAGCGACTAATAGGCATAAAAGGATGCTGTGTCTTGTGGTGTGTTAAATAGTAGGCAAAGAGGCAAAGATTCTTCTACATTACGTGTGGTTCGGAAGCTGGCAGGAAGATTCATACAGACCGTCCAGAAGTGGGTCCAGAGGATTACAGAACACAATATGGGTTTGATTTGGGGGAGGTCAAACCGAGTTTTAATTTAAAAGAAACACGTTTCCTCGGCTAAAGAACAAAATCTACAACTGGTTCTGGTCCCAAAGTCCCATAATTTTCCCAGTTTAAAGCAGGATCATAGTCTCATAATTGAAAGTGTCTATTTTTTACTATGATTTATAATGTTTGGAATCTGACAATGATTTGCTGGAGGTCAAACCAGAGACGTTGGTGAGAGATTACAGCTGTGACCTGGGTCTGAGAGTAAATAGAGTGTTTGACTCTTAGCTGGGAGTCCCGCATGACAGTTCATATTTTAATTACACGCTTTTTGAGAGTATGACATGCAACGCCCAAACAGAGTGGATATAATTCTTATCAAACACAGACGTAGATTCTTCTTTTTTGTTTTTATTTACAACAGGCTATGAAATAAACAGGGTTTGCTAGTGATGGCGGTGGTGAAGACACTCGGTCGGAGTGGTCGGAAATCTAGCAGAGTTGGAGCAATAATCGTAGACCATATGGTTAGCTCGTACCCATAGGAGCTGATGAGTTTGGTGCAAACTGAGCTCAGACAAATTGGGTTGATCCCACCAGTGATTCTTCTCCCCACTGCTACTGCACCTCCTCGCATTCTCGACTGCCGCCGCTGTCGCAGAGCACTCGCACGCAGCGATTTCAAAGCCTTTGTAGGACGCTACGAATGGCGCATGAGACCATCAATCTTCACTCGCCCACCTTGCGTTGCCTATTCGTCTGCATTCCATATCGAGCTGTGCACTCGCATGGGTTGATCCTTTGGAAACGGTATTCCTCTGAATTCCATATTGGGATGACTCGAATTGGGGGGTCGTCTACGAGGAATCTGAAGAAATCTCCGCGGAGAGAAATCAGAGGCAATGCATGGACAAGTAGCCAAACGAAGAGAGTTTGAACTTACACTATATGGCGCTGGTCCCAGAAAATGGAGTAGGAGTGGAAATCCTTAGTGGGGTCGAACCAGAGGTTTAGTCTCTGCTCTCTATTTCCGACGCCATTGACGTAGAGATTGGTCTGGACAGAGTACGGCTCTCCGGTGGAGTTGCCAAGAAATTCAAAATCAAACTCATTACGATTCGGACCGTCGGATGACATCTGCACGGTAAATCAGCGAATCAAGGCTGTGGAAAAGGCAGAACAGCTTGAGGCAAAGATGGTTGACTGACGTAAAAAGCTGTGACAATTCCGGCAGAGTCATCCTCTATGAGCTTAATCTGTAGACTCACTTTCCCAAACATGTACTGGTTCTTGGATGAAAAACCAGCCCCTGAATTCCATAGACGACAACGAAATAAGCCAGGTCGAAAATGCAGATAAACCGGGAAAAAACGAAGATTTTCATCAGAAATTTGTTAACCAGAATAGCGGTCGAGTTGCAGCCGGAGAATCTCCCTCCATAGCTGAAATGGTCCAAAGCCCACTCCGGTTGGAAAAGCTCCGCAAACTTTGCTGAACTTGCGAAATACACCATTATCAGACCCACAAGACACACCAGCATTGATTTCTTGTACAGTAAAAGAGCCATGAGAGAGAGAGAGAAGGATGCTTCAACAATTGAAATGCTTTGTCTTCTATGGTGGATCTTTCCCAGTCTTATTTTAAGAAAATATTCCATGGCTTCTTCCATAAGCCCCCCACATATTCCATCCAAGTAGCCACGTCGTCCAAAAATCTTCCCCAAGTCACTGCCCACGTGGGACATCTCACTCCCATCCTGAGAGTAGGTGTCGTTGTACCAGCACTGCTCTGAATAGCAGAAGAAATTGTCTCTCGTAAAGGAGAGAGAGAAGAGAGTGAGAGAGAGCCGAAGTTTAATTCAAAGGATTTCAACTTACTCTAACATGTCGCACCTGCGTTACTCCTGGTTAGAACGGAAATATAAGGTAAGAGTACACGTTTTTTTAAGTCAACCAGTCACTCTGTCATTATGCACTTTTTACTTCTCAGGCCTCATAAAAAATCTGCAGGGTGGCCACGATAGGAATAACAGAGGAATTCAATTCATTGTATTTTCTCATATTGATGGCTGGACTTCGAGCACCAACCTAAAAGGTCTCATGGTGACAAATATTGCCTCTCCAACTCACAACCAGACAGCTCGAGAGGTACACTACCAGCAATGTAACACCGCCCAGATAGGTAATTAAGGAGGTTTGGCTATTAGTGTGCCATAAAATTTATATTCCCAGCTCTTTTACAGTTCAAAACCCAGATTAAACAGAACTAACAAGAAAGCATCCATGGAGGAAGGAATGAAACCAGAGGAACAAACAAAACAGTGCTGACAGAGGGGCAAGGTTACTAGGGACGACCCTCTTGTCTGCCAAAGAAAATCCTATTTACAACACCTACAGGCAAAGCATATGCTGGGTCTATGGCTTTGATCCCTGGATATTCAAGAAGTGAAAGTCCTGCACCATTACAAGCAACTCTCTTAAGATTTAAGAATATGGAGCGATCCAAAATGAGAAAATTATATTCACCGGCTACTCCGAAGTATGTGTGATAAACGTCCACCGCATCATCCGGTCTATCTGAAATTCCTCCGTTTTCCACATCCTGCATATATTTTTTTTTATCATCAAGCATACCCATCAAATAATTAGACATGAAAGTTAAAGCAAATTCACCTGGCAATCCAAGATAAATTGAATGAGCTTTTCCTTACTGATCCAGTGAACTCTGTCGATCATGGTCAAGCTAGAAAGAACCCACCAAGAATAGCAAACCTGAAGGAGTGAAGCAAACAGTATAAGGGAGTAAATGAAAGATTTTGAGTACAAATAAAGCACTCACATCGGGTAGTTTCTCAGGGCGACCATTAAGCCCTCCAGATTTAACTTGTCTTTCACAAAGCCACCAACCAAGGAGATCTTTGTCAATATGATGCATAGATCCAGTTATTGCAAGAGCACTAACACAACAAAAAACTGCACATAAAATTGGGTTAGTTCTCAAAACAATAACAAGACTAAGCAATTTAGAAAATTAGACTCCTGTTTTCTAAACACTAAAAGACTGTAATTTAGAAGTCAATCTCTCAGAACTAATGATACTTTTAAGTAAAACATATATTTATTCAAAGTCATGGATAAAGTTTGATGATATTAATAAATTCAAAATCGGAATTTTGCAAGGAAAGAGTAAACATACTTTGTCCCGCATGAGACTCTCCCCCAGGGGTGCTTCCGAATCCGCCGTCAAAGTTTTTGCATCTAACTATGTAATTTACAGCCCTCTCGACATTAATCTTCTCCAATTGATGTAATAATGCAAGGCAACATATAGCAATATATGAAAACCTATAATAAGAGAGTTTGATCAAATTTTATCAACATTATTACCCTACAAAAACAAGTTGTAATACAAAGAGAATAAGATCCAAAGAGAATAGAAAAAAATGACCTCGTATCAATCTCACCCCAAATGTCCCCTGAAAAGGACCCATCTTCATTTTGGAGACCAACAACATCTAGTCTAACGTTAAGAAATAGTCTACTAAGAATATAGTTCATGTTCATTCTCTCCACATTGCAAGAACCTTTTGATAAAAACAATTAGAGTGCTAACAATTTCAAGAATCCAAAAAAGGATACATTTTGACACCTTATCGGCATCAAGAACGTTAAGCTTGTCGAAAAGAGCTAAGACCTGGACAGCACTAAGAGTGTACAGAATGTGAGGATCGTGTCCAACATTGCCTGCAAAACCACCTGCAGAATTTCAAATCATTCTTCAGCTTAATTCACCAGTTAACAAAAAATATGAATAATGATGAATGAGGAGCTCTCTAATTGACAGACAATACACTTACCTCAACAAAATGTATATAAGGGTTCAAATTATAATCTAGGAAGAGATGTAGCATTTCGAGAAACAACTAAAAACAGAATCCCCAATCTGATGAGGGAAAAATGCAATTGGCTAGTATAGTAAAATGAATCCAAGCCAGACAGGGTACAGCTACTTCACAAACCTGAATCGTGCTGGCAACTCATGATCCATGAAACAACCTCATCAACATCAACAGCACTGAGCTTTCCAAGAAGATCCAATGTCATCAATCCCCAGTATGCTCCGTTCATTCTCAGATGCTCCATCACAACCGATTGAAAATCATCCTTCCTCTGGTCCCAAAGTCCCCGTATAAGATTTACCAAATCACATCAAACCAAGGAATTATAGCGAAGTATATCATAAACAATTGAAAAAAATAAAAAAGAGATTTTTTGAAACTCCGACACTTCAAAAAGTCACCTTCTCCACAGATAAAATGTATTGCGCATGCTTCTCGGAAGCGAGCTCCCCCATCAGCGGTTTAGCAGACAGTACTTCCACAATCTTTACGAAAACAATCACAACAGCAAAAGAGTGAGAGCAGGGGTCGAGCCTGTCCAACTTTGACCCAGGAGTTGGTGTTAAACGGAAGGGCTGCGGCTAGGCCCGCTACAGTGTCTAGCGAGCCTAGCCCGGTTCCAAATGGAGGGTCGATCCGACTCGAGCCCAAGATATGAGTTCGCGAGCCCGCCTGGAGCCTGGCCAGGCGGGTCGACCTAGCGGGCCGGCTCGCCGAGCCCGTAGGTCGAGCTCACGTCATCAGAAATTCTGGCGAAGAACCCACGTCCAAAAACGGGATAAAAGAAAGAGGAAAAACCACTGGTGGAAGGCTAACTTAGGGCGGAGGACGGACTGCATGGAAAAAACGAGAAGGTGACTATTCTTCAACGGAATATAAGAACCATCGTTGGGGAGAGAGGTTTAGCGCACCTCCTATGAAAAAGAGGGACCGAGGACCCCTGTCTCACTGATTGAGTTTGCTGAGAGGATAGAAACTGGCAGCAATGCGGGAGAAGGATCGCCGGCAGAAGGAAACGACGGTTCTTCCTCGTCTGAATCTACGGGGCCTGCGACGGAGTTATATGTTTCTTGGTGAGGCGGCTAATCAGGTGAAGCAACAACTATTGGGGAGAGCCGAGGGGGAACTCCAGGAGAGAGAGAGAGAGAGAGAGAGAGAGAGGTTAGTGCTGCAATTTTGTCATAATCACTTTCAGCTACACTCTTGCACTGATCTGCTTAAAAGAATCAGATAAAAATTATATAAATTATAAAACTGAACTCTGAAATTACATAAGAATAGTAACAGTTCTCCATATATTACGAAATTATCAAACAAAAAATAACAATATTACAAAAATAAATTTTACGATCATTTAAAAAATACTAATAATAATAATAATCAACAAAAAAGTAAAAAATGGAAGAAATTTGATATCAAAGAGAGAAGGTTTGGCCATTTAGAAGAAGAGAAAAGATGGGAAGGAGACAGCTAACTTTAGCGTTTATGGGATTACTAAAAATATTAAATGTAAAAAATAAAGCTTGATTTTGCAGTTTCTCCATTTAACTTCTGCTCTTAGATTGTCAAACACTTAAAAACAATGAAAATTATAACAGTGTTAGCTTTGTAACTTACTTATTTGTTTGTCCTAAAAAAGATTTTTCGAGAATCTTCTGACCGCGTGAGATCGTACAAATGAAAATATTGATGATGATAATAAAATCGGAGAATTGAGATAAAATTTATATAGAGATTTCATTAATATAGTTAGTAGTTAATTTTATTAGTACGTTATTCTTAATGTTTTAACTAATATAAATAATTATGGTTGGTTAAATATTCAAGACTAAATTGTCTATATAAGAATTCATTGTCAATGTTCTATGAGAATTTAAATAGAAATATTATAATTTCAAGAAATTTAAATTAATAATCCAAATAATGTTGAGAAGGTTAATTAATTCATTCATTCATTGTTATACTTAATTAATTTAAGATATCATGATATTTGGTTATAGGCCCCAAAAGAGAGAACCCGACTAGTATGAAAAAGTAGAGCACAAACGTTTATGCTCGATGAATTTTCGACTCAACAACGATTTAGTCACTTCAAAGGTGCTCTTTCCATCTCTTGTAAAACCAAGAGAGATGAATGGCCGAGTTAGAGAGAGGTGGAACAACGAGTTCATTCGGGCCACATTAAATGGAAGAAAGAGGAGTTAGTGAAGAGGTTGCCGGAGCCAGCCGATATCAGAAACTCGGTAGAGCATACGAGGAAGAAGATGAATTCAGAGGGCCGAAAGGCTTTTGTGAAAACAGCACTCAACCTGGCTAACATTTTGTGTTTTTATATGTAAATAGAATTGGAGAACTCATGACCGACCTTAGCTCAGTTGGTAGAGCGGAGGACTGTAGTGGGTCTACCTCAGCTATCCTTAGGTCGCTGGTTCGAATCCGGCAGGTCGGATATTGTTTTTTGTTTTTTTCTAATACAATTTCATGATGGGTAAAAGTTTCTTGGTAATGCGATGGCCAAGAGTTGCTGTTGGGGTTCATTCCTTGCGCTGCCCGTAAATTATGGCTTAGCAGTTAGTTAGAACCCTCCAGTAGTTTACCGAGTGCTTATTTTTCAAAACCCATGCTTAATCTTGAGCAAATACATCTTGCCGAGGAAGTATTCACTCTTAGAAGTCGAATTTTTACGCTCCTTAAGTTATCGCACATGAAAGCAAGTAACATGCGACATCCACCGCCCTACAAACGAGCTTTTCCTTTCAACAAGGAACTTATCTTAACAGCCAGACCTTCCTAGTATTGAATTGTATGCTTTCAAATATTTGCGTGGTAGTTATTCATCTTCCATATCCCTCCATTGTGCGCAATTCCCTTATCTGGGTGTCATTTTCATGCTTCTTCCCCATTGTTTGGGTAATAGCCACAAGCCAACCAGGTGCTTCTAGACTAAACCAGACCGGAAAAAAGTAAAACTTCATCAAAATATCAGGATCCATTACCTTCCCCATTAACTGATCATCTTTATAAGTAGAGATGCAGAAGCAACACCACCTTCACCAATCTCGAGCTGAAACCAGAGCCGTAAAGAAGAAGCTTTGCCAATTAGGATGATCATTTTCAGAGAATTAGGCTTCTGCTGTCGTTCTAGAGCAGCCTCGCCACATTCAACACGGGCCTGCAAAGACGCAAACAAGAATCCGCTAACAAAGAGGAGGAAGCATGCAAATAACAAGAAGCTTACGAGGTCAGAGGTGGAGTCAGCGCATTGGCAACCCCTGCTCTCAGCAATATCTGAGGACAAAGTTTCAAACTTTTCTGGGCAACGCAGAGAAAAAAAATATGAAAAGAGGCCATCAAACAAAGATAGGTCTAAGGCTACGACATTTGGTTACGGTCACAATGATAAATGCAGGTAACTAATTTTCTTCCTGCGAGATCATCGAGACCAAACACAACTATAAACTAAAATATTCTATAGCATTAATGGATAATCTGCTAACTTCTGATGTCTAAACTTCCAGGAAAGATTTGATTCCAGTGGCCATGCCGGCATTTTCACCAACACCATTCACTTTTTGATTAGGTTATTGATGGAGGCCGTTATTAATATGTTCTCCCTCTGGTTTCATCTTCTGCTTCGTCCAATCAAGCTATACCACAGAAATTTACCACCCTATAATCTTCAGTAGAAGATTGATTGTGCATGAGGATAAAGCCATATTTCTATGATTACGTAGACGAATGCAAAATGCATCCTAAAGAATAAGATCAATATGCAATTATATCTTGAAAAGGAGAAACTTTGATCTGTCTATAATATAATAAGAACATAAATCAAGTAAAGCAACATAAAATCAACAATAAGCTTTTCTGTTTACCAGCAACAGATTTCTCTTAATTACTTGATCTTGAAACAACATTCATCTTACAAAATGCTACCCTAGTATGTCTTATCGCATTAAGAAATTATTTAAATCAACTTCAATCCGATCATGCCTTTTGGATTGAAGAAAACAAGTAGTTTAATAAACTCAAACAATCTTTCAATAAATCTATATCAAATCTGTAAGAACAAAGGCAATCAAAAGAGCCAAGTTGATTTCCTAGTGCCAGAGGTTTCCAATCCAAATTCTGAAAAAAATGATACAAAGATGAGGCAAATTAGTGATCACGAGGATATTGATATAGAAACAAGAAGTTGCACTGCTCTGGCATTAGCGACTGAAATCATAATTCAGGAAAACATCCCTTCCCTTGATAAAGACATCTGATTCCCTTTCATCGCTGCAAAAATTTATCTCGTCATATTGTCGATGCATGATATTCAATCGCTTAACTGGGTGTGCAATCTCACAATCTATAAAAAATGAATATGGGGAAGCGAAAGAGTTTCAAAGTAATTTAAAGCAAAAAGAATCTCTCTTGTTTTTTGATCAACCAATCTAAAAAATATTACCAAATTTGTAATACAGAACCATTGATTAAGAAAGTGGACATACTTCTACTCATACATCAGCTCATACCACAAACTTTATACCAACAAAGTTCGCTGCAACATAAACAAAAACTCACAGTAGTCAGCATACTTTTTAAAATCAACTAGCCAAAAAGATGGTATCTATCATGTAATACAAAACTGTATTCCAACTTCCATGACAAATTTGTATGAGATAAAAGTAAATTTTCAGCGCATAGGCTACTACACGCTCCAAAATCTTCCCCAGCCATAGTAGAATGGAAAACACTAATCTCTCATTAAATATATAGCTATACTAAGTCTATTTTACATTTTTTTGGTTTAACATCAAAAAAATGTGTTGAACAGTATTCTAAGACTTAGCTGCTGCACTCAAGGTATTCATTATTAGCTTACTTTGGTCCCTAACTAACTCAACTCTCTTCAAGTACAACTCTAATTCAGATATCTCCAAAGTTCTCCACCTCTCATTCAACTCCTTTGCCTTTGCAGTCCCAATCAATGGTGTGTTCTCCTTAACAAAGCCCATTAGGCGCTGTGACCAATACTTGTTATATTCAGAGTGAAAAGAAGCATTTAGCCATGGAAAGTCGGACAAAAACTCATCTGGGTCAATCTTAATTTCCCTATCCACGCCCTCCTTCATTACATCCATTTCATTTTTCAATGGCATTGAACAGCAGATTCCTCTACTTTGTCCTGGCTGTGCCTTTTTTGCTTCAGCATTCCATACTCCCTGGGCGATCTCGAAACACTTAAGCTCGTGTGAATTAGAAAAGGCAGGATGTCCACGATTCTCACCTTTTTCGATGATATTGCAATATTTCTTCCTCAACCTCCTCATTTTGTCAATCAACTGATTCAGAGTCGGGTCAAAATGAATTTTTTTCTTGGTAAACTGATGAAATGCTCCCATATCCGCAGACGGATCCGAACCCATCCAAGCTTTAAAGTCAGAAATAGATTCCAACAGAGCAATTTCATCATCCTCACTCCAAAGCCTCCGTAAACAAGACACCCTTTTCCCAGCTTCATCTAGACCAGTTGACACCTTCCTCCTCTTCGCCTCTTTCGTATTCTGTACGGTGCCAGCAATGCGCTTCGACCCGGGAGTCATAATCCAGGTAGCTATGGAATTAGAAACGGCGGCATCATTCTTGAACGGTGAAGAGTCGTTAGCTGACTTAGAGGCAAGAGGCCAGACGATGAAGTCGGAAGCATTTGGTGACGGTGGAGACTCGGAGTTCGACCGAGACAGAGAATCATCATTAATCTCCGTCGATTCTCCCTTAGAGTAGAATGACACCAAGGGCTTTTCAACAGAAGTTTTCTCCGCTTCGAGATCGCCCTCAATTCCACTTACAGACGTCTTCCCAGCCATTCTGCTGTAAATGATTACGGCAACAGAGTAGGGTTTTGATCTTCCGTTTCGTGGTGTGGGCTGAGTTCTTCAATCTTCGAGCGCCAGTTTTACTTTAGCGATGCGAAACACCAGTTAAAAGTTTGTTATCAAGTTTTGATTCACTACGACTTTTGAAACGTTTAATGTTTTTTAGCCTAAAAGGGAATAATTTAGGGTAAAATTAATTTTCAATACTCTCTGGTTATTTGAAAAATAGGTCTTCAACACTTGGGGATGTAGCTCAGATGGTAGAGCGCTCGCTTAGCATGCGAGAGGTACGGGGATCGATACCCCGCATCTCCACTTTTTATGATGACGATGGTCAAGGCCATTCTTGTCCTCGCAGGACGTGTTTTCTCTTTTGTTTTCGGTGCAGTTGTACAACAACGGGGAGCCATGCTGCTGTCACTTACCCACACGGCACACCATATCCTTCAAAAAAGGTTAAGAGCTCCGTGCCCCCATTCTTGTTTGCATCAATCTTCCAAGTAAGTAATACCCCTCGCAAGCCTGGATATCTTAACAGCTACTGAATCAGATTTATTTATCTTTAGTTAATTTTTGTGCCATTCTTGGCATCTCCCTTTCTCTGCATTAGTATATTGTGTATACTATGAGAAGAAGCTGGGGTTAATGCTGGTGGAACTGCTTTGCTTGCTGTTCTGAGTTCTACTCTCTCTGGCTTCAGTGCATGGAATCATGTCCGTGGTTATGTTTTCCGAGATGGTAATTCCCGTTAGGAATTTGACAAAGTCGCAATATTACAATATCAGGTAATTGCCATTTTAGGCCCCTATGCATGATGATTGTTCCAGAAGTCAAAAGAACAGTATATTGTTGTTGGAAGTTTATGATTTCAGCCCATGAACAAAACGGAAGGTGCTTTTGAAAGCATAAAACTTCTCCGTCTTGGGAGACTGACTGACATGACGACAAAGCGGATTACAGAAGTAAGAGGGCTATGTTCTTAGTTCGAGACAGATGAAGGAGCTACATGCCAAATTAAAGGACTTGAATAAGTAGCTCAAGGAGATTGAATACAAACAGGAAACAAGTTCAGAGCTTTATGATGTTGGAAAAGAAGAAGAGGAAAACCAATTTATGAGTTTAGCTCCTGTGGTGACCATTGGTGAGAAAATATTCCTTACACAATTGTAATCAGAGGAAAACATTATTCTGTACTTAGAAAAAACATCATTCCACGTGTGATTGATTGTTCATTTATGTTGCGATTTTGCTTCTTGAAGTTATTAATGAACATAACCTCTTTCCAATCAGACATGGTGTCACCTAAATATAGACAGGATTCGGGATATGAAGTCCAGACCTGAGCTGCCAATACTCATATCCGTTTCTTCATCCCACACATATGGCTCCATTGGTTTGGTTGCTTCAAGAAGTTGTTCGAGTGGAATTTTTGGTGCCGACAGCTCCAATGGTGTAATATTATAACCATACTTACGTGGATCTGGGCAGTAATCCTGCAATAAGCAGAGAAGATAACACAGCTTGCTCAAGCAGTTTTATGTAAGAATGGGAAGGCATTCTTTACCTGATCAGCATGCATCTTCTTTACAAATGTCTTGAATATATCAAAGTTTGTTTTGCTCATTAGCTTGTTTGATAGGCGAAGGAATGTCACCCCAAACATCTTTGGTTTCGGCGGGCCATCTCTGATGATACCTTTTGGTCTAGCATTCAAAAGTATTTGATTATAACCTGCTCGATCAAATCTTGAAAGGGCATTCTCTCCCGCAACATCAATATTTTCTCTCCAACCTCCGCTTAGAACCTGTAAGTAAATTTCCTTCTCAACAACTACTTTATTTTCAGTCTCTCTCTGTTTTTCGCACTTCAGTTGACAACTTCAAACATATTACTTGTTTTTCTCACAATGGTCTTTTTAACATGTTTCATACACTGAGAATTACAATATCTTTTGACATAAAGATAATGGGAAAGAAATAGTTTACTGGTTAAATTAACCATAAAAATGGGGTGACCCTCATTAAATGTTACCTGCTGAACGAGTTCCTGTGCTCCGCTTTTTGCCTTTGCACTCAGCTCATAGTTCCTCATCTCTAGGCACGTGAAATTCAAAATACCATAATGTCTAGACAGCATCCTTGCTATAGATCGATACCCATCCCTATCTTTTAGGTTGTAGTATCCTGCTGTGAGCTCGGCTGCATGATTGGCAGTTTTGTACCACCAATGAATTCCAGAGACCTGTTTTCACAAGAAAATATGTTCATGTTCTGTCAACAATAGATTACGCAAAAAGCAAATTTAGGATGCTTATATTTCTGGACTGTACTTTAGCAGCTAACTTGATTTTGCACCCCACAAAAACTTTGTTTGCTTCATCAAGTATTTGATCACCATGGATCAGCAATTGGTTAGAATACCATGTCAAGAAGAATTTTCCTTTCTCAGTAAGGTATGTGCCATTGGATTTGAAAAACTCTGTAGAATCTGGTTGGTCATTGTATTTCCCTGCATTATCTGGAAATTCCCATTCAGGGTGTCCAGCAGTGCTTGCAGCCTTCTTGAATTCTATTGTGAGATATTTGTCGTAGCACTGCAACGTTGGAGAACAAATTTGGAATTCATGAATCGTTTAGATTTGTTAAAAATGAGCTAAAGCTAGTTTGGAGCCAAAAAAATGGGTTTTACCTGAAATTCTCCAATACCAGGAAAAACCCAACCTTGACTCTCTGGATATGAGGGATACCTCAACTCCCCTGCTGGTCCTAATCCTACTTCAATATCTATGATGAGCCCATCTTCTATATAATCTGCCATATTCTCTCTGAAGCTCTTCATGTAGTCTCTGTACATCTGTAAAAGACTTCTAGTGAGGCGAAAAGAAGATTTTCAGATGGTTTTAATCTTTGTTTGAGTAGAATTTATTTGGCTCTTTGGATCTGATCTAGATAAAACAGTGCAGCCTTGTGTGACTTACCTCAATCGCAGTTCGTCCGTGAAAGAGAGGTAAACTATCGACACCGAGCGTGAGGCACTCCTTGTTTCTATTGCCTGAGCGATTGGTATAAAAGATATCTGGATTTGATTCTCCAATATCAAGAATCCACTTGGGAATTGGGATGAAGGCAGCATCTCCCACATTCCCTCCACATTGATGAAATGACATTATAGCTTGTAATTTTAGTCCAATTTGCTGAATTATCTTAAACAACCCCCTGTATGCATTCCAATCATACTGCTTAGGGCCTTTGGATTCTACTATCCCCCACCACACATCGACCATCACCCCGTCCACATCTGCTTCTCGTAGCTTTTTGAGTTGCTTCTTAAGCCAGTCTTCGTCTTTTATGACATTATCGACAGAAATGACCTCCAACTGTAAAGATTACAACTGTCCAAGAAAATAGAAGATATATTCGAATGAAAGTCAATGGAGTTGTTTGTTATGCTACTTACCGGAAGCATCACATAAATTGGAACATAGTTTGGTAGCATCTTTTCATCGTATATAATGCTTGCTGAAGCCTGCATTTTGGGGAGGAAAAAGGGTAGCTGTTGAAAGAATGTGGTTTGGATCGTTGTGTTTTCTGCAAATTCCTTCCAATTTCAACTTTTCACGCAATGGTTAACTATGGAAACCATAGACTGGCCAGTACTATCCATTTTATTTTGTGATATTGACATCAGAAAGGGTGGATGGGTACCTCTGGCTCTGGTTCTCTGGTAGTAACTTCATATGCTGCAGTTTGAAGATTCCTCGCCGTAACTGACCTGAACAACCGCGCATAACCAAGTTCACACTGTTTCTGCATTGATCCTCTTCTCAGCGAAAGGCGATCGAAGAGCGCATCTTTCAATTGAAAATGTCTATTGCCAGGCCCATTTTTCCTTCTGATAATCCCTCCTTGTGCCGGACATACCACGCCGGCCATTGTTTCTTTCTCTGGGTAACACCTATCGGGTGTTCTGGTTGATGCTGCAATTCTGATGCTTGATGAAGGGAAACAGCGAATTAGAGCTCTTACTAGTTTTGGTACAGAGAAATAAAATGGAAACAGGGAGTTCAATCCATTCTATTCGTGTAAAGATATGAACTTTTGCAGAAGAATAAAAAAATCTGTTCAAAAATCTGTTTTGTTGTTTTTCGTATGTATAGCTAAGAGATTTTATTTGTGGGTATTTCAAGCATGTGTAGACGGTGAGTGATTTTGCATCGTTAATGGCGTCCTCTTGTTTATACCCACAAATCTCAAGGCAAACAAATGGTGCACATGCAATGAACGAGCTGCAAGTAGGAAACTAGATTTCATAAAGTCCATAGATGGCATTAAGTTAATTAGTTAATCCCTTGTTAGCTCTCTTCATTGCTGCTCTCTCCTCATCTTCATCTTCTTCAACAGCATGAGTAAGAAACGCAGAAGAAGCAAAACCGACGCCAGAGGCTAGTTGGAAGCAAACCCAGATTTTAGTTGCAGAGTCTGGAGATTTACCAGGGACGAAAATGTGTTGTTATGTGGGGAAAGCAACGAAGATCTTCCTCTTTGTTGTTACTGTCTAAGCAGTTCTGGGTGTTGTGTAGGGCCTCGGATCCTTCCGACGTGCCTCCAAATGTCTCGTCATTGCTCCTATGATTCCTGTAATTCTTCTCCGGTTTTGGTCCGCAGCGCAAGGCCAACCACACGCGTCCCACCTAATGCTGCATCTGCTCACAACCAGCCTAACTCACCGACCATACCCAATCCACGTGAGTTCAATCGGAACCCTCCGCCGCCCGACGCAGTGCAACCTCCTCCAGAGACTGTCCCATCTCCTTCGCCGCCGATACCGTCTCCACCCACGGCCGCAACTGGGGAAGCGCCTTCTCTAAGTCCACCTGGTTCGGTGCCGGTTACGCCTAGCCCCATGCATGCTCAGCCTCGTTTCAGAGTTCGCGAGAGCTTTATAGGTTTCTGAGGGAATTGTTTTTCTAATTCTGCCGAAACATTCGTTTTTCTCCTTAAATTCTAGAATTCTTGAGATGAAACTTTACGGCATGACGATTAGAAATGGCAGATTCGACAGGCACAGAACTGATACACTACAATACGGAACACACAATCCAAAATTTCATATTTATCTTTTGGCAGCAGCACGGGTCCGAGTATTTGTTCGGAAAAGTAATCATAGGTTTGTATAAGGTAATGGATTTTTGTCTGTCTAACTGTGGATGTTCATGATTTTAGATCTCTAATGTAATGCAAAGAGAAGCTTTTCAAACAAAATTCGATATTGACATTGATGATACAGGTTGAAAGTGTAGAATATGATGGATAGAGAGGATGGGCTGATTCTATTTCTAGAGAATGATCTCATTGCTTTGCTCGTGCTCGTGTTCGTAGTGCGTGCAAAGAGAAGCTTTTAACGGAGATTTGGGGTGATTTAATATCAATCATACCGAATCAGATTTTATTTTGTTTTAATTCAAATTCAAAAATAAATCTCGCATCCCAAATTCATTGCCCAAAAAAATGCAATAAAAAGATTTAATTCATATCTCTTGGATTTCTAGCAATCTTACCAAAATCATACCAATTTTGCTAGAAATTAAACAGTCTCATAGATTAGCTATTTAGCTCTATATATAGCATTCCACAGGGATAATACGCATTACGTAAAGCATTAAATTTATGTTTTCTCGTTTCTAGCCAAGACCATCCTTGAGACCAATTCAGCTTCAGACTTCCGTGAACCCGGGATTCAAATATAAAACTACGGTTCGAGTCATATTTTATGTCTTGTATAAACATAAAAATGCAATTATTAATAATTAATTCAAAGTTTTTAAAGTCTCAATTATTTTTTTCTTTTTAATTTTAATTAAAGGTAATCATGTATAATTAGTATCCTAGTTTTATTTTTTGATATTATATGAAAACGACACACCATTGCATGTCACTAGAAATTAGAATATTATAGAAATTACAGAATAAATAACAATTATGCCTAAAATAAGTGGCCTCATTCACCATTATTTGCATGGAATCGGGGTTTATCTACCTTCCAAAAAAAATATAGGCACCAGATAAGGAAACAAATCACGATTTGAATCTGCACAATAAATATGGACGAAGCGTAACGTTTGAATCGTCTATAAAAGCACGATTACATTTCAAACAGGCCACAAAATGTCACTTTCCAGAAAGATGAACTGGTTTGTGTTTCTTCTTGTTTTTGTTTTGACCATTCACGAAATCAGTGGAGCTCCACCTCCTAATAGTTTCAACCTTGATGATGAATTTGGTCCTCCACCGGTGATACGAACTTGGCCGCCGCCGCCGCCACCCCCAAAACACATCCGCCTTCGCGATGCAGGAGGAGATCCCGGGGATCCGAAGCAAGTAAGACTTAGTCCGCCGCGGCCGCCACATCTTTACAATTGAAAACAACAGGTTTTATCTTCCACTATCAGCTCCATCGCCAGTGCCTTGCCCCAAAGCTTAGATCATTCCGACATCGGCCGTAATAAATTTCGTTCGTAGAATAAAGCAAGAGTTGTAATTGATTCATCTTAAGATTAAACTCTACGATTGATGTATTTCAATTTCTAGTAAGACTTTGACAAAGTTTGGCCCAAGTTTTATAAAACAATTTGTCTAAATAAATGTTCGATTAATGTGTTTCTGAAATAGGCGTCGGTGTTATCACTAAACAGACGTACACAACGACAACAAAAGAAGTCTTAAAAGTGGGATTGAACTACAACACTTCGGCACTAGCTCTAGGTGACTAAAAGCCAATTCCTAAAAAACTCTTTCCCTCTTTATGCATATAATAATAAAATTATATATCACGCAAAAGAAAATCAAATTGTAAAGAGTTTTTTTAATTTTATTTTTGACATTTTGGCTGAATTCTACTCTTAATTATATTTTTTTTTTAATGGGAATTTTCTCTCGATATGCTACTTTTTTCCTGACCTAAATTATCAAAAAAAATGTGGCTTCGTCTTTATCCATTTTTGAATTTTTAGTGATCTCGTTTTGTAATTAATAAATTCTAGCTGATCAGTTCATAGTTAAAAACAACTGTTAGTTATCTTAGATTTTGATGTATTACGAATTGTAATTTGATCAACTCGAACTCATATTTAATATTAAAATTTTTTTATTATAAGTTTATTTATTGTTATTTGAGTCGCAAAATTCATATTGCTTTGATTTTAGTGAGTGAATTTTTTTTACTAGTGATTTTGTTTCGTAAGAAATTTTCACATAAATTTTGGTATTATTATTTTTGCGTAATTTTTTCATTAGCATTTGACTAATAACAATTGGCATTAAAAGTAGTCAAATTTGTATTAATAAATATTTTCCATAACATTTAATTATAGAAAAATATATATTTTTGCATCGCTGAATTTATTGTTACTGCCAGTGAGTTCTTAGCAACATTCTTAATTTACGACTTTTTTCTTTGAAATTAGAAAAGATGCAAAAATATCATTTCTTGTCGATGAATAAATTATCTTATAATTGTCTATATTCAATTCATCGACACTAGCCAATGGCTCATGATTGCACGTAGAAGTTAAATCAAATAATCATAAGTGGCTACTTCGTTAGCTTTGTGATGGCTTAGGTTAGTACAGGTCAGACTTGCAGACCAAATCAAGAGTCATGCTTATTATGCAGTTGCCTCTTATTATTACGTTCCGATAAAATCAAAAAAAAAAAAAAAAAAAAAAGTATACAATAAAATAAAAAAAAATCAAAATACAAGTTAATAAAATGAGAGTTTTCTGTTGTAGTACTATAAGATCGCACCCAGCAATTTCGCAAAATACAAGAGAGATGCTGCCCCTCACCCCAGAGAAAACCTTGAAGCATTACCCGCTAACTTCTCTCTCTCTTTTCATTATTTTTTTTTTGTATAATTATCTATTATATTTTTTTTACAATTCACTAACTCATTAATAAAAAATAAAAATATAACAATATTAATAAATAAATAAATCTTGTAAATCCAAAAAAAAAATAAATTACAAAATTTGAAGCAATATTACGTCCCGATTTGTAAGTAGTTGAGGTCAGTTAGTGGCTAATCAAGTGACTCGAGATCTTTTAGCGACATTGATTAGATAACGTCTTTGTGGAAAAATGAGGACCCACCCATTGTTTAGATGTTGTCCCCATTCGTCAATAACGAGGTTACATGTTTGGCGTGAATTAGGGTTTATAGAGCTTCCAAAATGCATGCCCCAAATAAGGCAATATATCTAGGTTTGAACCCACATACCAAATACGGACCAAGAGTATCGTTTGAATCATCTATAAAACAAGATTATGTTTCAACCAGGCCATTCAATGTCACTTCCGAAAATGATGAAGTGGTTGGTATTTCTTCTTGTTTCTATTATGACCATTGATGAAATCAATGGAGCTCGTGTTCCTAATTTTCTCAACCTGGGTAATGCACTTGGTCCTCCGCCCGTGATGCGAATTTGGCCACCCCCACCGCCAACTCAAAGCCACCTCTTCCCCGATGAAGATGCAGAACCCGGTTCTGCATTGCGACTAATAGATAGTCCACCACCACCAGCAACAACTCTAAGCCACCTCCGTCCCAATGAAGATGTAGAACCGGGTCCTCCGTTGCGAATAATAGATAGTCCTCCACCACCAGCAACGACTCTAAGCCACCTTCGTCTCGATGAAGATGTAGAACCTGGTCCTGCATTGCGACTAATAGATAGTCCACCACCACCAGCAACAACTCTAAGCCACCTTCGCCTCGATGATGCAAGTGGAGATCTCGGTATCCCAAAGCGAGTAATACATAGTCCACCACTCACACATGCTCACATGGATTACGGAAGTGAAAAACCCTGGCAATATCACCTCCCAGTTCCTTTGCCAGATGTTCCATTCCCCGCGCCCTCTCATGGTGACGGACCTTAGATCTTTCTAACATCATATGTAATAAATTACTCTATTAAACTATATGATTGGTATATCTCATCTAAGCATGAGTTCCTTAATACAATGGTAGTTGAATGTTTGACCTTAAAATACCCTGTTATCAAAATTACTTGTTGAATTAAAATTTCGATCACTAGTTCTTAAACAATATTATTATATTAATTAAGATTTTATCCTCGCGAACTCATTAAATTAAATGACACCTCGTACCCTTGCATGCTTACATCATCATGAGGACACGTGCTGGTTCTTCTAAGTGACATCTCATGATCTGGTCATATTAAATGCCCGAAGGTTCGTCTTCTTCATCAAACCATTCTCTCGCTGTTTCATTTCTAATGTTGCAGAAGAAGAATGACAAGAAGAAACCTAGCTTTCCTCTATCTAAACCCATGGCCGGCTCCTCCATTAAAACCGTTCTAGTTATCCTATCCATCCTCGCCATCGTCTACCTTCTCTTCATTCTCGCGTTACCTACCCCCCTGCCATTAATCCCACCCGGTGCTGTCTCTCCCACCACCACCGGCCACCTTGTCATCTCTATCGCTTCTTCTTCCAAATCCTGGTCCCAACGGAAGCCTTTCGTACGCCTCTGGTATAAACCGGATTCAACTCGTGCCTTTGCATTTTTGGATCGTGAGTTGCCGGAATTTGATTACGTTGATCTATCTGTCCCTCCTATTCTAGTCTCCAACGATACCTCTGCATTCCCGTATACTTTTGTTGGAGGTCTGCGATCGGCGATCAGAGTGGCTCGTGTGGTTAAAGAAATCGTCGATCGAGGGGAATCGGATGTTCGGTGGTTCGTATTTGGCGACGATGACACTATATTCTTCATGGATAATTTGGCGAAGACGCTGGCTAGATACGATCATGAAAAGTGGTACTACATTGGAAGCAATTCGGAGAGCTACGAGCAGAACCATAAGTACTCGTTCGATATGGCATTTGGCGGTGGAGGTTTCGCGATTAGCACTTCGCTCGCCCGGGTTCTGGCTAGAGTGTTGGACTCGTGCTTGATGAGGTATCCGCACCTGTATGGCAGCGATTCCAGAATCTTTTCGTGCTTAGCTGAGCTCGGAGTAAGCCTCACCCATGAACCTGGGTTTCATCAGGTAAGAGTTGGAATTGCTTTCTTCTTCTTTCTCGCAATATGGTTTCTGATTTTGATTGGCAAAATTGATTTGTCAGGTTGATATGAGGGGAAATCTGTTGGGAATGCTCTCTGCACATCCCTTATCCCCCATAGTTTCCCTTCATCATTTGGATGCAATGGACCCAATATTTCCAAACGTGACTACAATCCAAGCTTTGGAACATCTTTTTGAAGCAGTGGATGTTGATTCGGCCGGGGTTTTTCAACAAACTATGTGCTATGATCGCTCAAATTCACTGACTATTTCAGTCTCATGGGGTTTTTCTATCCAGGTGTTTGAAGGCAATCAACTTCTCCCAGATCTTCTTTCCCTTCAGAGAAGTTTTAACCCATGGAGGAGGAGCAGTAGTGCAAGTCATTTTATGTTCAACACTAGAGACTATCAGAAAGATCCTTGTAAAAGACCTCTTCTTTTTTACATGGAAGACGTTGCCTTCATTAAAAACAATGTTTGGAGCAACTACAGCTGGCATATGGTTGGTAAATGTCGAATACCGGACTCGATGAAAGGCGTTCAACAGATTAGAGTGGTAACACAGAAATTTGAATTTGATCCCAAGCAGGTATCTGCAGTTGTTTTTTTTGTCCCTTGAAACGTTTTTTCATGTGCCATTTCTTCACTCCTCTCCTCCCCCACAGGCTCTACGCCGTCGTTGCTGCGATGTTATTCCGTCCTCTGACGAAGAATCGATGCTTCTTCATATTAGACAATGCTTAGGAGATGAACTAATTTCCATGCAAGTCTAGCATTTGTACGGAGTTTTTGCAGATGGTAGAGGAAAGAGAATAGAAAATAAAAATACTCAACTACAGACAGCTCTGTAGTTGGAAGCAGACGTTGGACTAATCATTAAAATCTGTGGATTTAGAGGTAACTTTAATGCCTTCTTTTGAGTTTATTAGCCAAAGCCAACATCTGCTGACCGTCAATTCTTTGCCTCAGTTTCTTTTCTTCTAAAGAAACTGAACTACTATTTTGTAGGACTGTTAACTTGTTCATAGTGGATTCGTTTATCTACTTGACCTAAACGAACCCATTTATCAGAAACTCTATGACGTCCAAGAAATCTTTATCCGGTGGATTGAACTACTTTTTTGAACTAATTGCGTACGGATTTTAGAAAATTCAAAGACTCATTGATCTGAAATGAAGTACAGATTTGAACAGGCTTGGATTGGTACCTGCTTTTATAAATACTCATATCTGGATTCACTCTTCGCTGCCTTCCTCTGGTTTTCTTTTTTGATTTCAAGCGTACATTTATGTTTAGACTGAGAAAATATTTATATAAGCGTATAGTACACAAGATTTTGCAATAGAATCAATAGATTTTGCCCACCTCTTGGAGTTGTATCACTCCAATATAATGGTATATATTTAACAGAGCCTCCGCGCGTAGAAGGCGAAAAGACCAATAGAAACTAAGAAGAAATGTTCTCAGGTGAGTTGAGCACCAAAAAGATAGAACCAATTTGCAAATAAAAAATGCAAATGATCAAATCAATTTCACAAAGGCAGAAGCTTGCCATAATCAAGTTATAAACCAGCTTCAATCTGAACTTAACTCTGTGAGATGGGAAGCGAATCAACTAAGATGGTGTCAAAAGACTTTGCTGGACAATGGCAGATGTAAAAGAACCAACCCTTGCTTGTCTTCCCTGGTTGAATTCATTTGATCAGAGCTGTGTTAATGAACAAGGAAGCCCGTCTATTTTAGTTGGGACTTAGATCAGGCACTGAAGGAAACAATTAAGGGAGCAGGCGGAGAAGAAATGGCTATAGGCTGCCTCCAGCTACCTTTAGTGATGAATCCGGTCCAATATTTCGAAAATGATTACTGCGATTTTTCAGAAGAAACAATAGAGAATATTCATTCAAGCCGACGATCAGAAGAGTCAATGAGATCGTAAGATTTACAATAAGAAGAAAGTTGCTCAATTTACTTAATAGAATTTGAGGTCTGATCTCAAGCAATACGATTGCCTTGTCGTCGTTGTTTTGCAGCCTTTGTATTCCTGAGTTGGTTCTTTGCATAGGGGTAGGCACGGGTCAATTTGGTCTGGTTCTGAGCCCGAATCAAAATCGAACCGTGCTTTCTGAATTTTTTTTTCAAAGACCAGAACCGGTTCTAAGATGGACTGGGGCCTAACGGGGACCCGCAGACTGTCCCACTCTTTTTCCCCTTTCCTGCTTTCCGAACAAACAACATAGTTGGGGAGAGAGAGAGAGAGAGAGAGAGAGAGAGAGAGAGAGAGAGAGAGACGAGCTGACTGAAGAAGAATGACATAGCGGGAAACGGGAGACAAAAGAGGGCGAGTGAATCTATGATTCGTTCAAATGTTTCGGCCAATCATCTTCTCACCGTTTTGACACGTCTCTTCTTGTTTGAATCTCATCGTTATTTGTTCCCTCGATTGCTCTGTTTTCTTCTTCATTTCTCCTCATTTTGACTCACCTTGTCGAGTAGTTCATCAAGATATGGGGAAGAAGGTGATGCTACCAAGAGAGAACGTCGATTTGGTTACAATTGAGTACTTGCCACAAGTGATTCAAGGTTATGTTGATTTTTTGGTCATGATTTTTTTTGTTGATTAGTAAGTGAATTGTGGGAGAGAATTTGAATGGAGCTGACGTAATTGCTTTCGTCGCTATTTCAATTTGCCTGCAGTTCTACATTTCAGGTTGCTATTTCAATTTGTCGGCAGTTCTACATTTGAGATTTTCGTTCAACAGTGGAATTGAAAGGCGAAGGCTGAATTGAAACTTCACTGCTTCAGTTTTAGTCTCCATTTTTTAAGATTTCGAGATATGGACCGAAAACCAAACAAAAAACCGACAAAAAATCATAACCATCCCGCCCACCCCCTGCTTTGGCGCAAAGCCTCTTGCAAGCTCTGCCGCTTTCCGTTAAATTCTGCTTAATTCGCAGGCTTTGTCCTTTCTCTGTTATTTAAATTCAGTAATTATCTATATTTGATTCACATTACTCCATCTTTTAGATTTAATTCTCTCGAGGGTTCTTATAATTTATGACGTTGGAAATTCGATTAATAATGGAAGATTTGAATCTGAGGATTCACTCTTAACAACTTTGTAACAAGGTATACGCAAATGCATGGCCAATTCACATTTTATTACAAATAAGTCAATAAAACGAAAGAAATAAATTTAAATACAAGTTGTAACACGATAATATATGTCGTACATGAGCGACCCATTACAAGTTCGTAGCCTTCAAAAATATTCATCAGTAGGACCGCATCAAAGAGCAACGTTATCAGGATTTAATGACAGACAATATAGACTTTACTTCTCATCTCTCTATGATACAAAATAACCCAGAAAAGAGTAATTTATGAGGTGTTTCCAGGATATAATGGCATTAAAGACGCCATTTATCAGGATGACCACAAACTTTGCTCTAGCGTCCGAGCCATTACGCCGAGAGGAACTAACCATCCCCCAGAATTGGTAATGGACGCCGTCTGTTTCACACCTAACCTCTCTAAATCAATCTAAAATATGAAACTTTTCAAGATTATGACTGGGGGGCAATTGGCTCAGTGGAAGGAGAAGTCGTTTTATAATTTGGGATCACGGCATGGCCTTCTCGTGAAAGACATGCCCACTGCCCTGAAACACTTCCAAGTGTTTAATCTCATCACAGCTTCGTGCCCCTAAAACCAAATGTTTGAAAAAAGTGATTGTTTGAACAGGGTTTAGAAAAAAGAAAAGAAAAGAAAGAAAGGCCTCAGTGTGTGTAACAATAAGATCATTGACCGGAGATCTCACTGAAATCCGCTAAGATAATTGAAAATATCATCATAAGCCTCATACAAACTAGCAAACAATTCGTACATTCCGATAAGAAAGAAAACAATTTTTTCTGCCTAGAATGATACCCAGAAAAAAGATACTGCGTTGGGAGAAATAAGAAATTGTGCTCAGACAGCCAAGGGTTTTGTAATCAAACAAGGTGAAAACCCAGTTCAGAAACTCTAGTCCACGAAATAGCCTCATCCCCGCACAATTCCAATACAAAACAATTAAAAAAACGAGACTAAAAAGGGAGATAATTTTCCAGACGAGGAGAAGAAGAAACAGAGACCAGCGAGGGAGAGAGACAGCCGTGACAAGTTTGAGTTGTAGCCCCCGAGAGAAGACCCTGTGAAGAAGAGGAGAGAGGTATTGAACAAATATATAGGCTTAGTTTAGGGGCGAGAAGAAAGTTAGGGTTTCTGCTTAGATTTTGGAGCGGCTTGATGAGTAAAAGGAAGACAGCCCACCAGCTATAGTCTTCTTCCTTTGTAATGGTTCGGCCCATTAAGATCCAACATTGATCCGACCCATCTTCTGAATCAAAGCAACAAACTCATCAAAGAAATTCTCACGTCGAGAAAACATAGCATTACATTACTCTTCCTATTTTCCAAAGAACAAGGAAAAGTTAGTCCAACTACTACAACATGGTTTCCAAAAGATGTCATAGTTCCTTGGGAGAATCCTTCTCCTCTTGTGAATCATTTTTTGTATGTCACAAATCACAAGAGGTTATTCAACTCTAGATATGTACGGTTATTATTCCGATACTTACGTGACTTATCCAAACCGGCTTTTTTAACTTCTAATTTTACAATGTGAAGTTAGATTTCTACTCCAATATATTAAACTTTTATGTGCTATATTGGTCGCTTAAAATGAACTATTAACTCAATTATTATAATAGTTATTTCGTTAACAAATGAAGCATTTAATTTCTTAAAATCAAACACGTGTTATCTATCGTCATATTCTCTTTCTTTGTTTTTTTTACACGACACAGTAAAATTAAGACTAATATTTGAGTAAAATTTAATTTAGTTTTTAATATTTGAGGTTTTCTTTTTTTTTTTCTACGTATATATATTTTTTAAGAAAATACTATGAATAATACTAAAAACAACTTATTTTTTATTTTTAGTATGTGTCGCTAAATTTGTACATTTTTTCGGAGTTTAATTATTCTTTAAAGTATTTCATTGTAATATATAAATGACATGGCTCACACAATAGGCACTTGGTTTTCAGCGGAGAAAATTCTAAAAAATTTATTTATTAGTAGATTTTGGTATAATTAATATTTTATATTTATTTTCTAATGTAATATAAATTTATCATTATGTGCAAAAAGTCATTCAATTATTAAAAAGAAAAAAAAAAAAACCTTATAAAATCACATGGACTTCTATAATTTGGATGAATTTTTTTTTAAAGAAATTTCTACTTTTAATAACATAGTATGAAGCCAACTTATCTTACCTTCTTAAACTTTGACATTTCTTCTAATTTATCTAATTTTTAATATATATTTTTTATTTGATAAATGGCATGATTTTTTCAACTATATAGTATTCACACACGCTCCTATACAACCCGAGAAAATTCAAAATTTCAATTTATTTCGTTATTTTTAGTATAATTAATATTTTATAATGCTAAATAAATTAGTGTAGATAAATCATTGCTTACCATTTTGAAAAAAAAAAAAAAAAAATAGAAAAGAATCATTTGCATGGCTTTCGTTGTTTTTGAAGGAAAAAAAAAAATGCTAATTTTATTAAATTACTTACAGAACAACTTCATTTACCTTTTTATATCCGCCACTCAATTCATAAATTTCTTTATAATGCATAAACCAATGAGAAATTCCAAAATTTCTATTTTTTTTTTAATTTTTAATATTATTAAAATTTTACTAATTAATTTTTAAAAATGTAAAATCACATGGACTTCAATAATTTGTATTAGTTTTCCTTTGAGTATGTGTGACTGAATTTATATATTACCGACATGTAAATAAATTAGGTGTGAATCTTTTAAAAATTAAAAGATTTTTTTCAGTTAACCATCTTATCACATAACAATACTTCTTCTGCAAAGAGGGATTTTGGAAGAAGGGCTTTTGGAGTTGATCCTTGTTCTTCTTTGAGGAGTTGAAAGTTTTTGGGATCCAACTTGAATGAGTTGTTAAATCAGTGAAACTCAGGGGAGTCTACGAAACAAGGATAGATCCGAGTTCTTCAGTGCAAATCAGAGGAAATCGTTTATAATCGATATTCATTGAGTTGCTTCAGACCTCACATGGTTAAGTGCAGCTTGAAGCTGGTTTATTTTTCTTTTTTGTTTAAAATTTATCATTTTGTAATATTGTACACACGTTAAACTCATTCATCTGCAAGGGCCAAACCTCTTGTAATTTGACTATTTCTCATCTCTTTATGATTACAGAATAACCAGAAGAGAGTAATTTATGAGGTGTTTCCAGGATATAATGACATTAAAGACGCCATTTATCAGGATGACCACAAACTTTGCTCTAGCGTCCGAGTCATTACGTCGAGAGGAACTAATCATCCCCCAGAATTGGTAATGGACGCCGTCTGTTTCACACCTAATCTCTCTAAATCAATCTTAAATATGAAACTTTTCAAGATTATGACTGAGGGACAATTGGCTCAGTGGAAGGAGAAGTCGTTTTATAATTGGGATCACGGCATGGCCTTCTCGTGCAAGACATGTCCACTGCCCTGAAACACTTCCAAGTGTTTACTCTCATCACAGCTTCGTGACCCTAATACCAGATAGAAACAGTTTCTGACAAGAAAAAAGTGATTGTTTGAACAGGGTTTAGAAAAAAGAACACAAAGAAAGGCCTCAGTGTGTGTAACAATAAGATCATTGACGGGAGATCTCACCGAAATCCGCTTAAGATAATTGAAAATATCATCATAAGCCTCATACAAACTAGCAAACAATTCGTACATTCCGATAAGAAAGAAAACATTTTTTTCTGCCTAGAATGATACCCAGAAAAAGATCCTGCGTTGGGAGAAATAAGAAATTGTGCTCAGACAGCCAAGGGTTTTGTAATCAAACAAGGTGAAAACCCAGATCAGAAACTCTAGTCCACGAAATAGCCTCATCCCCGCACAATTCCGATCGACAAAACAATTAATAGAACGAGACTAAAAAGGGAAATACTTTTCCAGTCGAAGAGAAAACAAGAATAAGAAACAGAGATCAGCGAGGGAGAGACGACAACGACGGAGTGGAGAGTATTCCCCGAGAAGACGACCCAGAGAAGGAGAACGATAGGCTATGTTATGTATCGGGTGAGAAGAAAGTTAGAGTTTCTCCTTGAATTTTTGATCGGCCGGATGAGAAAAGGAGCTCCGCCCACCAGCGATCGTCTTCTTCCTTTGTAATGGATCGGCCCATTAAGATCCAATTGAACACCTCCCTATATTGATTTCTCAGTACCTTGTAATTTTCCAAAAAATAATAAAATAGAACATTAATTTCACCTATTTATTATGTTAATGTAAAATTAAAAAATAAACTTATCATTATTTTATATATTATATCACAATGTTTCATTTTTACATGTAATTAGTTATAATTTGTGCTAGTATTATAAAAAGGCGAACAAGTAATATATTGCTTAAAATACAGCAAATAGTAACGTAAAGATGTCATATCATATTTATTTGAGTCATCATTTTATAAAGTATATTCTTGTGGAGCCTCAAAAATTGCAGTGGCTTGTTACCAAAGTGTACCTCATTGTGTTAGTTCTTGACTTATCTCGTATAATAAACATATATTATCCATATGTCAGGAATGTTGAGATAAACTTGTGGGTTAACCTAAACATTTTGCCACGAAAATCAATATCTTTTTATTGGTCCTTATATTAAAATATTTTAATAGAATTTTTTTTTTTTTTTTTTTTTTACTTTGTCAAAATTCGAACTGATATCACGATGAATATCAAAAAAATTAATTTTTGAGGTCACATAAGTTGTCTCGTTGGAATAAGGCTAGGGTACCAAAGAACCCAATAAACAAGAGAACTGAATTAGAAGAACGATGGTACGAAACAAAAAATTGAAAGAGTTGCTATCTGCTGTCACATTCTTCCTCGTTCATTATTTTGGACGAACAACAGTTTTATACATAAAAAAAAAAACATGAATGCAAAGCTCAATCATTGAAACAGATGTGTCTGTCAAAGCTGTTGAAAGACTCAAATAACCACACCGGATGAAATGAACTTGAACAATATCTTCAGCTATTCACCAACCCACAAATCTTCCTGATCTCACCCTCCGATCCCGTCTTAACATTGATCCGACCCATCTTCTCCATCGAAGCAGCAAACTCGTCGAAGAAATTATGAAGCGAGCCTTGAAGAAGCTGAGTTATGAAAGATTTTGAGGTTGCGTCTGTGATCAAAGCAGCATCTGATTGGAAAAGACCTCGTCTTTTGAGAAGAAGAGAGAAGTAGCTCATGTCAAACGTCTTAGAACTTCCAGGATCCATCTCAATCTTTGTGGTGTTGTCGCTAATGCTTTTGCACTTCCTGGCCTTGAGATTTTTAGCATATTCGCTGTCCAGAGAAGGATCTTGGTCCCCAACTCCAGTGAAGTTATATAATCGGGTTCTAACAGCTGAACAATGAGCTATGCCAATTGTATGCGCGCCTGCAGGTGAATTTGTATTGAAGTTAACCTTAATTCTATCCGTTAGACAAACTAATAATAATAATACTACGTGTACACTTGAATGTACGTATATTCAATGATCCACCAACAAATAGACGACTCGTGAAACTTGTACAAAATAAAAAATAGTGATTTACTCTGGAAGAAAGTGCTTTTTTTTTAGATTTTGGCTCACCAGAAAGTAAGACCAGGTCTTTAAGATCAAGACCCTGGTTGGCAAAGAGTGTTTGGAGAGTTGTGAAGTTGTTAAATGGAGCTGGGATATTAGCTAATGCTTCTGAAGATATTGAGATCACGCCATCTCTTCTACCCGTTGGAACCTTCCAGTAAGGACCTCCCTGCATTTGATCAAACAAATAACCTCTTTTCCATCAACAAAACGTCGATCAGTACATGATCGAACACAACGTGATATGAAATTGGTAATTCCGCTAAAAAAAAAAAAAGAAATGTTCTTATCTGAAAAATGTGATTGAAAGAGATAAGAGAAAATATTTACAGTGACTACAATGGAGTCTCTGGCAGCCAGAGTAATAATATCAGCGCAAGAGACAACTCCAGGGCACTGAGTTTCTAAAAGGGTCTTAATCCTGTCGATGAAATCAAACCCTCTTACAGTCAGGTTCGGAACAGCCTCTCTTTCCGCTTGGTTGCTCGATGTCGAGTTCAAAAGCACAGAAGCATCACAACCCTGTCAATTCAAATCTCCAGTAACGATAGAGAAAAGCAAAAACAATGTAAAGAGCCGAAAGAAAATACTACCGACCCGAACAAAGCAATCATGGAAGTGCATTCTGATAAGAGCAGCTGCAAGAGAAGGAGCATTGGGGATATGCTGGCGAACGAAATCAAGCACTATTTTCTCAGCTTTTGGGCAGCTGTTGGCGTAGTAGCCAAGCTTGAGTTGAGCTTCGGTTGAGCCACCAAATCCTAAAAGCAGCGCGACTGTAATTGCCAAAAAACGAATGGAATCCATTAATTACTTCCCTCGAGATATTTCAGCTGATATTACCACTCCTCTTCTGGTTGTGTTTAAGCAACTTCAATGAGTAGCGAGACTTATATAGAATGCTTCATCAACCTCTCCTTGTATACGTCGACCGTTCTTCGTATATATACTTTTATTTATATACATTGTTTTTTCTACAATAGCATACTATCGAGGACAAATTTGTTAGTTAGCACGTGTTTTTTTAAAATCAAATTGAATCATTTTATTACTTTATGTTATCCAACTAAAAATGAAACTCTGCATCGATCAGAATTCAAATAGTAACAACAAACTATGCGATGGCCCTCAGACGAACCAAGTTAATGACTTGTTCAAGAAAAAGCTGTATTTTAGTGTAGGACCCAAAAAAAATGGTCCAACAAGGCTGATTAGCATGTGGTAATTGATAAATTTTATAATATTCTCGTTCTTTAATTCGAAAATACCAAGTAGAAAAAAAATGAATTATTGTCTATTATTGGCTTCGAAAGCAAAACTCCAGCGACTGTTTGTGCTTCGAAGATGCTTTCGTCGAAATTACCAGCGAATAAAAGACAGCTAGCGAGAAATAATGCTTAATTTAGGAAACTAGTCAGCTTTATCTGATAATATATTTTTTAATTGGACAGTTAAAAATTGATTAGTTATGCTTGTTTTCACATCCGAAACATATCTTCATCAGACAACAGTCAAGTCTTGCGTAAATGATCCATTTTCTGCGTTGTCACAAGATTTGGAATTTCTACATAAAATAATAATCTCCCCATTTTAATTTGTACGCAATGTATTAATTAGAGATAATAAATCGTGCTTTTGCGATATTAATTGTCGTACTTTGAGAGCATTAATCTTCCAAATGAACTAAAAAACAAGCATTTTGTCATATTATTTTAAAAAAACAGTCTTGTATCAAATGTGATTGATGGACATAAAATCAAAAAGAGGGATGCATCGTTAATAAAAATTATAATATAATATCTAATTTAATTTCATATAATGGTTTTTTCCTAATTGAATATTTGAATAATATTATTAATATTAAAAAAAAGGAATAAACGTCAATTTGTCTTTTAAAAGACGAGAACATTTGTGCTCGATTTTTGAGTTTCATCCTGTATTTTGATTCGTTATCAACTAACATCTTCTGGCTAAATTATTTTTAAAAAAATAATTATGTGCACCGCCCGTGTCACCGAGTCGGTGACACGTAAAAGCGAGCTTCTATGCTCGCCAGTTGGTTCAGGCCAGAATTCATAGCATTTACCGAGCTCAACTGAACGCAGGAGCCAGCGCGGCCATAGCTAAACAGCTTACCCGAAATGAACTTCAGAAAATCAACCAAATAGCTGATAGGAAAAGATGAAACGTCCTAGCCAGTCGTTGAAAAAGTTAGCGTCTCTGTGAATTAGTTCCCACCGTTGCACCACTTGATAAAACCACCCCTTATTTTCTCCATCAGTCTTCTGAGAGAGAAGAAGATCATGAAAGCCAGCGTGATCTTTCTCTAGTTTCTCATCTTCTTCTCCTGTTTCAAGCTCTGGGAGTGTCGATTTTGCGAAGTTCATTTTGGGTAAGCTGTCAGCTATGGCCGCGCTGGCTCCTGGAGTTCAGTTGCTGCTTCTACAGGTCACCGACATGGCGTCATGTGCGTTGCACATGGCTTTTGTTAATGGAAAATTTAACGGAAGTGTAGTTGATAACTGTTGATAAAATAGGGTGTGAATTGACTAAATTTAACATATGAGGTATTAATTGTAAATATTTTAGAGGCTAAATTGATATTTACCCTAAAAAAAACATCGCTGAGTCAGCTTAAAAGTTTGATAGCGAAATACGAACCTAAATTAATGTTTTTAAACGCTGACAAATTAATGTTTTTATAATTTGATAAAAATGACTGGGAAAAAAAAATTAGAAATTGTGATTTTAATTTATATTTAGTACAATAATAGAGGGTAGTGAAATGTATTAGGCAACAAGTTGAAATAGAAAAAGGATGATTAACACCTGCTCTTAAAAATAAAAATAAAAAAAATAAAAAAAAGATGTGATAAAGTTGTCTTGACTTTTAGCAATAATTGCTTACCTGCTGGAATGCATGTTAGCCGCCTCCCTACCACGTTTTCTTACTCTATGGAGACTATTAATCCTATAGTTTTGCAGTGTCACTAACATCTATACTTGTTCGTATGAAATAAATTTCTTTGGTGCATTTAGATTAATCAGTTTTGAAGCATACGTTTTAAGGGTAAAACGTATTAGGTATAAAAGTAAGAGATAAGATCACATTGCTACGTTACTTTAGTGTGGTCATAAAATATGTTATATAAATAAGATTTTATTTTTGACTAATATAAAGTCTTTTTTTGTACAACTTTAAAAAAAAAAAATCAAATACAAAATATATAATATTATATTATTTATTGGAAACTAAAACGCTACCGATAATATTAGTCCAACTCAAAATAGATGGGCACGTTAGTTTTCTCAAGAGGGGTGATTTGGTGGTCAATTATTGTGAGGTCCTGCGAGGCTCAAATCAACTTCTGAGATCAAAATCTCATATTATTTAAGTGCGTTCATGATGAAAATAAATCTCAATTCAATTAGTACAAATTTTTTTTTAATTAAAACCCAAGAATAAAGTTAGGCACATATTGATTCATAACAACAGACAATATTATATTACTGGTTGAAAATCAAGATGTTATTGAATGGTTAATTTTTTAAAATTTAATGCATCTACGTCAAACTTGGATAATATGTTGGAAGATTAAGCATAATAATTATTTACCAAGCATTTATGCTTTGCCATCTATCTAATAAGAGGTTAATTAGTGGTAGTTAGATCTAGAATTCAATAACTATCCCTTTCATCCCCCTCTAGTATGACGTTTCAGTGTTATGTCTTGCTTGGGATGAAAGGCTTTTTTGTTTTTTCAATTACAAATAATCACAACCATATAATATTTCCAAGCTGTGGTTCATTACTATATTCTAAGCTTTAGTTATATTACACAGTGTGACATGTCATATCTGAGACTGTCGGTGTGACTATTAATGAACACATAAGATAGATGTTACTTGCTTTGGTTCATGGCTCAAGGTTGTGTCAGCTTATCCAAAAAGAGGCCCTGGCGAACCGTCATAATTAGTGAACAAGTGTAAGCTTCGCTGGCTGAGGGCATTAGCACTCGACTGATAGGGTCGATCCGAGCTAATCTCCAGCAGAAAACCCTAAACTCCCTCAATCAAAAACTTCTCTTTTTTGTTCGAGAGCATATTCCAAAGCATTCGCTTCGGAAAGAATTTGAAGATTTGCATTTCCCTCTTTCCCCCACTTATCATCTCTCTGTCTTCGCTAACTCGCTCGCCTACTATACAATACTTTCACCCTAATGAGGCTAGGCTTTCATCACATTTGCCATAGTTCAACAGTTTTATATTATAATTAGCGAAATATTTTATTTGGTCGTTCGATAACATTTAATTAATTAATGAATTAATTTGTGTACCATAAATCCTCAGATAAAGCATTGCTATCTTGTATCTTGTGAATAATTAACTTACCATTATAATAGGAGGACTACTGATAGGACTTGACAGCACAATAATTAATTTGATTGAAGCTCTTATAACGATGATTAACCATTATTACCACTACTAACTTTACGTGTGAAATTAAATTACTTCAGCATAATAATCAAATAAAGTTATCTCAAAATTATTATAAAAACATTAATTTGACTACTAATATCACTTTACCCACACGCCCCACAGAAATTGCATACCTCAAACCATTCTTTGGTCCGTAGATTCAGACTTAGCATTATAACTTTTTCAGAGTCGTGTCTCATCTCATTTATGGCTCGGGCCCCTCACAAGGCGTCTTTTTCGCCCTTTACCTAAGTAGTAAGTTGTGGAAGAAAGGCTCCATGTTTGATTTGGTCCTTAATTCTCAGTTGTTAATTCATTATTATCTCATCTGAATTATACTTCTATACAATGTAACTAATTTATCAAAGCTGAGGAGATCAAAAGCAGTCCCTGAAAAAATCACTAATCATAAATGAGAAAGGTTAGGCAGGCGATGCACTTATTCAGACTTCAATTGGGCCCTTTGTTTTCCATTGGATTGCAGCGGGAAAGAAAGAATGTAGATTTAAACCTTTTAATATCAATTCCCTGCTAATCAAAGTCAACCCTACCATCATGCACACCAGCCTTGCAGGTAGCAGCCCACGAGTAAGAATAAATATACTATAGGAGTCTATTAATTTATACATTGTTAATTATTTTTAACAGATAAATATCCAAATTTTCAAGTGACATTTTCTAATTATAATTTTAAAAATATAAATTAGAAATATAACCTTAAATTTACTATTTCTATGTCTGCTGCTAAGCCTGGTTAAACATAAAAAAAGATGAAGACTAAATCATAGAATTTTATCAGCCTTGCCTCCTGCCAACTTTATTTTTCATGTTAAAAGATATTAAATGATGATTATTGGGTGTTGTTTCCCAAAGTGGGTCAGAAATGGCATGCCACCTTAAGAACTTGCCTAGTAGCTCCATACGACAAACAGGATACAATTTTGGTAGGCACAAAAATTTATACTCATCTCTGGGTGAACACTGACATGACACCTTGTTTGTTTTCATGGAAATTAATGCTAACATTATATTTACTTTTTGTACGATGAATTGCATACATGAGATTTTAAAGTTTTTTTAATTATTTATATATTGTTCATTTTTTTTTTATTATTAACTTTTTCTGGTGAATATTTTAATTTTTAAGTTGGTTAATTTATGGAGAGTGTGATTGAAACTCAAGATTTCATGCTAAATTTAAACTTATAGGTTGACTTAACTTTATCATTTATATACTTCCGAACCCACGATTTATACGAGAACAAAATTAAAGATAAATTCTTCAAAAATTAAAATTTGGATTAATCCATCACATTGTGATGATACACGAAATTGATGGAAGAACAAGCTCAGAGATAAATTCTTCATAAAATAAATAAACAACTCACCGGGCAATGAAAAGACTAATTGACAGCAGAACACTTCTTCCTGATTTCTCCACTAGAGCCAGTGAGCACACTGATGCGCCCCATTTTCACCATTGAGGCTGCAAAATCGTCTGCAAATGAAGAGCCTTGCGTTTTCACTTGAGTTTGTATGTACCCTTTCGTCTCGCTATCTTCCAGAAGAGCTGAATCAGATTGGAAGAGGCCTCTTCTTTTAGCTACGAGTTTGAAATAATCCACGTCAAATGTCTTGAAACTGCCGGGGTCCATCTCCACCAGCGTTCTCTGATCGGCGGGCTTGCATTTTCTCCTCAATGCGGCGGCGTAGAATCTGTCTAATTTAGGGTCTGAGTCGCCCACTCCGGTGAAGTTGTACAACCGGTTGGAGAAGGAGTTGCAGTGAGACGTTCCAATGGTGTGTCCTCCTGCAAAATAGGAGACCAAATATTACAACTTTGTAATAAAATTGAGAAGAACTTTAGGTTCTAAAAACCCGAAACCCCCTAAACCACAGCTGCTGCTCAGCTTTAGATAAAAATATGGCGTAGGGAAAGGCCTGAATAGTGTGTTATTTCTTCTCAAATTTACCTGACAGAACCACCAAGTCTTTAGTATTCAAACCCTTCGAGAGGAAGCTTGCTTTCAGCGCAGTTATGTTGGCAAATGGAGGTGGTAGATTCGTCAAAGCCTCGAAAGATATTGAAACTCTTCCATCTTTGCGTCCCGTGGGAACTTTCCAGAATGGACCCTTAATCTGAAAGAAAAGAGAAACCTGATCAGTTTTGGTCTTAATCTTAACTTATCTTCTAATTAGTGGATTTAATTACAGTAATTATACCGCTCTAACAGCGTCTCGTGCAACTAACGCCAAGATATCAGCGCAAGAAACAACGCCGGGGCATTTCTTTTCTACTTCTCTTTTCACAATGTCGATAATTTCGAACCCTCTTAAACTTAGGTTTGGGAACGCATCTTTCTCAGCTACGTTGGATGATGTAGAATTCAATAGCACCGATCCATCACATCCCTACCATCACAGACAAACAGCTAGTTATCCCATGCTCATTAACAACAGTTCACCTTTCGACGACATTTTTTTTTTTTATGTTTGGCTGTTCTTACCCTGACGAAGCAATCGTGAAAATGCATCCTCAGTAAAGGAGCTGCGAGAGTAGGAACTCGAGAGATGATCTGATAAACTTTCTTAGCAACAATTTTCTCCACACCAGGGCAAGTACGGCGGTAGAACCCGAGCTTCAACCCAGTTGCGTCTACAACGTTTGAGATAGAGGGAGAAAGCAAAAGAGCTAGAAAGAAAAGTGACAAAAACTTTGGAATGGCCATGTTTGTTAATGAAGATGGCAATGGAACTATGATTTCTAAGCACTGAGATACGACGTTTGAACATCTTTCTGTGCTATTTATAATGTAGCTTAGGTGTTTGAATTCTTCACCCCAACAAACTGTCATCGAATTGTTTTTTGTAAGCTGGCTTAGTCGTGAGAGGATATGAAGTTTTAGAATAATCCAATTATCGAGTTCTATTTTTTTTTTTTTATAAGTTAGCTGTGTAATGAGCCACTATAACTTTAACCTAAATTTGATAGGTCATCTCATATTTATTATTATTTTACTCGATTCCAACAAAATGTTTTTTGTGACAATTTGTACCATGAAGAATGGAACAATCCAATAACAAGTAATTGCTGAGGGTAGACTCATATCAGTAAAACTTCTCATATTGCTAATAACATTTATGAAGTAATTGTTTAGAAATAGACTCTGTTCATTTGTAGAAAATGTTTTTGGTTAACCTTCAAAATCAGAGTTGTGTAGTTACCGGAAAACAAACAATATCATACTATTTTTCGGTTTTTACCTCTACCATGTTGAATTCTTCTAAAGTAATTGACAATGATTTTATTTGTAGAGGTATATGTTAGTAGTGTAGGATCATGCTGGTGGTCGTAACAAGTATTTACTTCGTATTTTTTTCTTGAGTTTTTTAGGTATACATTTTGTTGAATATTCAAACTCTTCCATGTAATGTGATTTTGTGACAGCGTATCTTGTGAAGACAAACACGATCTAAAATTCTGTTTATTGTGAAAGTCTAACTCATACCAGTGGGTGTGTACAATCTCACATCGATTGAGATAGTAAAAATTAAATGATTTATAAGTAAAGTTATTTTCCCTATTTAGTATAATGCATTTTTGACTAACCTAAAAAACAAATCAGAGAAGACTTCAGCACAAAGTTGACAATATTGTACTAGAAGCATCGGAGACTCCACAGATTTGGACAAATTAAATTTTTCTTTGATTCGTGTAGTTTTTTAGAAGTCGAGGTTTTTTTTTTGCATAAATTTTAGTATGTTTTCTTCGTTTTTCATTTTATTATTCATCTTTGAATATAACAATATGGCCTTGGTTTTTATTTTTCCATCAGATTCTCAAAACTTACCCATTTATTTGCAAAAGAAGCACGGAAAACATTTCTTTTTTATTTTGAACTCGTATTAGAACATGCAAATTATTGACTTTTCTATACGAAACTAAAATGTTAGTTGCTCCAACAGCGAAGCCATTACAAGAAGAATTAAAACCAGATACTCTAAATAAGAGGGGGAAAAAAATGTAGATGACGTGTCATATAATGCGCAGCTCTTACACGACTTGTGTATACTAAAATACCCATTTAAATTCTTACAGGATTCACTAAAAATCATATCGTGTTGACCTTGCTCTTGCTGATTGCTCTGCAGAACATGATTAAGAATCTTAATCATACTTCTGAGGCGATAACAACTTCATTTTAAAATCTTGGAAGGCGGTCAAGTAATTATATTAACGTGATAATCCCAGATTATGATCTATAAATTCGTTATCCACTTGGTTGCCTGCTGGCTTGTTGACTATATAAAGTACAATTCTTCAAACAGGTTGAATTGAATCATAAAAAATTAGGATTTCTAATGCAGTTTGATGCATTTATAAATGGTTGAATCGCAAATTTCATCGTGTTCTCCACAAGCCCATCATTAACATAAACATGTGAAAATATCTTTATGAATAGCATGGCAACTCATTCTTACGAGGGTGTGTTCGGGGGCAATAACAAGTGATGCGACAACGATCTTAATTAGAAATTTGTGGTCATGGATACATTGTATATATGCAGTATTGCATCTTCAATTAATACTTTTTTTTTTTTTTTTTTTTTTTTTTTTTTTTTTTTTTTTTTTTTTTTGCGCAAAGTTGCCTGGGATTTAGAACAAATTAAGTCGTACTTTACTAGTCGATGGAGCCTAAGATGTTAAATTAGTGGTATTAGAGCCAAATGATAATGTGGTCGACGGACTACAAGGCCTCCTAAAAGTTGGTGATTGTAGTACTCAACTATGTGATGGTTTGTCGAGATTTGATGTCAAGTGATGTGACTATAATTTTATATTAAAAATTTATGGTTAGCAATTACACAATATATAAAAGATTTTTTTTTGATAAAATTTAAGAGAAAAATTGTGCAGGCATTGTTCAAAACGGACAATATTGTACTACTCGATGGAACTTGATGTGTGCTACAAATAGTTTCTATTCAAATATTATTAATAAAAATTTTCCAAAATAGTTTTTCTCCATGGTAATTGAAGATGAAAATTCTTAAACTTCCAACATTTTTTATCCATCACGATGCAGTTATATCATCCAATAGAAGGGTAGGTTTGTTCGTCAATTCATTCGTTAGTATCTAATTTTCTATTTATATTTTCTTTATAAACTCTAAAACATAGAGAACTAGTTGCCTAAATTCTTGTACAACACTATTATTTCGTCGCCAAGAAGAAAATCAAGTTCTTGTCTTCAATTTAAGTCAATAGATATATACCTATGTATATGAATAATTATTTAGAAGTACACAGTATGTGTTGGGTTATCCCATGTCGATTATGGAATGGGCTGACGATCAATTTATAAGTGTGAGGAAAATCTTTATCTTTTGAGTTAGTTTTTGTGATTGAAAATGCCAAGATCACCTAATAATGTGTGCATATAACAATTGTTAAACTTGTAATTGCTCCGAAAGTGCCCACCCTTAAATATATTTTTCTATAAAAATAAAAAGTGTTTTGAGAAAATAAAAAATGAAGTTAATTCAGAATTGAAACAAGTCGCATGGCAGTCAGAAAAATTGTAAACAAAATATTAAAACAAATTCCTACAACTATTTACGAATAGTTGACTCATAAACTTCATCGTGTTGTCCACAAGCTCTGCACTAACAAAAAACAATAGATTTGACTAAAAAGTGTTAGTGAATTGCCAAAATGACTTGGTTTTTATTAGAACTCATGAAAATAACAAAATTAAAAGACCAAAAAGTCTTTATAGTATAAAAAATTAAAATTAAAGTTGTAATTCAAAGTCGTGTGGTAAAAGAAACTATAATGAATTAAATAATTCAAAATATGAAAAGAATTTAAACATTATTTAATATTATATATATAAAGTAACAGGTCTGTGCTAAAATCAACTTAATTGATTTTTGTTTAAAATTCATTAATTTAGATTGCTCTCATTAAGTGCCCTTCATATGCTTTTTTCCAAAAAAATTAGAAGTCTTGATGAGAAATGAAAATTTAATTTTTTTTTTTATATAATTCTAGGTTTAATATCTAATTTTACATTTTAATGGCAACCCCTGACATGACATTCACGTATCACTATTATTTTGTGTAGCAATTAAGATTATAAATAATTAAAATAAAATATTAATTATATCAACTAATAAGTGTCACATCATATTATATAATTAGATATAAAAAAAAAAAGAGAAAACGGGTTAATAACTCAATTTTTTTGTTTTATAATGGGAACTTACATAACTTTAAATAATTCAAGATTTATCTCTTTCGAGTAGTACGGGAATAAGAAATTTTTTTTCAATTTTTTCCGGATAAAACTCTGGAAACAAATGGGCTTATGGAAATTGATTTAAATTCATGTTCTCACCCATGTTAACCAGAGTCAAGAACAAAGGTTTTTATCAACTCAATCAACACTTTTCATAGAAAATTCACTGTAAAAAGACAAATAATTTGAGTAATATGAAAATTTTAATTATTATAAAAAAAAGTACAACCTCTAAATTTCTTATCCCCATTATTTCTTAAAAGCCGTCAAACTTTAGGCCCTGATTTAGAAGGTCTCAATGGAGTTGAAATGGGCCTTGATGGTTGGAAACTGGAGTGTTGAACTGGACAATACGAGAGAGAGAGAGAGAGAGAGAGAGCTGTTACTTATTTACAGTTTACAGGTTAATCCTGCATGAATTTATCACGATCTTCAAAGCAAACAACAAACATTATTTTCGTGATTTTAGTATTCTTATACTAAAGGAATTAGATCTTCATTATTATTTTCTGTATTTTTCAGTTTTAAGCAATTTGCAAAGATATGGAGGAATAATAATATATTATGTCATTGTTTTATTAAATTGAATTACAAGTCCATGTAGATTATATGAGACGACGAACTTGGTGACAGATACAAAATTTAAAAAATTACAATTGAATATGCATGAATATTACAAACTTGACTAAAATAGAAAATAAAAATAAAAAACTAATAACGCTAGACTGTGCCTCTAGTGACTGTCAGACAATCTCCATCAGAGTATCATCAGTTCATGGATGGGCATCAGTTCATGGATGTATTACACAACGAAAATAATCAATTATCACTAAATCAACTAAAATCAACCTCAAAAACATCAAATAAATTGCTAACGATCAGTTTTCTAAGATAGACGTAATCTTCAAATCGAGGCTGATATGGTGCGCAGTAATCAGAGAATTACATTGCTCTGACAGAGATTTACCCTTTGTCAATGTGGTTTAAGAAACTGGTAAAAATCTAAGATTTAAAAAAGCTCTTGCATTTCGAGGATACTATCAGGCAACATGGATTCAAGGGGAGTGAAAAGTATATAAATATGAGACCCATCTTTGACCCCACAATCAGCGAGGGAAAATCCATCAGAATCACCATTAATTGGATTGTTAAGATTGTCGTCTGTGATCAGGATCAGACGGTCGGCTGGGAGGTTCTCCTGGGTCCCAATCTTTTGCTTCAGATCACCCACTGTCGCTTCGTTTTCCGCTTCGACGTGAAAGAGTGTTCCTGTTAAATTATCCACCACCATCTTCATTGCTAACCACCAAACGATGAACACCCTTTTGCTGTCTGAGATGAAAAAAAAAAAAAAACAAAAGATGAGAGAGAAGCGTAGAGAAGAAAGCGCTTTAGGGTTTCACGTCTCCGGCGTTTTATGATGGTTAATGTGATCTTTCCTAATGGAATTAGGGTTTGATTGGTTTGGAGTTTGGAAGGGGATTCATGTACGCCCGAGTCCGACTGTTTAGGTAACTCCCTCCTCCCTCCTTCATCATCATCTCTTAAAAATAGGATCTAAACAAAAAAAAGAAATATAGTCTGTACATTTCCATGTTTCCTTAATATTCCTTCCTTCAAATTACCATAAAAGTTTCTCTAAATCGCACCTATTACTGCCTTGGAATAAGGACAACACGGTTATACTTTCGACTTGTGCTCCAAAAATGACATAGAATCCTCTGCTGAAGCAGCTCTCTTACTTCTAGCTTTACAATATAAAATTAGATTTCTAATCCAATAAATTAAACTTTTCCATGTCACGTCAGACTTATGTTTGCTGACTTATATGAACTAACAAGTCAACTACTATTTTTAACATTTTTATATTCAGTATTTAATTTAATTAAGCATTTTGTTTCCTAAAATCAAGCATATATTATTGAGGTTAGATAACTCTTTATTTTATGTGACAGAATAAAAATTAAGGGTGCGGAGAACTGGACCGGAGCCGAGGACTGAATCGGAACCACAGTTTCAGTTTTGGTTTGGTTTGGTTCCCTCATGTATAAGGACCACGAACTGTCCTATGTCCTCTATAACAGCAAGCCATACGATTCGCTATCTCGGAAGTGAAAAACCAACACATCGTGGGAGAATTGAATCGTAGCTCACGTATATTTAAAAAAATAATAAAGAATAGGTAAAAATATTTTTTTTTATAAACTAATATATTTTATTATGTTTATTGTGTTTTTTGTGAAAAAAATAAGTACATATATATAATGTTTTTTATAAAATAATATATTTAATTATATTTTTTAGTTTTTTTTAAACAAAAAATTCCGGTCGGTGGGACCGGACGGTGCCCATCTCAATTAGAATTAATATTTGGGTAAAGTCCAATTTAAATTTTAATATTAAGGTTATTAAACTATTTTAATAGTTTTGGGTGTCTTCCTAGCTTTAATTGATTGGAGAAAGAAGCATTCATATCTGGGTATTGCGGATATAATCAAATTGTGCTGTAAATATTTGTTCGTGATTGAAAGCGTTGCTTGAATCGTATATGAGCTGCGAACTGTGATAAATCTCAGGCTATATCAAGCAGTCGAAAAGATTCATTAATTGTGTTGCGAGTATTAAGAATGATTCAGATGGGCAAACAATGAGAACACAAATGGGTGATAAACCAGAAGTTGACAGAGAATAAATCTACATCATTAAAGACATTGATGATTAAAGAGATTTCAACGACTCCTTATCCCATGGATCTTGTTCAAATTTGTGGATCACCCTGGGTTTGTTTATTTTTAGATGTGCAACTTATACCCCTTAGGGACGAAAAAAATGAATGGTTATTCAACTTTAACATAGAATGGAGCAAATTCTTTTTGATTAGAGAATTGTTTTGTTAGAATTTGTAACGCGAATTATAATTGGGCTGGTTTGGGTCGTAGTTAATATTAAGATTTCGTGCTTATTCTCTATTTATTGATTTTTGAGTCGTAAAATTTAATTGTACTAATTTTCATTAATGATCGTTTTTTTTTCTGTCTGTGATTTTTTTCTTTTTAAGATTTTCATGAAGTTTCGATATTGATTATTTTTTTTTCATTTAATTTTTTAACAATTGGTATTAGAGTGGCGTTGAATGTTTACGAAAATCAATGTTTAATTTTAAGAGTTTGCAATCTTGATGAAATTGCAATTTTGGAAAACAAAATTAGGAAATACAAAAAAAAAAAAAAGAAAGGTTAAAAAGAAAAAGTTTTCTTTTTGTATTTCCTTGCTACCCCTAACCTAACCGTGGAGAAGAAGAATTTTTTTTTCTTTGCTTTGTGTTTGTTTTGGTCGGCGTGAAGAAGAAAAGAAGCAAATTTGTTTTTTTCTGCTTTATGTGTCATGCAAAGGAGCAATTGAAATTGCAAGATTTCTGTATTGTCTACATCCAGAAAGTAGTAGAGATAGACTCTGTAGTGTGCGCTGCGCGAAAAGAAATAGAAGAGGAGAGGAAACCCTAAATATTGTTGCTGGCACCATCTGCGATAGGAGAAGAGAGGATCACTGGGTGCCAAATTGAAGCGTCACTTCCGTCCGCGAAGAAGATTGCTGACAAAATAACCGTTGGGAGGGTGCGCCGCCTATTTTGCACAAATTTATGCGAAAACCTATTGCTGATCTATTCTGTTCAGAGTTGCCAGCCGCCGCACAGAACTTCGCCCTCACCCATGTCATCGCTAGTTTTGCTCCAACTTGCAGCTTTGTCCTCGCAAGTCGCACGCCCTGTGAATAGGAATAAAGTTTGTTTGGGGATTGATCTGTTTTGTTGAAAAATTAAAGTATTTTGGATATTGATATTGTAGTGCTAATTTTGTTGGGATATCTTTTTTGGGCTTGTTGTAGTCTCAATGCCGTATTCGAATTATGGAGAGTAATTCAAGTCAGATGATCATTTTGAACGGCTCCAACTATCATATGTGAAAAAAGAAGATTGAAGATATTCTCTATGTGAAAGACTATTATTTACTTGTGTTTGCTGGTGCAAAGCTGACAGCTAAATTTATCGTCGAATGAGAATTGTGTCATTGTTAAGTGTGCAGTTACATCTGGCAGTAGGGAGATGATAATGTCGTCAACCATGTTAGTGAAGAAAAGAACGTTTAAAGCTTGTGAAAAAAGCTAGAGGAGTTGTACGCTCGGAAAATCGGCAACAAAAAGTTGTTTTTGATCAAGTAGTTTCTAGGTTTAAAGTGCCGGAATGGAAAAGCCATGACAGATCCCTTGAACACATTTTAAGAAATTATAAATCAGTTGTCTGGAATGAAAATCAAATTTGATGAAGAAGTTCAGGAATTGATGTTCCTTGGAACTTTATTGAACTCGTGAGAGACATTCATAATGTTGTTGTTCAACTCCGCCACATATGGTATTTTGGCTATGGATGTAGTCAAGAGTAGTATTCTGAATGAGAAGATGAGAAAAAAGTCAACGAGTTCTTCTTCACAGTCAGACGTTCTGGTCAACGAAAATAGATGGAGGAGTCAAAACAAAAGTTCAGACAACAGAAACCGAAGTCAAAGTAAGTCGAAAAAATATGCTAACTTTGAGTGTCATCATTATGGAAAGAATGGACATCTCAAGAAATTTTGTCAAAAGTTTCTTCAAGAAAATCCGAATACCAAAGGAAAAGAAAAGAAGACTGAAAAAGGTGACACACGGGAGAATGTAACCACAACCACCGAGTATCTCTTTAGTGTGTACGACGAAGACGTCATCAATCTCGTCTGCTAATATACGAGTTGGGTGATCGATAGTGGCGCTTCAATACATTCTACTTTGCGGTGGGATTTCTCCATGTCCTATACTTCCAGTGATTTTAGAAGTCTGAGAAAGAGAAATGATGGCGTTGCAAAAATCATTGGTATGAGAGACATACATTTTGAGGCCAACAGAGGCAACATCTTGGTTTTGAGAGGTGTGAAGCGCATCCCCTACATCTGCATGAATCTGATCTCGACCGGAAAAATTGACGACGAAGGGTTTTACAATTCCTTTCGTGATGAAAATAGAAGCTGGCCAAAGGTTCTTTGGTTGTGGCGAGAGGAGTAAAATGTTCTTCTTTGTATGAGATCCACAATCCATGTGGTGGACAATCAAGGCAAGAGAGCTCTAGAGAACAAAAGAGTTTATCGGTTGAAGACAAAAAATGCAAGCTCACAGCTAGAGATTGGTTGAAAAGACTAAAAAGAAGTTTGATTATCGGGTGAAGTTCAAGTTGGGATCTGAAAGTACATCAGAGCTGGTTAGTCAGGCTGTTACAGATGTTCAATCACCAGTTTCATGTCAAAATGGTATCGTCAAAGGTAGAACCATTGGAAGGTTAAAGATCCAGGACGATATAATGAAACTGTGGATTATGCGTTAAATGTGTTCGAGGGTAACGATTCTTGTGTGGAGTCTTTAACATGTTTATATGCAATTTGTTGCGACAATTCTGATAATTCAATGATGCCATGGAAAAGAAGATGTGATTTCTTCTCAAGTTTAAGTAAGACTTGAACTTAATCAATATCAGATGTTAAGTTAGCCCAACATGAACTTTTGTAGTAGAGGATGTTATTTTTAATAAGGTTTTACAGATTTATTTCATTGCATTGAAATTTCTTTGAAGGTGAAGATTGTGAGAGTTCAGCGTTCTAGATTCGTTTTTGAATTGGGTTGAATAACCTGTTGGATCTCTCATGTGAAATTCGTGTCAAGGTGGAGATTGTTAAAATTTGGTGTGACCTAAATTCTAATTGGTTTGAGTTGGGTCTGTAGTTAATATTAAAGTTTCGTAATAAATTTTGGTGTCTATTATTTTCTCATTTTTATTTTCTCTTTCTCGTTCGATTTTTCAACATGTTTAGGTATAAAAAATTTCAAATTCATGGCTTTCCACTGCATAATAGATGCTTCTGGAAATAGAGTCGTAGGCATGCAGGTTTGTAATTGTCTGTTTTGAGTACACACATGTTAGTCTCAAGTTGCTGTGATTTTTCATTGTTACATTGCATATGGACAATTGTTTTTGAAGACGTTGAAATCACATCTGAATCTATGAAGAAATCTTTGACACTGGTGGTGGCATGGGCCTCTTCTTTACACTCTTAGTTTGCTTCTCTGTAAAGTTCTTTCTTTTTGAAGTTGTACCTGAATTTTACAAGAAAGTTTGATGTCTGAATTATGACCATTTATTCCAATTTCCAGTTTTCATCCTTGAGAAGATGGAAAATATCAAAATCCATGGTTTCTGAGTCGCTGTGGTCGTCTATATCTCTGATCTGTCAAACCCACTATATTTAAATATTCCGTTTGAAGACATAGCTTAGTCCCACTCTTTACGTAATTAATTATTCCGAGAAGATCTTGGTTTCTAATGATATTTACTTACTTTCTAATCCACTTTCAATGTTACTTTATATTTCTAATCTATCTCGGAGGAAGTGTCATTGCATTTTGGAATATATTTCCTTAATCATGGCAGAGAAAGTGATAAAGCATATAATATGATATTATTAAACCAGATTTAGTGATTATGTGCTTGAAAATCATTCGTAAATTTGTTTGGTGGCATTGACTTGGAAAAGAGGTTGAATATAATATTGTAATGTCACATATAATATAATGCAAATATAATTAATTACGGATAATGTTTTTGTCACTTCTTTTCAAATATCACAAGTAAAATATAGATCTGCATCAGTTTGCCAGCAGCTTTTGGCTCCTTCTTCATTGTTGCTAACCCTTGCCAATATCCTATTTCACTAGGCAAATCTTCCTGTACTACCAATCCCACCGTCAATAAAGGTGTCTGCCCAAGCACCACCGTCCATTAATCTGATAAATAGAAATACCAACAAACGGCTGAGTACTCAACTACCCATCAACGTTAGACTGCAACTTTACTCTTGTCGACCGTCAACTACCATTCTTCCTCCCTTTTTCTCTCAACCCCCAGTCTTCTTCTTCGTTGCGAGAGTTGTTTAATGAAATTTTCTTCGCCCTATATTAGCTCTTCTTATTATCTCTAAGTTCACACGAGCTTCTTAAGCCGGCTATAGGCTCTTTGCTTAAGTCATAGCTTTCTCCGCTTTGTTGTCAACTCCCATGGCTGACTCAGATCACTCCTCTGATGCTACTTCCGTTGATTCTTCAGGTACCCTTTTCAATCATAGCCTTCATTTTTCCTTTTTCAACACTTTATCTTCCTTCCTTTGTCACAGCTCTAATGGGTCTTCGAGGTGCTCTGCTTTGCTCTGTTTTCGTTTTCCTGTCTCTGTTTTTGCGTTGTTAGGTTCTAAAACAATACCGAAGTTCTATTTGTTGTGCTTTTTCAACTTTTATGGTTTCGATGAAGGGTGATATTAGTTTAAGGATTTATTCTAAATGGAAGATTGCATTTTGTATCAGAGAGCAGTAGTCAAGATTTCAAGCTTGAATTTTCAGAAGATGAAGAATTTCTGATCATTAGGATGTTTAATCTGGTAGGCGAAAGGTGGGTTTCCATTCATTTACGTGAAAGCATTAATACCGTCACTCCCACTCTCTTTACTTCCAAGTGTTTCTAATGAGAGCTAATTTTGGTTAATAATCGGTCAGGTGGTCTTTAATTGCTGGAAGAATCCCAGGAAGAACAGCAGAGGAGATTGAGAAGTTCTGGACTTCCAGATATTCCACAAGCGAGTAGAATGACAGAGAAAATGGTCGGAGTTGTAGCTGTTAGAGGGGGGAATTTTTGAGGGATTGTGTACTGAAAAAGTTGAAGAAATTTGTCGGTTTTGATCCTAGGCTAGCGTGGCTTGTAATTATACCCTGGAGCGGTTGTTAATGGCTTTCAATCTTAAGATGGTGCTCGAACAATGATTAATTATGTATCCTTTTTTATAATTGGATTGTTATTTGCAAAGAGACCAAGAGTGGGTTGGAAAAGACGTTTAAATTCGGTCTTGAACCTCCAATTTGGTAGAGAAATGGGCCTACTCTGCCTGAAAATGACAATTAGATAGCAAGTACCATGCTCTCTGACACACAACATTCTTGCTACGTCTTATATGCCAACAGTTCGAGCAGAGCTGTGGTCTAATTTTGTGTTCTACAAACTGGTTTGTAGGTTTGGTTTTGATTGGCTTAATAAAGTTTCATTCTCTAACACATAAAATGGTATCTTAAATGTGCTTTTCAAACGGGCTGCGATTGTGATTCGAAGTAAACCCTTGATTCGTACTAATTTCTGGAGACACCCAAAATCAACGTATATATGACAAGAGTGTCGAATATATTTAACAAAGTGAATGGACTTATTGGGGTTGCATACTTGCTTGCCATTATGAATGCTTTCTTCTGTCACTATCCTTTGGCGCACATTTAATACTAGCTTTTTTTATCAAGATTTGTCTCGAATCATTTCCATGAGTTGTCATGATTCCACTATTGGAAGAATATATGCCTTTCGTCCCCTCATCTTCATCATTTTGTGTGTTGTATTGTTATTTAAACTTAATAAGTGTCTTTGTATTCTTCTTTCATGAACTGTACTTGTATGATAAGAAAATCATTAAATTCAGACCAAATCTCATGCACTCATAGAGATATTTACAAACTGTGTTTGGATTGTGTGTCGTGCAAGAACCTAGTCTTATGAGCTAAGGTCTGGTCCATTTATGTTGTTGTTACTAAAATTCAATTAAAAATTTCAAAATTCAATCTAATTTTTCTTTGTTGGCCACTCGTCTCTCCATTCTCTCTTGCTTGTTAGATCCATGGCCACTAGCAGGTGAAAGATCGTTAGCTCCTCGTAGGTGGAGACTTCTTTCTCGATTTTTAGGTGATCGTCGTTGTAGAGGTTAGAGGAGCGATGCAGCTTTCAGGTGATAGAAAGTGAGAGAGTAGAACTAATTTTAAAAATTAGTTCAAGAAATGAGGAAATTCCTTATATTTATACAGGAGCCAAATTTTTAGTTTTGCCGATGTGAGACACTGAAGATTTCTAGTATTTTACCATCGAAGAAAAATGTAACAGCCCAACTCTCTTGACTAACTTCCGTACCGTACTGTGTGGTTGGAAGGTACTGTGCTCGGCTACCGTACCTCATGACATTTTTTTTCTAGTGAAGAAATTTTTGTACTCCTTAGTTCTCGAACTCAAGACCTACCAAATTAAAGTACATGACCTTACAAGAGCAGGTACCACTTGAGCTACCCAAGAGTTGGTACCAACTGAGTCGGCCCAAAACAGGCAACCGACGGTCGCGAAACTTCTATTAAGAGAGAGTTGTGAAGAGAAGTAGTGTTAAATATTCAAACTTTTTGATTGCTAAAATAGATAATTGTTGTTAGTTATCTCCTTCAATACACAGAACTTAATGATTTCATAGCTACATTCATGATTTCAACGTGTTGTTCAATCAGAAACGCCTGCAGAGTCCATGACCGAACTATAAAAGCTCTCCAACGTCGCTGCTTTACTTAAACCTCAATTCGTGATTTGTTTAGAAGATTAGTGATGGTAGTGGAGAAATCGGCCGAAAGACGCCAGAAAAAAGTGATCGAAAAGGCAAAATGCAGATATGAAGTGGTAAAGAATAATACATAAGAATTTCAATCTGTTCTCATTAACAATGACAGAAGCAGCTGCTTTACTCAAAGTCTGTGAGAGAATTATCATTTATCATAATAATTACATTAAGGTTCAAATTGAAATAATCCTTCTTATGAATTATGATGTCATTGTCTAAAAGACCAAAAACAAAACAGAGAGATCTTGGAAGACTCTTTCGAAGAAAATGTTTACCCTAAATAGAACTTTTGACTAACAAGGAATCTTCCAATCAAATACTTATTTAAATCGACCAAGTTTTTGGTAACAACATGACGTTTTTGGAAACAACATAAAGCGTTCACCCCTTTGGAAACTTCTTGACTAGTTTTTTGCTATCCTTCATTTCTTTTATTGCTTCCATTGTTTGCAGATTGAGAATCTTCTTGCATTAGGGTTATTGCACTTTGCACCAGTTGTTCATCTCTTTTTCTCTCCCTCCGTCAAAACCAACGACACACTTTTCATGAACAAGGAGAAGCAGAAAAAGGGTACGTCGGTAAACGAAGAATCACTCGATAATATATGTACTTTGTTTTTGTTGGTTTTTTTTCTCCTATGCTTGGAGGCTCTGTTAGTTGTTTACCATTATATTGTATTAATACAACTCATGGCTAATTGTGTGTGAAAGTAAAGATGGCGAGATCAATGATTCTCCAATAGCAAGTGAGGTTGACGGTTCCTGTCACAGATGATTCAATATTTACCAGTTTTGACATTCCGAACGTGGGTCTTAAGACCCCTAACCAGTTAGCTGTTAGAAGAATACATTCCTCTTCTTTTAAGGATGCGTGCTTTAATAATAATGATCAAGGGGACGTTCACAATAGATTGATGAAGTGCAAACCCGTTCCTCAAATGGTGGTTTCTAGCAATATTAGCTTTGTCAGTTTTGCTAGCCATTTTAGTATTTGATAAACAATTTCAACTTCAATATCGGGGAATCTTGTTATCTTGCCTATTGGCCATCGCTACGACTGGACAAGTAAACTTTTGGGACTCATGAATTCCAACATTTCATCTGGGTTGAAAACTATTTTAAACCTCGATATGTCAATTTTTTCTAAAAAAATCTTTATAATATTAACTCTAACAAAACCAACTTCAAAATATAAAAAACCTAACGACCTAAATCCTGAGAGACGACCAATAACTTCGCATTTTTATTTTACAAAGAGAATGGAGGGCCTTGTCATGGTTAATGCCCCCGTTCTCCCCATGGGACGATGCAGGCAAATGGTCTGCACGTAATGACATTCAATTTATAAATTAATTTTAAAAAAATATTAAATGATATTCAATTTACTTAAAATTTTTATCTCTTGTTTTACAGATCATGGGAAGATAATTTGAAAAATTTTCATGATTTTTTAACACTGATACGATTTATTATAATTATTTTATAAAATAATTAACTAAACTTATAATAAATTGTAAGTGTTAGCAAATGACAAAAATTTTCAGATTAACTTTTTATGATGTGATAAATATGTGGTCAAAGTCCCTTATAAATTAATTTTAAAAAATAACAAAAGATATTCAATTTATTTAAAATTTTTAAGACATGTTTATCTCATCATGGGAAGATAATTAGAATATTTTCGTGATTTTTTAACATTTGTACGATTTTATTCTAATTGTTTTATCAAATAATTATTTACAATTATAATAAATCTTACAAATATTATAAAATCACAAAAAGTTTTATATTATCTTCTCCTAATGTGATAAACATGTGGTAAAAATTTCAAGTAAATTAAATATCGTTTGTAGTTTTTAAAATTAATTTATAAAGTGAAAAAGGAACGGAGGGTTCTTTATAAATTAATTTTAAAAAAATACCAAACGATATTCAATTTATTTGAAAATTTTATCATATATTCACCACAGAAGATAATATAAAAACTTTCGGGATTTTCTAACACCTGTATGATTTATTATAATTGTTTTACAAAATAATTAACTAAAATTGTAATATATCGTACAAGTGTTATAAAATTCTGAAATTTTTAGATTATTTTCTTATAGTGTTAAAGATGTGGTAACAATTTCAAGTAAATTGAATATCATTTGGTATTTTTTTAAAATTAATTTATAAAGTGAAGAAGGAACGGAAGGTCCCTTATAAATTAATTTTAAAAACATACCAAACGATATTCAATTTACTCAAAAATTTTATCACATGTTCACATATCATGGGAAGATAATATGAAAATTTTCGTGATTTTCTAACATTTGTATGATTTATTATAATTTTAGTTAATTATTTTATAAAAAATTATAATAAATCATACAAGTGTCAGAAAATCACAAAAATTTTTAGATTATCTTCTCATGAGGTATTGAATATGTGGTAAAATTTTCAAATAAATTGAATATAGTTTGATATTTTTTTTAAAATTAATTTATAAACTGAATATCGTTGACAGCTGCTGAGCACGTGCGTGGGGGGTGGAGCACCCTCTGCGTCATCCGTCAGGGAGAATGGGGGGCGTTAAGCTTCACACGGGCCCCCATTCTCTTTATAAAATGAAAACGGGAAGTTATTAGGTGTCTTCTGGAATTTAAGTTGTTAGATTTTTAATATTTTGATATTTGTTTTGTTATAATTAATATTTTAAGAATTTTAAAAAAAAAATTGATACTCTAATGTTTAAAATAGTTTTTAACCTTTCATCTATAACATACCAAGTTTCAAACTGTTTTGCAGAGTTAGACTTTGAATAATATCTTAGAAATGTTATGGGGACCGATATCTAAATATCATGTGTTTGGAGCATGGGTTTAAAACATATAGTCTTACCACCATGTATTATGCTCTTGATTTCTTAGGTGAACTACGACTCAGCACATTATATGAAGATTCCACCTCGCTCAATATTTGTCGCACAAGTTGTTGGAACTTTTATAGCATCTTCAGTTAGATTATTGAGGTGGACGTGGATTTTTACACTTGCTAAACATTTGTCATCCTGATTTATTACCCAGTGAGAGTCTCTGGACATGTCCCACAGAAAAATTATTTCTATGAAGTCTTCTATCCTTGCAGCATATACTTCACCCTCTATATTTATTTCTAATCAGAGTCATCGCCACACTACTAGTTTGGTGTCTTTCAAGGATGCTTGCCGGGCAAAAATGGATTGAATCGGTGAATATCCCAAATATATTTTCGGGTGTAAATATGGTCCTAATAACAGGCGTTGCAAATTATTGGTCGTGGTTCACAGTAGGAATTATCTTCAATATCTATATATATAGAAATTATGAAAATTAATGGGCAAAATACAACTATACTTTGGCCAATTGATTGGACTTGTGGCTTGCTATTTTAGTTTTGTTGACAAGCTTGACGCTACAATTCAATGGAATCTATGGCCTTAACTGGAATTGGGAGATAAGTTGGACGGATGCCCAGTCTTTTAATTGATCGGAATGCAGCCTAGAGATGACTATAATACGAATTCCTGTAATATTGACAATGATGAACACATTAATTTCATACGCACTTTTATGATATAACATAAATTACTAAATGAACATAAATTCAACAAATTAAACTTTTGTAGATGGCGAAATTTATGATGGTATCAAGGCTGACTCATTTAAAAAAAAAGATTTATACCGATTTTCCATATCCCTCCAATTTCACATTTCCCTCTTTGATGTGATTTTGTAAGATTGCTTGATTTGAATTTGATTAACTGGCTCAGACCCGTTAATGCTTAATAAAAAGGATACCATTCTTTGCATGAATCAGGGTTTGTATAACTTCCAAAAATATACACAACATATGGACAAAATTTTAAGATTTTAATATAGATAAAAACTAATTTGAACCACAAAGTAAATTTAAATCACTAATAAATTAAAAATCTTAACAATTAAAATTTTAACCTATTAAAAATATAATAAATTAAACTCTGACGGGAGGCCGCTAACCATTCTTTCTGAATTTACGCTGATTGCCTTCCATTATGTCCAGTGCTTACGTGACACTGTACGTATTGGGTCGGTGGGTTGATGTTGGGGGTAGAAATCAGCTCATTAAACGTGCACCATGATACGAGAATGGGGGGTCGTGTCAATAATCAGCCTCTCCTTCCCAAGCAAAATATTTGAGATCGTGGGGCCATTCTAGGGCTGGGATCTCACGTTCTCGCAGAGCCCAAAAATTAGAGCTAACGTCGGGGGCTGGGACCTCCCGTTCTCATGGTGTCTAAAAATTAGGCGAATAACGGGGGGCCGTTCAGGGGTTTGGACCCCTTGTTCTCACAGCGTACAAAAATTAGTGCTAACAACGGGGGGTTGTTTTGGGGCTAGGATTCTCCGTTTTCAAGGAGGCCAAAAATTAGGGTGAAGAACAGATGGTCATTCAGGGGTTGGGATCTCTCGTTCTCATGGCATCCAAAAATTAGGGGAAGAACGAGGGGCCGTTCGGGGGCTAGGATCCTAGTTCTCACAATGTACAAAAATTAGGACTAACAATAGAAGACCGTTTCAGAGCTGGGACCCCCCGCTTTCAAGGAACCCAAAAATTAAGGATAAGAATGGGGGGCATTTGGGGGCTGGGACGCCCCTTTCTCAATGCGTCCAAAACTTAAGGCGAGGGGGGGTGGGGTCCCCTGTTCTCACAATATTCAAAAATTAGAGTAAAAAACGAGGGGTTGTTTGGATGTTGGGACCCCTTATTCTAGAGCACCCTTAAAAATGGGGATGCAGGAACAGAAAGTCGTTTCAGGGGGGGACCCCCATTCCCGAACACCCCCTAAAATGAGAGAGGTAGGGAACGTAGGTCGTTCAGAGACAGGGACCCTTCGTTATTCCGCGTAAATTTAGAACGGAGAATGATCGCTCTCCGCTAAGGTTTGATTTATTATATTTAAGATAGTTTAAAGATTTAGTGTTAAAATTTTCAATTTATGAGTTGTTTTAAATTAATGTCTTACTTTGGGATTCAAATTAGTTTTTACCATTTTAAAAAAAAATATGAAAGAACGGTAGCGTTTGAATCATCTAGAAAAACAAGATTACGTTAATGAACTTTTAGTCCTCATTCGTGTTGTTGAACTGTGGTCTAAATTTGTGCTCTATAAACTGGTTTAGAGGTTTGGTTTTGATTGGCTTAATAAAGTTTCATTCTCTAACACATAAAATGGTATCTTACATATGTACATATGCATAATAAGCAAATAAAAACTTTATTATATCTCTTGGCTACAAAATTTTTGACAAAAGGTTGATTATTGGATCGTTTACTCAGTGGGTCGGATAAAAAAACGACTGCGATTCGATCTAAACCCTTGATTCACACAAACTATAAAAGTTCTCTAACGTCGCTGCTTTACTTGAACCTCGTGATTTGTTTAGAAAACTAGTGATGGCAGTGGAGAAATCGGCCAGAAGATACCAGAAATTAGTGATTGCAAAGGCAAAGTGCAGATTTAAAGTGGTAAAGAGGAGCATAGGTTCGAACTAGCAAAGAAATAAGAAGAAGAATCCATGAATACATAAGAATTTCAATCTCTACTCATTAGAGCAAAGACAGAAGCAGCTGCTTTACTCAAAGTCTGTGAGAGGAAGTCAATACCCGAACCCCCAATCCGCCATCACTCTTCAGTGAAATTTCAAAGAAATTAAAGGATCTTGCAGGTGCGCTCTTGACTTCTCTCCATCTTCTATTAAACCCACACACACAAAAAAAAAAAAGACTTCTACCACACCAGTTGCCTTCTTCATTCTACTGCAAAAAACAGATCACTGTCAAAAACCTTTTATCTGATCTGAAAAAAGATTAAAGATTGCAGTAAAATCGTAAACTTACAGTTTAAACACGAACAGTAGAGCTTTTCAAGCATTCTCGGTCGACAAAGCGGTCTTGATCCTCTCAACAGTGCAAGCAATGAGATTGTTGACCGTGGTGACTGACCCAAGGGCGAGTTTTGCGGTAGGGACAGAATCAACCAAAATTTGAAAGGCAACGCTTAAGAGTGACCCACCGGCCCCGCCGTCTGTTACATTTCCACCGTTTGATCCTGTTCCATCAGGAAGAATAGCAAATCCCGAAGGAAGAAGGGCCACATAATCTGGGTCTCCACCATTAAGTACCACGTTCATCGCAACTATATCAACGGGAGCGTATATCACAAATGAGCCTGTTGGGTCTGTTGAACTTTCTTGTAATATCAGCATGTTGCTCTGGCTTGAATTTGCGCTCTGATTATTCATCGCGAATAATTAAACGTTTAGTTTATTCCAAATCGAGCCCTAAAAATAAAGAGTTGTGGGCACCCTTACATTTACTCGAAGCAACGACACGCAATTGCCGGTGTCGCGTCCGTTAGCGATATGTGCCATCTCTTGAACGACTCCTCCATTTGAAAGAATGTCCCACTGTAAAGTTTTGCGATAGTTAGAACATTAAAACCTAGACAAGGATTATTTCAATTTGAACCTTAACGTACCTCGGTTCTTGAGTTCTCGTCCCGGAGAAAATTGAACACTCTTTTTGGAGGTACAGGAAGCCAGAAAGAAGTAGCCGCACTTAGCACGATGCCAGGAGGCCTACCGGGATCGTTTACGCTTTTACGAGTCATAACCCTAACATCATCGGCCCCCGTCCCGGACAATGTCGTCCACGTATGAGCCGTGGAGGCGCTCACTCCAGCACAGAAGCTTATCACCATCCTCTCGGCTAGCTTTAGCATGCTCTTTCGCCCTTCTTGATTTGTTATCACTAACCAGCAATCAAAATTTTCGAACTTAATTTAGCGATCATTCATAACCCTTCAAAATGTTAACACGAGTCCTGAAATTGTATGACTTACCGCCAGCATCCCCGTTGGGAATGCCCGTTGCCATTGCGCTGGCGAGTCTTTCGCACTGTCGATCTAAGGTGGCGACCCAACGTTTCGCCCCGAAAGCATGGCCGGAATTAACAAGTTGTTTGTACAGACTATGAACGCCTCTATCATCCACCTCGACGTGCTCAACCCAAGTAACCTTGGATCATGAAAAATTGAAAAGCTTCAAATATATGACGAATAATGGTCATAATCAATGAAATAGTGAATTTACCTTTGAATATCCATTCGGCATTTCTTGAATCAAGCAACCAGAAGCCCTTTTTCGGCATCGCAATGGAAGATTCGGTCGTAAATGATCTATAGAAACATCCACTACTACCCACGTTCCATCTCCATGCTGTTTACAATACCTTACGTAATAACTTTCTCGGGTTGGAACAAGTGGCGAAGGAACTTGAAATTCTGATGTCATCTGGAAACTCAAAGGTTCAAAGTTTAGCATCCATTTTTAGCTGCTTACTATAGTATTTACAGTAAAACTTAGATTTATTTTTTTATTTATCAAGCTTTAAGTTATTCACACGTGCTAGAGTTTGAAGATCTAAAAGTCTTAAATGTCTGTGTCGTGACATAATTAGTACATTGACCTGTTGATATTTTAAAGAGTGTGCGGTGGTAATGGAGAAATCATGGGGACATACCTCATTACCTTTTGAAATTTCCAAGATTTTTTACCTTAGCTTTCATTATGCTATATGCAAATACTCTCTGTATATTCATTTTCATCAATTATTTTCCATAAATGTCTATGGTGCACTAAATCAAATTGTTAATATTTTAGGGAATCTGTGACGGTAGCAGAGGGAACGGGCGGGCAACGCGCCCAATATTGTTTGAAATTTTCTTAGGTTTTATAATGTTTTCATGCAATCTCTTTCCTCTAATAATTTTCTTTCTACGTCAAATCTGCCGATTCTAGTTACAGCATTATATTCTCATTATGAAACAAAATAATCTAACATTTAATAGCAATACTTTACGTACCATTTGTAGTGCTCCGTTGTAGTTTCCTGCAACTCCCGTTGACAAAACCTCCAGCGTCGAAGCTCTCGAGACAATACCAGAAAACACGGTTGACCATTGATTCTGAGGCAAGACGAAATGAATGATTAAGACGTTAATTGCTAATTATTTTTAAATTTTGATGATATAATTAATCTAAGCTTAATTACCACGTCCATAAGTATCTCAACGAGGTTAACATGGTTCATAATGACGAGAACAGTTTCTCTAGAGGCTTCGCATTTAAATCCAGCGGGTTTTGGTCCAATTCCTCTGCCAAATGTTCTCATGTATTCCTCTTCATTAAGCATAACGGTCGATCCATCAAGGCTAGAAATCCATAAGGGCTCTCCCATCTGAGCCATTCTGATCAGTTCTTCCATAGCCGCCACCGCAAGCTCGATTATTATGGGTTTTTCAGCCTCTGTCGGAGCACCCATAGAACGGAGCATGTCTCCAGCAACATACATGTCAGCGCCGATCACTGGCTGACCTCCGAAGTTTCCCATGTCTAGTTCAAGCGGACGTGATGGAACAGGTGGAGATAAAAGTGGGAAGCTCATCACTGGTTTGCCAACATATTTGGCTGCTATTGCTGACATGCGATCGATCTAATACAAATGACAATGGATGGAAACTTTTTGATTGAAGATTAAGGTTGGTAGAAATGAGAGGGAGAAAGAGATGAGGGTTTATAGGTTTCTTTACCTCTTCTCGTAATCTGGAGTTTTCAAGTCTGAGATGATGTTCGTCGAAGGACATCTCTCCAAGGGCGGTTGGGCCTCCACAGTTGGGACATGAAGCGTTACTCAGAGCTTCTCGATACCTCATGTTATCTGCTCGAAGCTTGTCATTTTCGGTCCGGAGATGTGTGTTTTCATGGCGCTCGTGTTGGGTCTGTAATGAACGAATGGTGAATCAACGGAAGAGCTAATTTAGAGAGTAAAATAAAACACAATGATAGAAGGTGAGTAACGACACAAAAAGAACTACAATTTTCCATTCTAGTAAATCATTACTCTGATCTCTGCCAAGCCACATTCTTATAATTACACTAATTACTTACCGTATTAAAGAAATGAGCGATTGCCAAATTCCTATATCACCTTAAATTAGTCTTTTAACTAGAGTGTTCTTGATTATTCTCTTACTAATCCTTTCATAGAAATTCACAAGGAAATATGTAGAAATTATGTCTGCACCTTCATTTGAGTACGTTTGTTTTGGAACCAAAATTTGACTTGCAATGGCTCCAGGTTTAGTTCCCGGCTCAACTCCTTCCTTTGCTTATCATCTGGATGTGGGCATTCCTTGAAGAAACTGAAAAACAAGGAATTATCCTCGCATTTGAGCAGGAAAAGAAAACTGCAGAATTGGCTTGGAGTTTCAGAGAACGGAATAAAAAAAGAAATCAATTTAATAAATCATACGCTTCCATTTGTTGGATCTGAAGCTGGGTGTGGCGATGGTATCGCTTCTTTTTAGGTCGTGGGTCTTGGTCGTCGCCAGAGAAAAACTCAAGGTTTTCGCTGCTTGATTTGGTGGCGCTGTCGAAATCGTCATCTCCTCGGAGTCGGAGAAGATCACTATCGGAAGTGTTGTTGGTCATGTCTAGCGGGTGGAGCTGTCCCTCCAACATGTGAAGCTGCAAAATTTCTCTCATTTTTTTTCAGTTTACACTTCCAAATATTTTCAAGAACATTTTTTGAAGTCTTATACATCCATTCTGAAACTGGTAAACTTCCACTTAACCGTGCAAATTTGGTTAGGGTTTTGAATTTTGACTCACTTTAATTTTGGAAATTCGAAAAAGGGGGCCTAGGAGGAGAAACGTTTCTAAGGTGGTCTCCAAGGAAAGTGGGAAAGAAAATGGGGAAATGGAAAAGCCTCATCTCATTAAAATTAAACCAAATTTTCATCAGTTAGAAAAGAATAGAAAAATTTGGAGACAGAAAACCAAAAGCCCTTAAAACAGAGATCTGTAGAGAGAGAGAGCACTGACCTGACCAAGGTTAAGGCCAGAAGACGATCCAAATCCACCTCCATTAGCGTTCCTGCCAATCATGGGCGGCGTATTCCTCGGCGGAATCATGAACCCGGCTGGCATTTCCCACAACCAGAATTTGCTTATTACTATGTGAGAAAAAAATTCCCAAAACAAACACCTTTTCTCTTAATTTTCTAGTGTGAAACTGCGACTTGGTTGGACGCTTTAGATTATGAGATTGTTTGACTTGGCTTTTCTTTAAGTCTCTCTCTTTTTCTCTTATCCGCCTATCAATAGTTATGTGATCAGAAAAGAGAAATGTATAACACAATAGGAGACGTGGATGACGAATTTGACAGAGAATAAATCAGACATAACGCCCACGAAGATCTCGGAGAATCACACTACACTCACACTTTCTATATCTTTTTCAACCTAACGTCAATTTTCTATCTCCAGACCTAGGAAATAACATAGAAAAAATGGGAAGTAAAGATTAGAGAATATCCAGAAAGTAAAGGAGGAGAAACCAAGAGATTGGGGCAGTCGTTCAAAAGACGATGAAGCTTTATAGAGAAAAATGAAAAACAGTGGTTTTGCAAGAGATAAAAATGTAAAGATAAAAAGTTTTACTTGGAGGTAAGCAGCCTTGAGAGGCAATGATCCCTCAGAAGAAGGAGGATCTGTCATCTGGTTTCAGGCAATGTCGTTGCCGGAAAGCCATTTTGGTTCAAGATGCAGCTGTATTGCAAGTGGCTTTTAGTAAGAGAGGGGTAGAGACAGAGTGAGAGTTAGATAGATAGAGAGAGAGAGAGAGAGAGAGAGAGATGATAGTGGATGAAGAATGAGAGAAAGAAAGCCTAAAATAGAGAGAATCGGAGCGATAGAGAACAGAAAAGTTAAGAGAGAAAAGGTAAAAGGAAGAGAAAATTAAAAACAAATGGAGAAAATGGGGCAGCCAGAAGTAATTGCAGAGCGTATAGAGAGAGTGCTATTGCATTTAATGGTGGGGAGAGAGAGGTGTAAATGCAATGAGAGAGGGAGAGAGAGAGAGATCTGGTTTCGCCATAGGAGGAGAGGAGAGTGCATGTTGTATGGTGAGCAATGAATGTTGACCACCAAACTCCTCCATTATTTTAAAATTTCCTTTGCTTGAATGTTTTCGTAGCATAATTCAGCATTCCACGGCTTTCGCTGCTAATTTTCTACCCTAGTTTTACAGCTCACATTTAAACCCTCTTCAACTGCTATGCCATCTTCATTACACTGTCTAAGATTTTATTCTGGAATTTCTTGTTCGTAGTTTAGTACTCGTTGCGTGAGTCTATCTTAAATTTTTCAACAATAATAACTTTAAAATCTATGTTATTAGCTATATCATTAAATGCTGATCTACCGTCGCTCTTTTTGTATAAAGTATGGCTTCTGTGACCGGCAAAGCCATCTAAATTAAGGAACTTTGTGTTGGCACATAACGTCAAATTACTTGATTGTCGGAATGTTTTAACAATTAATAGTTAATAGAATTAGGGCATCGTGTATTTGTATTTTTTTAAGAGAATTATGTGGTATATTGTTTGATATTAGACGACAATTAAATGGAAGGAAATTGACTACTAAAATACTCAAACGTTGAAATAGCTGCCATGCAGGGTTTAGAATCTCAGTAGATTAATCAGACCTTATTACATGTCTTACCCACCCAACTTATAACTATAATTAATTAGAAAGAAATATAATCATCATTCAGATGACATGAAACGAACAACGACGATAATATTGTATGAATTTAATGAAACCCCTTAATGTCGATTTAACTTTATTAAATATGTTGATATGAATGTGACTCTAATAGCAAATGCCAAGTATTATATTGAAGTTTACATAAATGGAAGATAAGCCATACTCAATAGTCTGGACTTTTTAAATTTGCTAGTTCAATGTTTATAAATGCATGAATTTATAAGCATACACATCTTTATTATTTTTTAAACTCAATGATAATATGGTGTTTTATAATTTCTTTAAAAGAAAATTAACTAATCACATTAAATAAGGGTAAGGCCGGTCCGCTTTCGGATTGATCGTTCCTCGTTCTATATCATGTTTCCTTTGAGAAGTGAGAGACATCTTCGCCGCCGATTTAAATCAATTTATTTCACATATTTACACAGGTAGAATTTTATACTGAATGTTTAAAATCTATTTATTGATTAAGATAATTTGATAAAATACAAATATTGGTTATCCCATATATAAATAAGAGAGATAAGATTCTTACAGTAATTATTAGTTGTGTCACTAATATGCAAACATTTCATCAAAAATCCACGTCTGGCCATACATTTTTGGTACAAAAACAATATACGTCGACTTCTGACTTCTCTAACATTTTGCGCCAAAGTTTATTTAAATATATAGCATATGTGAGGAAGAATCCAGCTAGGGCTTGGGGGAAGCTAATTTAAAATACTAATTTGACTGAGGTCTACTGTAGAGGGCAGTAAGAGTTCAAATATTTGATCTTCATTTTTGGTGGTAAATGCTACAAATTTGAATAACTCTTTCTCTTGTTTATTTATTTCAAATGAACTATTTTCTCACAGTTCAAAAAACGTGATTTATCACGAGAAAAATTGAGTTTTTTTTTTTGTAATGTTCGGTACGTTATTGTGTAATGCTAGGATATACTCTCACTTACTAATTTAGGGAAGAGTCGGAGAGGCAATGTCTCAGAGTTTTAGTAATTCGAATTTTAGTTTACCTAAATAAAAAAAATATGCAGCTCAATTTAATTGATTATTTTTGTCAAAACTCATCTTGTGTTTCGATATATCTATAATGACTTTATTTTTAAGTTTATTACACAACAAGTATGCTATTTTCTTCTAGTTTTTCTTTTCGTTCATCATTTTTGCATAATTCGACGGTGAGATGCCATGAGATTTAGTTTCTAAACATTTAAGAGAAATAATTTATGAAAATAGTTACGAGATTAGTGATAGGATTTGCATGGTATGCAATGTCAATGTCTTGCATTAGTGAAGAAACATTTCAAAAGCAATGTAAAAGAGACGCTGAGTGAGACTAAGTATGGGAAAGGACATTAATTGGGTTCATGCTTGTTGCATTCTCCAATTACATTCCACAGTCTCCCACGAAACCCCTGAATCAATCTGCATAAAAAGAAAGCATTAAATATAGAGACTGGTTTTACCTTGCTTCACAGAAGCCACAGTAGGATCACTCTCTCACCACCCCCATAATGAAAAGTCAAACACAAGGCATAAATATCATCGAGGGTTTGGGAAGCAAGAAAATGAAGAAGACTGGAGAGAAAAGTAGGGATGGTGGGTCAATCAAGGTCGAGAATTTTCCCATCTCTCATTTCCCAAAACTGGTACATTAATGTCGGTCCTTTTCATTCCAACAACGATACAAACTTCCCGCAATTTACGCGTTTCTCTCTCTCTCTCTCTCTCTCTCTCTCTCTCTCTCTCTCTCTCTCTAACACTCTTCCATAATTCTCCATGTTTTAGTTAAATCAGAATCAGAATCGCATTAGGAACAAAGCTACAGCATGGATTCTCGATAAAATCACGAGAAGAACAGAGAAATTCGCCGTTAAAAGTTTAAAATATTGAATAAAAGTTCTTTATGCAACAAAACCTTAAGACGCAAACGTGAAATAAAGACAATTCATAATAAATGGTTACTTAACGCGAGGCTCATCCCTTTTGACTTCTTCAATGCCATTGAAATAAGTATTGAACAAGTCAAAACTGTTGCTTTTTCTTGGCAAAAAGGCAGCTAAAACGATGAATCACATTCAGCACAAATAGGATCAATTGATCAAAATTTCCGAGATCATATTGCGCGAGGTTCGTGAGATTACAAAAAACTATTGTAAAAACCCAGGTTATTTTCTTAGCTGAAGTTATATATTAAAGTGCCACTTATTCATTAGTCTAATGTATTTAGACAAAATAAAAACAGTTAAATGCCTTAAATTACATGCATGCATAATGTGTGCCTCCACCAATCAGCCAAAACTCGACTTTAGAAAGAACTATTTCTTTGGTGGAAAGTGTCCAAAACGAAAAGTGGGGTAGGGGCCATAGCTTCCAACCATGGTGATGTAGGCCAATATCTGTATTTGCATCGATTCTAGCTGGCAATTACTTTGTTTTCTTCTTTCCTATTGACTTTGCAAAATGAAAGTATTGACTCATGAGAGTAAACTCCATGAAGACATGTTCTTGTGAAGAACTACTCTGTCCATTCTGGTTGTACGATAACTCTAGCAGTCACTCCATAGCAGTTTGAATGGTTCTTCCCAACACCCTTTATTGACTTTTGTAATTCATCATGTTTGATAAGGTCAACCTGAAAATTTCCATTTTGACTTCACTAGTTTGAAATGGACTGGTGTTAGCCGTCGTATGAATATTATCAGTTGTCTACCACGTGACTGTTTTCAACTATGGTTGTGTGGCATTACTACCATGGATATATTATTACTGTATTTCGCTATTTTTAGTTTAAAAACAAAATATCCAATCCTTTTTTGTCATTATAAGAAACTCTCTAATAATAATTCAACAATGAAATTCGGGTGACATTAGGTAGATAAGGACAAGAAAGATTAGGATTCTCTTCGTCAGCCAGTCCGATTTTATCTTTCTTCTCTTAGATTATGTGAACAGATCTTGTAGAATTGCCATAATACTTAAACCCCAAAAAGGGGAAGGAGGGTAAACAGCCTATCAGATGTTTTTGGACTCCTCACAAGTTCTAATTCTGAAATTTTATGCAAACCCACATAATGTAAGAAGGTAGACATCAAAATCTATATCAAAAGACATTGAGAAGCCAATAAATCATAATGATATTTAGAGATTATAATCTCTTCGATGTTATACAGCCAAATCCTAGTTTCTCCCTGTTCCTTTGATGTAATTCAACCCTTCTATAGCTAAATTTAATCAGTGAAACCAATCAATGGCTTCCTAATTGCAATTTTAGCGGGTTCATATGATACGAGAAAGAATCTATTACATATCTAATTTGTGAATTTTAAAGATAGTCTTTGTCAGGGTCTAAGAAAACCCCTCACCGTCTCTATATCCACACCCAAAAGACATACAAAATTGACTCAAACACATCAGTATTAACAGCACTAGAACAGAAAATAAATAGCAAGTTCTTCCTCCTTCAAATACATCAAGCGTCAATGTGGAAGGAAAAAAATCTCTTCCTTTGACAATTTCCAGTAACAAAATCGCATTTTGATTATTTGTTCAAGCAAACAAGTTATCCTCAGGAGGAGTATTAGTATCTCACACACCTTTTCATGGGGCCAACAAAGCCTTTTTATCTTGAATATACTTACTATAACACAAATTGTGAACAGGAACCATTCTTCGCAAGCATGCAAATGGTTTTATCTGAGAACTCCACGAGTCTTAATCATCAAAGCATAAGACCAAGGAAATCATTTCAGATGCAAATGCATCTATCTAGCATGACATAAGCTTATTGTAAAATCATACAGTGTACAAGAATAGAAACGCTAGTGAAGTTAAATTGACTTCATTCACAAAATTGGAAATTCTATGAACTAAATCAAATAAAAAATCAACAAATTCAAACAAAGATATCTAATCAGAAGTTCCCATGCTAATAATATCAAGAAGCTCAATTTCAGAGTAGTAATAAAGATATAGAAACTTGGCTTAAGAAAGAAAAAGAAGTAGATAGTACCATGGAAATGAAGGCTGAGACACCATACATCAAACGATTGGTCTTGAACCAAGGTTTTAGAGGCCAAAATCCCATAAAGCTTGAGGGTGCGGAAGCCCATTGAAAAGACGCTCAAGCCGCCCAACCTTCTTTGTCTTCTTCGATGCTCAAAAGAGGATCTAGGAACTTGAAACAACCACAGCAGTTAATTTGAAAACAGGGAAATAGAGTGGAAAGGGCCTGGTTTCCAACTTCCATATTTCCATATTGGGCTTGCTATATTTTAGATACTTGGGCTCATGTACGAGCTTTAAACTACGGGTCCAAAGCTAAATTTTGTAGAATTTTTCAGGGAAAGAGGCGAAGAAGATGAGCGAAAGGAGGCCAGTGCCCAGGAGAGAGAGTCCATGGGGATTGTCAGAGGGGTATCATCGACAACCTACGGCTCATCGATGCAACGACAGAGCTGAGGATGTCATTCAAGTATGACTCTTTTGCGATTACCCACCTTCTTGATGTGTCTTTTGAGATGAATATCTATCAATTTTTGCAATAGTTTACGGTCTTCACTCTTCGTCTTCTCTTCGTTTTCATTTTTCTTTTCTATCTTGTTCACTTTCTTCATTTGTCGAGGATCTAAATTCTGGGTTTTTGTTGACCAAATGGGTTGTGCTTAAAGTTGCTTGTGTTGGAGGGACTGGATTTGGGTGTAGACCTCTAATTTCTGCTTTGGCTGAGTAGGTTTATGTTTGCGCCTTGTATTAACGTGTACTGGGTAGGATATATTTCAGTTTCTGTGTTTCTCAAACACAAATAAGAAAAAAGAAGAGACAGTCTGCAACAATATTAAAAGAAATTCTTTTGAATGAAGTGGTGTATAAGAAAGCCTAGAAAATTCTCCAATCAGCAATATTTTCTCCTTGTTCAATGGCAAAGTTGGAAGGAAATAATCATGCTGAAATTTTCTAACTTGCAACGGGCTCTATTTTCCATGATCTTATCCACACCTCTACAGTAAATTACAAAACAACAGGAAGTGACTCTTAGCAACGTTTGACTAATGGTAGCTGATTAACACTGGCTATGATATTCTAGTTGGCAATTCTTCAGAAGGGTAAAAAGTAACACAAATGATAACCAATTGTATTAAGCGATTTTGCTGTGTTAATGTTGTAGGCTTGTTTTGAGGGAAACCCATTCAAGACTGTTCCAGGACCTTTCAAACTTTTTTGGCGGTGCATGCGTTCTAAACCTGGGTATGTTGCTATTCGAGTGTACTTGTTAATTCACAAATAATGATAATAATAAAGAATAAGGCTTCTAAATGAGTCTGATGTGTGTGGTTTAACAGGGAAGAACCTACAGAGCCATACACTTACTTGGAAATTGATCCTCCAACGAGAGAGGTGAAGCTTGAGTAAAGGGTTGCCAGAACTTGATGTTGTTTAGGCATGGTGTTTCCTCCTTCCTACCTTGACCAGTTTTTCATTTGTTCCATCTGTGGGATTTCGTTTGTGGATAAGGGGTGGTAACAGATCAAAGCTGTTGTTTCCACTTGAGACAGACAATCGCATGAATTTATGGTTTGTTCTAAAGATTATGGGTGTTTCTTTTTTAAGCCATACGACGAAAACATTGCGAAGACATTTATGCTTGGAAAGGTGGTTCCTTTGCTTTTTTTTTTTTTTTCTTGTTTGACTTGCCAGAAACGAGAAAAGCATCAATAAGCTTGGATTCATTTCTTGCTTCTAATATCTCAGAACGGAGATCTGGATATTTGACCATATTTGTGTGGTTCGTCAAAATTCATCACTTGAAGTCAATGATAGTTTTAAATTTAATAATTTAAATTTGGTTAATGTTAACTTTGGTGAACTAGTTTCACTCTCAATAGTATTTCAAAGTTTGAGATAAACTATGAAGATTTGACAAAGAAATTGACGTTGTTGTTGTTCTAGTTACTTTCTGGGAAATGTTGTCACTTCACACGAGATAAGGCAATTTTGCTGTCAAACTAGGGCGGTGAGGCTAGTGGACACGAACGACGTTATTCTTCCAAACGCTGGTAGGGGTTGTAAGGGGTATAATGATAATCGAGTTTTGATTATCAGGAGGGTACTTACGTCATTTAACAAGATGATCTCTCCCCTGTGGATAACAAATCTACTCGGATAGCTCTTCGTCTCAGAGCGGACGAGAGGCCATCTCTCAGTACTTCTTCCCACGCCAGTAGAAAATAATAAGAACCATAACAGTGAGTTGATGCTCGCAACCTTCTAGCAATGGCTTCTTCAATCGCCCCTTCGCTCCATACGAGGTGAGAGGCCTAAAATTTATCTTAAATTACTCTTTTTATACCTCTCTCCGAGTTTCTGTTTGCTCTACTTGTTATTATCATTCGAATTTTGTTTTCTCTTTTATTCATGGCACTGGGTAGCTCTAAATTTGCTGTAACTTTTATTGGCTAATTGGATTGCGTTTTCTGGATTATTTTACGCTACTTTAGTGTGTTTGAGTGGATGTTTTGAGAGTTCTTTCTCGCGAAACCCTTTTGAAGACGGATGAATCACTTAGGTTATGTCTGAGACAATGAAATTGACTATTTTCTTTCCTCTTCTCTTGTTTCTTCTTATTACCGTCTATATCTGCATCTTTTCAGCCCCAAAATGGATGAGGGATTGTCAATTAGGCGTATTTCAAATATGAAATTGAAAGGTTGTATGTGGTAGATGTGTAGTTCATACTGTATATAATAATGGACCTTGTCTTAGAATTTTAAAGGTTGGCATTTTCCCCTTGTTTCAGCAATTTTCAATCAGTATTTTTGGGCCAGAAAAATGGATTCTGCGTCTCTCGTGCTCCTGCATCGCGTGTTGGATTCTTGAGGAAAATGGTAGAATGTAAGGAATCAAGGATAGGGAAGCAACCGATTCAAGTTCCTTCCAATGTGACCATCATGTTGGAAGGTAGGGAAATGAAAGTTAAGGGTCCTTTGGGAGAGCTTTCGTTAAGTTATCCTCGAGAAATCAAGGTTGAGAGGGAAGAATCTGGGGTCATAAAGGTCCAAAAGGCGACCGAAACTAGGAGGGCAAATCAAATGCATGGCCTTTTCAGGTAGCTCTTCCTCCAATTTCTTTCATGGTTTTCTGATATAGATATATACAGAAAGTTTGTTCCATCATCGTCAATGTTAAGCATATTTTTTGTTGTTTCTAAATATTAGGACTCTAACTGACAATATGGTTGTGGGAGTGTCAAAGGGATTTGAAAAGAAACTTCAACTGATTGGTGTCGGTTATCGTGCAATATTGGAAGGAAAGGACTTGGTTTTGAATCTTGGTTTCTCTCATCCTGTAAGGATGGAAATCCCTGAGGGGCTTCAAGTGAAGGTGGACGAGAATACAAGAATTACCGTAAGTGGATATGACAAGTGTGCCATTGGCCAATTTGCTGCATCAGTTCGGAAATGGCGACCACCAGAACCCTATAAGGGTAAAGGAGTGAAGTATGCTGATGAAATTGTCAGACGAAAGGAGGGTAAAGCAGGAAAGAAAAAGTAAAATGAATTCCTGTTGCTGATTTTGTTTTCTCATTCTGATGTATTTCATTGTGCTTTTGTAAAATCGAATGTATTGATATTGCTGACGATATGCTAGATTCTATGATTAGTTCATACTCATTTAAGGAGCTTAAGTAACTTGGCAAAGTTGTATGGTTATGCAAATTTAAACAGTTCAATTCTTTAGAAAGCAGACCAAGTTTGGGCAAGATGTATCTGGACTGTGCTTCCACTTTCAAATTTTAGCTACGCAACTAAATGATTCATATGCAAATAGCTGCTTGAGAAAAATAAGGATTATATAAGAGGATTGCGTTAATGATAATACCCGATGATGCCGTTTCAATATTATTCTGCGCAAGTTGTACTTTTCATGTCTATGTGTGCGCTAATTGAGTAGGTTTAAGTTTGGACGCTGGACATACCTATGAGGTAGCCTCCTGCTCTGCCTGATCATCAGAAGTTGATCTCCCTGATTCCTCTGCCACAATGACGCCCCTAGATCCATTCTGGTATTTGTAGGAAAAGAGAAATAAGAGGAAATATATGGGACTGAGTCTTTTATAAAATAAAAATGTACATGGTCAATAAAGTAGAAGAAACTTGAAAGGAAAACTTTACAAGTTTTTCAGTATAAGCTTTGAGAGCTTTCTCGTATTCTGCTTTCATTTTAGCTGCCTTTTCATTGGTTGGAGCTTTCTCCGACGAACATACAAGTGAAACCACAACATATTTAACTTACGTAACCTTCATCTGAGGCATATCAACATGAACTCCATTTATTTTAGATTCAGGCGAGTAGAAGAAAATTTCAAACAGCTAATTGGTGATAAGCTTCAATTGTAGCTGATGCCAATTGCCAGAATTGAATTTATCATTTTTGTTTTAATTGAATATTTCCCAGGTATAACTTGAAGAATTATATCTCACTGCATCAGACATAGATTTCCACTTCTCGGCCACTGCTTTTGCAACCTGGATATTAAGTTCTGAACCAAGAATAACGTGGAGTGAACGTAAAACGGAAACCAGAGGAGGTCTAAATCTCGCTGATGAGGATTTTATATCAGGAAATTTGTCTCTGAACGTTTTTCGAAAGTCCTCCCTGTCATACATGCAGAAAACAAGAAATAGGACTGGTAGTCAAAATAACGAGTTCACAATGCTTCTAAACGAAACTCAAGCAGTGAACAAGTTTAAATATCAAGTGCACATGAAAACGAAGAACGCTGTGGGCGGACGTTTTGGGGCCTTAAGAGTCCTTGTTCACTTTCTTCTTAGCTACATTCCAGGCCTTGCGTAATACAAACAATCGGACAAAAAATGAGTGCAGGATCCAAACGAGTGGAGATATGAAGACGGGAATGATAAGCTTCAAACCGGACATGAAATCACTAGTAAAGAAAGATAGGTCATGATAACAGAAAACAGTTCACATGGACAATTAATCATGTAGAAGTAGCAGACACCTGGTTACAATTTGAATGTGAAACTTAAAGTCGGAAAGATGGAAAACAGAAAATCATTGATCAATCCATTTATACGACCAAAATGAAACGCAGAGGTGGAGAAAGAGATATGCACTAGAAGAAAGCAATGGCGAGAATATAAGAGAAAAGTGAAGAGACAGGGACCACTACAATTTAGACGAGATGAACAAGAGGAGAAACGCTGCTAATTACTTGATTCACATAGAGGACACCTGCATAAACATTTCAGAAAGCAAGCAGCAAGACATAGCTGCAGAAGCTAAATCGTGAAGAAATCATGCGTTTAAAAGCACAATCAAAAGCAACGATAAATTCCAGAAATCAATCCCAACAGTAAAGCAAGCGCAGAGAGGTTAAACGAAAAGCATTGAAGTTTACTCTAATGCGGGCTTTTTCAGAGCAAGAACTGCAGTTTTCACTTGGAGAGCTCTCATGGCGTAATTTGGAATTGGCAGGAAAAAAATGGTAGGAAATGGAGGGGAACCTTTTATATAGAACGTGGTTCAGATTTTAAATTCAAAAACGAGAATTGGTTTTCCGTGTTCGTTACGCGAGTGCCGGCACGCGATTTTAACTCATTCTCTCTACATTCGTTCGTCGAAATGGGCTTTAACTAACAGTTAAGCCCAAGTCCATGACTGAATTCAAAAATGGTAAAAGTCTGAGCAGTTTCTCCTCTCTCTCATTTTCCCTCCACTCCTTCCCGCCCCTCTCGCTCTTCCCCTTTCCCTCAACCCTTGCTCATATACGCAAACTTCTTCTTCTTCTTCTTCTTCTTCTCTCTCTCTCTCTCTCTCTCTCTCTCTCTCTCTCTCTCTCTCTGTGCTGCTATGAATCGGAGGATCCGATCGCTGGACAGACCTAGTCCCAAACGGAATGAATCACTGCACAAGTTTCTCAAGCCCGGTGCGTTAGCGCAAATGCGGAACCTACGAATCAGTGCTAGAACACATCGACTTGACTTAATTTCTCAGATCTACCTCCACCAAGCGACTGCGTCCTTTTCGTCACCATCTGCCCCTTTAGGCTCCGCCGAACCTCAGATCAATACAGTCGACGGACTCCCGAGCTTTCCGGCGACGATCTATGGCCCCGGATGTCTGCGGAGAAAGAAGCTCGTACCAGCGAAGTCCGGTTGGTTTTCAAGCTCTACAGCGTCAAATCCGACAACGAATTCGCTGCCTAATCCATTAGTCGATATGTTCGCTAGTGACTCAGTCGCTGCTCGTTGAATAAATTTGTTCGGGAAGTACATTTTTGTCTTTTGTAGGTTAAATCAAAGAAGGCAGTCTTCTTATCTGATAGATTACATTCAATGTCAGATAATTTCCAATGAAATTAAATAATTGTATTTCTTACTTATATCATCTAAATTTGGATTTATTAAGGCAAGTAATTTTCCAACTGCGGTTCCACAATTGCCATTTTCTAACTAAAGAGAAGTTTTGAGTTTGGGGAGTTAGATATATTCAGCGGGATTTCTATTTTCTAATACTAATAAATGGTTAATGATTCCACAGTTCCAAGTAATCTGCAATCAGATTACAGCTTACTTTTTTGGTCCTCCTTGTGATTATTAGTTCTCATCTACAGTTTTATTTGAGAACATGAAATAATCACTTAAGCTTGTGCGATTTGCTTAGATGATTAAAATCTGATTGGAAATGTGAAGCATTTCGGGGAAACTAAATGCCCAAGGCACATTATTCTTATTCATAATTAGGCTTGAAATGATTGCATAACCATAGTGGTCAGGCAACAAACATCTACCATATGAATTTTTCTTTGGCTGATTGTATATGCTAAGTTGATCGATTTTCCTTCTACCACCTGTTAATCAAAGAATAATGCTATGTTTAATATCATAAACCTAACATTTCTCTTAATCAAATAATGATTATGTCTGAATATAGAAGTCTTACCCCTAATCTTGAGAACGACCTTACGGTTCAAAAAGGGTGAGAGTTAACGGGGTGAAGCTGTAGATGAAGTACTGTGGGACTTGTTGAATATCTAGGCCAACCAATTGGTTTCCATCACCTGGTCTGCAACAAATCCGTTGAAAAATTTGATCTTCATTGCCCTTGGGTTCGTGAATCTGTTGCACTAGCCAGCCGCCATACTAGTGCTGCATGGCAACGTTCGGTCATTTGAAGATGAACTACAGATTTTACATCTCATTTTATTGCGTTCACATTTGTTTTGTTTTATGCACTCACTTTTCTTCTCTTGCTGCAGCAATCATCTAAATAGACTGCAGAAATGCAAAAGTCTAAACGAGGGCTCCTTTCATTCTTAGGTACACTTTGCATATATCTTACTTATTTCCTTGGAATAAATCATGTTTGTCTGAAACTTCTTTTCATATGATGAAAACTTCGGGAAAAGCTAAGATTTATAGCACAATCAAGCTGTCTAATTATTCATTTCTTAATCCTTAACTGCAGTCTGCATATGACGAATTCAAGCAGCTACGTCTGGTCCACACTGCATTTTGGAGAGCTGAAGTAAAATCAACACTTGTCTGGCTTTTGTAATGCATCATAAATCTTTTTTTTTTTTTTTTCTTTTTTGTTGTTGGAAGGAAGCAAATTCATTGTAGAATAATGTAATCAAATGCTGTTTACAAGTGGAGTTTTGTTCGAGTCCTCATGAATTGGGACAGATTAAAGCCTTCTCGTACTAAACTAAATATTATCGTGAAAATAAAAGAAGTGGGTCCAAGCAGGAGAAGATGGCTTCTTTTACTTGTTTGCTAAGTTTATGGAGCCTCAGTTTGGGTAGCGCAGTTCTTTGGCCGTACCAAACAGCTGATGCTTTCAGTTCAAGCGGCAGCCTTTTGTTGCCTTTGGAGTACTCCACAAGTTACAGACCCTCTTGTTGCAACGTAGGCGTCAACCTCTCCTCCTCACTAAATCATGTCATTTTATAATCGATTTGTCTTGAAAGAAAAAATTTTCGATATTCAGCGCAACATCAGGTGGTATTCTAGACTGAGCAATTGAAGCAGAGGACAAAACCATTGTGATATTCTGAGGCTGGTTATGTCTCGTTGACGTAAATAGTACTCTTTCATTTGATTTTCTTACTATTGTTGACAAAAGTTAAGGCTTGTTGAAGGATATCTCCAGTTGTATGCTAAGATAAAGATCCACTTTGCCAGAGCTATCTGAGTATGGATGCAGATTTTTATGTCAAAGTTGATGATGATGTTCGTGTAAATATAGGTAATATAATATTATACGCAGTCGATTCTCATATTGTATTAGAAGAAAAATCTTAAATAAGTTCCATCTCTTCAATGGATTTCATTATCACTTGGTGAAACGTCACTCGGACATCTGCCTAAACAATGAGTATACATTAGAAGCATGAAATCTGGTACAGTACTTCAACCGAAGTGTTACTCACTTTCTTTTGCATAAATTATAGTCCAATTTTCAAATTTTATACGTAGATTGTTGGGAAGGGAAGTGACATACCATGAATCCAGAGTGTTGGAAATTTGGCAAGGCAGGGAAGATTTTTCCTTTAAACTTTTCTTCTTCTCATTCTTTCAATGAGATCTGACTTTTCCTCAGCCATGTTCTACACAAATATGCTATCGAGGATATTTCGCCGGGATCTTGGTTTATCGGACTGGATGTAAATCATATTTACTATCGGAGATTATGCGGCGTCACCCCGACAGGCAAACTCGAAATTCTGACCATTGTTAATTTACAATATTGATGAACGGTGATAAATAAATTACATGTTTAAGATCTCTCAAGCAATTTTTGATGAACTTGCTGATGCAGATTGTGGGAGGCTTAGGCAGGGAATGTATGTGTGGCATCTTTTGATTGGAGATGCAGCGGGATATGCAGCTCGGCCCAGACTGAGAGGACAATGGAAGTCCATCGGCGTTGTGGGGAAGGTGAGTGAAAGCTTCCTAATATTCTACTGTAAACAACTGATAAAAACAACTTACTGAAAACACAAAAAGAAAAAAAAAACAATCGAAGTAGGGAAGAGATTGGTTTAATCAATGTCATAATAATCTCAGGGTCTCCCGGGGCCTTAATGGAAGAAGATGGTGGGGTTAGGAGGAATCTTACTTTTTGAGAGGAAATATTATGGTATAAAATTAGTTGAGTTCGTTAGATGATTATCCTTAACTATAACAAGAAACTCAATACCATGATCCATGTATTGTCGTTCGATACCAACTAAGATTGGAAAAGAGAGAAACATTACCTCAACATATAGACTATCCATGGAGTTAGAGCCATCTTACGTGATATTGGCACGGCTCAATAAAAAAATCCAGGACCCATCATCACTGGGGCGCTGGTTTTTTCATTGAACCTCACCAATATCCCGTGGAACTGACTCTAGACAAAGACACAACCTGCGAACATTAACAAAACAAAAAACATGCCGGCTTAACATCCGTGCTGTTGGACCTCTGTTAAGACGATGAAACTCGGAGAAACAGAGAGAGAAAGTTTGAAAGTGTGTGAGGGAAGAGGAAGAGAGGAGGAGAGAAATAGAGGGGAGGGGTGGGGTGGTGGAGGGAGCATTGAAGAAACATTAAATAGCCAACAACCCAACAATGAAGGAGTTGGAGTATTAATTAACAGGGGAGGGAGGGTACAATAATGGTGAAATAGAAATAAAACTCAGAAGGGAATCAAATCTGTAGTTTTTAACAGAGGAAGTAATGGATGTTTGGTTCTGTGAGTTGTTCAATCAGCATTTATGTCAAAAGCCTTTCGTTTGGTTTGGTTCTTTGGTACCATAAACTTCTCATGGGGGGCACTTCGTAGGTTCACTGTCTTATGAACACGCTTTTAGCAACTTCCCGCTTCTTTCTTTGATAACTCTGTCTCTTACTTATGCTATCGCCGATGTTGTCTTCATCATTTTGACCCACTTACAGGGAGACCCAATGGTAATATTTTAGCTGAGCCAATGTGTAATATAGCAGTAAACTTGGTAAATCACGCTGTCATTAATCAAAATTGCTCTCCATGTTACTCATTAATGAGAAAGTGTTCTTCCTCTTGTCAGGTTTTGCGAAAGTAAGGCATCCCACGCTCTGTTTGCTTCGCACACTGTGTGAGTGGCAGCAGCGTCGAAAAAGTGAGAGGCCAGTTCGATATGAACGTCGTCGTTTAATATCGACACGTGGCGCGAGGTTAAATGACTAAAATAATATAAAACGAGTTCGTATTTTCGTTTCCTTCTTTGCTTGGACGGCAAGTCTGGGAGTCAATTCGTCCTTTTCGCTCTCACAAGGCTTCAATCTCTGGCTCGTCTTCATCAAATTTGGACTCTCTTTTCCCTTCAATTCGGTAAACAGTTGGTTTATATCATTCCTTTGCAATTCCCATTCTGTTTAGATTGTGGTATTGGGGTTTCTAATTTCTTTTCCTCTGTAATTGTTTGAATTGCAGAAGATCCCCATGGCTAAGAACTCGTTCAAAATGGAACACCCGCTGGGTTTGTTTTCTATGCAGATTCGGAATTTTATTTTTATCTTTTCTGTCTCTTTATTCGTGTTTGTTTCGTCAACCTTTACCGCCAATCGTGATAAATTTTTGAATTTTTTTATCTTCTGTAAGAGTTGAAGATTGTATTTGGTGCATAATTGTTTTCACTTTTGTTGCCATAAAATTGCAGGAAAGAAACATTTTAACCTGGTTCTCATAAATTTTACTGGTAGCTTTGAATTACGGCGTGAAAATGGAAAATAAAATTGCTAGAAAGAAAGTTGGTGTTTTTTTCATTCAACACCTCCTATATTACAAAAGCAGAGAAATACATGTAGGGTGAGGTGAGGGGGAAGTGAGTTGGAGACAGTTTACTCTTCCATTCAACTTCAACCGTTCCTCACGATTTCACCATATGTTTAACTGCCTCCCACTTACTAACATAACCTACAGAAATCACCAGGTATAAAACTGAATCGTAGAGTGAAGAGAATGCAGAGTCGTTCCTTCTCTCATGTTCTTGATCGTTCCATATTTTTCCTTTGTTATGAAATATAGTATTCCTGAGGCTTGTTTCTTAAAACAATTATAATCGAATGATTAAAACAAGGAACTATAATTCTAAGCTTGTCTATGAACGGCAACCATAATCATTCCTATGGATAAAACAGAAACAATGACTGTACCTTCACCCACAAATACATGGTTAAAAAGTATTCAATTTTTCATCTAATGTAGTGGTGTAATTGGAAATTCGTCGAGCGCATGCCCACATTCTAAAAATTATCAAGAAGAAATCGGTGGAGGAATTCAAACTGAATCCATATCTCGCCGCTTTGTTCAAGTGCATGAGTTGGATATTCTACAAAATGTCTTTCGTTCAACCTAATATTCTTCTTCCATCACCGGTTATGGTGTCGGGCTAGTTTTGAAGTTGATCTATTTGGCCATATTCTTCACCTACTTTGATAAAAAGGACAAGTGAATCAATAATACACTTTCCACCATTAGTTTTCAATTGATAAAATCTAAGGTTTAACTATCAATATTTGTGTTGTTTCAGAAAATGTTAAGTTTTTATATTGTGGATGAGATCTTCACTGTGGCTATCATAGCTAATCACTACGATAAAAATCCATTAGCCATCAACATATCATTATTGGTGGGCCTTATTTGTTTCTTTGAAAACATGATAATAAAGTTTTTGTCACGATCCAAGGAGAGGTTGAGACAGAAACGTCGGTCAAGTGATCTGATCTCTTAAAAGAAAATTCAATCACCTAGTCCAAGACAACAAATTGGCAAACTAGAGTCTTATCAAGGAAAAATAAAAATAGAGATAAAAAAGAAAGAGGCCACTCTTATTCTTAACTTGATTTTTTTTTTTTTTTTTTTGGGTGAAGAGTTTTGAGATGAGTTACTAACTTAATAAAAAAGTTATATCTTGCATTATGGTCAGAACCAAGTTTTTATCTTTATTTTAAAAAGGTGATTTACCTTTTCAAAATCATGCATGGATTAGATAAAAGAATAATTGAAAACATCTTTTCATTCTTTCATTTAAAAAAACCTGGCTCCACGAGCTCTCTAGGAGGTATTTAAAAAATTCATAACATAAATAAATGACTATACAATCTGATGTGCCACATGTTGCCATCCTCCGATCATAGGCCAAATCCATGGTCGAATCTTTATTTAGCGTGTTTGCTCATTTTATAAGTAATGTTATTTGGAGATTAAATGGAGCTAAAACCAAACACTAGAGGCATGAAAGAGCCATTCAACTTATCAATAGGAAGCAATCACATGATCATGTCAATCTAGAAGAAAGAGCATCCCTCAACCACTCCAAGTTAGGGGAATGAACTGACCCTTAGCCACTCCGAACTAGACTCAAGAGATGAGGCTCTTTCTATAAGCAATTAAGGATGAAGCTTGACATTCAAGAAAAGGAGCAAACTCAATTACTCACCTGGGAATATGCTTAGCCTACTCTCAAGCTTAAAGAAGGAAACATGTTTCCTTGGAAGGTTGTGTGTTGTGCTTTGGTGAGATGAGGGACCACATTTGAAAGAGACATTTGGAGAGAGAAAGAGCATTGCCAAAATTAGCGAAACAGCTCTTGTACTTGACCATGTGATTGGCCAAATGCACCTCCTTTTGAGCTCTATCTTCAGCTCACTTTTGGCCACATTTTATAATCATAATTTGCTGAAGAGAGGAGGTATTTAAACCATCTTTAACACCCATTCAGCTGCAGTATTTGTTGTTGAATGAAAATTAGAAGTTTTTGCTTGGTGTTTCTCCTTTCAATCGGCGAGTCACATCCTAGAAAGTAGAGTGAGTGTGTGTTCGGTTTTCACTTTGTTGTGAGCCAAAGTGGTTTCTTCTTATTGCAACCTTCTTCAATTCCTTCTTAGTCTTGGAAAAATTAGAGTAAGGTTGTATAAAACTCTCATCCAAAGCTTGTTAGAGTGCTCTTTGTCAAAGAAGAAAACAAATCCCAAAAGGTGCCATTTATCACCTGGTCGGACTAGCAACACGACTTCAACCATATCTTTTCTATCTCATCAATTCATCCTCGCACTTTTACATACAACCATCCTCATTCATGTAGCTTTAACCTACCACAAGAATTGCGTCATTTGGATCCCACATGAGAGAGTTATGCCTCTAAAAAATTGATAGTTCATTCTTGACCATAGCAGCAGTCCCGAGCTCCGGCGACCTCCACCCTTTCCAGTATATCTCCCATTTCCTAGCAAATCTTGACCTGAAATTTTAAGGGCTTTTTTCCAACAGCAAGGGTAAGATTTTGTTAAATTTTCAACTTCATTGGATTCAAATTGATGAAGTTGTGCATTCTGGAATTCAGTGCATATTCTTGTCAAATTAGTGTTGTTTCAAGTTTGCTGTTTGTGTTTCCATTCTTTCCCCCATTTGGAGCCAAGTCTTTGCATGTCATTTGGTATCAGAGCCCTGCTCTTTCGTTGATTTATTTGCTCTATTTTTGGAAAAACAATTGGTAAAATTTTTTACAAGAAGCGGTGTTAATAGCTAATACTCAGAGTCCATTGCTCAACTATCTTTAGCAACAAAACCGAAGAGAAGTGAATCTAGTTTGCAAGGGAAACTAGATAGTTGGAATCACTAATTAGATAGCATTGGCCAATGGATAATGGAGAGAAAGATTTGGCAAGAAAGGGTCCCTTAAGCTCCCTTAGGAGAAGACATGGAGACATTAGGAGAAAATTCACACAAACCGAGTATGATGATGATTTCGAAATTATAGGCTTTGATGGCACGCATACAAGACAGTTTTATTGTAAAAATGAACCATGATGAGGCATACATCTCTCCTTTTAGAAGCTCCGTTGATAAGGGTGAGTATTTTTTTTTTGGATTAAAATAGTCGAAGTGCATTTTATTTGTGGTGATTTTTTAGATGAAGGAAAGATTAAACTAGCTTCTTTGAGTTTCACTGGGTATGCTAGTTTGTGGTGGGATCAACTTAAGAGAAGGAGAAGACTAATGACAAGAGTGGAGTTTGTACGTGGGAGTTGATGAAGAACCTAATGAAAAGGGAGTTTATTCCAAGTTATTACAAGCAAGAGCATATCTCTAGGGCATGCTCAAACACACCTAAGCTGCCACGCTTCCTAGAAAAAGTACATGATGCGCTTGTTCAAGAGCATTTATAGGAGAAGGAAGATGTACCAGAAGAAGACACTTTCTATCTTCATGAAAACCCACTACTTGAGATCGATTATCAAGTGGTTGACGAAGATGATTGCTCTAGGGAGGAAACCATCAAAGCTAATCTCCTAAAGTGTGGATATATATTGGCAACAACTATTAAAGATGAAATCAACAAAGGAGAGGTGTTTTAATATCGAGTGAAACCTTCCCTCATCACCATCCATAGTCCTGTAATTCTACAAAATCGAGAGAAGTGTCAAATCGAACTACTATTATTGAAAAGTTTATAAGAGGAGATGGATTGTAACGACTCATTTTCTCAATAAGATATTGTCCGCTCTGGAGATTGAGTTGTAATCTAATATCTTCCCCTCACGAATTTGTTTGGCGAGAACTTCTCAGTTTGTCACCCAACATAGTACTGCTCTCGCCGGAGCACTCTTAACTTCAAAGTTCTTATGGGATTCACTGCCAATTGTGCTCAAAAACGCATCTTACTATTTTAGGAGAGTTTGCTTACATATGTTTCATTTCCATATACCTCCCAAGCGATGTTAGATTGTGACGACCCCCTTTTCCATGACTCGGGATTTGCTTATACTCGATTCCAGGATTTGCCTACACTCGGCTTACGTCCCGAGATTTGCCCCGCAGTCGTTCTCATGCGTACATATTCAGGTCATCACAATCACCCCCCCTCGGAGGCCCAACGTCCTTGTTGACCACATTTCTATTTGAGTACAGACTCTGATACCATTTGTAGCGACCTATTTTTCCAATAAAATATTGTCCGCTCTAGAGATTGGGCCGTAGCCCAATATCCTCCCCTCACGGAGGAGAATGTCATGAGTGGACAATGGCACTGCAGATTTCGCTCTGGGAGTAGGTCGGTGCATAATCAACGCGGATTCTGCTCTGGAAGTGGGCCGGTTGGGCTATCACATCTACTCTCACTCTCGATCGGCTATTTTGCTTCTCTCGTTGAATTTGACTTGGCAATTTAGAGTTTCAAATTGAACCATTACGAGGGTAGAAATTGCCAATAAGTAAGCAATTCCCTCTTTATAATTTTTGTTTTGTCGATAAGCAAAGAGTTTAACCAAGGATTTTTTTAGATGTTGTTGAAGGTTTCGAAAAAGAAGGGACGTTGGAAATTACAATGAAGGTTGGAGTTCTGTGCGTGTAGTTCCAACTAGTAAAATAAATGAAAGAGAAAAATTTAAACTTTTCCCTTTGTGTTATAGTGCCTAAATTAAAATTGATCTAGAGTTTACCTTTCAAATAGCTCTAAAGAGGAGACGACAAAATTTGTTGCTTGAAATCACCTTCTCGGTGGTTGGAGAAAAAGCTAACCAAACGTAAAAATTCAACTTTTAAATCTCGTTGTTTGCGATGGATTGCCTTGTCACATTTTATTTTAGATTATATTATTATTATATATAGATGTCATTTATTGGACTCGTTACACCATTGTTTTGTACTCTAATTTTAAATTAAAGAGTAACATTCATTTTAAATCTTGAAGTATTAGGTATTTAGGAAAGCAACCCCAAGTAATTACGATCTCAACCTCGAACTACGAAAAACTTCTAATTTTAACATTGTCAACATCCCGTTTTCTGAGATTGCCCTCATCGCTCCTAGTTTCACTCCCCTTGGAAAATTCGAACGGTGAGATACCTCAGTCCCTCTTTTTCATCTGAGTTGTGTTAAATCGCAATTTAAGGACGTGGTTCTGCTCTAGAATTGAACTTGATAATTGTGGCTGAATAGCAATTTTCGTTGATAGCAATTTTTGTCTGCGGCTTAACGAAATCTTCCATGTAAGAAGTGGAAGCGAAGCAATGTTTCCGCTTGTCTGAAACTCTAACTTTAGAAAATTTTTCTAATTTTCTTCCTTTTTTCTGTTTTTTGTTTAACGAAATCTTCCTTTTTTTTTTTTTGTTTGTTTTTGGCTTATAGTACTACTGTTCGACAGAAGTTTTGAAGTTTTGAAAGGGGGTAAAGTTCAATCATGGGTAAACCAATCACTAGGTAGACTCAAAAGTTTTGTAATTTGAATTTTGCTATTTTTGTTTACTACCCTCCAATTTTTTTCCTTGCTAAATTTTTTATGTTGTCAAACTAATGAAGGCCAGGTTCAACCGCTAATACCGATCGCAATTTTGAGAAGAAGGTCCAGTTTTATGCTAGTGAGTTTCAATTCTTCATCCTTGGAAGACTCCAATTTTTATGTTTCTTTCTTCTTTTAAATAAATTGTGGTTTTATATTTGTGCTGTTTCTTTGCAATTTTTGCAATGTGTACAAAGTACAGCTATGTGTTTGAAAACAGAGCTCCAAATCAATGTGGGGGATTTTTTTTTTTCAAGAGCTCTTTTCTAGATTGTAATGAAAACTATATTTTATTTTAGTTTCATAGAGATTGATTGATATCTATAAAAATAGCTGGTTCCCTCGTTTGTGCTACTAACAGTATGTTTAGGGTTCTCTTACACGGTGCTTGAATTATAACAATATGATTAATACAGAAATCAACCTGTTTTTTCATTTGCAATTATTATGTAATGCAGAGGTTCGAGATGCTGTTTCTTCTCTAAATGCTAAAAAGACTATTTCTAAGGTGAGATGCAATCTTACATTTTTAATATAACAAAATTATTTGATTTGAGATGAATTTAAATGATACTTGAATTGATGGTAGACAATGTGCATTGTGGATTTGTTTAATCAACTTCTCAGGAGTTGTACTCGTAATACATTCCCAATCCATGGGAGAGTATATGTTGGTTATTTGCTTTATTTATTTTCAGAGTACATTTAATTCTAATTGTCCGGCCTCTAAATAATAAAAAGTATCTGAGAAAATTCTTATTTTGTTTTTGGCATGGCATTATATTCCTCTAAGGCCTAGTTATATGGAAAAGTTTTTGCTGTCCTTTATGGATAAGTCTGCGGACTATAATAAGAATTGATCTCTAGTATTCTCGAATTGGTTGTGTTTTTTTTTATAGTACTCTCTAACTGTTTTTTTTCCTTTAGTTGGTTTTATTGCATTATTATTTATTTAAAATTTTAAACTGAAAAAAAGACAAAAATTGAGATTAAGATGTTTACATTAAGAGATGCACTGTGAGAACTAGTATGCTATATATAGTTGCTTTCTATTGATTTTTTATTGGCATACATGTTACACGTAGGATTTGTTGAAAACAAGCATTAAAATAATGACATTTCTCCATGTCAGGAAAATAACATAAATCAATCCATTAAACCTGTTTAGTGTAATCTTAAAACAAGTTTCTATGGAACATGCAAGCTGAAAGAACAGAACTCATATATCTAATCTTTTAAAGTATAAGATATTACTGGCATGTATCTAACTAGCATTCTTATAATGCCTCTTTGTTTGAAAATAAAATGTTCTAATATCAAATGAGTTTGAAATGAAAATTGCTTAACCTTATACATTATATGGACATTGTTACTTTTCCTGTGTTCAACTGTCCTTCACAGTACAATGTGTCTGTGGCTAGCTATTTGTACTTCGTTTGAGGTATAATCTCAGTTATATCTAGTAAACTGTGATCTGCAACATGTTATTTAGAGTCAAATTTTGGATGGTATTTGGTTATAAATGAAGTTTTCTGGGACGGTAAAGCAATATTTACTATGTTATACCAGAATAATAAAACTCGAAGACGACAAAAGAAGTTGAAAGCCTATAATCTATGTACCCTCTCAGAGGCACTTCCGGAAATGAAAATCCAACAGCAAAGAACTCCTGCAGCTGAGCTAAAGGTCAATTGTAAATCGAGACGAAAGCTAATGTGAGTATGGTCATGCTCTGGCTCCTTATCTTTGACAAATCCCCGCTATCTTACATGCTTTGTTATCCTTATATTGTGCCTTCCAATGATGGGTTATTTTTCTTTTAGATTGAGAGAAGGGAAACAGTTTGGAACTGTTCTTAACCATCCGGCATTCCATTCAAACCCTCTAGCTGCAATTCATCAGCACTTAGAGAGTACCCAACCAGTCGCAAATGAAAAACCAAAGAAAAAAGTGAACAAAAATGGCAGCAAAAAGAAGAAAGAGAAGAAGTTAAAGGCTGCAGAAGGGCCTAGATCCATGGAAATATGAGTTTTTCCAACAAAAGAATATGCTTTAACCAGTTCTGCTCATTTTAGTGTTGCTGAGTTCTTGATGCTAAGTTATGATGGGCCAATGTTTTCCTTTTGATTCTCTGTTTTTTTTTTTTTGTAAATCAATTTATCTGAAGAATATCAGTTAGGAAATTTGACTTTTTGTTTGTTAATTTAAATTTTCTCAGTTCTAAATTTTGAGGGATTGCCATTAGTACTTGAGATTGATTTACACTTCCAACAGTGTTAACGGTTGGAAACAAGGGTCCTTCCCTATGGCCGTCTTAAGTGGTAGTAGATCCTCACCATTGATGAGACCATGGGTGGATGCAATCTCCAAGAAAGCTATCCCTAAAAATATAGACGTAATTGGAGACATACCAAGCAGGTTAGAATTGTGTTTTCAATTTAGAATTTAGAATTATATTTTAATCTGTGAGAGGACATTTGGTGGATCGTACAATTCAGATAGTATGATCTCGACCACCCTATTGTGTCAGGATCTTCAATAATTTATGTTAAAAATGTGTTTTACCTCGAAATCTAGAAGAATGGCCACATTAGGTGGTTCGTACATTTCAGATAGTATGATCTGGACCACCTTATTGTATTGGGATTTTCAATAATTTGATGTTAAAAATGCGTTTTACCTCGAAATTTAGAAGAATGGTCTTCACTCTTTTTATGATCAAAAAATAAATTTATTTTGCATTGTTTTGAAAGAGTCTTACTTGTGATTAGATAATATCCGCTTTCATTCACTCAAAATGTCAGTAAAATTGTCAATACCTGACATGACGTGCTTCAAAGTTGCGGAATAAAATGCAACAAAACAAGAATAAGTACAATTTGTTCTGTTTAACTCGGTGTTGATAGAAAAGACCACAAAGTCCAGTATTTATATCTTCGTAAAAAATAAACCAAATGAGCTACAATTTTAACACATACTTTACTTGTATACAAAATACCCTTAAATTTTGAAATTCAAATTCGCAATGGACTGAAAGTTATGCAAATGGGAGTGACGATTGCCGAAGACACTGCTCTGTTCGAGCCGAGATGATGGATCTCCTTGAAGATGACATAGCTATTTCATGCAGAAACCAAATAAAGTGATTTTTGTGGCAAGTTAAAGTTGTGTGAATGTGGATGGTCGTGTGTAAAAATAAAAGGTTGAATCGAAGGGTTAGGGTGGATATGGCTGAAATGATGTTTGCTGGTCGATAAGGTGATAAACAACACCTTCTCAGATTTGGCTCCTCTTTTTGATGAACGGCATTCCAACGAACTATGGATGAGAGTTTGCATTCTTTTGCTATTGATTTTACCCTTCAAGAAAACAGATAAAAGAGTCATAATAAAAACTTCTAAGTGTACTCACAAACTTAGAACACAATGTACCAAAATCGCTCGGATATTACTTACTGGCGGCAATGGAGTTTGAAACTCAAGGAGACTCGGTTTTGAAGAACTATCTTCAGGTTTTCTTTACTCAATCAACTACCTTCCACGACAGCCAAGAGGGGGGTTAACCCTAACCCTTCTTACGATTTAGAGTTACAAAATGCAGCACAAAGAGGCAACCAAAATGGGGTGCTCGGCCATCACACCTAGCTGAGGACCACCCTAATGTTTTACCAATTTTGGTAAACTCTCGCTCTCTCTCCAAATCAAGTGGTCCTCTTGCTCCCACAAAACACAGCCATAGTTCTGGTCATGTGCACATAAGTTTGTTCATCCTAAAAGGAAAAACTAAACTAGAGAAAATAAACTAAACTAAAGATTACATCAATTTGTTCCAAGAAAGACATGGTTCATTCTTCAAGCGGTTCGGCCATGAGGTTGCTTGCATGTCATCGCGTGCATTGCCCTCTTCTTGTCTTGTGTGTTAGGTCTTAACTCCAAGTGGTCTTCCATTCCATCAAACATGAGCTCACAAAAGATGGTAGAAGGCTCTTAGAAGTGCATGGCCAGGAAAACACAGCTAGTGACCAGGAAAACAATGCTAGCTTTGATTAACTCAAAAAAAAAAGAGATTACTTGTTCAATAATACTCGATCAATTTGTTCTCTATTTTTCATAACCTAATAAATAAATAATTATGCTTATATTAATACCAAAACTCATGGAAAATAAATAATTTGAAATTTGTAGAAAATTATAATATATTTGCAAACTATAATACTATGTAACAAAGAAATGAAACAATTGACCGGAAATTGCTGGTATGACATCAAACACGTTTTGTTTGATGTCACAGCAACTAAGCATAAGATTTATTTATTTGTTTAATTTGTTGATCCAAATAAAGAGAACAACATTGATGCACACATGGGACCCATCATTTTGTTTTAATCAAAGAAAATTCTTAATATGTTTGTTCATTTTGTAGGCATTTCCTTTTTTTAATAATCTTGAAGGACCCCCGTCCATCGTGGATAAAGAGAAACTCACTCACTTAATCAAAATAGAAGGCTTTGGCTTCAATGAAGAGTAGACCCGCAAATGAAGAGGGGGCGTGCCAAACTTACTTGGCCACGCCTCTTCTTGGGCTCCTCAATAAATCTAATGTCTTTTCTAGTTTTAGGCTATCTATTTGTTTAAGGTCTTTCTTATTTAAGGTTTTTTTTTTATTTCATTATTTTGTGATTTGGATTTAGACCAATTTGTGATCTTAAAGTCCAAGTTCAATAAAGTCTCACTTGACCGATCCAACTTAGTGGTCAAGTTGGCGACATACAGAGACGAAGAACTCATCTTGGGAAGGCTTTTAATTTTTGTTGACCAATCTTTATATATAAATGAACTCTTGAACCGCTAGTTGTGATTATTGAACATTTGTTAATTAAATTATCTTTGTCTTATTATTGTGAAGTATTTTTCACGAACTTGTGGCTGCTTCCACTTTAGTTTGGTGAGTCATATTCAAAGAATGTGAGTAATTCATCTTTGCTAGCTTGTTTAAGTTAGTTCACTAATTCGACATCCATTCAAATCTTAGAAAAGTGTGCTAAGCCCATCAACACGAGCAAGGTTGAGCACCCCACAGGTGTACCTTGTTCTTCCATTTTTTCTACTCACTCCCATTCCTTTAATTTAGAAGTGTGTCAAACATGTAGCTCATCATCTAATTTTAGCTTTAGTTTTCGCAATAGTTAATTTGACGATTAGATTTATGCGTTAAGAAACTTTTTACAATTTTTTTCAAACTTCATTTATTTAAAAATTTAGATCTTAATAAATTATTATCTATCAATTAGAGCAATTTTTAAGATTTTACATAAATTTTAATATGTACGTACGAGAGGTGAAGCTCCGACTAGTCTTGGGGCAGATCAAACCTGGATTCACCTAAATAGGATAGTCTGAGGACAGGATCTCAAGGTTTAGATCCTCGATTTGTGACTCTTGGAATGACGTGCAAACTCTCTTTTTTAACGTATTCTGAATTTTTGTTTAAAAGTGGCACAATGCTAGAACTTCACAAAGTCTCGACCAGATTTGAGCAAAAAAAATTCGAGCCTGGGTCGGTTTGTGAGTTGCGAGTGGGTTTTAACGCTAAGTTTCTCGAGTACGAGTGTCAAACTCTTGTTCTAAAAAAAAGGTAGTTTGCGAGTATGCCTTTCTAATTCTTTCATCCAAAAATATTAGGAGGTAGGGTTTTTCAAACAAAAACAATGTCTTCTCGATAGTTGATGAATCGAGCAAGTTAAGGAAAATGCAAGGAATTGAAGATAAAACTAGATATTGTGTATCATCCCCACATGAAAAATTGGACATTTGCCAATAGCTCAGTCGGCAACATATCCCCATCAAAGCATGACTTATATTTGTGAAATACGTAACATATTATCCAGAGAATAATATTGTATCTTCTATCTTTTATAAAAATTGTGACCACTTGCACGATTAATTCAAAAACCCATTACATTATATTTATTAATCTTTTTTTAAAAATCAATTCACTTTGAACTAAGTCGAGAATTATCTTCTATTTTAATTGTCTTTTATTTTATATTTTTCATCTTATTTTATTTTTTGTGTACCATTGTCACTTACTAGTTAGCTCGGTAATTCTGAATCACTTTATAAAGTAGTTAAATAACCATCTAATCATACGATTCATAATTTATGATTAATACTATGTTTATTCTCTTATTGTACTATCTAAAAATACCTCTTGACGTGTCAAATATTTATTGGTGCAATTAAGGTAAAAAATTATGAATAGTTAATTTCTTACATTAATTATACCAATAATTATTTGAAACGTCAACAACAAGTATGTTTATATTGTAGAAAAAGAGAATAAACGTAACATTATTCATAATTTATATATCTTTCTGGCATAAAAAATAAATAAGAATAAGGTTGTTTTTACTTTCTTAAAATACTAATTGATATGTAAAATAATTATCAGTATAATTAATATAATAAATTAACTATGTATAATTTTTTATATTTATTGCACCCGATCTTCTTGTATTCGCAATTAAATTGCATTATATTAATAGTTAAAATATGAATAAAATTTATGTCGTTTGAATTTCAGAAACATGACCAAGTAATTTATCAAGTTTATGGAATAAAAACATTATTAAGTTTAATTAGGTTTAAACATTATTTTGTAGTGGTCTTATAGAGTCAAGAACTTGATATTTATAGTTTAAAATTTAATTTTTTTTATTCGAAAGTAGGTTGAAAATTACATTTTTATATCAAAACTTTTCAAAAAATGTACCTAGCAACTAGCAAGGAATAAAAATAAAGCAAAAAGGATTTACTCTTATACTATGGAGGAAAGAGAGAGCTCAACATTTTTAAACAGCAAGACAATCATTTAATTAAAAAAACTAAATAAATTTTATTTAAAGGTGAAAATATAATCGTTAGGCCATCGAAACAACGCTAGAAATATTGTCGGCTACATTATGTTTCTTGCGTAACAAATTATCACATGTCTCGTTAGTACCATCCACGTATGTTTCTATTTTTTATTTATTTCTTATTGTCAAAATATATTATTATCTAAAAAATACAATTAACTCTTCTGCTTCTTTTTATTAGAATTGATAAAAAAAAATTTAATTATATTAAAATACAATAAGTATCTAATTAGAATATTTACATTCTTCTTAGTACAATATTGTCATCAAGATGTTGTTCACTTTAAACGGAGTCAAGCACGTATCATTCTTAGATTTTAACTTAAACCTGTCTCTTTAGTTGAAGGAAAAAATTTTACTTGTAAATTGATCTCCTTTATTTTTTTTCTAAAATCGTAGAACGTTGCAATTTTCAAAATTTTAATTAATTACTAACTAGTAATACAGAATAATTAGTATTTGGAGAACATGCATTATAATTTTTATGTTGGGTAATCCTATCATTTAATCAATGAGTGGAGATTGAAAACGAAAGTGGGATAGGCTTCTCGATAAAACATCAAGAAGTATCAAGAGCCGGCGTAGTTGAATCCATAAAAATGAACATAATCGTGCTTCGTGAAGGATTGATCTTTCTATGTTTATACAGTTTGGTTTAGAGGTAAGACTTCTTTATATTCTCTCACACGATGAAATGTTCTGATGAATTCTCTCACACGATGAACTTATTTTGTTGCTTTTTATGTTTTCCAATCTTATGACACCGAGTCATTATAACGTATATTTTAAATGCATAATATAACGTGACATTTTATAAATCAAACAAAAATTTAATAAGTAATGCCACTTAAACTTAGTCATAAATAAAATAAATACCCAAAATATATTTTATAATAGGACAAAATTCATATTTACTCTCAAAATATGAGTTGATAGTAAAATAGATTTTAAAGTTTTTTTTTTAACAATTTAACCCTTAAATTATGTAAAATTTAACAAATTCTCCCATGTTGCCCTTCGTTCTCCAACAACGTGGCCTTGTTCTCCGTTTAATGCTTAGATGCACTGGACCCTCTAGCCCAGGGTCCCTTTCTCTTGAATCCTTTTTGGTTTGAGAGGCTGTTTTAAAAGAACGAGGTGTCATTTCTTGTTCAGAACTTAAAAGTACTTGACACATCTAAAGCTCTGTTATATCGAATCCCCTCTAGTTCGAGAGGCCGTTCTAGAAGAATAGAGCCTTGTCCCCGTTCAGTGCTCAATAGTACTGGACCAAACTCGGGGGGCCGTTCTTGTTGATCGAGGCCAATTCTCTGTGATAACTCTTTCTTTTTTACAATCATTGGATTTTAGATGTGTTAGTTATTATTAAAAAAAAATGACAGTACTAACTTTCATTTCCTCCGGATAGCTTGGCTTGATGCTGCATTTATGTTGTTTCCAATTTTCTATTCAATCATAAAAATGAAATTATACATCATTAACTTTTATTTGTTTTCTTTATTGTTTTAACATGGCATTAGCAAACATTGGAACTGTCAAGGGGGCGATTATTATATCGAAAAGGACCCCGATCCGAGTAAGTTCACAATGCCCTTGAATCCTCCTTTGTCTAATTACTTTTAAATCCATTCTACATTTGGCGAGGCAGAAAAGAGGCTGGAGGAATCTGCTCGCATAATGGAGAAATACCAGGACAGAATTCCGGTATGGTTGTTCTGTGCAATAGGCTCAAATGTGATGGATCATTATCTAAGCCATGCTCTTCCAATATTTAACTTAATGTAATTTGCGTGTGTTTCAGGTGATTGTGGAAAGGGCTGAAAAGAGTGATCTATTGCAGCTCATGATTTATTTTGGGTTTTCGAATTATAATTCAACTTTTCATTGACATGATCATAGTTTGGAAGTACGTGAATAATTATCTGTAAAGACAGCAACGAGCTTGGAACAGACAATTATTTTTTCTGTTCTATGCTTCTTGGTTAGTTAATAACACTGGAGTGAAACGGTAACAATTAAATATGTTTATGTGGGATTGAATGCAGATATCTGGTTCCAGCTGATTTGACCGTTGGGCAGTTTGTTTATGTTGTGCGGAAAAGAATCAAGCTCAGTCCTGAGGAGGCTATCTTCATTTTTGTGAAGAATAACACATTGCCACCCACTGGTTATACCTTTATATCCTTTAGTTTTCTTGACTATCCAAGCATTGCCAATTTGTTGCAGCTGCTCTGATGTCTTCCATTTATGATGAAAACAAGGATGAAGATGGTTTCCTTTATATGACATACAGTGGGGAGAACACTTTTGGAGAGTACTAAAAATCTACCAAGCTGTAAATAGGTTTGTGCATGGGAAATAAAAAGGGTCTGTTTTTAATTGTAAACTCAATCTTTTTGGTTATTTCAGTTGCTATTCTCCTTTGATAAACGCTTTGGAGTGGATCATTTTTCATATTTGATATGAGTTTATGAACTTTCAGTTCTGTTATTTCTTGAATTTTGATGCAACTGATAGATAATTAAATCATTTCGAAGTTGAGATTAAGTAATTGACTAAAATTACTAGGAATCAGTGGATATTGCGTGTAAATATGTATTAGCATTATAATGATAGTGATGAGGCTGGAAAGGAGGCACACGAGGTTGATGAGGAGAGGGAAGAATGGCTTGAAAGGAGGTGGTATGAACAATGCTGGACAATGGGTAAGCCTTCTTCCTCATGCGATCTCTGTTTTCCCTACAAACACCTGTTGCACTGCCAACAAATTCACACATCTTGAAGATGCATTGGTTCTAGTTTTTCAAATTCAAACGCTCAATCCGTTGACTGATTCTATTGCAAAATTGACATTTTTCTTTATTGGGCATTACAGCTTGTCTCTACTTATTCTGTCTTTCATACCACTTATGAACAACACAAGAGTTTTGACTCTTGGGTTGTAATGAAATAGAATGACAAATGCAAACGATGGAAGCTTCAGCAAGCCTTGTTTGCTTCCATAATCTGAGCAACTTCTGTGGTAACTAATAAGCACACTGTTGTTAATGGAAGACGCCTTATGGGGATGTCCATCGACATAAATCCAATTGTTATTGTGCAATTAACTACGTCGAAATTCGAACATGTACTTTAGTTACACAAATTCTATTTGATCCGGCTCGAAAAGTTCATTGTATGAATTATATGGGGAGATGTAACTGGAGTTTTGTTTGTTATGTTATAACCGCATTGCAAGACTCTAAACTTGTATTTTGACGATTTTATTTATTTATTTATTTTTTTAAGGATTTTTTAGATAAAACTGGGCACGTGTTTCTTCTAATTTTTGGTTTGGTTCTCTATTTTATGTAACAATAAATTATAAAGAGAACTCTATTTAATTGACCATTGAGATAAAGTAATTTGTTCATTATCCATCTTGGTGGAGTTGCTAGAAAAAAACTGAAGTCTAGATTTATACAGTTGGGATAGATACAGCGATGATCCAGATAAACACAAAAAAAGGTAAGTACGAAAAACTTGTATACTTCTACTGAAACTCTCTCTGGAAAAGTAGTCTAAGGAAGTTGTTGGCAGATGGCAGGCCTGTTGTTCCAGCAAGCCTCTGGAGATGCGATTGGCGCTGATGAATCACCGTTTTCCTGCACATCCAGCGCCAGATTTGTGGTCGACAGATACGACGCCTGGACATTGTATTCGTCGTCGCCGCCGCCACTTGGGTACCACTCCGGCAATGGTAGTGGCATTGTGGAGGGAAAGTTGTTGAGAAGACTCATCAAGTCGTCGTCCATCGATTCCATCTCCTCCACTGGATCCTCCATTGTTTTCACCCCTGTTTTCATAATTTTTAGAATTAAGCATAAGGTATGGAGTTAGAACGTGAACAGACTCTTACTGGTAGATTAACTTACCAGTTGACGACTGAGAAGAGCTCAAGTTATCGGAGTGGTTTTCAACGGCTTCTTCTTCTCCAATATGTTTTTTCTTTTTTGATACGGCTGGTGAAGAACAGTCGTCTTTTACTTTCTCATTTCGAGCCATAGCTTGAGCCTCCATTAATAGAGCATCAAGCAACCCGCTATTCACCTGCGGCGTTTGCGCGGGCATTTCGTAGTTGCCTACGCTCGCTCCCGATGAGGCCGTTGTAGTTGAACCTGGTGGCGTTTGGATTGAAGGTAGCTCTCTTTCCATCACTTGTTCGAACGAAGAACCAATGATCATGGAGCTAAAACTAGAATTGCAGTTAAAATTAGTATTTGTTGCGTGATTCAAATTTAAGCGCTTTGGTGAAAGTGGCTGCGTTTGGGGGTTCTGAGTAAAGGAGGAGGAAACTGGCATGAATGAGGAAGAAATAGGAAGAGAAAAAAGAGAAGCGCCATTGCTGTCACTGAGAAGCTTTAAATGGGAGATGGGTGTGGTGAAAAATGCGGAATCCCGCTGGTCTAACTGAGAATTAACGGCTAACGAGATACTCATGGGGTTGAAGAGAGACAGTGAGTGGTTGAAATTAGGTTTTTGAGGTTGAGAGGGAGAGAGAAGAGAAGAGTAGAAAGCAGGATAATGGGCTTCGCTTCGAAAATGGTTTTCATGGTGTTGGAGATGAATTGCTGCTACTTCTTTCTGAAGTTCGAGAGGATAAAGAGGTAAACCGGCTCTCTGTCGCCTCTTCATCCTGGTATTCCAGTAGTTCTTTATTTCATTATCAGTTCTACCGGGCAGCTGAAGATTAATAATAAAAAAGAAAAAGAAAAATTGAAAACCGAGAAGAGAATTGCATCGAATGGATATTAAGTTTTAAGTTTCTTTAGATTGTAAGTTATTTTGCTCCTTAGAAGCATAGAAGAGTTCGGTGGTTTCAGCTTTAAAGAATGAAAGAGTGTACAGAGAGAAAGAGAGAGAGATGCATGATAAAGAAACGAAAGTGAAAAAAGAGGAGAGAGAATATACCTGAGCAGCCATGCGAGCCCATTTGTTACCAAGCTTAGCGTGGAGTTCGATGATGACTCTCTCCTCGTCGGGAGAAAAAGAACCCTTCTTTAGATTAGGCCTCAAATGGTTAGCCCATCTAAGCCTGCAACTCTTCCCACATCTCGCCAACCCTGTTTTTTTCTGCACCGCATTCCAGTTTCCTTCCCCGTATTTCTTCACGTACTCCATCAAAATCGCATCCTCCGCCGCCGTCCACGGCCCCTTCTTCAGCCCCTTCGTTCCCTCACTCCCTCCTCTTCCTTCATTTTTTCCTCCTTCCCCTCCGTTACCCACCATTTTGGATTAAGACACGTTGCTATCCCCCACCACCACCACCACCAAAACAACCAACTCTTCTTCTCCTTTCTGATTTTTTTCCTTTGTTTCTTCAATGGGTTTGATTCTGAATGTTGTAATTGGTGAAGCGAACAAAAGAACAAAGTTTTGATTTTATATGATATGTAGTTGGTCAGGACAAAGAAAGAAAGGGTTTTTGAAGAATAAGCTCTCCACCAAGAAAAGAGAAATGCAAGAAAGAGATGGGAGGAAACAAAGAGAAAAACACAGAGAAAGCAGCTCTTTGTCGATAAAAATGATAATTGCAGATTTAGAGAGAGAGAGAGAGAGAGAGAGAGAGAGAGAGAGAGAGAGAGAGAGAGAGA